>CM076850.1:137045571-138266950 GCA_039519185.1 Astragalus membranaceus
GATTTAAACCTCTTTAATTCTACCCCATGTAAATCTTAATTACTCAAATATAAGCAATATAGCTAAATTAAGATACAATCAAAATAAACATCACAATTTACTTATTAAAATAAAACATATAAAATGTCTCAATTTTAAATACTAAAATTTAGGGTGTTACACTTAACCCCCCTTCCAGTGTCGCTCACCGCAAACCCACCATCGACCCTCCCCACCCCTTCCTGCTGAAATTTTGTGCTCTCACTGGAGATCTTCTTTTCCCACCTCGGACCAGCAACGTACCCATGACAGCACCGTCACGACCTCCACCCAAGCCTCCTCCATCGAAGAGAATCAGTGTGTTGGTTAGTTGTGGCCGTTCTCCACCGCCTCCCCTGACCGCAGCTCAAGGTATGTCTCTAACACTCTTTCTGCCATCTCCGTCCCTCTCCGGGTGTCGTTTCTTCGGCCTCCCCCGAACCCCCACTGTTGGCTTTGATTTCGTGGGGAGGAAACCCATCTATCTTCCTCGTAGATCTCAAAAGTTTCCCCTTTCCTTGCTATCACACAACTGAAACCCCGCCATCGACCATGAACCCGACTCGCCCACCCCCCAAACCAATTTGGTATGAACCTAGTTTTTCTGTTGTGTTTGCTTTTGGATTTTCAGTGGCTGGTTCTGTTTTCGGTGTTTTTGGTTGGTCACTGATAGGTGTTCTACGGTTAATGAAGTGCTCAGTTTGATCTAATTTTGGGTTTGTATTGTATCCTTCGTTACTTTCGATTTGGACATGGAACCTTTGGCTTCTAGATTTTGCAAGTTCTGTGCAGACGCATTGATGGCCATCAACGTATTTTAGCTCTTCCTCTTACCGACAAACTGCTTTCGTGCTTGTGGTGTGTTTGGACCATCGCGAGACCACACATAGTCGAATTGGACATATACTAGCTAAAAAAATGATCCGTAAGTAGATAGATTCAAAGACTGCAGATTCTCCTCCATTTATGGCCATCTACCATGGTCGGATGTTGTTTGTTTGACTGATAGGTTTAGCTATGTGGTTTGATGTTGTATCAATGTGGCTTGTTCTTTACTTGTATGCTGATGTCACTGTTCTGCATGTTCTAACTATTAGGAGACACGTGTGTGGTGAATGCCCCAACACCGATCGATCATCCCGAATGTAATGTTTATTCTCAATTAATAGGAATGAGATATTTTGTATTAGTGGATTAGTAATTTCAAATTCCAATAGAATGCATTTCTAGAGTTCCAAATTTTTAGGAGAATCAACAATAATTTGAAATCCCTCAAAATTCTCGCTACATAAATCTTTTTCAATGAACGAAAATCAACAATAATTTGAACTCCCTCAAAATTCTCGCTCCCTCAGATTCTCCCTCCCCATCTCCTCCTCTCAACTCAGAATATTAATATACTTAATGCAAAAAAAGAAAAGATAATGTGTGGCAAAAAATTTGTTAATAAGAAAAATGATTTATTGTCCGGTCAAAATACATTTACTAAGCTTCAAGAAAATTTGAGTGGTGTAATTCTTCAAATAAAACCTCAAGTTAACTCTGGCCCTCCTTCTCTTATTGATCAAGCTTTCTCCCCTCCCGATTTGTAATAATCTCCTAAACTCTCCCTCTGCCTTTTGTGCCTTCCTTCCTCCTCTTCTCTCTACCTTCCCTTTCTCTTGCTCCATATTGGAAATAGTAAAATTGTAGCAAGGAGAATAGCGAGGAGCGCTCGCGTGGTGTGGCTGTCGATGGTCATTGTCGCTGTAGCTAAATTGGTGACGAGCAGGACACAATGTTTCTATATGCTGACGAGTTACAAGAAGACGAGAATGAAAATGCGCAATAAAGGACGTGAGTTCAAAACTTGTGCATGCTAATGTAGAATACATGCTTTGGTGGTTTAAGAGAGGAATATACGAGGTGGAAAGATAGGGTTGTAGGTTCATATCATCTTCATTAACATTTTTAACAACTCATAATTAATAATTGTCATTTGTCATTTAAAAAAAAATCAATTCATTTGCTATCTTCGATGTCAAAAATCGTGAATGTAGTTTACAATATAAGATGAATTCTTTGTTATCATTGGTTAACTTCATCACATGCTAAGTATGGACTAGTAGAAACTAGAAATAGAATTTTTGATAATAGAGTAACCCTATGTCTCCAACAAACCTTCATGTCTTCCAGTGTGATGTTTGTTGCTCTTGCATGCATTTGAATTTTGATGACGGTGAAATCTTGTTTAATTTACAGTGGTCTGCGGAGTCTTGAATGGGGTAAGGCAAGTAAACTTGAATAAAAAGGCAGCATTGCTGAAAACCAAAAGAATCTATCTAGAGAAAATCTATCATTTCCATTAACCATGGAGCCTAGTACTAGCAGCAGCAGCGGTATGCGTTCCAATTTTGTAGAAATAACCATGGAAGTGCATCAAGTTGTCCCACCACCCCACATGAGCACTGTAAAAAGGGTTAAGACCAAGCTTAAGGAAACTTTTTTCCCTGACGATCCTCTCCGGCAATTTAAGGGACAACCACTTAACAGAAAACTAATCCTTGGAGCTCAGTATGTCTTCCCCGTTCTTCAATGGCTTCCTAATTACAGCTTTGAACTCTTTAAATCTGACATTGTTTCTGGCCTCACCATTGCTAGCTTGGCCATCCCTCAGGTTAGTCATTAGTAGTTAACTTCTCTGTTGCTTTGTACTTCTTAATTAAATGTTGTCCCATCTACTCAACTTGTTTATCTTAATTTGTGGATTTTTTTTATTCAGGGAATCAGTTATGCAAAGCTTGCAAGTCTTCCTCCAATTGTGGGACTGTGTGAGTATGTTAATAATACTAGCTACCTATTAATTTGGTTCACATGATTCACAAACGTGTGATAAATAATAATTCATGTTAGTTGTTTTTTCATACGTATGCATGCATGTATTTCAGATTCTAGTTTTGTTCCCCCACTAGTTTATGTTGTTCTTGGAAGTTCAAGGGATCTTGCGGTGGGACCCGTTTCCATTGCTTCTCTTGTACTGGGATCCATGCTCACAGAGGAAGTGTCTCCCTCAACACATCCTGATTTGTTTCTTCAGCTAGCTTTTACTTCCACATTCTTTGCCGGTGTCTTTCAAGCTGGTCTTGGAATCCTAAGGTATATATATATATATATCACTCCCTTATTTGCATTTCATCATATGGAATGAAGTATTAAAGGATTGCAGTGCAAATAATTTACAGGCTGGGATTTATCATTGATTTTCTATCTAAGGCGATCCTTATTGGGTTCATGGCTGGAGCAGCTGTAATTGTCTCTCTGCAACAGCTAAAGAACCTCCTTGGAATCACGCATTTCACCAAAAAGATGGGCATCATTCCTGTTATGAGTTCTGTTTTTCACACTACTGATGAGGTTCTTCCTTAACTCCATCTTCCCTCTCTCTCACTCTCATGCTGGCTACGGTGACCCCCTAATTGTATCTGTGGTTTTTGTGCAGTGGTCTTGGGAAACAATAGTTTTGGGGATTTCCTTCTTAGTGCTACTTCTGCTCGCAAGACACGTGGTGCGTTTTTACTTTATTTTTACTTTCTGTCAGTAGTAAGGACTCACAATCTCTATGAATTTAATTTTGGTATATTAATTAGTACAACTAGTTATATCTTTGTGTTTTGAGAACTTTTTTACAATAATATCATTACTCTTTAATCAAATATCAAATATCAAAATTGGGGCCAGATGAACTAAGAGCATGTTTGTTTCAGCGGTGGACAACTGTTACCATTAGCTCTTCCAGTGATTTTTAGAAGTTCCAGTGATTTTTCACAGTTATTTTGATATTTTTCAAACATACACTAAAGCTCCTTAGTTAATGAATTTTATATTTTCAGGTATCACACACACAAACACATAAAAATCGCAAGAACTGAAGATAAAAGCATTTAAAATGATATCACTAGTGTTCACATAAGCTCTAATATTTATGACTGGTTGCTGCAGAGTATGAGGAAGCCAGAGCTTTTCTGGGTATCAGCTGGAGCTCCTCTTGCGTCTGTCATCATCTCTACCGTCCTCACTTTTGCAATCAAGGGTCAACATCATGGCATCAGTATAGTAAGTAATGCTTCTGTTCAATCATCAATTCATTACTATGAGTTAGTTTATTTATTTGTTTTATTTATTAACTAAACTAAAGCACTGCTTCTTGCTGGTGTGGTTGCTAGATTGGAAAATTGCAACAAGGAATAAATCCCGCTTCAGCTAACATGTTGCTTTTTAACGGAACTCATCTAGGTCTAGTCATCAAAACCGGGATTATCACTGGCATTTTATCCCTCACTGTAACACTTTCACTCCTTTCCACTCTTTCATTTGTTTGTACTATACTATTCTTTCATCATCTGGTATAAAATTTTAACAGGAAGGAATTGCAGTGGGGAGAACATTTGCAACTCTCAGAAACTACAAAATAGATGGGAACAAGGAAATGATGGCAATTGGGTTCATGAATGTGGTTGGCTCTACCACATCCTGCTATGTCACAACAGGATCTTTCTCTCGCTCAGCAGTCAATCACAACGCAGGTGCAAAAACAGCAATGTCCAACGTAGTAATGTCTGTGACAGTCATGGTCACACTCCTCTTTCTTATGCCATTGTTTCGTTACACGCCTAATGTTGTATTGGGTGCAATCATAATAACAGCAGTCATTGGCCTCATTGATATCCCTGCTGCTTATCTCATTTGGAAGATTGACAAATTTGATTTTGTTGTCTTGTTGACTGCATTCTTTGGTGTTATTTTTATCTCTGTCCAGCACGGCCTTGCTCTTGCAGTAAGTCCATAGGTTCTTCAATTTCTCTTATAATAATGCTTACTCAAGTCAACATTCTTTTGGATTTTCTTAGAATTTGTATTTGTGTCTAACTCAATCTCAAAAACTAGTTCACGAATTCAAAGTTACCCCACTTATTTCACTACCTCATTCGGGACCTCCAACACACCCACTCACGCCTAGGATAGGAGTAGACATATGGAGCGTGACCTAAGTGGCCCAATAACATATGGTCAAACAATGGGATTTAGGATGAGTTCTGATATCATCTTAAAATTTGCATATATGTTTAACTCAGCCTAGCTCATGCATGAAGAGTTTCCTCCCGCTTATATAACCACTAATTAGGGCATTTTACTATCTCATTTACGACAACCAACAATGCCTACTTAAGTAATTCTATTATTCTAGGTAACACTAATAAGTCATAAGCTTTGTTGTCTATCTAAAGCAACAAAAGAACCCTTTTATTTTGCATAACACATGTTTGGTGTTTCTGCATTTTAGAGTTTAGACAGAATATTTTATCTGTTTGTATGTGGAAGCTTTTAGCACCTTTCTTTGCAAATTGGAAAAAAAAGTCTTAGATCTCTTTGATTGAATCATTATGATTGACAAGGGGAGATGCCCATCTTGTTGATCAGGTCGGGTTGTCAATTTTTAGGATCCTCCTGCAAATCACAAGGCCTAAAACAGTGATGCTGGGGAATATACCGGCGACAAACATATATAGAAATCTGCATCATTATAAAGAAGCTACAAGAATACCTGGTTTTCTTATTTTAAGCATAGAGGCTCCCATCAACTTTGCTAACATCACATATCTCCACGAGAGGTTGGTTTCATCTTTGCAAATTTATAGAGTTTGTGAAAGTTTTTTAGCTGCATTGGATATTGTTTTCCCCGTTATTAAACCATTTATATTTGTTATTAGGATATTACGATGGATAGAAGAAGAAGAAGATACCACAACGGCTAATTCATGCCTTCATTTTGTGATTTTGGAAATGTCAGGTAACTCCATCTTCTATTCTTCATCTACCTTATTTGTATGCAAAAAGGGTTATACTTGCACCTACACATGCAATCAGAAATTAATATTTATGAATGATCTGATCTTTGAAATTTTTCAGCTGTGAGTTCCATAGACACTAGTGGAGTCTCACTTTTCAAGGAGTTGAAAATAGCATTGAAAATGAAGGGTGTTGAGGCAAGATTGCTGAACTCTTAACAAAACTTGATTTATTTATCCAAATCTCAATTATGACTAATTAGAATGAGTTGTGACAGCTTGTGTTGGTGAACCCTCTAGCTGAGGTAATTGTAAAGCTGAGACAAGCAGATGAAGCAAATGATTTTGTTCGAGCTGATTACCTTTTCTTGACGGTTGGAGAGGCTGTGGCTTCGCTTTCTTCAGCTATGAAGGGCCAGTCACCAACCATGGAACAAGAGGCACATACAATTGTGACTGAGGATTGCTAATCAGTTATCAGCAGAAGAGAACAACAGAAGCAGCAGCAAAATAGAATAGAATTAGAGTTGGTACAACTAATCAATGTAAATTCCTATAGTTTAGAAAATTTGATATATGTCACATATGTAACTCCTTGTAGAATTAAAACGCTGTCATATATGTCACAACTCACAAACAGTCTTTTCACCGTGACTTGGATTTGAATGAAATTTGCTACCATGTGGGTAGATATGAGGAGGGACTATATGTGACACCCTTAATTTCATTAGACATAACTACCAATTATTCAGCTTAACACATGAGCTTTTGAGGATTCATTTAGAAGAATTTAATTTACTTTCTAAATATACATACAACATAAAAATCTAGTTTTACATAACTACCTTAGCCAATAGTAAAATCTCTTAAATCTAGGACTCTGATTGTGATCCGGTTACTAACGCTCTACATTGGACTGCTGATGAGCAATCCGAATATACTCTTCAGCTTTCCAATGTTATCTGTTACCTGGAAACATAGTGAGTATTACAACTCAATAACAGAATATATGAAGAAAAAAAAATTACTTGATGTTTCCAACCATATCCGTGTGCGAGATATGGAAAATCCTCCCTGCAACATAGAAAGTATAATCACATACAAATATTTTTCATTCAAATACAGTTTTCGGATAACAACATATAATAACGAAAGAAGCACAACAATATAGGACAAGAATCACGTTGCATCAAAAGATCACAATAACATTTTGTGTGCGTATATCACAGATATCATAAACAGGACACTTGTTATACTATGTGCACATAGACCGCATTTTCTCTTCGTCGTGGCAAACGGTAATCACAAACCGTATTATCTCTTCGTCACGGCAAAACGGTAATCATAGGCCGTATTATCTCTTCGTCACGACAAAACGGTAATCATAGGTCGTATTATCTCTTCGTCCCGGCAAAACGGTAATCTGAAAGGGCTATGAGCATTTCACTCATAGGCTGCACTATCTCTTCGTCGCGGCAAACGACAAACACAAAAACTATGAGCATTTAACTCATAGGCTGCATTAAATCTTCGTTGCAGCTAACGGCATCCAACAACAACAACAAATCGAATACATCAAAATAAATGTTTCCACTTCATAGATTATCTACTCACATAGTACTTTATACAAAGATAATTCATGTAACAATCATGTTTGGTCAAAATTTAAAACACATAGGAATCAATTCTACACAATTCAAGTACCATTGTCTCATAATCATCTAAGCAGAGTTAATTTTATTCAAGCAGCTTTGAACTAGACTTCTCGACTGATACTCTTCCAAACTTAATATTTCCAATTCATAAATGATAGATAATAATGTATATTCTCTAATGGCACAAGAGTTGATCAAATCCAGCAATTGTACGACAAGTTACAGCAATAATACTACAACACGTTACGAAATTTATGTTCTAACTCTAACTTGCAATTCAATTTTCAGAATCAATACTCAATAAAAATAAGCCATGATTTCAGAGTCTATTTTGTATAAAATTTTGTCTACTTTACAATGCTTCAGAAATCCTTTCGATAGGACCTTTGTGGAGAAAGATAGGAGCAAAATACCAACAAGATATCAAAAACGAATTTTGAGACAACAGTCAGTATAAATTAGGAATAAAATATCAAATGGATTCGAATAATTTTTCCAATTTTTCTAGAGATAGCCAGCTCACATAGTAACATAATGCAATTGGTCCCATATCAAAATTCAAAGGCAATAATTTGGGAAAAATCACGTACTAGAACTGATTTATATAGTATTTTTCAGAAATTCAAAATCACTCACATACAACTTTAAATGATCTTTTTCTTCATCCAACTATACAAGTACCAAAAACTTCAATCAATGCTAGACCTTATTCAATCCTTAAGCTAGAAAAATAGGAAAAAGAAAGTTCACTCCATACATATTTACACTCAAGATCAACAAGCAACTAGTAAATGTACCAACTTTGAGCAAAAATCAAATTAACATACAACAATTCCCACGCCACTTCTAACAAACACCTTGTATGCAATCCAACAAACCACTTTCCTCTAACACACATGCAACACCATTTCTATATCCTCAATCATTCAAAATCAACAACAATCATCATTCATAAGTTAAATAGAAACCTAAGCACACTCTAAGAGAGGTTTTAAATGGGGTTTTTTGTTACCTTAGTTTAGTTCTAAGAGATGATGATGAAACTCCCAAGTGGGTATTGGATTTTCCCTTTTTCATGGAACCCTAGCTTTCTTCAATCTCCATCTTTCCTTCCTTGTTCTTCCTCCATAGCTCTTGTGTGTCTTGAGATCTTTCTCTAGTTTACTTTTCCTCTTCTTCCTCCAAGTAAACCCCAGTTTTCTCTCTTCTTGTCTTCTCTTCTTCCTTTCTCACTCACGGTTTCCCTCACTCTCTCTATGTTGTCTCCTCACTTCCTCTTTTCTTCTTTTTGCTTTTGTTTTCACGGACTCCTCTCACTCCTCTCCATCTATTTCTTATTTCTTTCTTTTATTTTAATAACCCATTTTACTAACTACACTCTCTTTATCTCCTTAATTGGCTACACCCTCCTTTTCTTTACCTTGGGCCAATGATACACTGCCTCTAATTTTACTTCTCACTTGACTAAAAAAAAACTTTAACATCATTATTCTTTTCACTCAACTCTTCCAAATCTTGGTTATAAATGTTAATTATTTATTTAATTAGTTAAATAAACCACTTAATTGATTTTAGTTTATAACTTAATTTAATTACCTTAAGTCTAATTTCGGGGATGTTACACTCTATCTGAAAATGAAAATGTGCTTGCCTCGGTGGTGGATCTAGGACTCGGGGTTGCGGTTATTTTTTTAAAAAAAATAAAGTGTGTCTATACTCATTTTAAGAAAAATCCCCAATCAAAATGATAAACAGTAATTTATGTCAGCAAAATAAAGTCATTTTTATTCCATCTTGGAATCGTTCTATTAGTCCTGCAATGAGTAAACCCTCAAATTGGTCTCTCAACTATCACTCTCTCCTTATTATAAAAAAAAAACTACCACTCTCTCCAATTTAGTCTCTCAACTATCACTCTTTCTCTAAATAGTCCTTAAACTATTCTAAATTCATCAATTTAGTCTCTGAACTATCTACCCCCTCTCCTATTTAGAAAGTAATAAATTGATGGATATAGAATAGTTTAGGGACTATTTTTTATATTTTTATACCCCAGGGACTAAATTAGAGAAAGAGTGATAATTTCTAACCAAAAAAGAGAAAGAGTCATAATTGAGCGATCAACTTGAGGGTTTACTCGTCCTACAAATCATATCAATAAAAGGAATAGTGAACATAACGGACTGAGATCCTCTCCATTTCTCAAAAGAAATAGAGAGTACCATTACCTAAGTTTTTGGTGTAAAAATACACACATTTCAAAAATAGAAGATATATATTAGGCATTTATATATTTTATACACTAAAAACTTAAGTAATAGACCATTCATTTCTTTTGAGAAATGGAGAGAATCTCCACCCGAAAATAACCTCTCGAAGAATACATCACATTTACTCCATTGGGATTCAAATATTGGAAACTAAGATGTGCCCCACTCTTAACTAGTTACCAACCACTACCATTTATCTATAAAAAAATTACTATTTACACATTATAGTTTTATAAATAAAAACACTATTATTAGATAATTATTAGATAATTCTTGTTTAAAATTGAAAATATTTCATTAACAAATTTAAAAGATATATGACAGGATTTATACACTAGTTTGTAAATATCTATGGCAAAACTGTGTCAAAGAAAATCTATGGCAAGAAGAAAGCAATAATTAAAAAAATGAATCTAAATCTAAATATATCTCAATTTTTTTGATAAGCTAAATATATCTCAATTAATTAATTATTTGTTCATCTAATTGTCAAAACCTGACACACCTGTGTAGGAAATTGGTAGCGCAAAAACGCTTTCTGAAAGAAACATAGGCGAGTGAGAGTCGTCGTTAGCAGCATACAGATTTAAATTTGAAAACAAAGAAGCTGAGTGATAGAGAATGGGGAAAAGGCATGTCCCTGACCCTCCGAGCTTGAAGAAATACGGTGTTCCTTTGTACTCCGTTGCTTGGGTTCCCGATTACGTTCTCAAATTGCACCAAACTGTAACCGCCGATGAATCCTCCGACTCCAATCACAAATCTGCGCCAGAGACAGAGGGACAACCCAGCGGGATGTACCTGGTGCTCGCCGGTGGCGGTGGAGCAGGCCGCAGCGGTATCCCCAATTCTGTCTTCCTTTCGCACTTCGATACTGCGTCCGATTCTCTCTCTGACCAGCCGGTACATCTTATATTCCTTATGCTTCTTGCTCGCTTCTGAAATTCTGATGGATTTGATTTTCTATTGAAAATATCGCAATTCCAGATTAGAGGAATCGGATCTTGTTTCGATTATGATTTTTTTTTTAATGTGATGCGATGCCGATGAATGCTTGATTGTCTAACAATATGCGGAGTCTGTGCTTGGTGCTTGATTTAGCTTACTGCGGTTGATTATATTTTTTGTTTTGATGAGGTAGATTTGTTTGAATTGCGTAAATTATCAGAGATAACTTGGTTTTGGATTCTGTAACGATTGACATAAATGTTTTTATTGTATAAGGATTTCGTCAGAAAGATGCGGTTTATGTGTTTATATTACTGTAGTCTCTTTTTATGTGACCTCACCTCATCATCAATATTTCAGGTGAGCAAGCTGGTAACTGATTCCGAGCTGCCTTATAGAATGGCACTTCACCCCAAAGGAGATGGCATTATCTGTGCAATGGAGGTGCCAAAGAGTTGCAGGTTTTTTCTTCTCATCTCTTCTTTACGTCATAGAACTTGGTTCTTTTCTTTCCGTTGCTATCCATGTAGATAGGGAATTAGGGAATTTAAGGTTATTGTGTCAGTCCTTAATGCTGTATTGATATTTTAGACCAATCAACAGCTGATATTCTTTTGCACTATTACATCTAACCATAGAATATCATGATCAATATAATGCCTTGCGCATGCAGATGGTTTGACTGGGATCAAAATGAGAGTTCTGAAATTCATAAGTTGGGCCTGAAGTTGTCAGAGAAAGTGCTAACCCAGTTGGATAATGTTGGACAGCAATTAGCATTGGCATTCAACAATGATGGTACTGCACTAGCTGCTGGTGGGGAGGTATGGGCTTTCTTTACATTTGTATAAATGAAGAAAACTGTTTAATAACACACTGATGATAATTTTTAGTCTCGTGTAAGAAAAATGGCAATTTATGGAAATTATATCCACTTGCGAATTATTATTGTACTTAACCACGGAATATTTGCGTAGAGATTAAGATTCAAGGTCTTGTTTTACTTCCCTTCATAGTTCATACAAACTGATGCCAGTGTGGAATCTTCGATAAGAAGAATTTAATGTAATCAGGTGGTATTACAAGGGAAACTAAACACATGCACTTAATCGAGAATTTTTGGAGTATTACCTTAGCATGTGAAAATTTAATCCTGATTGTGTATAATGAAGATAATAATGGTAAATCCAATAGTATGATCTCATTTGTCATAGATGTAATCATGTACCATTTGTTTGTTTGTCCCCTCACCTAGTGGGGAAAGGCTTAATTGTGGTTGTAACATTTGTTTCTCCATAATACAAATATCATTTCCTTGTATCTGTTAACATAAACTCGAAAACATTGTCGTCAATAGATTTGTGATTTCTGACGACTCAACCTAAATGGGTGACAAAGGACAAATTTTATGGGACAGTAGTTGCATCAAATGATGCTTCAAATTTCTTCCCTACACAGGATTACCATTTTTCATTCTTTTGACTAACAAGCATAAAATGTAGAAACTTTATCTTTTGAAGAAGTGGCTTGCCATATGATATTGTAATTTTGTGCAGTACAGGATGGTAGTCTTAGGGTTTTCAAGTGGCCTAGCATGGAAATTATTCTCAACGAATCTAAGGCTCATTCTACTATCAAGGATTTGCATTTCAGGTTTGATGTGCATAGCAGCATAAGCATTTCTTGTAGATGTTACTCTTTGACTTTATAATTTAAAAGGAAATGAAGAAAAGGTTGAAAAAGGATAGAAAGATAGGGAGGCTGCAGGATATAGAATATAGGGTAATTAGAGTAGTTAAGAGTATATGGTAATTAGAATAGTTAAGAGTTGTTAGAGCATTTAGATAGTTTGTTAGTTGGGACGGTTATTAGTTAATTGGTGGTTATAGGGGGGGGGATCATGTATAAATAGGAGGTGGATGTGATAGAAGGGAACATATTTAAAAGTTTAATCATTTGGGTAAATAGAGCAGTGGCTCTATTGTGAAGGAGAAACCCTTGGAAGAGAGTTTTCTCTTCTATTCAATGTAATCAAAATTGCGATTTAATTCGTAAGTCGCATGATTTTACGATTTCCCAGAGTCTAAACGACTCGAATCGTGAATAGAATCGTGTTTTAGGCAAAATTGTAGAAAAATCATAACATCGGGCGACTCTGCGATCTGAATCGCGATTTCCTGAGCAAGATCGCGAGCTGAATTGTGAACTGAAGAAGATCTGGGTCGGGTTTGCGCGACCCGGTTGCTTCTGGACCTGGATTTAAGCTCTAACCCTAAAAGACACTTGTTGCGGCCACAGACCATCTCTCTGTCCCCTTAAAGGATGCACTAGAAGAGAAAAAAAGAAAAAGAAAAGAAGAAGAAGAAGAAGAGGAAGACAGAAGGATGTTGCGAGAAGAAGAGAAAAGGAAGCACCGCCTCTGCTCTTGTTTTTTGTCACACTGCAGAAACACAGCTGAAAGGGATAGAATAGGAAGCTAACGAAAGAGTTAGGGTTATTTTAAATGGGCTTGGCCCAACTACAAATAAATGAGTTGTAAAGTAATTGTCATGGTCACTACATAAACACAGCCGAAAGGGATAGAATAGAAAGCAAACTAAAGAATTAGGGTTATTTTAAATGGGCTTTGCCCAACTACAAATAAATGGGATGTAAAGTAATTGTCATAATAAGAGTATATGTATATAAGTTACCCACAATATATGAACCAGTAATACTAAAATTCTTAACAGAATACTCAACCGTGTTAAGTTTTTAATATATATATTATTTAGTCTAATTTTTAGGATCTTACGATCTTGGTTACGATTTTATGATTTACAATCTTGCTACCCCTTCCCGATCCTACTTAATCACTTCGGTAGAATCTTACGATTTTACAAGTTACGATCTTGCTACCCCCCACCCCCACCCCCTCCTGATCTTACGTAAAATCTCGATTTTGATAACATTGCTTCTACTCCTTCCTATTTTGTCAATAAAATTGTTCATTCTTTTCAATTCAATTCATGGGTTCCTAAACAATTGGTCCGACCTGCCGGATTCGAGAGGAAAAGCCAGTGATGCCGGATTTTGCAATGAAGAATCGAGTGGCTGTGTTGGAGCGTGTTACTAATGAACATACAACCTAGTTGGCAGAGACACAGTGTGCTAAATGAAATTAAGTAGATTGTTCTTGAGTTGAAAGGCAAGAAACAATCTACCGTGGATGAAGAAGAATCTGTGACCCAATGAAAATCAAGAAATGTAATCAGAAACCTGGAAGGCGACATAAAGTATCATCAAGATTGGTGATGTAAGTCAAAAATGCATCAAGAAAGTAGAATTGCCCAGTTTTGAAGAAGGCGACCCAATGGTATGATTTGCAAAAGCAGAGAAATTCTTTGAGGTGCAACAAATTCTGTGAAGAAGCTTCAGCTTGTGTTCCTGTGTATGAACAGAGAAGCTTTGCATTGGTTTCGATGCTGGCAGAAAAAGAGCCCATGTGCTTCTTGGGACTCTTTCAAAGTAAATTTGGTTATAAGATTTTGGTCTCAAGAACCAGAAAACAAGTTCAACAATGGAGTAACAGAGGCCCCAATTACATCAGGGCGGATTGGCTACTGTGGTTAAAAAGTGCAGGTGAATGGAATATGCAGCTGGTTGAAGTTGAAGTTGGGGCCTCGAGCATCCAATTATGAGATCCTGGAGAAAATTTTTCTTTCGACAAGCCTGGCACGAGAAGAATTTTTAGTAGATTTCAACTGTGAGGACAAAGTTGTTTTGAGGAGGGGTGTATTGTTAGGATATAGAATAAAGGGCAATTAGAGTAGTAAGAGTTGTTAGAGCAGTTAGTTTGTTTGTTAGTTAGTTAGGGTGGTTATTAGTTAATTGCTGGGAAGCCCCGATACTTCAAAATCAACCAAGTATCCGCATCGGACACATATCCAATACCGATATGTGTCGGATATGGCTGGATACATACCCGGGGAGTATCCTTTATTTTTTTAAAAGAAAAATGTCAGATACGGGATGGATACGTGGCTGATACGTAGAGGATACGGCTCGCCATGGAAGACATGCCTGCGGGATACATTCCAAACCTGCAACTTGGAAGAGAGAAATGAAGCAGGCACTTGCGATAGCTGTAAATGGAGAAATGAAGCAGTGGAAGAGTCAGAGAGAGAGAGAAAGAGGGAGCTGAGCAGACACCATTCGAGATCTATAATCTGTAAATGGAGAAAGATCTGTAAATGACGGGCACATGAACAAGTTGAGAGAGAAAGATATGCTTCTACGTTTCTTCTTCTATTATGAATTATGAATGAGTAAAGAAGGGTTTTTTAATTTAAATAAAAATAGTATTGTTAAAGTCAATTCAATTCAGTGAATGACATTGACAACTCTGAAAAGTTGTACCGTAAAGTTATTGGGAGTAGGAATCAGAAAAAGAGATACTATCACAATTTAAAATATAAATGTTCGAAAAAAAAACAAGAACATCTCGGCTCACTCACTTTTTAGCCATGTCATTGATCTTGGCATTTCTCAAAATGCAATTGAAGGAGAAGTTTCTTGGTCGGTTTCTGCCATTGATCTTGGAATGAAGAATTAAACAGAGGTTTTTTATTTAGGCTTACATTAAAATAGATATGAAAATAAAGATGATTTAGAAGATTACTTACACGTGCCAAAAAATCATTTGAATATATTGTTAAAGATGTTTTTATTTTTATATATTTAAATTTTAATTTAATTTTTTATTAAAGTATCCCAGCCATGTCGTATCTTGATTTTCAAAATTTTCCCGTATTCGTATCGTGTCATACCCGTGTCGGTATCCCGTATCCGGGCTTCATAGGTTAATTGGTGGTTATAGGATAAAAAGGAGGTGAATGGGAAAGAAGGAAACTTATTTCAAATTTGTAATTCTTGGGTGAATAGTGCAGTGACTCTATTGTGAAAACCATTGGAGGAGAGTTTTCTCTCCCATTCTTTCCTATTTTTTAATAAAACTGTTCCTCCTTTTCTATCCAATTTTCTGGGTTCCTAACAGAGGCTCTATAAACACTGTTATTTCTGGTGGATTTTCGCTTATCGTTTTTTTGTCTTGCAGTTCTGATGGTAAGTTGATTGTCTCTTTGGGAAGTGGTGGTGGCTCCTGCCGGGTTTGGGATGTTTCTTCATCAATAGTCTTGGCTACTCTATCAAACGAAAATGTGAGCAACTAATTAAAACCTCATAGTTTTATATGCTTTGTTTGAAAATTACCTTTCTATATATTGCTTGAAATTTGGCTGTCATAAGTCATACTCAACCAGTGTTGTCAATTATCGGTTATGGCGGCGCCATGGCGGTATGGCGTGGCGGAAATTGGCGGCGCCGCCATACAAAAACGGATATGTAACGGAATGCCAAAGGCGGCGCCATGGCGGACGTTAATCGCATGGCGGGCGTAACGGCGTATATCGGATTTAACGGAATTTTAAAAAAAAAAAAAAGGACTTGGGCCATGAACCCGACCCGAATCAGCCCAGGGTTAAAATCAAAAAACCCTAACTCTCACACTCTGTTTCTTCTCACTTCGCAACAGTACCTTTGCAGTTTCTTCTCCTTCGCACAACACTCTGTTTCTGCGTTACAACCTAATAGAGTATAAGCTAGTTTCTCTTTAAGTTTTCAAGTCTGTTATATTCTGTTAGTAGTTAGTTAGAATAAACTGTTTAACAGTTTATGAGTTTGTTATTTTCTGTTTTAGAGTTGTGAGTTAGTTACTCCAACTATTCTTTGTAAATCATCTGCTATAAATAGCAGCAGCTTGTACTCATTCAATACAATCAATTACAATATCAGTTTACTAAATGCTTAGCATTAATTCTGAAGCTCTTCATCATTTCAAATTTTTTCAGGCACTTGTTGAGAAACAGTTCAACTTTAAAATCAAATCTATTCAAACTGATTGGGGTGGTGAATTTCGTCCTTTCAGTAACTATTTGGCATCTTTAGGAATAGTTCATCGTCTCATTTGTCCTCACACACATCACCAAAATGGGGTAATTGAAAGAAAACATAGGCACATTGTAGATATGGGTCTCTCACTGCTGTCTCAAGCCTCTATGCCAATTAAGTATTGGGATCATGCTTTCCATACAGCAGTATACCTAATTAATAGATTACCTTCCCCTTTTCAAAAGAACACTATTCCTTATTCCAATTTATACAACAAAACTCCTGACTATAACTTTCTGAAAGTGTTTGGTTGCTCATGTTTTCCTCTTCTTAGACCATATCATTCTACAAAATTTCAGTTTAGAACTGCAGAATGCATCTTCTTGGGATACTCCTCAAGCCACAAAGGCTACAAATGTCTTGATTCCACAGGTAGAATGTTTATTTCTAAAGATGTATTGTTTAATGAGACTAACTTTCCTTATGTGAGACTATTTCCTGTCACTTCCTCACCTACTGCCAATACATACTTCACTCTTCCACCATTACAAATGCCAAATCAGCCTCCTACTACAGCCACAGTTCCTCATTCTCAACCCCCCTCACCACCACCAGCTCCTACACACTTTTCTCCACCTTCCTTAGCCTCTTCTACACCTTTACCTTCTAGTGCATCGTCTACCATTGACCCAAACTCCTCTACACATTCTCAGCCACCCTCTCCTACTGTTACATCACCTCCCACTCACACTACCAGTACTGCTCCTTCATTGGTTCACCCTCAAAATACTCACCCTATGATGACTCGAGCTAAACATGGTATTGTGCAACCTAGACTCCATCCTACTCTTTTGTTGACTACGGCTGAACCTTATACTGTCTCACAAGCATTGACCTCTCCACATTGGAGAGAAGCAATGCAAGTTGAATATGATGCTCTCATAAAGAATGGCACTTGGTCTCTAGTTCATTTACCTCCGGGAAGGAAGGCTATTGGTAATAAATGGGTGTTTCGGATTAAAGAGAATCCTGATGGCTCTCTTAACAAGTATAAAGCTAGGCTAGTGGCAAAGGGATTTAATCAAAGAGAGGGCTGTGACTATTCAGAAACTTTTGCTCCGGTAATCAAACCTATTACAGTGAGAATTGTTCTTACTTTGGCTCTCACCAATGGATGGTCTATCAAGCAAATTGACATCAATAATGCTTTTCTTCATGGCTTGCTTGAGGAAGAAGTCTACATGAAGCAACCAAGTGGCTTTGAACATCAAGACAAATCCTTAGTTTGTAAACTTCATAAGGCTATCTATGGCCTCAAACAAGCTCCAAGAGCTTGGTATGATCGGCTCACTAAGACTCTCCTTGGCTTTGGGTTTGTAAATAGTAAATGTGATCCCTCTCTTCTAGTCTACTGCACCAAAGTATGTTGCATCTATGTTTTGATCTATGTTGATGATATTATCATCACTGGTAGCTCAACTACTGCTGTTCAGTCCCTTATAGACAAACTTACCACTGTTTTTGCTCTCAAGAAGTTTGAATCCCTTGACTATTTTCTGGGTATTGAAGTTAAAGCTGTCAAAAATGGCTCTCTCATTCTCAATCAATCAAAGTACATTAGAGAATTACTTGAAAGAGCTGGTATGGAAACAGCAAAAGGGATCTCAACACCTCTCCCAGCAAAGTTGAAACTGTCCAGATTTGGTTCTAATTACTTTGAAGATCCCTCTCTCTATAGATCAATTGTTGGTGCTCTCCAATATGCAACAATAACTAGACCTGAGATTGGATATGCAGTCAACAAAGCATGTCAATTCTTATCTCAGCCTCTTGATACTCACTGGACAGCAGTTAAAAGAATACTTAGGTACCTAAAAGGCACCTTAGACTATGGACTTGTTCTCAAACCAGCCTCTACTTCTGCACCCTTATCTCTCCAAGCATACTGTGATGCGGATTGGGCCAGTGATGTGGATGACAGAAGATCCACATCAGGTGCTTGCATATTCCTCGGTCCTAATCTCATTAGCTGGTGGTCAAAGAAGCAATCCTTGGTAGCTAGATCCACTGCAGAAGCTGAATACCGTAGCTTAGCTCTGGCAACATCAGAAGTCCTTTGGGTTCAATCTCTCTTACATGAGCTAAAGATCTCTCATTCTACACCAACTATCTACTGTGACAACCAGAGTACAGTAGCTTTAAGTCACAATCCTATACTTCACTCGAGGACCAAGCATATGGAACTTGACCTATTCTTTGTTCGTGAAAAAGTTCTCAGCAAAGCCTTGATAGTATGCCATGTTCCAGCAGAAGAACAAATTGCTGATATACTTACAAAACCCTTAGCTAAGGGTCCTTTTTGCTATCTTCGGGACAAACTTAATGTTTCAAGCATTTCATTGCTCACCACATAAGTTTGTGGGGGAGTAATAGAGTATAAGCTAGTTTCTCTTTAAGTTTTCAAGTCTGTTATATTCTGTTAGTAGTTAGTTAGAATAAACTGTTAAACAGTTTATGAGTTTGTTATTTTCTGTTTTAGAGTTGTGAGTTAGTTACTCCAACTATTCTTTGTAAATCATCTGCTATAAATAGCAGCAGCTTGTACTCATTCAATACAATCAATTACAATATCAGTTTACTAAATGCTTAGCATTAATTCTATCACAACCTTCGCAGCTTCTTCTCTCTCCAGCGACGACGACGGCGACCTCCCCCAGCAGCGTCGCGACCACCACCAGCAGCGACTGTGACCTCTGCAGCCCTCTCTTCTCTCTTCGCAGTTCGCACGGGTTCCTCTCTTCTCTCTTCGCAGTCCTCTGTTTTAACCTCTGTTTTAGTACCTCTGTTCTTTTTTTTCTTTCTGTTCTTGTTTTATTTTGTTATTCTCTTCTTTTTTTTCTGTTTGCATCTGTTACTGTTCTTCGTAGCTGAGGTCCTCTATTTTTTTTTTATTATTTTTTTTCATCTGTTACTGTTTATTTTTCTGTTTGCATCTGTAGCTGTTTTTTCTGTTTGCAGCTGTTACTGTTTATTTTATTTTCTGTTCTTGTTTTATTGCCAGTAATGTGTTTATTTATTTTTTTCTGTTCTAAATTTCTAGTCAGAATTATGTTCTTAATGTGTTTATTTATTTTCTGTTCTTGTAACTATTGTAATAAAATCATGAAGGGGGGAATAACAAGAGCTAAACAACATTTAGCAGGAAAAAAAGGCAATGTTGCTTCTTGCAAGTTTTGTCCTGCAGATACCAATTAAGTCTATGGTTTTTGACATTTATTGATAGGCTTTTGGATTATTTTTTTGATTTTTATAGTGTTTTTTGCATATGTATTAGTATATATATTTTTTAATTTTTTAAAAAAATTGGTCCGCCATGGCGTCCGCCATATGCCGTTACGCCATCCGCCATATGTTTATGGCGGTTTTTTGGGTCTCCGCCATAAACCGCCATCCGCCATTGACAACACTGTACTCAACACTGACATAATATAGAGCAGTGAAATGGAAATTGTTTGAATTGAATAACTAACGAATACAGTTTATAGATAGATGGATATATTTAGTGTTGACTCTAGATGATACATTAATGTTTTTTAATACATTGGTTTCAAAACCTTTTATTTATTTATTTATTTATTTATTGTATAATGTTCATTTGCTTTATGTTTTCCGGTGTAAATTATTATCTAGTACCTACATAATTCAATCATAGATGACTTAAAGTAGTGAGGGATTAAGTCCTTTTTTTATAAGCAAATGTTAGTTGTTAATTGTTAGGGGGAGAGGAAATGTTAGTTTCTGGGGTTTGAGCCCCGGACCTCCTTCTTATACTCCTTCGATATCCTTTGGCTCGCCAACTGTGCTACCTACTTGGGATTTAGGGATTAAGTCTATAAAAAGTTGTTTTTAGTATATAATAAGTAGATGTGGTTGTGGTTGGTGGTCCACACACTCGTGCAATACCATTGAGTGATATATGTTCTGGCTCACTGATTTTGGAAAGTTAGAAGTGCCTTTGAGAATATTTTCCCTGAGGTTTACCCATTGTGTGATCATTAGCAATGCCAATTGTTACTCAGTGGTCAGACAAGTATATGAGCAGGTTCCCAGTTAGTTAAATTGGCTGGTCTACTCTGATTCTCAAAATATGATAGTTTTGTCATAGTAGTAAGACTGAGTGGATCCTAAAGCAACCTTCAAAGAAAGAAGGTGAACTGGTTTTCCTGGTGTGGGTAGGACAAATAAAGGGGATAGGAGGCTAGGGTCAATTACTTTCAAGTGAACTACATATATTCCGAGAGTCTAAAAGGCCAAATAATAACTATTCTTTGGAAGATTTTTAACCAACATGTGTCACGATTCTGTATCCTGAGAACATTCCAAATACAATCATGTTGAAGTAATGTGGAATATCTTATAGGTAACTCAAGTATAAATTAATTCTAATTATGAATATGAAGCCAACATGTATTATCAATTGGTTACCAAAACTTTTTGTGTTGTAGACGGCGAAGAGTCAATAGAAATAGAATGGGAATCCCTAGAGCTAGAGAAGAGAGTTCCCGAAAGGAGAAGGGGAATTGACCAGTTCTGGAATTCAAAACTACAACAATAACATCCTATTTTAGCGGCAACCAAAGCTACTTTTGAACCTTTCTTAAGCTCAGAGCAGAGTAGTTGGAAGTAAAGTAGAAGAATGAGTCTAGCGACCAGGAAGCATAGGTAGCAAAGGAGTCTGCATTTAACTTCTAGTTGAGAAAATTCTAGACTGCCTTAATTGAACATAGGAATATATGGTGCCTCAGTATAATTTCCATGTTGTTTGATTTGGTGATTGCTTTGTCATTATGTTATCGTATATACTAATCATATTTTGTTGAATTTCATACAGCGTGAAAAATTTAGCTGTTGCAGATTTTCTCAAATAAATGATGGGACTCACGTCCTATATATTGCTGGTATGACAGGTAACTATTTTGCAGAAAAAATGGTTTCCTTTATTTTTATATAACTGACAGTGACACAAGTATTTTATTGTTGTGTATAGATAAAGGAGGAAGCATCCTAACCTGGAATACACAGACATGGGAACGGATGGGCTCAAAGTATATTATTCGTGATGCAATCTGTGCATTGAATGTCTCAGCTGATGGAAGTTTTTTGGCATGGTACATATTTTAATGCGTATTCTTCTAGTACTTGCAGCCTCACCCTTTTGTTTTTCTCAAGCTATATGGAATCTAGTGGTGACTTAATTTTTGTGGCTACCTTAAGGGCGCACTTTTACAAGAGCTTACATATTTTGTTTTGGTGGGCTGACATGCAGCGGAACACCTTCAGGAGACATTGTAATTGTAAATTCAACAAAAATGCAGATTCAAACAAGGATAAAAAGGGCCCACCTTGGCATAGTAACTGCTTTAGCATTTTCTCCTGATTCAAGGTTTGAATCCAATATATAATTTTTTCCCTGCTAGAAAATTACTGTCTTATGCCCTGTTCAAAGGCAGATAGTCATAGTTGTGGCTTCTGTATTCAGGGCCTTGGCTTCTGTATCCATGGATTCAAGTGCGAGGGTAACGATAATCGAAGAGAAGAAAAATGGTATGTCATCTTTCGGCTATGACCTGTGTTCTTGGTTTACAGATTTTTAAAAATTTGTTGAGCTCATGCTGTTTGGTGTAATCCTTTGAGCCTATGATTTGCTAAATTGATGTTTTATTGATTACATATCTAGTGCAGCGGCTCATTTAGCACATGGCTCACTGTTTATGTTTTTTTCCATGTTAAGGAGGGCTGAGCTTGTGGATTGCAGTATTTATCATGCTACTTGCAGTAGCTGCTTATTTCTTCAAGGTTGAAGGAATTGAAAAGATAAGGTTCCAATAGCACTAGTTAAATATTAAATACAGAAATCTTAACTGATACCTAAACAGCTATATCAATGCCACTGGTTGGGTGTGATGCATTTTCATTTGGGTGGGGGTGGGGGGTTACAGATATTTTTTTCACATTTTCACCATTTTGATTGATTGTTCCATAGGATATGAGCCGATGTCTAGTACTTGAAGATTGCATCATCATTACATGTTTTGTACAATGCTTTCGCTAGAATTAAGCTATCATTCATTGCTTGCTCCCTATTTGCTCGGTGTAGGGATGTATTTATGTCATAATAAAGTCAAACACTGTTCCAACTTCTACTAGTGCACTTGAACTGATAAAAAAAGAAAAATTCATAGATAGGGCATCATTCCACGGAGATTGTATAATCCACGATGTTTTAAAACTCGGACCGGTGGCCGACTCGGTGAAGGTACTGGGTCAAGGGTTGGACCGAGGGGTCGACAGTTGAACCGCATGACCAAAACCGGGATCGCGTGACTCGGACTCGGTCTCTATTTCGCGAATTTTCAACGCCTATATAGCATATATGCCTAAGTCCAATATGAGTATTGTCAAAAAAAAAATTAATGAGTATTGTAAAAAAATATCAATGAGTCCTATATATTTAGAATGTTTTAACAAAATGAATTGTCAATGAGTCCTATAAACTATGAATTGTCAAAAGAAAAATCAATATGAGTCCTATAAACTATGAGAATATTTTCATGTAAATAAGTCCAATATGAGTATTGTCAAAAAAAAAAATTTCAATGTGTGTAAGGAGGTCTTCAATATATATACTTAAAACGCAAATACAAAACAACAATCAGCGTAGCCTAATGGTTGTGCTCTGCCTCTGCATCTCCCAGGTCAGGGGTTTGATCCCCAATTGTTTGATTTTGTTAAAAAATTCCATTGTTTGATTTTGTTAAAAAATTTCAAAACTCACGCACAGGAACCGGTTCACTCGCCACTCGCCCAGTTTTAGCTCGGTCGGTTCGCTTGCCCACAACCACCGAGTTGCCCAGTCACTACCGAGTAAGTTGCATATCGGATCCAACATTCTGCTCGAACCAGTCATAGGTTTGGTTCCCAGTTGGGCCGGTCCGAGTCGGGTTTTAAAACACTGATAATGCAAGTATGCAACTCACTTTTTGAAAGTAGGATAGGATCGGCTGTTTTGACTCGTCGAACTGGGAATGGTCAATTATCGGATCCATTTAACTCATGAAACAGATTAATTTCAGAAATAGTGAGAGCGACAAGAATTGGTCCAATACTAGTAAAACTGCTGGTAAGAACCAGTTTCAACCTGTCAGTTTCTTTTAACTTTTTGTTTTTGTTAATTCAAAATGTACATTTTTAACCAAATATAAGTTCAATGATAACATTGTCAAAAAAAAGTTCAATCGTAAATTATAGGTGAACACTCTGAAGCCGTTGAGTTTTGTTGGAAATGATACTCAACAATCAATCAATGATATCTCATTTTTTATATTTAAATATTTTAAAATAAAATTAAATATTGTACTAATTTTGTCTACAGTGTATCAATATCCATTAAAATTCAAATGTATCATAGAATTCTCCTAAATTATAACATTTATATTCCAGAGTTTTAAATATTTATTTTTCTATTATTGATTTTTTATCTTTTTTGGGTAAACTCGGGTATCCATCGCACGGACAACAATGACTAATTCCTCGCTCATTGTAGGTGCCTCGAGGGGCAGGACAGCTGGCCCAGAGTTTTAACGTTGTTCCATACCCAAGGCGGGGATCAAACCCCCGACCTTGGTTAAGGGAGGATCATCCCCAACCGCTTTAGATTTTTTATCTTACAAAACACTATTGAATATGACTATTTTATGTTAATTTAAAATTTAATTTGTTAACTTTTTTTTTTGACAAATGTTAAATTTCTTAATATTTGGTATAAAAGACCTAGCACCACAAGTCATGTGATGCAGTCGCTTAAGCCTATCCTTCGGCCGTTCTTCGGCAAACAAGTGCTCTAACCCATTAAATAGGCTTTATAATTTGCTCAAAAATATAAATGTTATCATTTAGGAGAATTCTATGATGCCTATCCTTCGGTCGTTCTTCGGCAAACAAGTGCTCACACCCACACACAGGAAGTTTTTTGATCTTTTCTATCTCATCACAAATAGACTGAGAGCTTAGTATATTGCACGTGAAAGTAAGGGATAATACCCACTATGGCATTGGCAATGCATCAAACATTTAATCAAAGAGCACATGTGGTAGAACGCATGTCCCAGCTGCTGGGAGCATTCACAAGTGACAAACTTGTAGACTTTGTTACGATGATGTGGTATCCATGGAAGACGAGAAATGAAAAAAATATGGAAAGATGTGGAGAAGAATATCGCATCCTATATCGCACTTGCTAGAGACTGATAGAAATATTGCTAAACATTTAGAAAAGTGATATTGTAATTCATTGATTGTAAACTGTTTACAGTGCTATCTTATATAGCAATCTAAAAACATGATTAACAAACTCTAACTGCTCACTAACAATATAACGGAATATTAGTTATATTTCTAACTAACTACTAGTCTAACTGAACTACAACAGCAACATATTATTAAGCTAGTCTTATTCACTAATACTCCCCCACAAACTTATGTGGTGAGCAGAGAAATGCTGGACACATTAAGTTTGTCTCTTAGATAGCAAAAAGGACCCTTGGCTAAGGGTTTTGTAAGTATATCAGCTATTTGTTCTTCTACTGGAACATGACAGACTGTTAGAGTCTTGCTGAGAACTTTCTCACGAACGAAGAACAAATCTAGCTCCATATGCTTGGTCTTCGAGTGTAGAACTGGGTTATGACTCAAGGCAACTGTACTTTGGTTGTCACAGTAGATTGTAGGTGTAGAATGTAAGATCTTAAGCTCATGAAGTAAAGATTGGACCCAAAGTACTTCTGAAGTAGCTAATGCCAGGCTGCGGTATTCAGCTTCTGCAGTTGATTTTGCCACCAAAGACTGTTTCTTAGACCACCAGCTAATGAGATTAGGACCTAGAAAAATGCAAGCACCAGATGTGGATCTCCTGTCATCCACATCACTGGCCCAATCAGCATCACAGTATGCTTGAAGAGACAATGGTTTAGACGGAGATGCTGACTTGAGAACAAGACCATGGTCTATGGTACCTTTAAGGTATCTGAGAATTCTTTTCACTGCTGTCCAATGTGATTGTAGTGGTTGAGACAGAAATTGGCATGCTTTGTTGACTGCATAGCCAATTTCAGGTCTTGTAATAGTGGCGTATTGAAGGGCTCCTACAATGGAACGATAGAGGCAGGGGTCATCAAAGTAATCAGATCCATATCTAGACAATTTTAGTTTTGCTGGCAGTGGTGTGGATATCCCTTTTGCAGTGTCCATACCTGCCCTCTCAAGAAGTTCTCTAACATATTTGGATTGAGTGAGTAGTAGAGAACCATTAGGGACAGTATGTACCTCAATACCGAGAAAGTAGTCAAGAGCCTCAAATTGTTTCAAAGCAAAGACATGTGTGAGTTGATCAATGAGAGATTGGACAGCCTTGGTGGAACTACCAGTGATGATAATATCATCAACATAGATGAGAACATAGATGCAACACACCTTGGTACAATACACTAAAAGTGAAGGATCACACTTGCTAGCCACAAATCCAAAACTTAGAAGAGTCTTAGTAAGACGATCATACCAAGCTCTAGGAGCTTGTTTGAGACCATAGATAGCCTTGTGTAGCCTACAAACCAGATTTTTGTCTTGGTGTTCAAACCCACTAGGTTGCTTCATGTAAACTTCTTCCTCAAGAAAGCCATGGAGAAAGGCATTATTAATGTCAATTTGCTTTATAGACCAGCTGTGTGTTAGAGCTAAAGTAAGTATAATCCTCACAGTTATTGGTTTAATGACAGGAGCAAATGTTTGAGTAGTCACAACCCTCCTTTTGATTGAAGCCCTTTGCCACCAACCTTGCTTTATACTTGTTAATAGAACCATCAGGATTCTCTTTAATACGAAAAATCCATTTGTTGCCAATGGCTTTCCTACCAGGTGGAAGGTGAACAAGAGACCATGTGCCATTTTGGATTAAAGCATCATACTCCTGTTGCATTGCTTCTTTCCATAGAGGGGAAGCAAGTGCCTGAGATACAGTATGTGGTTCAACAGCAGTGTACAGTAAGGTAGGCTGGAGTCTAGGTTGCACAATACCATGTTTAGCTCGAGTCATCATAGGGTGAGTGTTTAGGGGGTTAACAAGGGAAGGGGCAGTATGTGTAGTGTGAGAAGGAGGGGGCAGAACAGTAGGTGAGGGTGACTGTGAGTGTATAGAGGAATTTGGGTCAATAGTGGAGGATGCACTAGAAGGTAAAGGTGTAGAGGGATCTAAGGATGGTGGAGGGGAATGTGTAGGGGCTGTTGGTGGTGAGGGAGGTTGAGAAGGGGCAGTAGTAGTTGGAGCAGAAGGCTGAATTGGGATCTGCAATGGTTGAAGGCTGAAATATGAAGGTGCAGTGGTTGTAGAAGTGACAGAAAACATTCTAGGATAAGGGAAGTTAGTCTCATTAAACAAAACATCTTTAGAGATGAACATTCTACCTGTGGAATCAAGACATTTGTAGCCTTTGTGGCTTGAGGAGTATCCCAAGAAGAGGCATTCTGCAGTTCTAAACTGAAACTTTGTAGAGTGATAAGGTCTAAGTAGAGGAAAACATGAACAACCAAACACCTTTAGGAAGTTATAATCAGGAATTTTATTATATAAGTTGGTATAAGGAATGGTATTCTTTTGAAAAGGAGAAGGAAGTCTATTGATTAAGTAAACTGAGGTATGAAAGGCATGATCCCAGTACTTAATTGGCATAGAGGCTTGAGATAGAAGAGAAAGACCCATATCTACAATGTGCCTATGTTTCCTTTCAATGACACTGTTTTGGTGATGTGTGTGTGGACAAATGAGACGATGCACGATGCCCAAGGATGAAAGATAGTTACTAAAAGGACGAAATTCACCACCCCAATCAGTTTGAACAGATTTGATTTTGAAATTAAATTGCTTTTCAACTAATGCCTGAAATAGTTTGAAGTGAGAGATAGCCTCGGATTTAGTTTTTAAAAAATAAATCCAAGTATATCTTGTGTAGGCATCAACAAAAGAAAGATAATACTTGTAACCCATGGAGGACTCCATAGGAGCTGGTCCCCATAGGTCACTGAAAACAAGCTCTAATGGATGCGTATAAACAGTGTCAGACAAATGAGAAGGTAGTTTATGAAGTTTGCCCATTGCACATGCTACACAAAAATCCAATTTATTAACATTGATTGGGGGTTTGTTACAATGTCTGAAGACAGTATTAAGAACTTGCAGATTAGGATGACCTAATCTGTTGTGCCAAAGAGACCATAAAGTGGTAGTGTTTACATTGTGAGAACTAGCTGAAAAATTCAAAGAAGGACTAGGAAAAACAGAACTAGACTTAGAATCTGCAGAATGCAATCTTGGCATGTGGTAAAGACCATCCTCTTTGCCTTGTCCACGAAGAATAGTAGAATGATCAACCTGTGATTTAGCAAAGCAATGGTTAGGATAAAATTGAAAGTATGCATTGTTATCAGTAACAAATTTCTTAATGCTCAAAAGATTTTTAGTTAGTTTTGAAACGTAAAGAATATCTTTGAAATGGAGTGTGTGTTTGGGGTTATATGGGGAGGGTATTGACTCAGAGCTTATTGAATGGATTGGCAAACCTTGCCCGTTGCCTAGAAACACTTGATCCTGACCAGAAAGAGGTGTTGCAGTAGCTAGTTAGAAATATAACTAATATTCAGTTATATTGTTAGTGAGCAGTTAGAGTTTGTTAATCATGTTTTTAGATTGCTATATAAGATAGCACTGTAAACAGTTTACAATCAATGAATTACAATATCACTTTTCTAAATGTTTAGCAATATTTCTATCATGGTATCAAGAGCTTCCAAGAAACCGTCGTCTTCTCCACGCCACCACCGTGGCTGGTGTTTCTGATTTTCACCGTCGCCGGTGCAAAATCGATGATTTCTCTTTCCTCTCTGCTCGCATATCAGTTTCGTTCACTCCGGTTCCTTCAAATTTTAATTTGAGAAAGAATTTCTTGTTCAATTGCCTTCTACAAAATCTTAGGGCTTTTGCGATTGAACTTCACCAAATTTGGGGATTTTTACCTGGGACGCGTTCTTTTGCTTCCACTTGCGTCTCACAGCATTCGTATTTCAGTTTTGCGCCATTTCAGTTCTCATTTCAATTCATTTCTTGCTTTCTTGTTCAGTTCTTGCGCAAATTTATCATCCTCTGTTCTGCATCTCTGTTTTGTTAAAAATGGCAGAACTCAATAATCATTCAACAGGGCTACCTTCCCTTAAACCATTCAAGTCCTTCCAGTACCAGGTCACGGAAAAACTAACCGGTGACAATCTTCCTCTTTGGCTACAACAAATTGAGCCTGTGCTTCGCGCACACAAGCTTCATCGATACTGTGTTTCGCCGCAAGTTCCTCCTTGCTATTTGACTGAACAGGATCGTCTTCTTGATGCTGAAAACCCAGCTTACATAGAGTGGGAGTTGCAAGATCAACTATTGCTGGCCTGGCTCCAATCTTCCTTGTCTCCCTCCATTCTTGCGAAGGTAATTGGTTGCCGTTACTCCTTCGAACTATGGGAGAAGATACACCATCATTCTCAAGCCAAGACAAAGGCTCAAGCCAGGCAACTCAGGGCTGATCTCTACAGTGTAAAGAAAGGCTCACACACAATAGCAGAATTTTTTGCCAAGATCAAATCCATAGTTGATGCTCTTCGTTCCATTGGTGAGACAGTTACACAACAAGAACAGTATGACTCTGTTCTCCGTGGTCTTCCTGCAGAGTTTGAATCCATCATCACTCTCCTCTCAACCAAAGCAGAATGGTTTGAATTTGATGAGATGGAGGCTCTGCTATTGGCTCATGAATCGCGCCTTGCACACATGAATGATTCAAACACAGTTGCTGTTGCTCTAAATCTCACTCAGGCACCTGCCAACTCTATCTCTCAGAGCAATACTGTGGCTGATTTTGCCAAGGCTCAATCTCAACCCACTACTGCTCAAGCTCAATATACCAATGGTCGTGGTAACAATCGTGGAAGAGGTGGCAGGTTTCAACGCGGTGGCAGAAATGGTCGAGGTGGACGTGGAGGTACACAATGTCAATTGTGCTCTCGATTTGGTCATGATGCAACCATGTGCTACTACAGATACTCCTCTCCTCAACCTGCATTTCCATCCCTACCTCCAGTCTTTGCCAATCCTTACCACGCCCTGGTTATGCTCCTCCACCACCTGCTCCCTCTGCAAATGTCTCTATTTGGCCAACTTTACCTGCTGCTGCACCCACTATTTGGCCTCAATAGCCAAACATTGGTCCTCTAGTTACTCCAATGGTTGCTCCTTTTGCTGCTACACTAGCACAAGCTTTTACTATGACTGCTGCTCCTTCATTCGCTACAAGCAACCAGCTTGGTGATTCAGCCTGCACTCATCACATGACTGGAATTGCTCCTGATCCAGCTACAGAGACTCATTAATTGACAAAGGGTGCACACAAAGTCTACACATAATGGAACACCAAGGAGGAGCAACACAACGAAGATCGACGATGGATCAAACCAAGGAGCAACAAAAATTTGTTGTCAAAAAAAAGGAGCAACAAAAATTTGGGATTGGCATGTGCTTGATGTATATGGCAATTTATGAGGACCCATACAGCTTGTTTTCAAGGATTACCACCAACACAAGAAGCAGAAGCTCGGGGTCTTTGGGGGATCAAGAGACTTGGTGAGCTGGGTCTTCACAAGGTAAATATAGACATAGATTGCTGCACAGCAGTTGTAGATGGCATAGATGTAAGACAGGCAAATTTCATCGTTCACGTTTTTCATTTTATTCCAATCTGTATTGGGGGCCTTATTTTGAATGAAATGAAACAAGCGTGCTTTTATAAAATTTTAGAAAAAAGTATTTCTTCATTATTTGAAAAAGATTATACGGTAAGTGGACCATGGCCCCATCATCTGTTCTTTAGTTTTCGTCACCAATTTATTTACATTTTTTTTTGGTGGAAACCAATTTATTTACATTGTGGATGAATCAACACTTCAATTTATCTTTGAAATTCACGAACGGCAGTGCACATTCTAAATTGAACCTAGACTCAATGAATTAGTGACTGTAGTTAGCTTATATGGACTCGCCACTTAGAAAATCGAGTCCTGTGTATACCAAGGTATCTTGACAAGAATACCAATGCAAGATCCTGAAAACTATCAAGACCCTCATTGACGCCTCCTTTGATACAATGAATAACCAACAATTGCAGACATCAGAAATGTCCATAGAACCTGCCCACGGTATCAAATCAAATAAACAAAAATCAACAAAAAAACAGGTAACCGCTACACTGAATTAAAAGTAAGCAAAAACTTTTGGAATTGGGTTTTACAAGTACCGTATTTATAGCAAGCCACCTTTCAAGACTTCTAATCCTTGATTGCATCTCTTCAATAATGCTTTCAATAGGAGAAATTACCCTACTTGACGAGGATTCTGAAGAAGAACTGCATCCCTGTTCCAACATGTTTCCGCTAAATGAAAATGCCTAAAAAATGATATTAAATGCTGATAAGAAAAAAAAGTATATTAAGTGCTTCACAAACGCAAAAAAAAAGAATAGGTGTGTTGTGCAGTGCAGGTGTGCATAGCATTAGCAGATGTGTCAAATAGAAAGGAATAGGATAAATCTTTAGGTGCTATATAGTTTAGGATCAATCAGGCCAATATTAAAAAGTATCGTACGGTTATAAATAAAGATATGATGCAGCAAAATATTAACCACTTTTTAAACACCAGATATGCACCTCCCCTTTATGCACACTGTTTCACTAAAACAAAAACTTATCCAGAAGTCAACCTTCCTCGATCGGAAGGTGTATGCATGCAAGCAACAACTAGCACAAATGATAATTTTCATTGATCTTTCTCTAACATTTACTATTAAACCCTATACTTCATGAGTGGCTGTATTTCAAAGAAAAGTGTGTTTATGCTGGTCAAAGATGAATGGAAACTGTCAGAACATCTAGAAGATATCTCATAAAACTCTGCTCTTCTTTAGAGATATGAATATCCATTATATTTTAGTCTATTTTCTTATTTTATACTGTAACTTTCAATGTCACTAACAACTGACAACTATTTTTGATCACTTAATAGTTGATTTTAAGATTTTAGAAGAAAAAATGAAGTTTTGAATACTCATTTAGAATCTTTGAAACTTTACCCAATAATCTTAAAGTCAGAATTGCCCCCACTTATAACCACTAATTAGGCCACATGACTATCCTATGTAGGCCTTCTAACACACACCCCACACCCACACCCACGAATGGATATTTGGAGTGTGATCCAAGTGGCAGAATAGCGATGGCCCAACAAATATTAAATAGGCTCTGATATCAACTTGAACAACTTAGAGCAAATAACTTATACAAAAAGACTAAACACTTACCTTTATTTACAGGGACGCAACATTCTTGATCCTAAAAAAATAGGAAACTAAGGAAACATAATAAATAGGGAGTGTTGAGATATGTTGTAAATAGTAGATTTATATGTGTATTTGGCCCAGTCCGTTAGGTTTTCACATAGGATAGCCTATTTAAACTCATTAGTACTTGTACTCTCTAGACATAACATATACAGTTAATAAGACGGAACTACAGCTGCTCTGTAGTCGCAGACGTAGGCAAACATTGGCCGAACTGCGTGACCAATATCGTTTCTCTATTCTGTTCGTCTCTATTTAACATGGTATCAAAAGCCTATGATCACTAGGCCTGAAAACTCCAGAAACCCTAGCTGTCACGCTCAAACCCTTGTTAAACCCTAGTTGTCCCGTTAATTGTTCATCCTCAACGGCCCTAGGTGCTACGAAAGTCATACCATCAGAATCGCCATCATCAGATCGGTCTCTCCTCCAAGCGCCGCCGCCAAAAAAAACCCTAACGCGCTGTCACGCGCCGTCACAGCACCGTGAGACTCCGTCCGCGTAAAGCCCACGCGCCGCCCTCTGCTTCTCCGTTTGCCTCGCCACTTGCACCGACGTGTTCGCCAGACTCTCCTCTCTCCGTTTTGGCACAGTTTGGTTAGTGGGTCCCACTCCTTTGGTGTGTTTGTCCCTGTTTGGTCGTTTGTGTTGCAACGGTCTCTATTTGGTCCTATTTGTTTGAACAGCCCCCTGTTCCACGCCTTTCTACTGCTCTAGAGAAGTTTCTGCTCTTCTCTGATTGTGGTTGGCCTTCCCATTATTGTCAAAGATGAGTTCATCTTCAGAAAACGACAACAACATCAAATCTGGATCGTCAGGTAAGAGTCTCGTGTCTTATGCTTTCTCCGGTAATCCCTCTATAACAACGGAGAAACTCAATGGTGATAATTATTTGAATTGATCTGCATCTGTCAAAATGTGGTTTATGGGACAAAGGCTTTTAGATCACCTCACTAAGAATTCTACGGATATTGGTAAAGATTTGCGTGAAGATTGGGAACAAGCAGATTGTCAACTGGTCTCTCTTTTCTGGCAATCCATTGAACCCTCCTTGCTGGTCCATTATCGTTCATACACTACTTGTTATGATATTTGGCAGAAGGCTAAGAATGTTTATTCTAATGATATCCAGCGTCTCTATGGTGTTATTCATAATTTAGCCACCCTTCAGATGACAGAAGACAACATCATGACATATGCTAATAAAGCTCAGTCAGCAGTAAATGAGTTCAAGCTCCTTAAGACCGACAATGACCCGAAGAAGATGCTTGAGAAACTAAATAATGTGTGTATGATCTATGTTCTTCATGGTCTCCATCAAAAGTATGAGTCAGAAGGAACCGGAGGGAATGGATCTCACACTAACATAGAATCTTCTGCTCTTGTTTCTAATTTTGCAGGTCGTGGGGGACGCGGTCGTGGTCGTGGGGGTGGTCGAGGAGGTCGTGTTGGAGGACATACTCAATGCACTTATTGTAAGAAACTTGGTCATACTGAAGACAACTGTTATTCCCTTCATGGCTTTCCAGAGAAACCAGTAAATGTGACTCAGGTTAATGATTCTGAACAGAGCAGCGCTAAACAAAATGTTCTTTCTGATGAGGAGTATAAGACATTCCTGCAGTATAAGACTTCCCAGACTTCATCATCAGCAATAGTTGCTCATTCTGGTAATTCTATAATCTGTTTCTCTCGATCATCACCTGTTGACTCTTGGATTGTGGACTCTGGAGCTTCCGATTGCGTGTCTGGTAATCCATCTCTTTTATCCAAAATATCCCAACCTAACACCCCACATTATATTACCGTTGCCGACATTGGTGAAGCTACTCCTCTTCCATCCTTACCCCTTGACAATGTTCTTCTTATTCCCAATTGCCCATTTAATTTAATTTCAGTTAGTCGTCTGACTCGAAGTCTCAAATGTTCTATAACTTTTGATGATGATTATTTTGTTATACAGGACCGGAGTACGAAGCGGACGATTGGTACAGGATATGAGTCACATGGACTTTACTACCTCCAGCCCATCCAGCCTTCATCTACAATTGCCTCCACTTCTACTACAGAGTCTCCAAGTCTTCTTCATCGTCGGTTAGGTCATCCAAGTCTCAAGAAGTTCAAAGTTATGGTTCCTCATTTGTCTCACCTGCAGTCATTAGACTGTGAGTCTTGTCAGCTTGGGAAACACGTCTGTTCTTCCTTCCCTAGCAGTACTCAGTCACAAGCTCGTTCTCCTTTTGATGTTGTTCACTCAGATGTATGGGGACCGGGTCGAGTCACTTCAGTTGTAGGACATAGATATTTTGTCACTTTTATTGATGAGTTTTCTAGATGTACGTGGATCTACCTACTTAAGGATAGATCTGAACTTCTTGGTGTCTTTCAAAATTTCTTTAAGGAAATCAAAAATCAATTTGGCTGTTCTATTCGCACTTTACGCAGTGATAATGCGAAAGAGTATTTTTTTGCATCATTTAATTCTTTTATGGTTGAAAATGGCATCATACATCAATCATCTTGTCCCCATACCCCACAACAAAATGGGATTGCTGAACGTAAGAACCGTCATATAATTGAAACAGCACGCACTTTGCTTATTCATGCTAATGTTCCTTTAAAGTTTTGGGGGGATGTTGTCCTCACTCCAGGGCACTTGATTAATAGAATGCCATCCTCTGCTATCCAGAATAAGGTTCCTCATTCCATATTGTTCCCCGATGAACCCTTGTTCCGTATCTCTCCTCGAGTCTTCGGATCCACTTGTTTTATTCATGATCTTACTCCGGGACTTGATAAATTGTCTGCTCGTGCAGTTAAGTGTGTCTTCCTTGGCTATTCAAGAGTTCAAAAGGGATATCGATGCTACTGTCCCTCCACACGTCGCTTCTACATGTCTGTTGATGTCACCTTCTTTGAGGATGCACCCTTCTTTGCATCTCCCATTGAGTCTGAGTCTGTCTCTCAAGTATTACCTATTCCTAATCTTGTCCCGATAGTTCCACTCCCACCCATCATTGACCAGATAGATCACCCTTCTCCTACGGCACTTCCTAGTCCTCCTAGTCCTCCCCCTTGCAAACTTATCAACGTCGTGCTTATCTCCCTCCTGTCGACCCACCTCCTACAGAAGATCTTAGTGACTCATCTCCTGCCTCGGTTCCCTCTTCTACTTCGGATCCGCCTACCGAGTCAGAAGACCCTCCTATTGCAGTGCGTAAAGGTACTCATTCCACCCGTAACCCTCATCCTATTTATAATTTCCTCAACTATCACCGCTTATCACCTTCGAATTATATATTTGTCTCTGCTATTTCTTCCATCACCATTCCTTAGTCCACGCAGGAAGCTCTTTCTCATTCAGGTTGGAGACAAGCTATGATTGATGAGATGACAGCCTTAGAATCTAACCAGACATGGACTCTTGTGCCGCCTCCTCCTGGGTGTCGTTGGGTATATACTGTCAAAGTTAGTCCAGACGGAAGTATTGATCGTCTGAAAGCACGCCCCGTTGCTAAGGGCTATTACTCAGGTTTTTGGTCTTGATTACAGTGATACTTTCTTATAAAAGACAGAGTAGTCAGCTTCACTCCGAATCATGCCATACTCTTGAACAATCCCCTCGAGCATGGTTTGGGAGATTCAGCAGTGTCGTTCAAGACTATGGCATGATTCGGAGTGAAGCTGACCACTCTGTCTTTTATAAGTTCTCCTCTCACAAATGTATTTATCTGGTTGTCTATGTCGATGATATTGTCATTGCAGGTAATGATCGTGATGGGATTGCAGGACTTAAACAACATCTAGTCCACCACTTTCAGGTCAAAGATCTTGGAAAGTTACGTTACTTTCTTGGCATTGAGGTAGTTCATTCTAAGGCAGGGATTGCTATTTCCCAGAGAAAGTATGCTTTGGATATTTTAGAAGAAACCAAAATGCTGGATTGCAAGCCAATTGACTCTCCTATGGATCCTAATGTCAAGATCCTACCATATCAGGGGGAGCCATTTTCAGATCCAGGAAGATATAGGAGGCTAGTTGGAAAGTTAAATTACTTGACCATGACGAGGCCAGATATTTCATATGCTGTTAGTGTGGTGAGTCAATTCCGAAATTCTCCTTGTGACAGTCATTGGGATGCCATTGTTAGAATCCTGAGATATATCAAGGGAGCTCCTGGAAAAGGTCTTGTTTACACGGATAGAGGTGATTCAAATATTGTCGCTTACACAGATGCTGATTGGGCTGGTTGCCCCTTTGATAGAAGGTCCACATCTGGGTATTGTGTTCTTATCGGTGGAAATATAATTTCATGGAAAAGTACAAAGCAAAATGTTGTTGCCAGATCCAGTGCTGAGGCTGAATATCGAGCTATGGCGCTTACCACTCAGGAGCTCACGTGGCTAAAACATCTTCTCCAAGAGTTGTGTTTTTGTAAAATAGGCACTATGAGTCTCATCTGTGATAATCAAGCAGCCCTACATATTGTGTCCAATCCAGTCTTTCATGAGCGAACCAAACACATTGAAGTTGATTGTCATTTTGTTCGTGAGAAGATTGTGTCCGGCGACATTGCTACTTCATTTGTTGGTTCTAATGATCAATTGGCTGACATCTTCACAAAAGCTCTTCGAGGACCAAGGATAACTTACATATGTGACAAGCTGGATGCCTACAATCTTTACGCTCCAGCTTGAGGGGAAGTGTTGAGAAATGTTGTAAATAGTAGATTTATTTATATGTGTATTCGGCTCAGGCCCGTTAAGTTTTCACATAGGATGGCCTATTTAAACTCATTAGTGCTTGTACTCTAGACATAACATATACAGTTAATAAGACGGAACTACAGCTGTTGGCCGAACTGCGTGACCAATATCGTCTCTCTATTCTGTTCGTCTCTATTTAACAGGGAGAATAACCTTTATTATGACAATAATCAACAGTTCCATAGTGTAGGGTTTTAAAACTATATATTAAAGGTACTGAGAATTAAAAATGAAAAAAAATGTGCACAATATGCTTGATTATATTAAAATAAGAAGTGTAATATATATTTACTTTTGGAGGTGTGTATTTTAAGGTAGTATATACTATAATTCAAGCTCTTTCTCAAAGAAGAGAAATGTAACTTTCTCTATAATGATTATATCTTACAGAATAGTTTAGAGAATTATATATGACCTCTTAGTTAGGAATAGTTTCCATTTTTCTTTATATTTCATGATTTATTTACTTATTTAATTAGGATTAGAAGTCCATTTCCAGAACAAAGAGTTTAGTACAATGTATCAACATCATAGCACATCAAAGTACAAGAAAACATCGTTCAGCCTCTTCTATCTCCCCTTTGCTCCCTTACATAAATACCTATAATTTTTAACACGATGTTAAGAGTGATACGGTGATACCATCCTCCATTGTTCTCCCATCGCTACTCTACTACTTAGTATCCTAAAATCATTATCTCCATGGTTCTTTTCTTCTAGTCATCTGTGTGCAAATTCTGGTTATCTTTCTCTGACAAGTTCAACTAGGGCTTTTTGGAATCCCTAGATTAGTTCGTTCCCCTAACATATCGCCTTCCGAACAACTTAAATCTCGTTGTTTGCCATTGGTTTGATGACTTCTCCAGCGAGTTTCATGTGAGTGACCATGCCAAGGTGCTCCCTATTCAGAGTAATTTCAACCTGAACTGACGTCATCTACTGTCCACTGCCTCTGCCCAGTCTGTGGGCACTGCCCACAGTAGCCTGGTGACTTTTTGGGACCTGGATTACCTGCCGAAAGAATGCCATGCATTTGCCGCAGTCAGTAAGTCGGGGCCACTGGATGAAGATCTGACGAATCATTTTAATCTCGGTAAATCATATTAAAGAAGGAAAATTGAACTATAAGTCATCCTATCTTCATCCAATGGTTTTGATTGACTAATTGTAATGATTGCATGGTGTTTTTTACCGCAGAATCCATTTCCAGCACAACTTTTAGCCAACAGTTTCATCTCATCAAAATTGGCCCATCCTTGCCAATTTTAGGTCAGAGTCTCAGTAGTAGTAACAGGCCTAGATGCACCATTCTAGTCCATTCCCACATCCCATTGAGCGCTGCTTCCAGAGGTGCATGATAACTGCTATTTCCAACACTATATTTGCCTCTTCCTTTACTCAGATCTGGCCTAAACTTGTCTGCCCAACACCGTTTATGTAGTGGCTTGTTGATACCAGCATCAGATGTAACTTACAAACCCATATTGTTTTGTTATTTTCCCATTTTAAGAGATATATTTGTAACAAGCTTAAAGTTAGACGATCTCTCAGTATTAGGAATAGTTTTCATATTTTTTTATATTTCATCATTGCTTTTTTTCTAATTAGGGTTATGAGTCTAGTATTAGTATTGTCTTTTGTATCGCATCATATCTATCAAAATAAACAACAGAATATTATTCACAATCTGTTCTCTCTCTTAGCCTCCTCTTACTAAACCAATATAATTTCAAGTTTCAACAGACTTAAATACTTAAATGGCTAATATTTGATGAAGCCCCAAAAAAGTACTTTAAACTTTGTGCGAGTAAAGGCTACCTGAGATTGAATAAATTCCACAATCTCTAGCAGCCTTGCAGATTGCTGAGAGTGAAGCCCACCGGAAGTTCTCTCTATTGCTGGAAGTCTTTCCAAAACTATTTCAAGATAACTCTACCAAAAAAACACAGACGAGACCAATAGCAAGTTAACCACCATCCAGAAATCATGACAGACTTGATCGATACAGGACCAGCAATATGCACCAAAGAAAATAAGCAATGAAGCAACAAAACCAACCTTAGTAGTATACGAACCATCCAATTTAAGAATTGAACCCGCTGCTGCCACAGCATCTTTAGAAACACCCTTTATCTGAATGTATGGACCAGGGACATCTTGTAGATGATCAACCTCAATAAGAATCTACGCCAAAACAAGGGAAGAAAAGAAGAAAAACTTCAGTGCCAAGTTAGAATCTGAATAACCATAAATAATCCCAGAGGTGATCATGTTAAATAAATTATAATCATCCTCCTGCAGAATAATAAAATTATTCAGTCAAAGCATTAGTATAAGTAGAGGTCCAACTGTTATAACCATTCTGACATTCTAATTGATTAGGAAAAATAAATCCACTGTATCTTGCATCTCCTTTGTTTGCCACCCCCCCACCCCACCCGTAAAACTCTCATTTTTCAATGATATAGCTTTACATCAAAAGCCAGCTATATTATAAGAGAGTGATGATAAAAATAATTCTCACAAAATCTTCAGCCGTCTCATTGATATTTACAATAGTTGCACCAAGTTCCACCTTTCAGAGTCACATTAGAAGAGATATCAATTTGTGGTTAACACTTAACAGTTTATGAATTGAAAATTAAGCTTTAGTCCTAGTGAACACAATCCATTAAAAATTCAGTTGTTAAAACCGAATACAATCCTCATAGTGCTCAGATCAACCAAGTTTAGGTTTAGGAAAGGGAGTGTCAGAAACAGGAACGAATTCATTTAAGCCTGTAATTTTTATCAGCTAATTATTGGAAAGATGTATTTTCAGTCAATGTAAGTCATAAGATAAAACATGTGACCTTTCCATCCTGATAGATGAATGCAGACGCTTCAATATAAGCAACTGCTTGATACCTGGCAGAAAAGTGCTACAAATCAATACATCAAAAATAATTTGCAAAAACGCCAACTGTTGGGCAAATTGAAATAAGAGAGGAAACAGAGAAAGAAATCTGCAGTGTCCATCGTTTTGTCAAAAATAATACATTCTTTCAATGTATGGAATTGAATAGATTTAATAGCAATAAAAAAAGTCAGTTTGTGCTGATAATTTAGATTAAACATGAACTCCATATCATTGTAACATCCCTAAATTTTTAAAGACTCGTACTAAGATGCCTAGGACCGATTAATTATTTGTGGGAATAATTGGTCGCGTCTAGGGGATTAATAGTCGAGAAAATTACCAAGAAAACCTATTCTCCCTTAAAGGGTGGCCTATTCATGGTAAAATGAGGAATTGGAGCCGAAGGGCAAATCTGTCTTTTCACACCCCTAGTTATTAAATTATAATTATGAAGGTTATAATTAATCATGAACCGAAAGAATTGAGGAATTTCGGATCGGAACCGGATTAATCGAGAAGTTTTGTACCGAAAAGGATTTTTCAACACCTAAACTATCATTTTATGGGCCAAGGGCAAAATGGTCTTTTCACCATCATTTAAACCCCCCAGCCCATATACCCACCTGACCAGCCTCACCCTCACACTTAGTCACCCCTCATTTCAGCAAGAAAGGAGCAAAAGCTGAAAATAAGAAAGAGAGGAGAAGGAGGGGGCGTGGAGGAGGAGAAGAGGAGGAAGGAGGGACTCATCTCAAATCCTTGTTGCATGTAAGTCTTCTAAACCTCTCTCTACTCCATTTTTGATTCTGAATCCAATGGTACCAAGGACAAGGGCTGATTCTCACTCTTTCTCTATACACCATTTTCGAATTTGAACCTTCAAGGTTGAAGATAATGGAGTTTTGAACCTTGATGGTGTTGCATGTCATGTTGTAGTTGTGGAAAGTGGAGTATCAAGCTTGCATTTTCGATTTGGAGGAAGTTGTGAAAGATTGGGTTGCTGTTTCAGTCGCTCTAGTGGTGGAAATTGACGTTTGGAAATCGGTTCGAGTTTTAGCGGGGATCGTTCGTGTACTTTTCGTTTCGGTGATTTCGTCTCTCGACCCAACTCTCGGACTTCGGTATAACGGGTGAGTTCTACTCACAATAGAGCATTTTGCTATTCTGAACTTGTTTTCGGTATTGGATTCCTTGGTCACATTTTCCGTTTTCGAAAGACTTAGAACCGAAAAACGATTTTTGAGTCTAAACGCTATTTTACGGTTTAACGGGAATTTTGATGAAATCGTTGAAATGAAATGTTTTGTATATGTGTTCTAGAATGCCTGGACATTTTGAGTTTCAGGAGTGATTGACATTAGGAATCGCATTGGGCGAAAACGGAGAACGAAAATGAGAAAAACTGTGAAATCTGGGACTGTTACAGGACGCACGGGTCGTGCGCCCCTGGGCACGGATCGTGCGCCTGCTTCTGGTACCTGAACGTGCGTGCAATACAGGACGCACGGGTCGTGCGCCCCTGGGCACGGACCGTGCGTATCTTTCTGGTAGGAATGGATTAATGAAGTATTTCACGCACGGGTCGTGCGCCCCTAGGCACGGACCGTGCGTGAGGATCTGTCCCCGGTTTCCGTTTTCTCCTTTCGTCGTTCCGTTTGATCCCGAACCTTTCCTAATCTCTTTCTCAATCATTTAAAAAGGAATTCCACTACTGAAAACCTTATTTTGAACTTGTTCATCTCATGATTTTGAAAAAGAGCTTTGAAGGCCCATTTGATCGAAAAACCGAAACCCTAGTACGCGTGTGAGTACACCGACTGATGGATATATGTCAAATGAAAATGATTATAATGCCGGAGGTCTAACTTATGAATTCCTCAAAACGGGTTATAAATCGATATGGATATTGTTTATCCAATTTTTATGTAATTGATCCATGTGGTGATCGAAAAGATATAAATTATCTAACTCTCGAGAAATTGATGCATATTGTCATATGTATTGCGTTGGGTGACGACCCGACAAGTAGCATACTAGGGAGGGTAGTCATGACCCCTTACCTAGGCCCTGTATACGTTTTGGCGTGGTCAATTCGTGGGTTATCGGGATTCGTAGTCGTTGTACAGCCGATTTATGCTAAACTAAAATGAAAACACGATTTGCCGGGATTCGTAGTCGTTGTACAGTCGGCATTTCGATTTATAGCTTATGATTCGGGATTCGTAGTCGTTGTACAGCCGTTTCATGATAAGCTAAGATAAGAACACGATTTGCTTGGCATTTCGCTTAATAATAAGACATTGTTATGTCAGCTTTTAATAGCGGTTTAATGAATTGAACCGAGTGTCAGAGAGGGGGCACGGTAGGACTCACTGAGATAATGTTATCTCACCCTATCCATATTTGTTGTTTTTTAGAGAAGCAGGGAAAAAGGAAGACTATTGTGCACGAGTAGTTGGTATACTCTTGGAGGTGCTGAAGACTTAGTCATTTGATCCTTTGTTCTTTTGTTGTCCTATTGGTTGTATAAACTTGTATTTAATATGAGTTATATGAACCGTTTTATGTTTCTGTTTGGTATTTGGACTTGGAAATTGTAATCCATTCGGTATGGAACCGATAAACTTCTATTTTATGAAGTACTGTTATTCCGATTATGTTTTGATTTCGGAAAAAGTTTGTATGTCCAATACTTAAACAGGAAATGTGTCCTCTGAACTTCCGCATCTGTGCATCTTCGGTCTCTCTACATGTTAGAAATACCGGGGTGTTACAATCATACTCTGGGTAGACGTTACCATTAGGATTCTACATCTATTAGGCATATGTCCAGAGTACTCCTTAAAATGGTTCAGGCAATTCTCTCCCCTTGAGCTAGGTTTTAATTTTGAATTAGACCTAATTTGTTACTCTGTTTTCAATTCTAATATATCTCAGTTTTGATGTTGTTCAATTCCACATGCAGATGTCAAGTCCTAGACATGATGGGGGAGTGTGGAGATCCCACATCAATTAGGTATACGGCTAAAGTACCAATTAGCTAAATTCTCCCCCCTTGAGCTAGGTTTTGAGGTTGAGTTAGGCCTAATTCATTCTCAATTCTAACTGTTACCATTACTTCTAAATTCCATCTTCATTTTTTATCAAAACTTGTTTTTGACTTCTTCCAGAATAGCAGTTAGTAACTACAAACACCGTCATATGGAAGGACGAAAAAAAATATAATTGATTGGGAGCCATCCCCGAGCCCTTACGTAAGTCCCCATTAAAATAATAGTATAATTCTTCATTCCCTCCTATTTAAGTTCAATGATTACCTATACGCTTCTTTAATTTAAAATCAGTACACAGGATGAAGATATTACCCTACTCCTGTTGTTTTTGAAGCACTTGCAGCCCAAATACCACAACTCGGTCCATAAAACATAGTTTTAACTTTTAAGTTTGTTGACAATTTACAAATGGAGATGGTTATCTTTTTGCTCTGAAATGTGGCTTACCCAAGGTTAAGAAGACCAGCAACCGTAGTAATGCTAATATCAAAATCCACTTTAGGCTGAATGATGAAGTTTCCTTCTCTGATAGGCTGGATTGTACAAGACATTATGAAATAAAAAAAAAACTGAGACAACACCTATACATGTGTGAAGGTATCAGCAAGTAAATGACGGGGAGAAGAGAAAAATATTCCCAACCTCACGTATCAGTAATGCAAATCTGCCTTCACATATTCTGACTCGAATACAATCACTATCTGTCAATTGACCATTAGAAGGGATCCCAGGAAGCCTCATATATATATCAATAAATTTCTGCACCGAACTGCAAAATTTTGCTGGATCAAGAATTGCTAGAATATCTTGATAAGCTACCTGTTAATTATTGCTATCTTCAGTAAAAATGTTGAACAAAACCTTCTCACTTTATAATCATAATTGTAAATAAAAATAAGCCTCTTACTTTTTTGTTACTCTTTAATACAAACAATGAACTCTCAGGAGAAAGCACAGGGTCAAAGTCATTTCGAATTTTAAGCTGCAAGTCAACATTTAACAGCGATCATATGTCATATGCCCATCTTTTCTCCGAAATCAGCTGTCCACTATCTAAAAATAAAAGAATATGGAAAGACAGTACTTCTATAAAAGGGAGACAGATGAGAGCAGAAAGAAAGAGTGGACTATCTAAAAATAAACTAAAATCACCAAGTTTTATATTAGTGTTCCGGTATTAGTAATCATGCATGAAAGCTTTTGCAACCAAAATATTTTTCAAGATATACAGAATTGCGTATCATTGTAAAGTAGGCATTGCTAGAGAGCACTATAAAGGCAAATATATTCAGTACTTCTTGTTAACGTGGAAATCATTAAAATGGTCCAGACTAAAATCTAATATAATCAAAACTATTAAACTGTAGCTTTCTGAGCAGTTTTAAAATATGGAGGAAAGAACAGTATTCTGTCCACTAACATGTCCATGAACAAGGTGAGGCTCAATAAGCTGCTGGAACATGGGAAAGACTGTCATCATGATCTCATTTTGGGAAATAAAACATCCCAATCTACTCTTATCCCTTTGAACTCGTGAAATCAAATGTGAGTGAACACCTCCTATCTGTTTCATATAAGAAAATCAACTAAAGAAGTTATTTCATAGGCTCTCTTAGCCCCAGCTAAAAAGAAATAAAATCTATATGAAATAGAATAGGGCCTTCAAGATGGATGGAAACTCATACTTACAACAGCAATCCATAAGTCAAGTGATATTCGGATATCAGGATGCAAAGCATAAACGCCTTCAAATATAATCTGGTCAAAATTAAGAGATGAACTATCAAGAACTAGAAAGGAAAAATAGGAAAAAGAGCCAACTAGCATAACACGACTAACAACTATATCAGGAAGTATGCATACAGATAAACAAAGATGCACCATATATATAATGTTATTATGCACATAAGTATTTCATTCTCCATTGTCCTTGAGTTGTGACAAAACAGGATACCAGTGGAAAGTGGGTATGGGTAATATTTGGATGTGAAGTGTATATGGTGTAGTTTTATGGGACAAATTGATCGCTATAACCCCCTCCTAAATTGATCTTAATAAACCCTTCCCCAATGCAACCTGGGATTTCAACGAGCGCACTACAATGCAGTTGGTATCCTCAATGTATCATAGTATCACCGACTCCCTATAGCAGACCAATAATCATTACAATTCCGAGGAACAGTTTTAGCCTATGATACTGACCCCCTATAGCAGACCAAAAAACATTACGATTCCGAAGCACAGTTTTAGCTAAAGCCCGAATGCTACCAAGGGTTAAGCTCTAGCACCATTTGTAAATTCTTGTGCAGCTATTGCATGGTAATTTCAAGGTAATCCACATGTCAAACACAGTCTACAAATTTCAAGTTTAAAGGCACCAATTTAATGACTGACCACTCCACAATCTTCAGAAACTTCAAGTTCCTTGAAGCCACTCCGTGCACCACTTTCCAAGTCAAATATAGGTACCTTTGTTCGTCGGCCATTTCTTATGTCATCAATATTCTGCAAGGGACTCAAGAATAAGAATGTTAAGCGACTCATGACTATAATGGCCAATAAAAGTATCCAGAAGCTTCGACTTACTAAGCATTTAAAGCAGAGCAATATTACCACCGTTATTTTTGGGTGAATAGAAATTTTATCATCATCTATTTCTTCTCAGTGAATAGAGTTATTGCCAACATCTTAATTGAGAAAAAACATGGTGAAAGCAAGTAGTTAAAAAACTTTGGAATAGCACAAAACAATTGCTATTTTATTGTTGTTATTTTTTAAGAAATGAGGATAGCAAGTAGCTCACACAGATATAAAAAACCTTAACAAGAAAAAGGACAAAAAATAATGAGAAATTCGTCAGAAGAAATAAATCTATTTACACAAATTTTAAGTACTCATGAAGTTAGGTTGCTATATGTATGAAAGTGCAACATCAAATGATAATAAAAAATAAATAAAGCAACACAATAAACTGCATATAAACAATTCGATTACATTACCTTTGATAGTAAAGATAAATCAAGTGAGCTGAAGTCATCATACTTAAAATCCTTTACGTGTTTGTAATAGCTTTCTAGGGAAACTACTTCGCAACCGATGATATTTGCCATTTTATGAGCCAAACTAGTCTTCCCAGAACCACTTGGACCTCCTAAAAAGCATAACATCCCAAGCATTATTGAGAGTAAGATAACCTCAACGAGTTAGAAAATATTTTAAATTAAGGGAAAAACAGATAGGGATTAGGGAGAATAAAATATAACAAAGGACAGTTCTCAAGATCAAAATATTTCAAGTTCCGGCGTTAAATGCTAAAATGATTGTCTCCCTGATTAGGTTTTAAACCTTTTTAAGATTGAACTTACACAAGCATGTGTTACTGTATCTAGACAACCAAAACCAAACAAAAAACATCTCAAGCTACAATGTCCTGAAGAACACTTATATTAGCAGCAAGGCTAGAAGTGAGTCAAGCCAGCTTATGAGCTTACTTCCAACTGGGTTCATTAACAACTCAATGAGCAAAAAAATTTCATTGTTTATAAATGAGCTGATGAAATTGACCTTTCACGTGTTCAAGTCATTAGCTTGCAAGCAGACTCGATATATAAATACATAGACATTGTTAAATAACAACACTTTTAAATTTAACACAAAGTTATCGAGATGTTAGCATTTGATTTTATTTGATTAATTTTTAAATGAATATATGTAGAAAAACATAGATTTTACTAAATCACAAATTTAAGCCTGATACAGAGCAGAAAATATTCAATTAATACACGGCTTGATGTTGGCTCATTTAGCTCAAGTAGGTCATGAGCTTAACATGAGCGAAACATAAGCCAAGAAAATGGTCTCAATTTCTTATTTTGTCGAGCTTGAGCTAGGCCTAGCTCAGTGTAGCTCAATTCACTTCCAGACCTATCAACAAGCATCTGATCCAATGAATTAACTTGGTATCTCTAACAAAAAAGATAGTACCTAAATTGACTCGTGCTTTAGTTACGTATCAATTTTAGTTACCGAATGCTGTGACTTGTTTATAAGGCCTATACCCTTAAACGATATTCCACTTATTCTGAAAAATGCCTCCTTATATAGATCTTCCAAAAATTTATAATTAAGCGTTATTCCATTTGTTATTAGATTTGTCTTCTGATATACATACAGCCACGTATACATAATTCCATGTGACAGTGTATGGAAGATATGTGTAGGAAGCACATCTGCATGGGAAAATTGGAGAAACACAAAAAGGAAGAGGAAGTATCAGGAAAGGTCCATATTACCGATCCCAACAATGACCGGGACACCTTTGTTCTCCAACAAAGCCTGGAACAAAGATAATAAGCAAATAGGATTCAATCAAACATAAATATGAATTTCCAATTGAATTGTAATCTTCAAGACATGAAGTTCAGAAGAAATTTCAAGCTTCTACTCCTTACTTGTATTGCTTGAACTGCCAAAAGCAATCCCCTATCCAAGTCATATGATTCAGGCATTGGAGCAAGCCGAATAGTCTCCCTGAAAGATGAGGGATCTGTGGTTGCTTCATGAGAGAAGTCTCAATATAAAGGAAATCTTATGTTGACAAACAGGAAACTATCACCAAAAATATCCGAAAAGAGTTTAGCCTGCATCCTCCAATTTAAGGAAAAATACCTAGGACTGGGTTATCAGGGTGGGAGGAATCTGAAGATATGAAATGCCAAGTAGCCACAACAGGTTCTATTTTAGATTTTGTCGGGGATCGAGTCCATGGCTGAGATAAATCCTCAAGCCCAGTAACAATGTTAGGAGTAACACGAATTGGCTTTGGTGCAACGATTGCTGATTCTTGACTACCAGCCACAGTTGTATTAGACACAAGTGGTGGTGTACTAAGACGTGGTACGCCTGCAAGCAAAAGTGAGAAGGAGAAGCAACAATAGCAATGTTCACAGTAAAATACAAGCCATGGCAACAAAAAAGAAATTATTATTATCTTGATAATTAAGATAATCTACGGAAAGACAATGTAACTTGGTCTGAAGCTAATTGACCAAATTTTATCCACAAAACAAAATTATCCTATTGCAGCAGTCATCATCACATATAAGAAAGAAGAATATCAAGCAACAAGAAAAATAACTGAATTTAGTATGCAAAGACCAAAGAGTGAGGGGAGTAGGCACCCAAATCCCTACCTTTCCTATCAAGAATCAGTTCGAGATATGATTTAGTAATCCAAGGTCCATTGATACCCATCCTCAATGCTTCTGTTCCAACAGTCTGCAAAAGAAAAACATCCAGACTCTTGGATAAGTAGACCACTAGCCAAAGATGCTATTTATTTAATAAAAAAATTAAAGAAAAAACACTCATGCTATAAGGAATTCTGAAAGATTTCTATAAAAAAATCTGCTAAGGGATAAGATATCTCAAGGAATAGTACTAGATGCATTGAAGCATTGAGAACAACAGATTTTAGTAGTCACGACTAGAGAATAAGAGCCAGAAGACTTATTGAGAAAGTCAATGAGGGTTCCCACTTCGCCGGCATTCCAACTCATCTTCATTGAGGGCTGGCTTCAAAAGGGTTGGAACAGCAGGACTGGTCTGAATGGTGGAGGTTAGAATAGCAGATGAAGCAATACCATCTGTGCGCAGCCATAAGGAAGTCTAGAGGTGAACATACCAGCTCCATCAAGCAGACCTGAAATGCTGAAGGCTATTTTGAAGAAAAAAACTGGGTTTCACAATAATCCGAGAAGGGACTGGCCAAAAAATGGTGTTACAACTGAAAGAGGGGCAGAGAATGCCAACGAGAAAGGTGAGACAGGTGGCAGTGATGTCGGTGCGTGAACAACATTTGCCCCCAACAAAAGCACTCTGCTGCAATGTGCACGCGAGGGTGCATGAAAAGATGACTGGTATTTAAACTTTGGGTTCATGCCAGCTAGAAATGCCTGAATAAACTGAATGTTTTTTATTGATAAGTTGCTAAATACAAGCTCTAATATCTAGACTATTGTACATGAATCCTACTAAAGGATAATCTGAGAAAAGGAAATAAAATATGTCGTAAGCATGGTGATATGAGCATTAGAAGGAAGCAGAACTCAATATTTTATCCTAAAATTGTGCTATGTATTTTCAACAAAATTTAAGGTCGGTTTCCATAACAATTGATACTCCATCCGGACTCATTTATAAGCAAAAAAACCTAACCTCACATAGATTAAGAAAATTAGTTATATTCATTTAATATTCTTGATTTCATATAAAAACTAAACTAAATTTACTAATATACCCTTATTTTTTTATAGTATGCAATGCTCTTGGAAAATAAAAGTAGAATTAAATAAGGGTATTTTTAGAATAATAACATTAAATAGTGTTGAGTTAGTTGACATTTGCTTATGTGAGTCCAACAAATTTGAGTACTTTTTTGCTCACAATTGAGTCCAGAGGGGGGTTAGACCAAATTATCGGGAAGAAATCAAGCACATCAAGGTGGAAACCTCCAAAACCGTATTTGGGAGCTTCAAGTAGCAGAAAATTATTGAAGACCCAAAATCTTTGAAATTGAAACCAAGGCTGCTGTGTATCACAGCCATGGAGAATTCATCACCACCTTGGAGGAGGATTTCCAAATTTTGGGAAACTCTAACAAAACAGTAATGGGTTTGGCCACGTAGGAGGACATTACTCCTATACTAAATTGAAAACTTGAAATTATAGTGTTTAGGTAAGGAAAGAGAAAAGCAATGTCAATTCATACTAATACGAGACTCTCGAACAAATAAGGAAACAATGGGAAATATAAGGAAATGTGGAAATCACTCCTATTATGAGACCATCTAAAATACTCTTATGTTTTATAAGATATTAGTTATATTTTTCAGATGTTTTAACAAAGATTGTATATTCTTAACACTATTTGCATAATATCAACATGGTAGTCACTCAAAAGTGAAGGATAAATGCAGTCAAGAATATTTGGTTTTAAAAGGAACATAGTTTAGTTATTATAAGAAAAAAGTCCATACCTTCCTATCGGTTCCTCTCATCACCATGAATGTCTCACCAAGAACATCAATGGTTTCAAACGACATTGAAACCTTGCCATAATTGACAGTCGAGGATGCACGTTTATAACTAACCACAACAATGTACCCAAGAGCCAGCAAGCCACCCAATGTCATTCGTCCAACCTGTTCCAGCACTATAATAATGAATGACAAACAAAATATGCTAAAAGAAGAATAGGTTCATATTTTCTTGATGGACAGCAGGACAGGTTCAGTGGAGGGAAATGTGCATTAGAAGTACAAATGTGTTCAAGGCAGAGGAACTAAGACTAAACAATATGTTTTAGTCAGGCATAAATAACAAAAACACTAAGTGGACAAAGACTCCGAGAAAACCCTTCAATTCTGAATTTCCAACTTCAGAATTCATGTATACCTCCATCCTGGCTAAAAATATAACTCCTCATTCTTCAATAGCATACAATGATGTTTCTCTTGTACAAACTACAAATTTTTCAGTAGGTTAGATCTTGAACGTACAGTCTGTTGAGATCCCATTTCAACTAGTCATACGGTCAAATTAGTCCTTATAAGGGTTTGGCAATACTTACTTTAGAGGTAACTTTTGGAGTTGAGTGGGTTGAGTTAAGCTTAAAGAAAAAACTATAATATAGCATCAAAGCATATCCAAGATCTAGTATCGGGCCATTTATTCCACGTTCCACACAGCTAGTTTTTTTTATATATAAACCACATGACTAGTCTTAGGTGTGAAGAGTTGTGTTAAGATCTCACGTCAACTAATGATAAAGCCAAACTAAACCTTATAAGGCTTGGACAATCCTCACCTCTTGAAGCTAGCTTTTGGGGTTGAGTTAGGCTTACTTACAGCCCAAATTTTAAAGATAGTCCTTTGGGGATATATCCTTCAACGAAATGTTGTGGTAGATATGAGATACACCCCACTCATGCTGTTTAATATAGTTTTGCCATCAGAAGAAAGAAAAGATTAAGAAAAATAAATAAATTGAAAATATACATACCTCAAACTCAGCTTTAGGCCTGATAATGAAATTTTTGTCCACGATCCTCTGGTCACCAAGTGATAAATAATACTTAATTCCAGACTGCCGCACTTTGATCCAATCATTTATTCTTGCTTCTTCACTAGCTGAAGGTGGCCTGAGGTACATTTCAATAAAACTGAAAGCAAGACAAATTTTCCAGTAAAGATATTTTAAATTTTTTAGTGATTCCCAAAATCATTCTCTTCTTATGTCCAAAATACTAACTTGTCTGTTTGAGCTTGATTTCCTTGAAAGGCAGAACCTGAATGTCCATCTGAAGACTGTCACAAAACTTATAATTTAGTAAAAAGTTTAAAGTTTACCCCCCAGGACGCGCAAAAGTCCTTAACACAAAGATAAAAACTATAACAAATTCAGACTGAAAAGATAGTTCAAACATTATACTGCATTGAGATGGACGAATAGTAGAATAAAAGGCTAATTTAGACAGGAAAACAAATATTACACAGTTCTGCCAAAACCCAAAGGTAAAAAGCAAATAGTAAAAGGCCGTGCAGAACATAAAAAACCATGCTTTGTATTAACCACTACCAGAGAAATTAACCCAAGTTAGACCTTTCTTTCCCCACTGATCTGCCACTGCTAATAACCCATTAATGTGTGACTGAGTCAGACGAAATAAGGACAAAAAGGACAAGAAAAGCAGACTGTTACGAACAGAAGATAAATAGGATGTACTAGGGAATCATAGCCAAGGGAGAGAGTAGAGATTTTTTTGTTGGTAACTCAAAACAACTAATCAAAAAAATAAATTCACATTCAGAAAGGCAATCGTCGGTACTAATTTATAGATGATAGAGATACCTTGCTTCTGCATTTAACCTTGTAGATTGCCTCTCTAAATGATGACACATAGCTGTTGTTAATTCTGATCTGCCCAAAAATGGCAGAGGAAATAAAAGTATTAGCAGTGAAATTTGGATGTAAGAATAAGAAAGCGACCAACCTGCGCATGATGAAGATCTGGTTCAATGTGCTTCCTAAATAATGGAAAAATGCTATCTATAAGGTAATCCAGTGAACAAGAATCTCCAATGTCATAGCGAACTTTAGAAAGCAGGCTAAAATGAACACCACCAACCTGATTTATCAAAAATATATAATCTATATTATTTTGAAACTTAAAAGCAACTGATAGCATAATGAAGGCCATAAAGTTATTATAATACTAAAAAAATACCACTGCAACTCGAATATCCAGTAAAGACCGCAACTTTGCATGCAATGCATATGTACCATCAACTATTACCTGAAATGAATGGTGAAAGAAAAAAAGTTAAAACATGGAACTCCTTTGAATGTGCAATTAGCTTAGCTTACCACCCCAGATGAAACACTCTTTATTGTTTTATAGCCAACACGTCTCTTTTGCTGATAGTCAAACTCTGGAATTAATGCATCATCGCCTTTGGTCAAATCCTAATTGTAACAGAGAAGCCTGTTAAAATAAAACTAAAAAAGAAAACTTGGCAAAAAGCAAGCCACAAGATTCATTTGCATTTCTTTCTAAAACCATAAGCTAGTCCCAAACAGTACATGTTTAATTGACATATAATCTAATCAGTTTCAGTCAAAAGGAAAACAAGCAGATAACTACTTGCCCAAGAAACTAACATGATAAATCAGCAGCTATTTTAATTCTTATCCTTTTAATTTTGTTGGCGCTAGTCAGAATCAGAATCAGGATTCAGGAGACTGTATTTTGCCAATATAACATAAAACATACAGAGCTCGAGAAGGCCAAAAAGTAAAGGTATAAAATTTTAGGTGCTAGTAAGGATCATCATGGAAACCCATCAAAAAAAGGTCAGACCAGCATTTTAGAAAATGTAACATAAAATATAAGCAAAATGCAAACCTCGAGATTCTTGATCAGGGTATCAAAATCTATAGAATCCAGACCATTCCCTTCTTCAACTCCATCACAATAATTCTCCATCGATATAACAGTACAACCAATAACAGATGCCACCTTTTCTGCTAAGCTTCAGGAACCATGAAATTGAGGAGGGAAGAAAACCAAGGCAACAACATTCACTTTTCTTCAGAAAAAAACATATTCAAAATAATAAATACATTGACAACAATATCAATATTTTACCTTGTTTTACCAGAACCACTTGGACCACCAATGCCAACGGTTACAAGGCCGTCCTTTTTCCCTCGGAGTTCTTGGATAGATTTAACCAACAAATAATATCCATGATCAAAAGACTGCACCATTTCATCCACATCTTAGCTATACTCGGCACATATTTCGTGGATCATAAGAATCAAGCACGCTAAAAGTTCATACATATACAATTATACATGAAAAAGCAATGCCACTCAAGCTAGAAAATATAAATTGTCATAATAATCAGCATGCAACACACTCACTCTGACTCTCACTCTCTCACCCTCTCTCTCTCTCTCTCACTCATTCAACAACACAAACAATACATAGTTACCAGTAAATAGTGAACTATTTTTCAAAAGGAAATCAATTTTACTATTCAGCTATCAAGTGTGCCCATCGACATGTAAAATTATCAAGTGCTTAGAAGAAACACACAAACTATAAAATTAAGTTTAGAACCCTAACAATGAAGTAAGAAAAAACGCATAAATTACAACAGATATTATATATTCGATTGATCTAAACTCAGAGTGTATCGTATCAGCGAGGAATGAGAAAACAGGAATATGAAAACGGAAGGAAAGGTTGATGCATGTATATACCACATGAAGAGGGAGAGATTGAAGAATAGATGAAGAAGACGAAGAAGAAGTTGAAGGCTGTTGCTGGAAGTAATCGCGTCCTCCTTCATGGAACACTCGCTGAACAACTTCGTCATCCATTTTTTCCCGATCAACAAAACCGCTTCTGATTCCTTCTTGCGTTGTGAGTTGTGACTTGAAAGAGGAACCTTCTGTGGAGTGTGATTGTGTGATGGAATCTCTGAGAAAATGGAAAATACAACGATTTCTTCTTTTGCTTTTCTTTTATTTATGGCTGGTGCGGTAGTAAAATTAGTAATTGGAATTTCAGATGTCAGATTTCGGGTAAGGAGAACAAGCGTGCGCGCTTGCCTTTCCCACCCACTTCGCTTCCCTCACTTCTCCTCTTCTGCACGTCTTTGCTCATACAAGCTTTTTTTTTGTTATATATTTTTCTCTTACATTTAAAAAAAATATACATCAAGAGTATACACCAAAAAATTATTTTGTTGCGTTACAAAACCTCCATAAAGTTGAGAGTATACATGGCACGCTAGGTTAACTTCCCAAACATAGATTAGCCATCCTTAAAATACTAAATAACACATAAAAAACAATCAATTTCAACTCTACTCATTTTGCAGTACACTTTTTTTTTTTTTTTAAGCAACAGGCAGGAGGCCCGAATTTATTAAAAAATAAAAACAATACAAAAAGCACAAGGGGGGACTAAGCCAAAACCCTTGGAAATAAGGACAATAAAGAGAGTCTAACAAAGACCTCTAAACTAAACAACCTTAGACCACAATCGAGTCACCACACTCCAGACCACCGGCGGCGGGACCCCAGCCATCATCGCGAAGTCGTGCCACCGGCCAACACCGAGACAGCACCTAGCTTGATCGAGGAAGTCGAGCCACCAACCACCACCGCGGTATTGCGCCCCCAGCCAACACCGAGGCACAATCAAGCAGAACCGCGAGAGACAGGGAAAGGGCCCACATCGAAATGGGGGGAGGCGAGACTGCGGGTCCAAATTTCGTGACGACAGCCACCAATGCCAAACCAGAAACAGTCAGCATCTACGAACCAACGCAACAGTCCCAAACCAGAAACAGTCAGCATCAATGCAATCCGAACAGCAACGCAACCGAACCCAAACCAGAAACCCACGATCCGAACCCGAACGCAATCCAGAGCTGCAACCAGCGCCGGATCCGAACCAAACGGACGCAGGGAGGAGGCTCAGGCGGTGGCGGGACAGGAGCAACCACCGCAGGGGGAGAGACCCACAGCACCCAATAGATCCGACTCCGAACAACAGATCCGAACCAGAGCGCACCGAAGCTAGCATCAACACCAGCCACAGCGTACGGAACCACCCAACCCACGACCTTCGCAGGGGCGACCACCACACGCGGAGCAAACGCCGGGGAGAACGCACCGAATCTTACAGCGACTGCAATCGGAACTGACAGATTCGGATCCACCTTCGCAGGGGCGACGACTGCCGTCTCCGGAAAAAGCCACTCGTCTCGAAACCAAGGGTCTTCAACGGTTAGCCGCCCAGTCAGCTGGAGTAGATCGGCCGGTGCAGGCACGGCGGCCGCCACGGCGTAGGACAACCCATCTCTAGGGTTCGCAACCTCTCTCGAGAGAGAGAGGATCTGTATCATTCTTGTTATCTCTCATTTTGCAGTACACTTTAACTTCATCTTAGTCTTAATTTTTTCTTTGACAAGATTTTAGTCTTAATGGTCTTCTAGTTTTGTTCTTACCTAAACTCATTTTGCAGTACACTTTAATTTCATTTTAGTCTTAATGGTCCTAAGAAATGATAAATAGCAATTTATTGTGAATAAAGTGGATGTCTGGGCATTATTCTTTTCCATTATTGTATATATTAAATGTATGTCATAGGTTACAAAACTTGAGCCTATAAATAAGACTCATATATCATTGTAGTGAAACACCTTCAAGAGTAATATACAAAAGATACTTCTTCTTCTCTCATTGTCTCATTTGCTTGTTCTTGTTCTTATTCTTGCTCTAGTTTTAGTCCATTTCACAACACGTTATCAGCACGCTCTAAATATCTTAAGGTAGTATTGTTTCTTATTGGTTCTCGTGTTTTTCAAATTTCATTTTGGTGTTTGTAAAATTGTGTTATTTGTTTTGAGCTATAATCTAACAAGAACGATTAATAATATTATCATAGAAATTTTATTATCATTTTTCTATTTTTATTCTATGATGAATTCCTGAAGAAATTCATCACTTAAGTAATCCCTGTTGGATTACTATATTTGTTTACTTTTAATCACTTAAGTAATCCCTGTTGGATTACTATTTTATTCTATGATGAATTCCTGAAGAAATTCATCACTTAAGTAATCCCTGTTGGATTACTATATTTGTCTACTTTTAATCACTTAAGTAATCCCTGTTGAATTACTATTTTATTCTATGATGAATTCCTGAAGAAATTCATCACTTAAGTAATCCCTGTTGGATTACTATATTTGTCTACTTTTAATCACTTAAGTAATCCCTGTTGGATTACTATTTTATTCTATCACTTTAGTAATCTCTGTTGGATTACTATGTTAGTCTACTTTTGATGAATTCCAGAAGAAATTCATCACTTAAGCACCTCTAGAATAATTGCTCAAAATATGAAAGTTTGAGATATAGTTCCTGAAAAACAAATGAGAGAATATCTTTCATGTTTTTAGAATAACTAGATCGTTTACATGATTATCTTAATGTCTGTGATTATCTTTATAAGGTCGTGTTTTGCTTCAGGCGGATTTGGCTGTGGTCGTGGTTTTGGTCGTGGTCGTGGTCGTGGTTGTGGTTTTGTCCATGGTTCTTGGTCGTGGACATGGCCGTAGTGGAATTTCCAAGAACACATTTTCCCACCAGAAATGGAAAAATAGTGAAAAGAAAAAGGGTGGGCAAAGTAGCAAACAGGATGAAAACAATTGCTACCGTTGTGGGGGGAAATGTCATTGGTCACGTACCTGTCGTACACCAAAGCATCTTGTTGACCTTGACAATTTCAGCAACATGGGGACGTCGGCTCTCGGGTTCGAACCTGGATGTGACCACTATTTTGTGTGAGTGGTATTTATTTGTCATTTCATCTAAGTAGACAAAAAATAGTTAATGACACTAGTAACTTGTAAGTGATTAATTCAGAAATTGTTGTTAATAAAATTAAAAAATAATAAATAGCATTTTCACATAGTTAAAGCATTTTATATTCTTACAAAATGGGCAACAAAAATCAACCCCAAAATTTGATGTGTTTTGCACGGGTTTGTATGTTTAATGCTAGAAAATAAATGAAAGTTAGAAGGATAAAGAGATCGATTTAATATTCTTTTTTTTCAGACAAAAAATTTAATATTCATTTATTCACTCATTTATCTCCTATAACTTTCTACCTATATTTAAATTAAACACTTGTTTTTTAATTGGACTAAAAATATTTAGTACATTTGAGCTAAACAACTTTCTATTAGTGGGGGCGACGACCCTCAAACCTTTATAAGTAAATCAGTCCATGGGCATCTATTACGTGGTCGTGTTGATTTGGGTAAGTGTTGATCAATCCATGTCTATATTTATTACTCTACAAAATAAGTTTCAAAAAAGTATAACACAAGAACTAAAATGCAAACATCAATATATAACACAATAACTAATCAAAAGGTCATTACAAAGTTAAAGCATCTCAACTAAAGAAGTTTAGCTCATACTAGGCATTACTAAGAATATACAAACAAAGATAACCATGTTCATATATTTGATAATACAAATGAGAGAAAATAAAGTAAGAATTACACAGTTGAAGTTCTCTTGCATAAACCAGCCTAGCAATGCTGTAGCATTCACTTCACAACATTCAATCCGCACTATGTAAGTGATTCTAAATCTCTATCTAGGTGTGTCTTTCCTTCCTTCGCACAAGTAATGTGAAAGTGATTCTAAATCTCTATCTAGGTGTGTCTTTGAATGAGAAGGTGAATGTGTTTATATAGGCTCCTTGAGTGAAGTAGTCTTGGCCACCAAGTTTACTTGGAGATGAAGTTAGGGTTACTTTATTTTCAATTGTCTCCAAAAGTTGATTTGATCATTCACCCATTAAAGAGATGAGGTCCTATAGGGAATGGACAAGTGTCCCTAAAAAGGTTCAACTTGTAAGTTATGAAGTCTCAAGGGTGGCGCCACAATCATCCACTTGGGCCACTTGCTTTGCTTTTGACGCATCATGACGTCATCAATAGAATGCTGTGGCATTTCAGTTTGCCAAAGTTGCTGGAGCATTAATTGCCGGGGCATTGTAGTCTGTCGCGAATGCTGGGGCATTTAATGCTGCAGCATTGAACAGACACGTAGAGAATACCACAGGATATACAAAACTGCCAAGTTAATTGTAAAAACCTTTCTTAACCTTTAATGTTGTAATTATTTTGTATTTCCAAATTTACTAAACATTATTACTGAGAATTTTACAATTATTTAGATTTAGAAGCGTAAATAACTCTATATAAAATAGAGTTATCACACCCCCAAACTTAAACCATTGTTTGTCCTCAAGTAATGACACTTGAACAAGACAAATATTAAAAACAAAAGGGTTGCAAAAATTAGAAGAACAGATCGGCTAAATTCTTTCAAATAGATTTTCAAAAAGTGCACCTTAAGAACTTCAGATTTTTCATACACAATTCTCACACCATTGTTTCTTCAACATTCAGAGTTATTACTGCTCATGTGAGTGTGTGGTAGCTGAGGTTAGATTGGTTCCTAACTAATTTCAAAAAGTTCACTTAGCTTAAGAAAGAATAGTTTGCTTTTGATCAAGCCAGAGATTTTTCAAAAGGTAGAATAGGCTCACAATTTCCTCAAGTATTGGGAGGCTTCAAAGCACAACAAAGGGCTTGGTTTAAGTATTTCAAATTCTGGGTCAGTGTGCTAACTTCTATTTGGTGGCTTCTGGATGCTGGAGCATTGACTGCTACAGCATTGGATGCTCTAGCTTTGATAACTACGTGAAGAGATTTTAGCTATATTGCCCTTATTGCTGACCCCCTTTTTGCATATTTCTTTTTCTTTTGTTATTTTTATCATGCATTTTTGAAATGGGTACAACATTTATTTCAGGCAAATATAGCTTTTACATGACATTACATTTGTAGTAATTTGTAAAAGATAGGGGAGAACATTTAGTTCTACAACAGTTAACAGTTAAAACAGTTCTAGACATTTGCTGGGTGCAATGACAGATGCTACAGCATCCAGCAGTTTTATTTTTTTAACAGTTTTATATTCAACATAAAAGGTGGCGTTTGAGGAATATGGAGGATGAGCTATTTTTTTGCGTGAAGGATTTTGGTCCAACAGGTGCTTCTAGAAGCTATTTAATGAGAGAAGTGGCTTGAGGTTTGTTCTGGAGTGGACCAAGGGGTCCCATTAGCAAAACCAGGAGGTGTTGTAACAGCCCAGGTCCAACGCATTGGCCACCCCAGCACTGTTACATCACGGTCTTCTCTACCCCCCTTGTAGAATTTTTGCCTTCCGTGGGAATCGAACCTTGCACCTGAGGCATAAGTGCAAGTTAAACACACCTCCCACTACCAATTGAGCGTGCGCTCAATTGGTAGTGGGAGGTGTGTTTAACTTGCACTTATGCCTCAGGTGCAAGGTTCGATTCCCACGGAAGGCAAAAATTCTACAAGGGGGGTAGAGAAGACCGTGATGTAACAGTGCTGGGGTGGCCAATGCGTTGGACCTGGGCTGTTACAATAAAAAGGCGCCTTTTTATTATAACAGCCCAGGTCCACCGCAGCGGCCACCCCGGTCCCACTGTTACCTCACGGTCTTCTCTACCCCTCTTGTAGAGTTTTTGCCTTCCGTGGGAATCGAACCTTGCACCTGAGGCATAAGTGCAAGTTAAACACACCTCCCACTACCAATTGAGCGCGCGCTCAATTGGTAGTGGGAAGGGGGTTTAACTTGCACTTATGCCTCAGGTGCAAGGTTCGATTCCCACGGAAGGCAAAAACTCTACAAGAGGGGTAGAGAAGACCGTGAGGTAACAGTGGGACCGGGGTGGCCGCTGCGGTGGACCTGGGCTGTTATAGGTGTGCTTAGCAAGTAATATGGATCAGCCCAACCGATTCAGCCCACATCCACCTCATGCGAGCCCAACATGCTTGGACGGTCAAGATCGACTCTACCCACCCAACGATCCACGAGAGGGCACGATTTCCTATAAATACAGGCAAACTTTCCCCTAACAAAGGTTCAATCTCTAATCCTTAGTATCTTCACTCATATATTCGATATACTGACTTGAGCGTCGGAGTGGCTTGCAGGTACCCCCCCCCCCGGCGCTCACTGACCTCCTGCCAGGGCAGCAAGAGACCTACCAACAGCAGCCGACCAAAATACTGCTAGGTACAGAACATTGGCGACCACAGTGGGAGTTATCTATCTTTCACATCATCACTATGTGAACTTTTCTCTTGCTACCCCATGGCTCCCAGAGGCAGACCCCGGGTTCAAAGCATTGCCATACCTGCACCCCGACCAGAGGGTACTCCTGAGGGCAACGTCGTGACCCTACTTGACGAGGGTACTAGTCAGCCTAACCAGTCCTCGAATATGAGTCAGCTTCTAGATCTCCTTGCCGATCGCACTCAAGCTATGCTGCAGCAGGAAGCTCGCCTGAGAGAGATTGAAAGGCGTGTGGCTTCCCTGCCTGTGCAGCCTCCACCCAGTTGGGGAAGGCACGTGCATCGGTCTCCCCCTCGAAGGCATCACGTCCATCGTTCTCCTCCCCGAAGACATCACGTCCATCGTTCTCCCCCAATGCGGAGGCACGTACATCACTCTCCCCCTCAGCGGTGCAAGCATGGAGGATCAGGCTCACCTCCGAGGACCCATCCATCCCCTCCAAATGATACCTACCGGCCTCGCGACTCCCACTCCAGGACCTTCTCACGCGCATCCCCTCATTCTCGCGAGGGGTCAAGGAACCGGGTCGATACCCGTCGGAGGCATCACTGGGGATCGCCATCGAGGAGATCCCCCGACCGACGCAGGTATCATGAGTTGGACTATGAAGACACCTCCCCCCGAAACTCAAGAGGGTTTTCGGAAGAATGACCGTTCACTCGAAGGGTGGATGAATGCCGAATCCCAAGGGCCTTGGAGAAGCTGCCAACCCTCAAAATGTATGACGGAACCGGAGATCCAGACCGCCATCTGGCACACTTCTCCCTGATGATGCGCTATAGGGGCGCCAGGGAGCCTGTTCACTGCAAAATCTTCCCCCTCACTCTCGAAAATTCCGCACTAGAGTGGTTTCAATAGCTAAGGCCGAACTCCATCTCTTCATGGGGGTAGCTGGCGAGAATGTTCACTGCTCGTTTCAATGCCTCCCGGTCGAAACCCAAATCTGAAGAGGTTCTTAGGGCAATCAGGCAGTGAGCGAAATAAACACTTAGAGAATATCTGGAAAGGTTCAACAAAGAGGCTACCAACGTCAGGGACCTTGAAGACAAGATGAGGCTCTTTTGGATGAAGGATGGCCTCAAGAAGGGAAGCCTGTTTCAAAGGGACATGGGGGTTAACAAACCCCGAAGCCTATACGAGTTCCTTCGGAAGACACAAAAGTACATGGACTATGAAGAAGACAACTTGGCGTACCAATAGGAAGCCAAGGTTGGCAACAAGGAGGAAGAGGATGAAACTCGTGACTCCGAATAGGGAGCAGGGTATCAGGACCTGAACCCAGGGCTAGACCCAGTTATGAATTTTGTTGTTTAAACACGAGTGCAGAATGTAAAAGCTCAATATGAATGATTAACAAAAATTCATTTTGCAATTACAATTTTTACTCTAGCTCACTAGCATTAACACCGGTTCCAAAGAAAAATTTCTTATGATCAAGAAAGGAAAAAGGGTCCAACTCCAACTCCATAGTTAGGAGTGGAGCGAGGCAAGCTTGAGACCCAACATCCCATGAAGGAAGGGACCGCCTGGATCGCGGGGGCAACCTCAACATTAGCTCAAAGCCAAGTTCATCTCTCCAAGCAGGGGAGTCAAGGGTGTGATGGCGCGCTCATCTTCCTAAAGCAAAGCAGCCAAGTTCACGGCACCCACCCGACAGGGATCCAAGGTATGAGACCATGACGTCTTGGGTAGCAAGCGCTAAGAAAGGCGCGGAAGTCAAGTAAATGACGAGACCATGAGGTCACAGACACCAGAGATACCCACCTACGAGGGTGATCTCTAGTCTGCAGTCCATAACTTCATCCATGCTTATCCGATGGAGGCGTGTGAGCATGCGTTGGAAAGCTAAGAAGAAGAGCTACAACTCTCATGTTAAGCTCAAAATCCAATTCGGACATCTCCGCACGCAGGAAAGGAGCCCGGGAGGAGGGCGCCAACATCAAGACGCAGCATCTTGGCACAAGGCGCCCAGGAGGGCGCCAAGATCAGGATACATGGCACAAGGCGCCCAGGAGGGCGCCAGCATCAGAAAGCCGCGTCATAGCGTAGGGCGCCAACATCAGGATGTTGCACTTTGGCGCAGGGCGCCCAGGAGGGCGCCAACATCAGGATGTTGCACTTTGGCTCAAGGCGCCCAGGAGGAGGGCGCCAACTTCAGGATGTTGCACCTTGTCACCCCGCACGCAGGAAGGGGTTCCAGTCTGTAGTCCGTAACTTCGTCCATACTTATCCGATGGAGGCGTGTGAGCATGCGTTGGAAAACTAAGAAGCTTAGCTACAATTCTCATATTAAGCTCGAAAGTCAATTCATACGTCTCCGTACCCAGGAAGGGAAACAAACTGGCGGCACTCACAAGCTCGTGAGAAAATCAAATGGTGCACGAGCACGTGAGCAAAAAACATGGTGCACGAGCACGTGAGCAAAGAGGAAAAGAAAATGTGGTGTTGCTCACCCATACTCACCATCAATCACCTCGATCAAGGTAAGTCAGCGAAAAATACCAATAGACGAGCAGGATAATTGCTGCGACCCTCTGACAAAATTAGCAGACTCGACGACGGCACGAGCCATAAGGGAAACCTAACCTACGAGGGCATCCTAAACGACAACGTCAAGTCAAGACTATTCCCCAGGATAATCTCGACTTGGGGTGCAACGGTGGAACCAGGTCAATATCCACCAGAGGCACCACCGGGGATCGCCATTGAGGAGATCCCCCGACCAACGCAGGTCGATATCGAACTTTGCCACGAGGCGTGAAGCGACTTTAAACGTGTCGCAACCTCTGATGGGCGAGTTAAATTCAGATCGATTCTGATAAACTGCCCCCAGAGTTAACATTGTCACGAGGCACGAAGCGACTTTAAACGTGTCGCAACCTCTGATGGGCGAGTTAAATTCAGATCGATTCTGATAAACTTCCCCCAGAGTCTCACGAGGTGCGAAGTGACTTTAAACGTGTCACAACCTCTGAGGGGCGAGTTAAATTCAGATCGATTCTGATAAACTGCCCCCAGAGTCCCATGAGGTGCGAAGTGACTTTAAACGTGTCACAACCTCTGAGGGGCGACTTAAATTCAGATCGATTCTGATAAACTGCCCCTAGAGTCCCACGAGGTGCGAAGTGAGTTTAAACGTGTCACAACCTCTGATGGGCTAGTTAAATTCAGGCCGAGCTCTAATAAACTGCCCCCGGAGTTGACTTTGCCGCGGGGCACGAAGCGATATATCGCAATCTCTAATGGGCAAGTTAGGGTCAGACCCCTCTGACAAACTGCCTCCAGAGTAAGAAAGAAGTCAACGCCCATGAGGGCGCCTGGCAGGGCGCCAAGTGAACAGCCAGCGCCCATGAGCGCCTGGCAGGGGGCCAAGTGAACAGCCAGCGCCCATGGGGGCGCCTGACAGGGCGCCAAGTGAACAGCCAGCACCCATGAAGGCGCTTGGCAGGGCGCCAAGTGAAAAGTCAGCGCCCATGAGGGCGCCAGGTGAAGAGCAGCCAGCGCCCATGAGGGCCCCTAGCAGTGCGCCAATGAAAAAGCAGGCAGCGCCCATGAGGGCGCCTGGCAGAAGGTGGTTTGGAAGCAAATCCTTCGCAAGGGGGCAGACAGCACTGTGCAACAAGGCGCATAAGGCACCCGTGAGGGCACCAAACCCTGTCTCGCAAAATTAAAGGATGCATGAGCATCTGAGTGCATGAGCACGTGAGAAAATAAAAGAGTGCATGAGCACGTAAGAAAATTAAAGGATGCATGAGCATGTGAGTGCATGAGCATGGAAGGAAATAAAATAGTGCACAAGCACGTGAACAAAAAAGCAGAGTGCCAAACACACGTCCACACAAGCCGAGACCCAAGAGGGAACCTGACAAAGAAGCAACTAGCGCCCATTAGGGCGCCTGGCAGGGCGCCAAGCACCAAGGCAGCGCCCGTGAGGACGCTTGGCAAGGCTCCAATGTTGGAGCAGGCAGCGCCCATGAGGGCACCTGGCAGGGCGCCAAGCACCAAGGCAGCGCCCATGAGGGTGCCTGGCAGGGCGCCAATGAAGAGCAGCAGCGCCCATGAGGGCGCCTGGCAGGGGAACAATGCAAATCCTTCGCAAGGGGGAAGCCAGCACTGCGCAACAAGGCGTCCAAGGCACCCATGAGGACACCAAACCTTGTCTCGCAAAATCTGCTCCACGAGGAGACACTCGACGTATAGGCACCCATGAGGGCATCAAAACCTTGTCTCGCAAAATCTGCTCCACGAGGAGACACCCGACGTATGGCGCCCTAGAGGACCCCAAAACATGTTTCGCAGGATGGCACCAAGCACATCCAGGCTGGCACCAAGGCGCCCTAGAGGGCCTGATAACCTTATTTTATATAGGTTATTTATGTTCCTAATACTTAAGTCAAGCTTATTTCTCAAGTAATTCTAGTGCTTAAATATGTGAATATATGGATATTAGAATAAATATAGGTTATAATTTATTTCCTTAAACCTTGGGCATAGTTAATGCCTTTGTGAATATGTTTGATGTTTTGCTTTAGCGCTGCAGCGTGTGCTATCAAGGAAACGCTACAGCGTTATATGACGGTTGACCTTTGAGATATTTGTGTGGCCACTTGAGGACATGATGAGTCACCACCCTTATCTCTTCCTCTCAGCTGGAATTGTTGACTTTCAAGTGGATGCTAAATTACACTTGGCGCCTCCTAAATGGAACCCATGTGATAGTTGTTGCATTCCATCATTACCACTTTTTGTAAAGTGCTTTAAGGATAATATCTAAGTCTAATAATCATCATGTAATATTATTATTCTATTAAGGCTTAGATGTTAATTAGATTAATTAAGATTGCTTCAAAAGAAAGTAACGTACGTAGACAAATATTGTACCTTGGAAGAAGAACTACACACATACGTAGTAGCCACTCTCCATTGATACTTTGCTTTTAAGCTTTTATTTTTAGAATAGTTCTTCAAGTCTTTTATCCAAGGTTTTGCTCACGCCTCAACTTCATCTCTTGTATGCTACTTGGGATCATTGGATTGCATCTTTTGCAACCACTCTTCTCTTGTCTTCATACGGTAATACATACTCTCTAGTTGTATTATGTTGATGGAACTTGTGATGAGCTAACTTTGTTGTAGTTGGATTGTTCTGGGTATGTAATGAACCTTGAGTAACTTTTGTATAATATTATGATGTTTGTGTTTTATTCCTTGTGTCATAATACTTTCAATCTTGGTTTGGGAATGATCAACTAAAACAAGGTAACTTTGTGAGTACAGACATGGTTCACAAAGAGAACTCAAGGAATAATATGAATGAAAACCCTTTAAAGACATTTAAAGGAAGCACTACTTAACTCTAGACATAGGGGAGTAATAGTTCATAAGGAAAATGTTGTAAGATCTTAATATACAGGGGTAAAACTTATTTAGAGCCTAGACATAGGAGTCTTGTAACATAGCCCTGACGAAAGTGACTGAAAGGCACGCCACCAAAGCGCTACAGCGTCTACGGATTCTTAAGCGCTACAGCGTCTAATATTATATGAGCATTACTCTTGGGAACTTACATACTATTGAGCTATCCAACTCACCTTTAATTACTTCAACTTAATACTGTTTTATCACAACTTATGATGTTTTCAACTCTTCACCTTTACTTGTTACTTAATTCTTTTCACTAAGCTTCTAATCACTTAAACTTTATAGATTAACTCCAATCCCTGTGGGAACGAACTTTACTTATCAATATATTACTTGTTGCGATTGTGTATACTTGCACATCACCTTTTCGCACAACAAGTTTTTGGCGCCGTTGCCGGGGATTGCATTTAATTTTCATTGTTTAAGTTTTTAGTAAACTTAGTGTCTATTTTATACTGGTGTGTTGTTTCTTGTTGCTGCAGCAGTAGAAGCTACAGTGTATGCCCAGGTCTCAACCACCAGAATTTGAACCATACTCAGAACCAGAGAGAAGGTTCAGGAAGCTAAGACATCTTCACAGGCTCAGACCCACCATGTCAGAACATAGCCATAGAACCAATTCTGGTAGAACTAACACTCTACATGGCAGATCTAGCTCTGGTAGAGGAGGGACTGAACCAGGTGGAAGGGGTAGAGGTAGACATCAGCAGCCACCTACTCCAACCTTACATGACGAAGAGGACTGGTACAGACATCAATTCATAAATGAAGGACCTGCTCAAATGGTAAATGACAGAGATAGACCAATGAGGGACTATGCTGTGTTTGATCCACAAACCATGGAGACAAGCATAGCAAGACCTACTCTCAACACAGCTCAGTTTGAATTCAAACCTATGATGTTCCAAATGTTGCAAACAGTGGGACAGTTTGGTGGTGCTCCTCAAGAGGACCCATATTTACACTTAAAGCAATTTTTGGAAGTCTGCAGTAACTTCATCATTCCAGGGGTAAGTGATGATGCATTCAGATTAAAACTTTTTCCTTATTCCTTGAAGGATAGAGCAAAGGCCTGGTTAACTTCTCTTGAGCCTAACTCTATCCATACTTGGAATGAAATGGCTGAGAAATTCTTAGCAAAATATTTTCCTCCAAGTAAGAATGCAAGAATGAGGAATGAGGTTACTGCATTCAGACAAAGAGATGCTGAAACACTGTTTGAGGCATGGGAGAGATGGAAGGAGCTGTTGAGAAAGTGCCCTCATCATGGTATACCTGTGATTATCCAAATGGAAACCTTCTACAATGGACTAGATCCAACAACCAGACAAATGTTAGATGCTTCTTCAGGGGGTGTGTTGTTGAAAACCTCCTATAATGAGGCATGTGAACTGATTGATGACATTGCCACAAATAGCTATCAATGGCCTACAGAAAGGTTAGCTCAGCAAAAAAAGGTAGCTGGTGTGCATGAAATAAGTGAAGTTTCTGCTTTATCTGCACAGGTTGCCTCTCTTACTAACATGATAAAATCTATGAGCACATCAAACGCTGTAGCGGTTACCGCTGCAGCGGTACATGAACCTACAGTAGCTGTTATTGAGCAAGCCACTCCAGGGTCAGTAAGCTGTGTATACTGTGGAGGAGAGCATTTGTATGAAGAATGTCCTGGTAATCCTGTCTCTGTGAACTTTGTGGGTTTCAATAAAAACAATAATCCCTATTCAAATACATATAATCCTGGTTGGAAGAACCACCCCAATTTCAGATGGGGATCCAACAATGCAACAGCACCTAATTATAGTGCTCCAGCAAATCCACCAGGATTCCCTGCTCAGAACTACCAAAGACAGAATGCCCCTGTGATAGATAACTCATTAGAAGGATTGATGAAAGGTTTCATGAGTGATTGCAAGACAGCCCTAAAAACTCATGAGGCTTCCATTAAAAATCTAGAAGTACAGATGGGGCAGATGGCTAATGTCCTTTCCCAAAGAATCAGTGGATCATTACCATCCACTACAGAAGCTTCAACTTCAGGTACTGCAGGGAAGGAGCATGTAAAAGCTATAACCTTAAGGAGTGGGAGAGATTTGATAGGATCATCAACTATTTCAGATGATGAAAAAAACAAAAATTCTGAAAAACAAAAAGAACCTACAACAAGCGCTACAGCGCCTGAACCTACCGCTGCAGCGCCTGTTGTTGAAAAAACATCACCATCACCCAAAACTATCCCAACATACCCAGATCCTCCATATCCTCAAAGACTTCGAAAGGCTCATGAAGACAAGCAATTTAGCAAATTCCTAGAAGTCCTTAAACAATTGCACATTAATGTTCCTTTGGTGGAGGCTCTCCAACAAATGCCTAACTATGCAAAGTTTATGAAGGATGTGCTTACTAAGAGGAGGAGACTAGGGGAGTTTGAAACAGTGGCAATGACTGGGGAGTGCAACATGTTGATGCAAAACAAGCTCCCACCCAAATCAAAGGATCCTGGCAGTTTTACTATACCATGCTCAATTGGAAATTTTTACTCTGGTCGTGCCCTATGTGATTTGGGAGCCAGCATAAATCTCATGCCTAAGTCCATATACACTCAGCTAGGAGTGGGAACTGCCAGACCTACCTCACTTACACTGCAGCTAGCTGATAGAACTCTTGCATATCCAGAAGGAATCCTAGAAGATGTTCTAATAAAGGTAGACAAATTTGTATTTCCTGTTGATTTTGTAATCTTGGACTTTGATGCAGACAAAGAAGTACCCATCATACTGGGGAGACCATTCTTGGCCACTGGAAGAACTTTGATAGATGTGCAAAGAGGGGAATTGATCATGAGGGTCAATGACCAAGAAGTCAAGTTCAACATTCTCAATGCTATGAAATTTCTAGGTCCCAATCTTGAAGAGTGCTCCTTTGTGTCTGTTATTGATAAAGTAGTTCAGGATCACTTCCAGAAAAGCACAGATCACCTGAGGCAATTACTGGACAGTAGTGAAAATACAGCCTCTGATACAGAAGCTACAGGAGAGGAGGAACAGACAGCCAAAGAAATTTGGGCTAAGAAATATGAATCTTTGGAGCAGGAGAATTCAGACATGAGAAAGGATCTCCCCTCCACTGAACAACCACCAACTCTGGAACTTAAAGAGTTGCCTTCACACCTCAAATATGCTTATCTAGGTAACAATAATACTTTGTCTGTTATAATTGCTGCTGACCTTTCTGAAAAGCAGGAACAGGATCTGATTCAGACGCTACAGCGGCATAAAAAGGCAATTGGTTGGCAAATGTCAGACATAAAAGGTATTAGTCCAACCATTTGTATGCACAGAATAGTGTTAGAAGAAGACTCTAAAAATTACATTGAAGGGCAGAGGAGGTTGAATCCAATTATGAAAGAAGTGGTGAAGAAGGAAATCATCAAGTGGTTGGATGCAGGTATTGTATACCCCATTTCTGACAGTGCATGGGTTAGTCCTGTGCAGTGTGTGCCAAAGAAGGGAGGGGTAACAGTAATAACAAATGAGATGAATGAGCTGCTTCCAACCAGAAAAATAACAGGCTGGAGAATATGCATGGATTACAGGAGATTGAATAAGGCAACAAGGAAGGACCATTTTCCATTGCCTTTCATTGACCAGATGCTGGACAGGCTAGCAAGTAAAGAATTTTATTGCTTTCTTGATGGTTATTCAGGTTATAACCAGATTGCAATATTACCTGAAGATCAGCAGAAGACTACATTCACTTGTCCATATGGCACCTTTGCTTTTAGAAGGATGTCATTTGGCCTGTGTAATGCACCTTCCACCTTTCAAAGGTGTATGATGGCAATTTTCTCTGATTACATTGAAAGATCCATGGAAGTCTTCATGGATGATTTCTCTGTGTTTGGAGAAACATTCCATCTATGCCTATCCAACTTGGAAGAAATCTTGATTAGATGTGAAGAAACTAACCTTGTGCTGAACTGGGAGAAATGCCATTTTATGGTGCAAGAAGGTATAGTTTTGGGGCATAAGATATCCAAAAAAGGATTGGAAGTGGACAAGGCTAAAATAGAGGTCATTGAGAAGCTATCTCCACCAACCAACATCAAAGGTATTAGAAGCTTTTTGGGGCATGCTGGGTTCTATAGAAGATTCATAAAATATTTTTCAAAAATCTCCAAACATTTATGTCAACTGTTACAGCATGATAACCCCTTTATATTTGATGAGCCATGCATATTAGCCTTTGATAAATTAAAGAAAGCTTTAATAACAGCACCAGTTATTATAGCTCCTGACTGGAGTAAGCCTTTTGAGCTTATGTGTGATGCTAGTGACTTTGCCATTGGAGCTGTCCTTGGGCAAAGGTATGATAAAATTTTTCACTCTATATATTATGCTAGCAAAACACTTGTAGAAGCTCAAATGAATTACACAGTCACTGAAAAAGAACTACTAGCTGTGGTCTTTGCATTTGATAAATTCAGATCATATTTGGTTGGCACTAAGGTGATTGTCTTCACAGACCATTCAGCCATTAAATATTTGATAACAAAAAAAGATGCAAAGCCTAGGCTAATTAGGTGGGTTCTCCTACTCCAAGAATTTGATTTAGAAATAAGGGATAAAAAGGGAGTGGAGAACCAAGTTGCTGATCATCTTTCTAGATTAGAAAGGGATATTGCAGGTACAGCAGGTGGGGAGATCAAGGAATACTTTCCAGATGAACAGCTGTTGGCAATGACTGATGACTCATCAACCGCTGTAGCGGCCAGTGTAACAACATTTGATGCTGCAGCGGCTGAACCTGCAACACCTTGGTATGCTGATATAGTGAACTTTCTGGTTAGCAAGGTGGTACCTGCTGAGATGACTTATCAGCAAAGGAGAAGGTTCGTCCACACAATGAAACAATATTATTGGGATGAACCTTTTCTATACAAGAAGTGTCAAGACCAGTTAATGAGGAGATGCCTAGCAGAGGAAGAACAAATTCAAGTGCTACAGCACTGCCATTCTGCACCATGTGGTGGGCATTTTGGTGGTGTCAGAACTGCTGCAAAGGTATTGCAATCAGGCTACTTTTGGCCTTCACTTTTTAGAGATGCTCAAGACTTTGTAAAAAAATGTGATAGGTGCCAAAGAACCGGGAATATTTCAAACAAACATGAAATGCCTTTGACAAACATTCTAGAGATTGAACTCTTTGATGTTTGGGGAATGGATTTCATGGGACCTTTTCCCCCTTCTCATGGAAACCTATACATTTTAGTAGCTGTAGACTATGTCTCAAAATGGGTGGAAGCTGTTGCTTTACCCAACAATGATGCAAGGTCTGTGAGCAAATTTTTATTGAAAAACATTTTCACTCGTTTTGGAACTCCTAGAGCCATCATAAGTGATGAGGGATCTCATTTTTGTAATAAACTAATTGAGACCCGATTGGCTAAATATGGAGTCAAACATAAAATAGCAACTGCTTATCATCCACAAACCAGTGGTCAAACTGAATTGTCAAATAGAGAAATAAAAAGGATGTTGGAAAAGATGGTAGGGCCTTCAAGGAAAGAATGGTCAATACATCTAGATGATGCTTTATGGGCCTACAGAACAGCTTATAAAACACCATTGGGGATGTCTCCCTATAGGTTGGTTTATGGGAAGTCCTGTCACCTACCAATTGAACTTCAGCACAAGGCCCATTGGGCTCTAAAAAAACTCAACTTTGACTACAAGAAAGCAGGGGATGCTAGATTGCTGCAACTGAATGAGTTGGATGAACTTAGGCATTTTGCTTATGAGAATGCAGCAATCTATAAAGAAAAAACCAAAGTATGGCATGATCAAAAACTGATAAAAAAAGATCTCACTGAAGGAGGACAGGTATTGCTTTACAACTCCAGGTTAAGATTGTTTCTTGAAAAGTTAAAATCTAGGTGGTCAGGCCCTTTTCAATTGATAAAAATATATAGCCATGGGGCTGTGGACCTCTATGATATAACAACCAATACTACCTTCAAAATGAATGGCCAAAGGGTTAAACAATATTTTGGTGAAAATGTGGTAAGGGACAAAACCACAATTGAGCTTAAAGATCTCTAATTTGAAAGAGAAAGTCTGGCTGCAGACTTTAAAAGCAAGCGCTCTTGGGAGGCACCCCAAGGATTCTAACAAAATTTTTATGTTTATTTTCTATGCAGGAAATCAGCGCTAGCGCTATAGCGGTTGCCTATAACAATGGCGCTGTAGCGCTTGTCTTAAAATCAGGGCTGGGTGAGGTCAAACAAAAAAATAAAAAAAAAAGATCTTGCTCAGGATGAGCTGGCACTATACCCCCATCCCTAGCCTGACAAGCACGTGCACCTACTCACCTGCAATTGTCAAATCAACAGTTTCATCTTCTCTCTCCCACTTCACTCACAAAACCGTAACTTTAATATCCACAACTCCCCACGCCACCATTTTCTTTTCTCTTTCTCTTTCCTAAATCTCTGAAACTGCTCACAACCGTTACACTCACCACTCATAACTTCCATTCTTTTTTTTCTTCCTTCGTCCCAAAACACACCACCATTTCCCAAAGCACCCAGAAACAAATACGCACAAATCTTAACCAACCATGACAAAGAAACAAGCCGCCCTCAAACGATCTGGCAAGGGAGCTACTAAGAAACCAGAACCCTCAAATCCTACCAAAAACACCATGGCTAAGGAAACTCAAGATCCTCAGAGGTTTTGGAAGATGGATTTCATAGCTGAAAGAGGATTTAAGACAGAAAGTGTTCCTGAGGCGTTTTCAACCGCTGTCACAGCGTTGGGATGGGAGAGCTTCATTAAGCATCGCAAAGACTACATGACGTCCTTGGTACGGGAGTTCTATTCTGGCATTGAAGAACCTAAGGAGGGAAAACCTCAAACCCATTCACTGGTAAGAGGAGAAACTGTGAACTTCAACTCCAGAACAATAAATGATATCTTCCATCTGGGCTATCATGGAAAAGCGCTGGAAACTAAGGTGCTGAACTGGGGAGACGAAGAAATGGAAGCTGTTCGAAGAAGGATTTGTGTGGAAGGAGCAACTTGGGACAAATTTGGAGCTGAATACAAAATTAAAAAAGCCTATCTATGTGAAGAAGCAAATCTGTGGTGTAGTTTTATCAAACACTCCCTGCTGCCTACATCTCACACAACATTTGTGGAGAAAGAAAGACTCATTGTCATTGATGCTATAATGGAAGGAGAAAAGATAGACGTGGGCAGATTGATAGCAAGAGAGATAGAGAAATGCAGAGTTAAAAAGGGAGGTAACTTATATTTTCCTTGTTTAATTTCTGAGTTGTGTCTGGAGGCTGATGTAGAAGTAGAAATGAAAGAAGAAAGAAGATCCCCTCGTGGGGCATTTCCTTGCATTTTCAAAGTTAAGCAGAAACCTGCCGCTGCAGCGTCTTCTGACTCTCAAGCGCTACAGCGCTTAGAGCTGAAGCAGCAGGTCCTCTGCAAATTTGTGAAAGAAAAATTTGACTGGGAAAAAGCATTGTATGCTCAAATATCCAAAGAAAAAACATCAATTCCCCCTCCTCAATTCCCTGATTGGCTGCTGGAAGAAGAGCCAATTTAAAAGCAAGAGAAAAAGGGAATTAGGGCAGAAAAGAAAAAGGTTGTGGCTAGTCCATCAAAGAAAACAAAGCCAAGCCCAGCCAAGAAAGTGCAAAAAGCTGTAGTAGAAGAGGAAAGCCTAGATTCTGATGACATTGAAAACATTAGTGAGGAAGATGAAGAAGAAACAATTGCAGTTATGAAAGAAATGGAAAAGGAGGATGATGAAGAATCATCAGGAGGGGGAAGAAATACAATGTGATCCAACCCCAAGTCCAAAGAAGCCAAAAACCCCCCCTTCCAAACCAACCCTTACTGCCAAAACAACCAATCCACCATCAACCCCCACCACCATCCCTGAACAAACCAAACCAACACCTAAGAAAACACCTGCCAAGAAACTAACACCAAAGAAGCCTGAACCAAAACAACCAGCAACAAAAGCAAAACCCACTGACCAGCTCAAGAAAATTTATCAGTCATATATAAAGCCTAGGAGAGCCACAGGTGTCAAAATGGTTGAGTACCCAGAAGAAGGTATTCAGCCAGTAGGTGCTGCAGCAACTATGTCTGCAGTACCTAGTGACCCATTACCTAAGGTAAACCTGACAGAAGAGGAATCTGAAAAAGAAGCTGCTGAGGAGCTGGTGAATATCCAGGATAGCACAGAGCCAGTGCTGGAAGAACAGGAGGATGAAGAAGAGCCAGAGAAAACAGAAGAAGAAGAAGCAGAGCAGGATTCAAGCGCTGCAGCAGCAGCAGTTCAAGAAGTAAGCGCTACAGCGCCACCAACCGCTGTAGCGACTGAAAGCCCTGCTCCACCTCAGCCAAAGAAGAAGAAGGCAGGAAAAGGAGCCCCAGAACCTTCAAGAGCCAGTAAGAGGCTCAAGAAGGCCTAATAAGGCAAGAATTGTTGGCTTCTTATGCCAGTTATGTATTTTGTACTTTATTTTTTTTGTTGTTCTAAGGCCTCTCCCTTTCTTGTCAAGCACGTAGTGAAGACACTGCTGAATTTAATTTCTGGGGGAGGACCTTATGGTTAACAGTGTTTTTAAAATTAAGTACAATTATGTTTTAAATATTTAGTATAATTATGCCATGTTTTGCATGTTTAAATAGAAAGTATGATTAGCTGCATGTTTTAAATTTCTTAGTAAGCAAAAAGCTAATTCATATAGCCAAATTTAAATTTTTTGAGTAAGGCAGCATTGTGTAAACAATGAAATGATGTTATTGCTGCTTTTACACGAAATCCAAGCTTAGTGAAGAACCTAGTTAGCTAGGAGTAATCTAAGGATAAAGTTAAGTTTTGGATAACCAAAGGGTTAGTCAAGTTTTCATTAAAAATTGAGAGTTGTTTTAAAAGCTAAGTTTGGGGGTGCATCGGTTATGTTAAGGCTAGGAACAAAAGATGATAAATCGGTCTTTGCAAAATGAAGAATAAAAATGAATGTGGTCTTGAAAAAGTTGCAAAATATCTTAAATAAATTGCTGAGCTGTTCCAAAAAGCATAAAAAGAAAATGCAAATAAGGAGCTCAGTAATGAAGATAGCACCTAGTTTTAATCATTAAAAATCTAGCACTACAGCGTCTACGGACTTTGAAGCGCTACAGCGTTTGATCACCAGACCAAAAGTTTATGCACTGACCAATATTCTAAAAATGCCTAATTAAAGCCCTTTGCTGTGCTTTGAAGCCCCTCAAATCTTGTGTGAAATTGATTATTCCACTCTTCTTTTTGAAAACATTCTTTGCCTAACCCAAAAGAAATCCATTCTTCCCAAACCTTAGAGAAATTCTGAAAATAACTAGGGACTAAGTTGAGCTTTGATGTCACACACTCACAACTGAGCAGTAATGATTCTATTTGAATTGTGGACCACTATGGTGTGTGAAAATGATAAGAATTAGCTTATGCATAAATCCTGTTTAATTTAAAAGCTGCAGCTAGTTATATGAGCATTTTGTCTTGTTCAAGTGTCATTACTTGAGGACAAGCAATGGTTTAAGTTTGGGGGTGTGATAACCTTATTTTATATAGGTTATTTATGCTCCTAATACTTAAGTCAAGCTTATTTCTCAAGTAATTCTAGTGCTTAAATATGTGAATATATGGATATTAGAATAAATATAGGTTATAATTTATTTCCTTAAACCTTGGGCATAGTTAATGCCTTTGTGAATATGTTTGATGTTTTGCTTTAGCGCTGCAGCGTGTGCTATCAAGGAAACGCTACAGCGTTATATGACGGTTGACCTTTGAGATATTTGTGTGGCCACTTGAGGACATGATGAGTCACCACCCTTATCTCTTCCTCTCAGCTGGAATTGTTGACTTTCAAGTGGATGCTAAATTACACTTGGTGCCTCCTAAATGGAACCCATGTGATAGTTGTTGCATTCCATCATTACCACTTTTTGTAAAGTGCTTTAAGGATAATATCTAAGTCTAATAATCATCATGTAATATTATTATTCTATTAAGGCTTAGATATTAATTAAATTAATTAAGATTGCTTCAAAAGAAAGTAACGTACGTAGACAAATATTGTACCTTGGAAGAAGAACTACACACATACGTAGTAGCCACTCTCCATTGATACTTTGCTTTTAAGCTTTTATTTTTAGAATAGTTCTTCAAGTCTTTTATCCAAGGTTTTGCTCACGCCTCAACTTCATCTCTTGTATGCTACTTGGGATCATTGGATTGCATCTTTTGCAACCACTCTTCTCTTGTCTTCATACGGTAATACATACTCTCTAGTTGTATTATGTTGATGGAACTTGTGATGAGCTAACTTTGTTGTAGTTGGATTGTTCTTGGTATGTAATGAACCTTGAGTAACTTTTGTATAATATTATGATGTTTGTGTTTTATTCCTTGTGTCATAATACTTTCAATCTTGGTTTGGGAATGATCAACTAAAACAAGGTAACTTTGTGAGTACAGACATGGTTCACAAAGAGAACTCAAGGAATAATATGAATGAAAACCCTTTAAAGACATTTAAAGGAAGCACTACTTAACTCTAGACATAGGGGAGTAATAGTTCATAAGGCAAATGTTGTAAGATCTTAATATACAGGGGTAAAACTTATTTAGAGCCTAGACATAGGAGTCTTGTAACATAGCCCTGACGAAAGTGACTGAAAGGCACGCCACCAAAGCGCTACAGCGTCTACGGATTCTTAAGCGCTACAGCGCTTAACGCTACAGCGTCTAATATTATATGAGCATTACTCTTGGGAACTTACATACTATTGAGCTATCCAACTCACCTTTAATTACTTCAACTTAATACTGTTTTATCACAACTTATGATGTTTACAACTCTTCACCTTTACTTGTTACTTAATTCTTTTCACTAAGCTTCTAATCACTTAAAATTTATAGATTAACTCCAATCCCTGTGGGAACGAACTTTACTTATCAATATATTACTTGTTGCGACTGTGTATACTTGCACATCACCTTTTCGCACAACAAGTTTTTGGCGCCGTTGCCGGGGATTGCATTTAATTTTCATTGTTTAAGTTTTTAGTAAACTTAGTGCCTATTTTATACTGGTGTGTTGTTTCTTGTTGCTGCAGCAGTAGAAGCTACAGTGTATGCCCAGGTCTCAACCACCAGAATTTGAACCATATTCAGAACCAGAGAGAAGGTTCAGGAAGCTAAGACATCTTCACAGGCTCAGACCCACCATGTCAGAACATAGCCATAGAACCAATTCTGGTAGAACTAACACTCTACATGGCAGATCTAGCTCTGGTAGAGGAGGGACTGAACCAGGTGGAAGGGGTAGAGGTAGACATCAGCAGCCACCTACTCCAACCTTACATGACGAAGAGGACTGGTACAGACATCAATTCATAAATGAAGGACCTGCTCAAATGGTAAATGACAGAGATAGACCAATGAGGGACTATGCTGTGTTTGATCCACAAACCATGGAGACAAGCATAGCAAGACCTACTCTCAACACAGCTCAGTTTGAATTCAAACCTATGATGTTCCAAATGTTGCAAACAGTGGGACAGTTTGGTGGTGCTCCTCAAGAGGACCCATATTTACACTTAAAGCAATTTTTGGAAGTCTGCAGTAACTTCATCATTCCAGGGGTAAGTGATGATGCATTCAGATTAAAACTTTTTCCTTATTCCTTGAAGGATAGAGCAAAGGCCTGGTTAACTTCTCTTGAGCCTAACTCTATCCATACTTGGAATGAAATGGCTGAGAAATTCTTAGCAAAATATTTTCCTCCAAGTAAGAATGCAAGAATGAGGAATGAGGTTACTGCATTCAGACAAAGAGATGCTGAGACACTGTTTGAGGCATGGGAGAGATGGAAGGAGCTGTTGAGAAAGTGCCCTCATCATGGTATACCTGTGATTATCCAAATGGAAACCTTCTACAATGGACTAGATCCAACAACCAGACAAATGTTAGATGCTTCTTCAGGAGGTGTGTTGTTGAAAACCTCCTATAATGAGGCATGTGAATTGATTGATGACATTGCCACAAATAGCTATCAATGGCCTACAGAAAGGTTAGCTCAGCAAAAGAAGGTAGCTGGTGTGCATGAAATAAGTGAAGTTTCTGCTTTATCTGCACAGGTTGCCTCTCTTACTAACATGATAAAATCTATGAGCACATCAAACGCTGTAGCGGTTACCGCTGCAGCGGTACATGAACCTACAGTAGCTGTTATTGAGCAAGCCACTCCAGGGTCAGTAAGCTGTGTATACTGTGGAGGAGAGCATTTGTATGAAGAATGTCCTGGTAGGGCGCCAATAGGAGAACTTAGCACTTTGGCTCAAGGCGCCCAGGGAGGCGCCAACACCAGGAGATGAGTTACGGTCACGACAAAGAGATATTGCACAATTCAACGAGCCAAAAGAAAGGGTGAATAAAGATAAAATCATGTATGGCATAGAAGTCGTCATTGAAACAGCAAAATCCTATAAGGCAAAATCCGGCCATCCAAAGAATAAAAGAAAAAGTACAGGTGAAAAGCAAATCAACCAAAGAGAAATGGTCAGGGGGCAAGGACATCGAAGTCAACACTATTGGGATGATATCTGGCAGTCCCCCCGCCTAGAACCCAGGAGGGCGCCTGGCAAGTGGGCGCCTGGCAGGAGGGCGCCTGGCAAGAGCACTTTGACACAAGGCGCCAACATCGGGATGACTTAGCACTCCGGCACTTTGGCAAGCGGTTTCCAACGCTCCATGTAGGTCCACCTGAAGCCGGTTCTTATCCAAGATAAACTGATTCCCCTCTTCATTCACCCCTACATAGTACAACAAGGTTAAAAGACCACCTCAAAGAATAACTTAAAAGTTTCAAGAGATCACCCAAAAAGGACTACCAGAATGAGATCGACATCCCATGTGTCAAGGCTGTCTCCATCATCCTCACCGTCTCCCAACCTGCTGGACAGGGGGCAACACAAACAGTTAAGTACCAGACAAACAACACCTATCCCGAGGTGGGAGGCTTCAAAGAAACGAGACGAGCTCGAAAGCCAAGAGGCTAAGAAAAGAAACTAAGTGTCACCACAATTACCAAGTGATAGAGAAGCAGCAAGGTCGGGCGAAAAATCGGGAAAAAGACAAGTCCCCTTGATGGCAAGAAGCCTGAAAATATCAAATCAAATAGCAAGTCAAAACAAGCAACAAAACGAACAACAAAGAAGGAAGTACAAAGCGAAATCTAAGGTCGAAACCGATGCCCAAGGGGGCACCCGGCAGGGCGCCAAGTCAGACAACACAAGTCGCCCAATACAAGGCGCCCATGAGGGCGCCAGTTCCCTTCTCGCCAATCATCAAGCACAAGACGCCCCTGAGGGCACCACTCCCCTAGGTGTGCGATTCACCAAGTGCAAGGCACCCACGAGGGCGCCAATCTCTCTTGTGCAAATCATCGAGCACGTGGCACCCACGAGGGCGCCACCCTCCCCGATGGGCGATTCATCAAGTGTAAGGCACCCACGAGGGCGCCAATCTCTCTTGTGCAAACCATCAAGCACGTGGCACCCACAAGGGAACCACTCTCCCCGGTGTGCAATTCATCAAGTGCAAGGCACCCACGAGGGCGCCAACCTCTCTGGTGCAAATCATCGAGCACAAAGCGCCCACGAGGGCGCCACTCCCCTTTTGCAAAACGCCCAGCACAAGGCGACCCTGAGGGCGCCACCCTCCATTTGCAAATCAACAGTTACAAGGCGCATAGGGCACCATCAACGAAAGGGAAGCAAACACTTACCAAGGAGAAAAGGTGTCAGAGCAAGAGGATCTGATCGTCTGTCTCCTCTCCAAATAGGTGCTTCGAGGATCCGACTTTCCTCTCCAAGCAGGTGCCCCAAATAAATTTTTCTTCACCCCTCAGCAAAATTTTCATCCACCTATTTATTAGTAGGTCAAGCAGATGAAGGAGAAGGCCCTGAAACGCAGCTATCACAGAGGCAGTATCCCTGGCCACTTCACAAATCCGACGAGCCGACAAATCTCCGTCAAGCCAAGACCATCCACCAGAATAATCTCGGCTTAGGGGGCAACTGTTCTGGAGTGGACCAAGGGGTCCCATTTTCAAAACCAGGAGGTGCGCTTAGCAAGTAATATGGATCAGCCCAACTGATTCAGCCCACATCCACCTCATGCGGGCCCAACATGCATGGACGGTCAAGATCGACTCTACCCATCCAACGATCCACGAGAGGGAACGATTTTCCTATAAATACAGGAAAACTTTGCCCTAACAAAGTTTCAATCTCTAATCCTTAGTACCTTAGCAAGAGACCTACCAACAGCAGCCGACCAAAATACTGCTAGGTACAGAACAAGGTTCTAATAAAGGAGCGTCGGAAATGCGATCGAAGAGTGTGAGGGATTCGCAGAGGTAGAGGATTATGAATGAGAAATTAGCGTCTTCAAAGGAATCGAAGATTTGTGCGAGGTTAGGGTGTTGAGAAATGAAGGAGGTGAATTTAGACAACGTAGGAACTGTTTGATGGTGTTGAAACAACGGTATACGGTGGAGAAACTTCCACGATCGATCTCTTTGAGAATTTAATATTGTTTGTTCTTCAGGGTTTCTTCAAAGTTAGGAAACATTGTGTTTTTTTTCCTATTTTGTGAGGTTTTTTGAGTTTGAGTTTAGGTAGCAGCCCATGTAACAATGGGAGGGTTCTAGAAATACAAATTGTTGGAGCTTTGTGCGAGGAATCTGGAGGATCACTGAAAGTTCGAGTGTGAGATATTGTTGGAGCTTGCATTGTGTGAAGGATTCTCGAAATGGAGAATAGAAGAAGAAGGATTTTGGGGATGAGGAATATGAAGAAACACTAGTTAAATTTGGGATCCAAGTCACCATTTTAAAATAAAATAAAATGAAAAATAATGACCTGGACATTGTCGTACCCTAATTTTGTCCGATCAATTAAAATCCAAAAATTCTTATTGTGTCACATATTGTTCTAAACGCGTGTGTCTTTGGCACTCTCGTACAACGATTGTTTGATGCTCGTTTTATTTTATTTTGTTGTTGCTATTATTTTAGTCTATTGTTATTGGTGCAAAAATAATTGAAGAAGCTGAATAGTCGAAAGTTTTTTTATATATAATATAGTTTCTCTACACATATGAACCAAAAAAAGCAAACAGCGAAAAAAATGGTACAAAAAATAATACAAAAAATTGAAAAATACAAAATCCAAAAAAAAGGGAGAAGAGGCAAAAAATTGAGTCCTTTTTTTGCTATTGTCCTTCATTTGACTGTCCTTGGCGCCCTAAATTGGTCCAGCTGTTGTCCTTTTGATTCCTCCTCAAAATGTTGTCCTTTTTTAGCCCTAAATTTACCCTAATTGCTGACTGTCCTTTTAGCCCCTCAGCACCTCATCAACCCACCTATAAAAACAGCAACACAGTCACAAAAAGGGGGGCAGCACACAATGGACGAAAATTGACCAAAAATACACAGAGAATTCGCATAGATACAGAACACAGTGACTGAAAGCAGAACCCAAACCACAAAGCATCAAAAGAAACTTTCTGAAATAAGTGGGAAAGACAGAAGCAGCAGCAGTAAACAGGGTTAACAGCAATCAAAAGGAGAATTTCTGAGGCTAAAAAAATTGGTAACAACGATTTCGTTTTCTCTACATTTTGTCAAGCTTGGTACACAATAGGCTATTTTGCAAAGAACTGCGTTTTGTTATTAATCTTAAATCAGTGTATGAACAAAAAAGTAGTACTGTACATAGATTAGGTTTTAAAAAAATCACAATAGGGTTTGGCTGCTGAAAAGGGTAAAATAGTGTTGTGAACAACTTAGGGTTCTAATAAGAAATAGGGTGCAGAACAGAAGACAACCAGAGAAGATCAAAAAATAGGAAATGGAGAAAAGAAGAATACAGAACTGTAAGCACTGAAAAAAGAGAGAAACTTTACCTCCGGCCACCGTTCACGGTGGCCTCCACCGTAGCACCACAGTAGCCTCGCTGTAGCCATCCCTTACCCCCCCGTCAAACGCCAAACAATCACTGAACCATCACTCTCCCTCCACGCACCATCACCACCGTAGTTCCCCACCGCACCTAACTCACCGCCTCCGCAAACCGTAGCCCAATCACCACCAAGGACGCCATAGCCACCACTGACCCTCTCTCTTTGCAAACCGTCGCACCTCCACCGTCCTGTCCTCATACCAAACCCTCACCGTACCACCACCCTCTCCATCGCCAAACCAACGCGTCACCACACACCACCAAACCACCACCCCGTAACCGTCGGTCTCGAGTTCCCCCCCCCATCTTCTGTCGTTGGCGCTAGTAAAGGGTAGAGAGAGAGAGAGATTAAGACGGTGAGCGGAGAAGAGAAGGTGAGATTAAGAAAACGTGAAATCTAGGGTTGGGAGAGTGAGGGAGAGAGCGGCTGTGAGAGGAAACAGAAATAGGTAGTGAAGAGAAGGGAGATCGAATGGAGAGCAGCGTTGAAGGAGAAGGAGAAAATTAGATTAGGGTTGTTGTGAGTGAGGGAGGGGACGACACAGTTTGGTGAGGAGAATAGAAAGTGAGGCTGGAGTTTGAGATAGAGAGAGTTGCGGCGTTGAGAGAGGGAAGGGCGAAATTAGGGTTAGAGGGGAATGGCTCACACGGCGCTGGGAGGGAGAGAATTAGGAATTAGGGTTTCGAGTTGTTTTGATTTCGTTTTATATGGCCCAGCTTTTTTTAATTTTTTTTATTAATTCTGATTTCTAATTACACCCTGCGTTTTACTCCATACATCCCCCTGGAAGCCCAGGATTCATGGGCTGCTAAATCCAGAAGGTAAATTGGGCTGTGGCTCTTCGCACCCCTTTTTTCCAAATTATACAACCCATGTTTCTAAATGCACCCTTTGTTAATGATACAACCTCTGTTTACAAATGCACCACTCATTTTATTAATACAACCCCTCACTTAAGCCCAATTTACAAAACACGTGGAACTGGGCTGTTTAATATTTACACCTCCAGTTTTAAAAATACTTCCCCTGTTGCTATTCATACCCCCCTTTTAATAACATAACGTCCTTGTTAATTACACTTCCTTTCCAATTACAACTCATTTAGTTTTTTTCATTTATTACATCATAATGCTTCCAAACCAGTTTTCTTAACAATTATCCACAAAAAAATGGTTTGTTATTAATGGTCACTCTGAGCTTAGCTTGTTTGACCTTTAATAACAGCTTTAGTTTTCAAAACGAGCTATGAGTGACGACCACTCTGAGTTTTACTTGTTTGGTCGTTACCAATACCTCTCCCAATTTCAAAAATAATTAAAAAACACCAAACACACAAACTTTTTCTGCCCAAGAACTACGTAGCTTTGATTTCTCCATCGCACCTGGAGATACGTAGGAGCAGGGGCCCACTCCTGTCAAACACAAAAAACTAAAATTTTTATTAAGTCTTCCTTTTTCAATTTTGCAAATGATAAAAAGGTTAAATTAGAGTATTTTCTTCGAATTAACTTTCTTTCTCCACAATAAATTAAATGGTAATCTTCCTTTTTCAATGTTTTTCCTATTTAATAAATATTGATGGCGGCTTCATTTTCAAAATGACGAAGGATCCCTCCTTCGGATTTTTCGGTCGCTACAGACATCTATTTGACACACAAGCATTTGACTAACATATTGACTAACAGGAGGACTTAGATGAAAACATGTGTTTTCGTAGGGAATTTTTTTTTTAAAAAAAAGTTGCATGGACTTATTTAGAAAAACACTATATTTGCGGGGACGAAAAACATATCCTTATAATGCTGGTAAATATGTTAATTGTTATATAAGTGATACTTCTACTATATCTAAATAACTTAAAACTATCTTGCATTAAACTCTTAGACAACAACTTTAAGGGTGCGCTTCTTAGAATTAAAGCTCGCGGTTAGTACTTCCAACTGTTGTAATTTTGACACTTATGAGATTATGTTGCTTGCAGGTTGTATAATGACATACACGGGGTGCAAACAACAGAAGCCCAGTTTGTGAAAGACCCAATCAAACTGCTTTCTCTTTGCTGGATCAAAGGACCCGTGCGGAACCCAGCGGGTTGCAACAGTTCAAGCACGCGGATCTTGCTTCCGGATATGGGTATGACCCGGTTCTTTTAACAAAAGAACCAAACCCTAATTCGGCTTCACTTTCACACTTTTCTTCTCTCTCTTCTCTTTCTTCACTGCTTCGTTCTCTCTTCTCCTTCGCCACACAGCAACTTCTATCGGTCTCTTTGATTTCTCACTGAATCTCTGTGTTTGAAGCTTCGTTCTTGCTTCAAACACCATGAAACGATGGTTATACACTGCTGCTTGCAAAACTCCTATGTTTGTCACACGAATTTGGAGGTTTCCCATAAACCCTAAATTCGTATCAGTGGTTTTACGAAGATCTCTTTACAAGGGTTTGAATCGGACTTCTTCACCAAGGTAATAAGCCTAAAACTTTCTGATTTGATGTTTTTCAACCTGTTTAACACAAACCCTAACTGATCTTTTGTGTTTATGTTTTGTATGGCACTTCGCGAGGTATGATGAAGACTGAATCTCAAAGATCAACCACAAGACAGGTAAAAATCACTTTCTCAGTGAATTTATGTGATTGTATCAACACCTTCAGAATCCTAACTTGATTCTGACTTTATTGCATGTACACTTGTGACTGTTCTTGATGAACAATCACCTGATCAACTCACTGCACGCCTTCTAATGCGCCTACAAAAAGGTATACTTCTCCCTCTCACTTTCTCTTGCTTTTTCTCTTCTCTGTTCGTAATTTTACACTCAAAATCTCACTGTTTTTTGTGTCTTTGATATATGCGAGGTACTCATCTACCACTGCAAGGTATATACCAAAGCTGTAACGCACAGACACTTAGAAAGCAAGAGTTCAAAGAAGGAAGAAAGAAAGAAGACTTGAAGAGCTTGAAAATGCAATGTAAAATTTATTTCTGTATATATCTAATACTGTATGTACATAGCTATATTTATAACTTTCACTGGTCAATCATAGCTGTTAGATAGAGTTTGTTGTAGCTAACAAACTCAGTTTGTTAGACAGTTTAACAAACTAGTAGTTAGTTAGTAACTAACTTTCACACCTGTACAAAAAACTGTAAACAGGGACCTTGTAACTTCCAACGGCTATTTTCTGTTTTGAAAAATAGCTGTTAGAGTTTTTAGAGTTTTTGCTTAAAAAGCCAACACCAACAACATTTATGAAGCATCCCCATCCAAAATCCAAAAATTAACTTGCTATTAAGTGTATAAATCACAACAAACTTGCGCCATATTAGTAGTGAAGCAACCAAACATCACAACACATGTACACCTATCAATAATGTCTTTGCATGCGTGCATCAATAAGTTAAAACCACAATATAACAATATAGTTAGAGAGAAATGCACCGAACGTCAAAAACAAAACCAAATTTGCAAAGAATGGCTCAATAACAATAACGAATGCAACCTTATAAAAAAAACGTCTTCAACTAAGAAAGGAAAAAACACATGATGATATCCTAAAACGGAATAGAAAAGCAAAGGAAAGGAAAGTAAACCCTCTACAGAAGATCAAAACCGAAAAATAAAGGAAAACAAATATAGTTAAAAAAAAATAACAATCTACAAGACATCAAAATTGAACACATTCTCTAGAAACTTGTAATGTAGCATGCATGAGCAAACCGAAGGACACACACTCAATAAGAACAAAAAATAACCAAAAGCAAATATACTATATCTTCAAATGAAACATGTAGAAGATGAAATACAGTGAAAAAGAGAAAGACATTGCCTCCAACTGAGATATGTAGATAATAAAATTATTGGTTTTTAATCAAATACCCAAACCATTCCCTTTAAACTGTAAATTTAAACAGCCATAGTTTAGATTTGCTAAACTAGCCGTTGGGGGTCCTACTGTCCACAAACAGTCCTTAACAAACAGCTAAAGGTTTGTTAAGTTAGTTAAGTTTGTTATTAGCAAGTTGCTTGCTTATAACAAACTTCAACTAACCTAACAAACCTATCTAGCCGTTACATTACAGTGTATATATATATGTATATATATATATATATATATATATATATATATATATATATATATATATATATATATATATATATATATATACATTACAGCTATGTACAGAAACTACAACAGTTTTACCAGTAATAAAATTTACATGCATTTATTCATATACCCTAAGTCTTCTCTTCTTCTCTTCTGCGTACAACACCTTTGCCATTTCTGAGAGTTTGTATGTGTTAGAATCTTCAACAAGTGGTTCAAACCAAACCTCACAAGCAGAGAAAGAAAAAAGCAGAGAATTAGTAGTCTGTTTTCAGTGACTAAAAACACAGAAAAGGGAAACAGAGAGAGAGGGTTGAGTATCTACCTTGTTCTCAAGGAGAGAACCATTAACTGTTGCTAATCTTCAAGGCGTGAAGATCCAGAATATGCAAACACAAGAAAAACAGAAGTCAGAAAGTGTTTAGCATATCAGAAACTTCAAACAGCAACAAAGAAAAGATCAGAGTGCGATTTTACCTTGTTTGAAGACCTCAGAAGCAGATCTAAGCAGATCTGTACCAGTACAACCATAAAATAGTATATTCGGGTTTTGAGTAACAAAACCTAGAAAGATAATAGAAACAAAGATAAAGGAAGAAGATCTACCTTTGTTCGTGGCCATCCTGGTGTGCGGTTTCAAGAAGAAGCAGCATCTCACCCAGGAACAGAAGATCAAGAACAAAGTTAGTTTGTGAAACTAGGGTTTCACGAAACAGTAAGGAAAAATCAAGAAACCGAAGGAGAGAAAGAAGTATACCTGTTTTTTGCCTTAAACCGAAGCTTCGTTGAGTTTTCTGGGTTGATCTCCTCAAAGAAATCAACGTGAATCAAGAACCCTAACTGGGTTCTGAGTGAGAAGACGAAGAGAGAGTTTCAGCGCAGCAAGAAAGAGAGAGAGAGAGAGAGAGAGAGAGAGAGAGAGAGAGAGAGAGAAAATCTTGAAAAAATGAATTAGGGTTTTTCAGATTAGGCTTTTATAGTTGATCCAGTGAACCGGGTTGCAAGATCCGCGTGCAGCAATAGTGCTGCTCCATTGGGTTTTGCACGGGCATTTTTGGATCCAGCACAGAAGCAAGTTTTTGTTGGGCCTTCCACAACTAGACCTTGCTGTCTGCACCCCCTGTAATTGCTTATACAGCCTACAAGCATAAAAAATCATATATGAGTAAAAATTCATCATGGTATCTCAGAGCTAAAGAAACTGGGACAAATCTCTAATACTCCTATCTTCTTTTCTCGTTCTTTTCCCTATACAGTGACTGTATAGGTGTTTTAATTTTCTTTCCATAAAAAACATACAGCAAGAAGGCTGTGTGTGTGTGTTCTAATAAGTCTGCTCTTTGTGTTCTTAGAAGTTACAGCTACTAGCTAAGGAGTAATTTCAACATGTCAAATGCTGGCTTGTCTACTCAGGTCCCTAAATTGAATGGCAAAAACTGGGACAGATGGAGTCTGCAAATGGAAGCCATTTTTGGCTTCCATGATGTCCTAGAAATTGTTCAGGATGGTGTTCCAGAATTATCCGAGGAACCGACCCCTGAACAAAGGGCTGAACACAAAGAAAATACCAAGAAGGACTGAAAAGCCATTTATCTCATACACCAGGGGTGTGATGAGATCAACTTTGACAGAATTAGAGGCATCAAAACCTCTAAGACTGTCTGGGACCTCCTTGACAAATACTATAATGGGGCTGCCCCAGTCAAGAAGGAAAAACTGCAATCATTAAGAAAGCAGTATGAAAACTTAAACATGCAGGAAAATGAAAGCATTACTGATTTCTTTGGAAAACAAAAGAAAATCACAAATGCAATGAGTCTCAATGGAGAGACACTATCTGAACTAACTGTTTGTAAAAAGGTCCTTAGATCCTTAACAAGGAAATTTGGTTTTATTGTAAACAGCATTGAAGACACCATCAAGCCTGCAGATCTTAAAATTGAAGACCTACAATGCATGCTTGAAGCCAAAGAGATTAGGTTGAATCTCTTGAATGGTGAAGGTGAAGAAGAGCAAGCTCTCTTTGCTGCAAAGTCCAAGGGGAAATTGAAAAAGGGCAGCAACAACAACCAGTCAGGCCAAAACAACTGGTCCAAAGGTAAGGGAGGAAAACCTAAAGGTAAGGGTGATTCCTCCAAGAAAAACCCTGGTTCTAATAAGAAAAAAGACAAATCTAAAGTCCAATGCTACAGATGTGATAACTATGGGCACTATGCCACTGAATGTCCTACTAGGAAAGATACTAAACCTAAAGAGTCTGAAGAAGAGGCAAATGTGGCCACAGAAGACTCTGACACAGAATACACACCTGTTATGTTTAGTATGATTTCAGATCTAAATGATGAAACTGAACCTAGGGTAGAAACTACTGTTACTGATGTTAAAGTAGTAGAAAACTCAAAACATATTGCCTTAGTTGTCACCAACAGTAATGGTGAAACTATTACAGAAATTTGGTATTTGGTTTCTGCCTGTTTTAACCATTTTACAGGGAATAAAGAATGGTTAATTGATTTCAACCCAAATAAGAAGACAACTATTAAGTGTGCTAGTGACAGCTCAATTGAGGCTGCAGGTATGGGAAACATCATGTTTACTAAAGAAGATGGGCAGGTAGTATTAATTCATGATGTGTATTATGTACCTGGTATTAGATGTAATCTAATTAGCTTGGGACAATTGATAGAAAAAGGTTTCTCTGTCATAATGAAGGACTTAAAACTGCAAGTTTTTGATAAACAAGATAGGTTGATCCTAACATCACCCTTAGCCAAGAATAGGACTTTCAAAACAAGTATTGGCACTACACAAGCAGAATGCTTGAGTGCCACCACTGATTTTGAAAGTGTTCTATGGCATAGGAGGATGGGACACCTAAACTATAGGAGTCTAGTCAATCTTAGTGCTAAGAACCTAGTAAGTGGTTTATCTAAGATTGAGGCACCTAATAGTGCTTGTACCACATGCCTGCTTGGCAAACAACCAAGGATGATGTTTAAGACAGATTTAGAAAACAGGTCTAAACATCTTCTTCATGTTGTTTACACAGACATTTGTGGTCCCTTTGATGTGATTTCTAAAGGTGGTAACAAGTATTTTCTGTCTTTTGTAGATGAATTCTCAAGGAAGATGTGGATCTACCTAATTAAGACTAAGGACGAAGCTTTGTCAAAATTCAAGGAATTCAAAACAATGGCAGAAAAGCAGAGTGGACAGAACCTAAAGATACTGAGATCTGATGGAGGAGGTGAATATACCTCAAAAGAATTTGAGGCATATTGCACAGCTCAAGGTATTGTTCATGAGGTAACCTCTCCTTGTACCCCACAACACAATGGGGTAGCAGAAAGGAGAAACAGAACTGTTTTAGACATGGCAAGGAGTATGGTAAAGCTAAAATAGCTTCCTAAACATCTATGGGGTGAGGCAGTCACTACTGCTGTATATATACTTAATAGATGCCCTACTAAAAGGCTAGAAGACAAAGTACCTGAGGAGGTGTGGACTGGGGAGAAGCCTAGTGTGAGTCACCTAAGGGTCTTTGGGTCTCTATGCTATGCACATGTGCCTGGTGTTAAAAGGAAGAAACTGGAAGATAAAAGTAGGCCTTTGGTTCTAGTAGGCTATCACCCTACTGGTGCCTATAGGCTGTTTGATCCTACAAATGGTAAGTTAGAAATATCTAGGAATGTTACTATACTTAAAGATAGCAAGTGGGATTGGGATAAGAATGAGCCAACTAGCTCAGACTGTCCTAATATTTTAGAAGAGGGTACAACAGATGTACCAGAAGGTTTTCACCATGAGAGTGATGGTGAAAGTGACTTAGAAGACCCTGTGTTGCCTGAGGAAAAATCTGTACAGCCTGAAAGTGAACCAGATTCACCAGAATCAGTTCACAACCAACCTGCATAGAATGCCCTACCTAGACAGGCAAGGCTACGACAACCTCCTAGGAGATTAGCAGACTATGACTTAGCAGGTGATAATGAAATAAATGATGAAGGTGACATCATTCACTTTGCAATGATGGCTGACTCAGAACCTCTAGACTACCTAGAGGCTCTAAACAATAAAGAATGGAAGCAAGCTATGTTGGAAGAGCTGCATTCCATTGAAAAAATAAGACTTGGACCTTAACTACTTTAACTAAAGGCAATAAGGCCATTAGTGTAAAGTGGGTGTTTAAGGTAAAATTGGATCCTAATGGCAAGGTGGTCAAGTATAAGGCCAGGCTTGTAGCAAGAGGATTTCAACAAAAAGAGGGAATTGATTACACTGAAGTGTTTTCCCATGTGGCTAGGCATGAGACTATAAGGTTAGTTACTGCCCTGGCTTGCACCAGGAATTGGGAACTGTTTTACATGGATGTGAAGTCAGCTTTCCTAAATGGAACCTTAGAGGAAACTGTGTACATAGCACAGCCTCCTGGGGTTCATTGAAAAAGGTAAGGAGACCTATGTGTTTCATCTACATAAAGCTCTCTATGGGCTGAAACAGGCACCCAGGGCCTGGAATAAAAGGATAGACTCATTTTTTATTGAAAATGGGTTTACTAGATGCACTACTGAGTATGGTGTGTATATCAAAGGTGATATACAAACCTATCTCCTAATTGTGTGTCTCTATGTGGATGATTTGTTACTAACTGGCAGTTGTGCAATATAGATTGAAAATTTCAAACTAAGTATGAAAAATGAGTTTGAAATGACAAATTTGGGAAGGCTAACACTACGCCAAAAACACCAAAAAAGAGCGCACCCATCAGGAACGCTTTTTAAAAAGCGCTCCCTATCTAGCGCCATGAGTAGCGCTTTCCAAAAAAGCGCTCCTCATTTAAAATTTCGCATAGCCCCATCAGGAGCGCTTTTTGTAGAAAGCGCTACCTATTCTCCATTTCCTTTTTTGGGGTTGGAATTCCTAAGAGTTCAAGAGGAATCATACTTCATCAGTTGAAGTATGCTAAAGAGATTTTGACCAGGTTTGACTTACTAAACTGTAACTCAGCAGCTAATCCTGCTGAGGGAAATTTAAGTAAGAAAGAAGACAATGAATGGGTTGATGTTGACCCTACTCACTACAGGCAAATAATTGGTTCTTTAAGATACCTATGTCACAGCAGGCTTGACATACTGTTTGCTACAGAGATGGCAAGCAGATTCATGAACTGTCCTAAGCAGATTCACTTGAATGCTGCTAGAAGGATACTCAGGTATATTAAAGGAAACTTAAATTTTGGTGTGTTTTTTCCTAACAACTTGTGTGCAGGTAAAAATATCCTACATGGCTACTGTGATTCAGACTGGTGTGGGGACAAAGTTGATAGGAGGAGCACTTCTGGCTACATTTTTCTATTTTAGGGAGCATTTATATCCTGGAGCTCCAAGAAACGGGCCATAGTGGCCTTATCATCATGTGAGGCAGAATATGATTCTCCCTGTAGTGCTGCAACACAGGCAGCATGGCTTGAGACACTAATGAAAGAGCTAAGGATAGACTTGACTGAGGTTCCTAAACTCTATATGGACAACAAGTCAGCTATCAATCTAGCTAAAAATCCTATATCTCATGGGAGGACAAAACACATTGAAACTAGATTTCACTATCTAAGAGACCAGGTGTCTAAGGGAAATCTAGTGGTGGACTACTGCTCTACAAGGGACCAAGTGGTAGACATCTTCACTAAAGCTTAGAAGGGGGATGTCTATACTAACCTACGAAGGCAACTAGGTGTTACTGCTTTCTAAACCTAGAAGCATTAACTTAACAGCTATTGTTTGAGGGCTTGTCTCAGACCATCTATATTTTGTGACCAAAACAGGGGTTTGTCCTGTTATTTAGAAATTGCCTATCTAGGTTTGGGTCTGTGATTAAGGGAGGATATTGGTTTTTAATAAAAAACCTAAACCATTTCCTTTAAACTGTAAATTTAAACAGCCATAGTTTAGATTTGCTAAACTAGCCGTTGGGGGGTCCTACTGTCCACAAACAGCTAAAGGTTTGTTAAGTTAGTTAAGTTTGTTATTAGCAAGTTGCTTGCTTCTAACAAACTTCAACTAACCTAACAAACCTATCTAGCCATTACATTACAACTATGTACAGAAACTACAACAGTTTTACCAGTAATAAAATTTACATGCATTTATTCATATACCCTAAGTCTTCTCTTCTTCTCTTCTGCGTACAGCACCTTTGCCATTTCTGAGAGTTTGTATGTGTTAGAATCTTCAACAAGTGGTTGAAACCAAACCTCACAAGCAGAGAAAGAAAAAAGCAGAGAATTAGTAGTCTGTTTTTAGTGACTGAAAACACAGAAAAGGGAAACAGAGAGAGAGGGTTGAGTATCTACCTTGTTCTCAAGGAGTGAACCATTAACTGTTGGTAATCTTCAAGGCGTGAAGATCCAGAATATGCAAACACAAGATAAACAGAAGTCAGAAAGTGTTTAGCATATCGGAAACTTCAAATAACAACAAAGAAAATATCAGAGTGTGATTTTACCTTGTTTGAAGACCTCAGAAGCAGATCTAAGCAGATCTGTACCAGTACAACCATAAAACAGTATATTAGGGTTTTGAGTAACAAAACCTAGAAAGATAATAGAAACAAAGATAAAGGAAGAAGATCTACCTTTGTACGTGGCCATCCAGGTGTGCGGTGTCAAGAAGAAGCAGCATCTCACCCAGGAACAGAAGATCAAGAACAAAGTTAGTTTGTGAAACTAGGGTTTCACGAAACAGGAAGGAAAAATCAAGAAACCGAAGAAGAGAAGGAAGTATACCTGTTCTTTGCCTTAAACCGAAGCTTCGTTGAGTTTTCTGGGTTGATTTCCTCAAAGAAATCAACGTGAATCAAGAACCCTAACTGAGTTCTGAGTGAGAAGACGAAGAGAGAGTTTCAGCGCAACAAGAAAGAGAGAGAGAGAGAGAGAGAGAGAGAGAGAGAGAGAGAGAGAGTGAAAATCTTTAAAAAATGAATTAGGGTTTTTTAGATTAGGCTTTTATAGTTGATCTTGTGAACTGGGTTCCAAGATCCGCGTGCAGCAACAGTGCTGCTCAATTGGGTTCCGCACGGGCATTTTTGGATCCAGCACAGAAGCAAGTTTTTGTTGGGTCTTCCACAACTGGACCTTGCTGTCTGCACCCCCTGTAATTGCTTATACAGCCTGCAAGCATCAAAAATCATATATGAGTAAAAATTCATCAAAAATGAAGAAGCAAGCGACCAAAGAAGCAACCATGATACAATATAATCATGAGTAGGAGGACATTTGGAAAGAATAACCCACGGGAAATGGAGAATTAGGTAGAGCTGCATAGTAGACATCATGTAAAGATAGGAGATGGAATATGGAAGATGAAATAAAAATGGAAGTGTAAATTATAAAAAGTCAAAGGGATATGTTTTGTTGAGGTCGATCAAACCAATAAGAAGCAAACACATGCAACAATCTAATATCTATTAATACCAATAAACCACATCTGATTTTACCCAAATAGACATCACTAATCAATGCCACCTGTTTTGGCTTCACAATTTTTTCCCAAATCAGGGGTACATTTGTCATTTTCGTGGCACGTGAAGGGGAACTTTTCAATAACCCTCTCTTTCACTTTTTCCTCCTTCCCTCCCACGACAATTTCTTCATCTTTCCATTTTCTTCCTCCTTCTTCTCCATCGTTTCAACTTTCTCCAAAAAATTATCTCTTCAACAAAACCCAAAACAATCTTCATCTCCATTATTCAATTTTTTTCCCTAAACCCCCTCACCTCAACAACCGAGACCTTCTTCCCTTCTTTAGCTTTCATCTTCCTTCATCCTCTTTCAACTTCAACAAAGCTTCCGTTCCATCTCGCAATTTCATCACTGGTTTCCACCGAACGGGCAGTTCACGGGCATCCACTCTTCAAAACCCATGAAGTAAAAACCCTAAAATTCCCTCTCTCTGAACCATCGCTCTCCCCTCTCATTTCTCGCATAGATTTTTCTCTCTCTCGCAGTTCACTGTACCAAGAAATCATAGAGCAGAAAACGAAAACCCTAAAGGTTGCTCTATCCCTGAATCATCTCCTCTGAAAAACCCTAAACTCATATTCTTCCTCAACACTTTTTCATCTCGCCGGGAGAACAAGGTGAACCACCAACCAGGTATTAAGCTTCCTTCCTCATCCTCTGTTCCACTTCTTCAAGAAACATAAAGCACATATAATCTTTTTATGATTCTGTTTCTGATTTATCATTTTGATTTTGTTTGGCTGTTTATAGGTTTTCTGAAATCCCGTCACTGAAGGTAATTTTCCTGCACCTGATTCGATTTTTTTCTTATGTTTTGGTGGTCTTATGTTTTGCTGGTCTTATGTCTAGGGGTTTCATTTTTTAATTTCTTTAAATATGTAATTTTATCTTTTAATTTGTTTTTCTCCGCCTTTGCTTAATCTTATTTGATTTGGGTAAATATGATTATGTCAAGAGGAAAGAATGAAATTTGTAGGAGACTATAGGTTGGTAGATGAGAAATTGGAAAAAATTAGGGGTTGTAAAAATTCAATGTTTATTTTCAGCTTGGTTTTAATAAGGGGTTGAGAAAAGTAGGTTGATTTTAATTAGGGGTTGCCCTGAAAAAATTAGGGGTTAAGCTCTTAATTCTTCATTTTGGATTTCTTTCACCTTTAAGTTTAAAAGTAAGTTTGTAAATGTTTTTAAGGAATTTGATGAATCAATGAAAAAAGAGAGATGGTAACAAAGAGGAGCTGGAGAATACTAGATATAGGATAAATGCAAGTTTTACATCCTAATAGTAATTATCATTGCAAAACACATTTTTAGATCTCTGTTCATATCAAATTCAGTTTTGAAGCCACACACCAATATAAGGATGCCAAGATGTGTTTTAAAGCTACTCCATAGGTTTAGAATTCAGTTTTAAAGCTACTCCAATAATGCAACTCTAAATCTCTCTCCATTTCAAGCTTTGACAGTGTCTGTTATACATTTATGTTTGTCTTTCATATGGTAATCTGTTCATATCATATCATGTGTTTATAATGTCACCTCTTTTTGAACAAGTATCCATTTATGCATCTCTTATCTTCACAATTTGTTAGGCTTCTTTTTTTGTATTGTACTGTTGGTGTGTTCTTTTTTTGTTAGGCTTCTAATATAATATCTTTACGTGAATACGACTTTTCTATAGGTACATCTATCATGGCTACATCCTTTCTATTTTGAAGTTATGGGTCTGCCCATTTCAATGTGAATTGGTTATTGTTCTTTTTTATTTGTATTCCTGTTACTTTAGCTTTTTGTCAATGTTGTTCGAATTGCAAGTGGCACAATTGTCTTGATAACAAGATTACTTGAAGCCATGATTAGAGTTGGTGGCTGTTACCCACCAAAGGTAGTGAAAAATTCTAATTGCCTTGATTGTCAATGAGAATCTAATTGCCTTTGTCATTCCAATTATCTTTGAATCCACCGTTAAAGTATTTTGCTAGATTTAGTGTTTAACTTCTGAGATTTAACAAGTTCTTTGTTATTTCAATTGTCTTTGAATCACTCATTATACAAGCTCTTTGATAGTATATGCCAAAACTAGGGGCTAATTTCCTTTCTTTTCTATTATAGAATCAGTCATCATTGTGTTTTTGCCTCTTTGGCCTATTTTCCCTCTTTCCAGTGTTTATTATATTCATTCTACATAAATCCGCTTAACGTTGGATGCTGAAAATTGATATATTTTGCTTATATGGCATTTACATAATTATTGCTAATATGGCAATTATATGTGGTATTTTGAATATCCAAGCCTAGACTTCTGGCACTTTCCTTCATAGCCATTGAAAGTTTACTAGAAACCAGATTAGGGAAATGATCCTATAACTCTTCTTTACACAAAATGGAAGCTACAAGTAAAATAAACACACTATATTACTCAATGCATTGCATTTTTACTTTGGACGGCTATCTAAAATATGGACCAAGATAGCTTAACAATAAGCATGCATAGTTCTACACAAAAAACCCGTTGCTTGCATTTGAGATGATACCATTTGACTGAGAAGTTAAAGTATATTGTTGCGTTATTCATTGATCTTCAAAGTGCACTTCCCATAAGAGTGCTACCCATGTTTTACTTGCTAATCTGTGGTTATTGGTCTACCGTCTACATGCACGATTATTCTTTATGTTTAATTGTTATTCACTTTTGTTTGGGTTCACAATTAGGATTTGTTGGATAGATTTGTGGACTAACTAATGCAGAAAATGAAAAGAGTGTAATAGCTATACATGCTCTAGCAAAAGAATGCAAATTTTGTACCATTATGCTAGACAAAATGAAGTATCACTTGCAGAACCCATCTGCTTACCTTAGTTTGCTAAACCCATCTTTGCTTGCAGGTATTCTTTAGGGATTCAGTTATCAAACTCGGTCACTAGGTATGTATGTTTTAACAATGAATATTAGATATTCGGTCATTTTGTGAGATTTTTTTATGCATCATTCTGTTGGAATTAGAAGTATTGTTTTCTCATTTTGGAGATGCATTTACAGAGCTTACTTTTTTTGTTATAACCTTTGTTTTTTTTATGTAAATGTACAGGTTATGACAAATCTCTAAAGGGAAGTTTTAGGTGTTTAAAAGGTCCTAACTACGCCTTTTAGAGATCCCGTGTATATGTTTTATTTATGCCTTTTCTATCTATGCCTCCAAAGAAGAATTCCACTTAGGCACTGTAAGCTCATTGTCCATCTATTGGATACTTTCTACCTCCTAATAATCCTAGGTGTAATCTAAAACGAAAAAAACAGTAACTATTTCTAAACTTTAAATTATTTGTGTGAACAACAATCTTTTTTTGCAATGGCAGAACATGACCCTCATGGAAGGAAATGTATTACTCCTGCCAAGGGACACTCATCCGAAAAGCAAAACTGTGATTCAACCAGTCAACTCTTTGGAACTCCACAACTCTCATCTACCAAAAGTAGGAAAATCATGGAGAAATGATTTGTGTGTCAGACCTGTTATTCTATTAATGTTGGTCTTAATTTAAGTGGCTAGGAAAAATATTTTGTGGCTTATTAGTTTTTTTGGGAACCTATGATTCCAAAAGTATAACCAAACTTCTGGTACTGCTAATTTCAGCTCAACTATGTTAAAAGTTTCTATTTTAGTTATGAATATTTTTTAACCAACTTTTAGAGGGAACAATGCAAGGCATTTGCCACTATCAGTAGTAATTTTCTCTTACAGCTTCATTCAGAAACCACCTTTTATTTCAACTGGTATTTTGATTTTTTCGAGGTATATCATTTGCATTCTTCTTTTATCAGTTCTCATTTCCTGCAAAGTTGTTGAATCTATTAGTAAAAGTGTTTTAATTTGAGGATTGCTCTTTGGTTAGTGCATAACCTGTCATTTTGGTGTGCCACAGTCAAATGAGATCAATTAAGTGTAAAGTGAAAACAGGTTGTAACCCTTTGTTATAACCTTTTTTTTATGTAAATGTGCATTTCTAACCTTTAAATTATTTGTGTGAACAACAATCCTTTTTTGCAATGGCAGAACATGACCCTCATGGACACTCATCCGAAAAGCAAAACTGTAATTCAGCCACTCAACTCTTTGGAACTCCACAACTCTCTCATTGGTAATTTTGGCATGTGCTGTAATTTGTACAAATACTTACCTATCTTTGGTTAAGGGTTTATGGTTAGAAATAAAACTATGTAGAGGTTGAAATAAAACTATGTGATTGGAGAATTGTTGTGTTTTACAGGAAAAAACAAATCCAATCACTAGCACAATTTAGAATTTACACGAGGATTCTAACCGGTAAGCATTATCTCTATACTGAAAATATAGCTTTGAAATGTACTTTTGTCCTTCTCTTGATTTTGGTTTTGCCAAGTTTGATATAATAAATATTAACTTTACATCCAATTTTGATTATTATCTCTATTTCTAATGGGTTTAGCAGGTCCTTAGTATTTTAGCAACACTTATATAGCTTATGTCTAGAATACCAAGGAAATGCATTTAGAAGGTTGTTATCAGGAGTTTTTTGCTTAATTTATCTCTCACCACTTCTTAATAATCAAAGAACTTTGTAAATCATGCCAAGATATATGTAGCCATGTCTTCGATTTGTCCCTACGAGACTTAAAAACTAGCTTGGTTGCACCTTTTTAAGGTTTGATATATCTTCAAATTATTATAAGCAGTAGCTTATAACCATTTCATTCATATCTTCAAATTATATTGATCAGGTATCAACCCATACAGGGATTTGTTGAGTTTGCAAACCAAATTTTCCCCCTTGCTTGGATACCCCAAAGGAAGTTTCATGTACACCTCTTCAAGTAATTCCCCATTGAGGAATAACAATCTATAATATGATGTATTTTCAAATTACTAAACACTATTTACTAATGGTGTTTTGTTCAAACACGATGAAACTCATGTCGAAGCTCCTAACAAGTACTGGCATCAACTTAAACATTGTATTTTGTTCATTTTTAGCTGACACATTAAAAAAATGAGTTGAGGAATCCTGAACAAGATGACAGGGTTGTGAGTACGTTAATAGTATTCCTTATTTTATTTGTTTGTCATGACACACTAGCCATTTTATATTAGTATTTATATGACTATTTCTTCTGTTTGTCTTTCTTGCTGCCCTTTGAATTCATATCAGTATTTCTTCTATCTGTCAATTTTAAAAATTTTATGAGCCATTTTGCATTATTTCGGTGGTACCCAAAGAAGACCTAGGTGAATGGAGAACCAAGTTTTAGGGAGATGCATTTTGATTTGCAGGCATTTAGTTGTTGGATTTCACTATGGACATAGACCCAATATTTAGAACCAAATCCTTTTCACTTGGCAGTAATTTCACAATTGATAAAATACTTGATTTTTAAATACCAAAAAAAAACTTCATTTTTATCTGATTTGTAGAAACACTAGCCAATAGATTTCAATAATACTTCTTTTCTACCGCAAAGTTTATGTTATTTTCCATTTTTTATTACTGGTGATGCTCTTTGTTGTATTTACTATTTTTAACCTCTATTTTTTTAATTTTGATTGGAGTACTAATCATACCACGTAACGCGATCGCCCATGCGTATCCACGGGTACGTTACTAGTTATGTAAAGAAAATAAACCAAACCACCTAACAACAAGACACGTTGATCCAAAAGGTTAATAGGTGGCAACAAATGTGTTATGCAACAAGAGCAAATAAGTGGCCTTGGTAGGGCCACTACAAGAAATATGCTTTTTTGCGGTCACATTTATTGATGTGGAATATTTAAAGTTGTTGGCGAAATTATTTTAACCAAGAAAAAAAAGTCACTGCATGTTGCTGCGATAAGTCCCGTTGCGAAAAGTTTTGCAACGACATTTATTGTCGCTGTCATAACTTATGAATTCACAACAACAATTGTTGTTGCTATTATAATAATTTATTGTTGTTATAAGTAACTTTTGGCCACCAATAAAGTTGTTGCCTTAACTAGTTTATAGTGACAACCAAAGTCGTTGCTGCATGATGTTTTTAAATTATTAATATGGTAGATTTTTTTTATTAAGATGGATTTTAAGGTCTTTTTTTAGCACACTTATAAAAAATTTACTTGATTAAATTTGTGTGGAGGGTTTTAGCATTAATATATAATTTTTATTGAATTCTCTTGGTGATTCAAGTTAGAGCTCAACGGTCTTGCTGCAAATCATCTTGTGCCTTTAACTTATTCCGGAGAAAATCCTTAGTATTGTTGTAGGTCGCCTCTCTATAAGCACAAAACAAAGCAAGAAAAAAGAACAACAAATATAGTCAGTAAAATGGCAGAAATAAATCGAAAAGGCATAAAACAATTACAATGATATAAATATGACTATGAAGTTCATCATACAAAACAAAATTGATTGAAAGGTCAAGAAGAAGAAGAAGAAAATCTATAATATCAATTAGAGATTAGTTGAATTGTCATGCTAAAATAGAATAAGCAATCACTAGAATGAGAGTAAAAACTCCATTACAACTTATAACTTGATTGCATAGTAAAAACTCCAAATTTTCATTACTCTAAAAAAAATTAAAAGGTGGACTTGTTCAAATCTTTCAAGCATCGTAAAGAAGATAAATACTCACTTCTCCAAAATCTGGATTCAATGCAGTTTATGCTTTTCTCCAATCTATAATTGGGGGAGTGTTGTTGGCCATTTTTGTCTCCCCAACAGAATCAATATTTTCATGTCCTGCATTACACTATGATTGAAAGAACCATAAGTAATTTATAAGAGATCAGCTAATATAAGAAACTCGATTACCAGTTATTTCCCCGTATGAAAAATGTTGAAGCCATCCATGCTTTGTCTGAGGAAGTGGTTGTACTTGAGATACTTGAGGGGAAGGTGGGTCCAACTTAACTTCCATTTAGCAGGTATAAAAAAGTACGTGGGTTCAAATTTTTTAGCACCACTATCTAAGTGCTAAAATTAAATATTAAAAAAAATTTGATAAATAGTATATAGTTACAAAATTAGTCGAAACAATTATACTAAAATAATAAAAATATTGATAAATAGTATATATTTTTGAACATTTAATAGAATCACCAAAATAATAAAAAATTGATATTTATTTCATAAAATTTATATTTATTTTTTACTTTATTAATTCAAATTAAATTATGTAAACCTTAGTGATCTAGAAATAGCAATAAGAAATAGAAAATATTCAGCTACTACAGAATCAGAGACCTTATATTTATAAATAAATAAAAAAGAGGCCAAGTCCTTATAAGAGATGTGAGTGAGGTCATAAATATATATATATATATATATATGTGTGTGTGTGTTTATCTCTTGTATTTATTGGCATATGTATGTATATTATTTATCCCAACATTAAATAAAGTGGCCGGTATATATGAAACCTTTTGTGTTTTTCCCAACCATTAGCATATTGTTGAGAAAAGATTTTTTTTATCCCAACAACTAATAAATGTTGTTGACACATGCAAATTTTTGCCAACATCTTTGTTATTGTTGAGAAAAATTTGCTGCCAAATCTCTTCATTCTTGTAGTGGGGAATGTGCCACACAATAAGATTAAAAGAGTGGCATTGGTAGGGGAAGAATGAAGAATTGCGCCAAAATCAACCTGGAGACTAGGGGTGTTCAAAACCGAACCAAACCAATAAAAAATCGCAAACCGAACCAAACCAAACTGAAAACCGCAAAAAACCGCTTTCTATTGGTTTAGTTCGGTTTTTTCTGCTAAACCGCACGGTTCGGTTCGGTTTGCGGTTTTGATTACAGTAACCGAACCGAACCGAACCAAACCGCAAAATTGTATAAGTAAAGTTACGGCCCATCTCTCTTAGTCTTAGGTTTCAAAATTAGAAACCCTAACATATCTCTCTTCTTTGAAGCATCGTTTTGCCTATCTCTCTCACTCACACAGTCACCGTTTTTCACCATAAGCAGAAGCACCATTTTTCACCATTTTTCACCGTCATTTTTCGCCGTCGTGAACACTGAACGACTGGACTGCGAAGTGCGAACTGTGAAGCACCGTTTTTGCCTATCTCTCTCTCTTAGACCTCACGCAGAAGAAGAAACACCATTTTCACCGTCGTTTTCGCCGTTCTCTCTTCCTGGTTCGTTCGATTTCGCTCTCACAGGTTCGTTTTCGTCGTTCTCTCTTCCTGGTTCGTATGAGATATAAGCTATTGTTGTTAATTATGGTTGTTGTTGTTGATGATGCTTATTGTTGTACTACTTTTATAAACCTGCAAACTGTTGTTGTTGTTGTTGTACTGTTATAAGCTATTTTATGAAATATAAGCTAGTGAGATATGAATCTGGTTCATTGTTGATAATGTTGTTTTTGCTTGACAGTTGACATTGTTGTTATTGTATATAAAATCTGATATCAGAATCTATTTTTGGCTTTAAACTTTAGATATGACGATTGATAATGAAGTAAACTTTGTTGTTGTCCCTGATGTTTCTCCGATCGAAAATCAGGTAATTGATTTGCCCCCTATTATAGTTTCATAAATTTGATCATGTTGTCGTTCTTACTTTATCTAATTACTTTATCTAATGTGCTTTTTTATCTAATTTGCAGGCTGAAAATAGTCCATCACCCACGCCAACAACAGAACCACCGCAAACTATTGATTTGGAAACCGTGGAAGGTTCCAATGCTCAAACGAAGAGGAAAGTCAGAGAAGCACCTACAACTGCAAATGATGGAGATCCAGGTAAACGAAAACCTTGTAGGCCTAAATCTTGGGTTTGGGAATATTTTACAAAGGATGTTTTGACTAAGCGAGCTACATGTAATTGGTGTGGGGCATCTTATGCATCTAATTCACATTTAAATGGTATCTCTACTTTAAAAAAACATTTAGAGAAATGTAACAAATTTCCCAAAAGTTTGCCTGATCCTACTCAAAACATGGACAAAGATCAGACTATGAGTAAAAATGAAGTGGATATGTATCTCACGGAGCCTAGGGAGAAGAAATGTCCAGATTTTGACATCTTGAACTGGTAGAAGGTAAATTCTACCACATACCCTACTCTTGGTCTAATGGCCAGAGATATATTGGTCATGTCCATATCTACTGTTGCTTCAGAGTCTGCTTTCAGCACTGGAGGTAGAGTTCTTTGTTCTTATAGGAGCTCTTTTACACCACAAACGGTTGAAGCTTTAATTTGTGCACAAAATTGGTTGAGATCCTCCCCTTTGTCAGTAGGTATTGAAGAGCTCTTGGAAGACTTGGAAAAGCTGGAAGAAGGTATATATGTGTTGTAAATTCTGTTTTGTGAAATTACAATTATATGTTTTGTCTAATTTTTGTTAATATATTTGATACATTATTCTTAGAACTTGCTCCAATCACACAACTTAATGAGGGGATTTCTGATATTGAAGATGATGAAGACTAGATGGTATGTACTTTAATTTGATTGAATATTGTTAGATTTTATTACTCTATTAGTTATTGAATTGTTTAATAGTTACTAATTTTGTACATCTACTTGTCTATTTTTTCTTTGTAGGAAATTTAGTATCAAGTGCAACTTATGGACTTGTTGAGACTATTGTGGTGTAATTACAAACTTGTGCAGGACTTATTAGCAATTAAGAAGACTTTGTGTATTAGTTTTAAGTGATTGCTTAAAATCCATTTAACTGTAATTAGGCAATGGTAAATTCTGTTTAGCTTTGCCCAAGTGTTATAAATACACATGTAATAAGTCAATTACTAATTGAATGTGAAAGTGGTTCCCTATTCTTGCATTCACTCTCTCAAAAACACTTCTTGCAATCTTTCGACACACTCCCCTTCTCTTCGACAGCTTCTCTTTATTTCGACCTTTCTTTCTCTTTGTGTATATTGAGTGTGATATTCCAACAAATTGGTATCAGAGCAAGAAGTCCACGGCCACGCACGACGGAGAACGCGACGGCAACATGGCGGAAGCTTCAAGAACCAGTGATCAGATGCATGCGAAACTTCCAATCTTTGACGGCAACAATTATGAACGATGGACGGCGCCAATGAAGGTTGTTTTTAGGTATCAGGGTGTCCTTGATGTCATTCGCAGTGGAATGACACTGCTTGGTGCGGCACCAACGGAGACGGCGAGTGCAACTCACCGTGAACAATTGAAGAAAGACGACAAGGCGATATACTTCCTCCATCAATGTGTAGATTCGAATGTCTTGGAAAAGATAATTGAATATGATATGACCAAAGAAGCTTGGGATGTTCTTGCAACCACTTACGCCGGCGACAACCAACCCAAGAAGGTGAAATTGATGGCTTTAAGGCGTCAATTAGGTCAATTGCAAATGGAACCAAATGAAACAGTAGCGCAATTTGTGAATAGGTTAACTGTATTAACCAACCAGATGAAGAGTTGTGGTGAAGTAGTTACTAATTCAATGAAGGTCGAAAAGGTTATCATGGGTTTAACACCCAAATTCGACAATATAGTTGCTGCAATCGAACAATCGAAGGACCTGGATACGCTGAAATTGGAACAATTAATAGGTTCCTTAGAAGCCCATGAATTGAAGTTAAAGAACAGAAATGGTGTCAAGAAAGATGAGAAAGAAACTGAGAAGGCATTGTTTACACAATCCTAGAATAAAGGAAGTGGTGGTAATGAATCTTGGAAGAAGAAAGGTAAAGGAAAGTGGAAGGGTAACAAGAATGAGGGTGGAAATCCTAAGCAAGAATCTCAAAAGAAAGGAGGTGAGAGTGATGGCAAGGGAAAGAAGAAATTCAAGGAACACATTCAATGCTAACCGTAAAAAATGGGGCCATTTTGCAGATGAATGTGTGAATCCTAAAGTGTCTAGGAAGAGGAATGAAGAGGCACAGTTAGCTCGTGACTCTGGTGAAGAAGCTGTTGCATTAATGGCAACAATTGATGGAGAAGTGATGATGTGGTGGTACCTGGATACGGGCTGCTCTAATCACATGATAGGCCACTTAGAATGGTTTTGTGAAATTGACAAAACTGTGAGAAGAAAAATCAGATTTGGTGATGGCAGATGTGTCATTGCAGAAGGCATTGGAAAGGTAGCCATTAGAAGGGAAGATGGAACAAAAGTAATAGTGAGTGATGTACTTTATGTTCCACAAACGAAGAGTAATTTGCTTAGTTTGGGGCAATTACTAGAGAAGGGTTATTCAATGAACATGAAGGAAAATTACCTGGAAGTTTTTGATAGCAAAGAGAAGGCTATATTGAAAGTGTCTATGACAAGCAATAGAACTTTCAAGGTTGGTGTGAACTCTATCGATCAAAAATGTCTAGTTGCACAAGTGGAAGATGCAGTGTCGAAATGGCATAAGAGGATGGGACATTTGAATTTCAATAGCCTGAAGATGTTGCAGAAAAAGAATATGGTGGTTGGCTGGCCTCAAATTGAAGAGCCAAAGGAGATATGTGGAAAATGCTGTGAAGGAAAGCAACCAAGGAAGTCATATAAATCTGCAATACCAACTAGAGCAACAAAGAAGCTTGCTATCATCCATTCAGATGTGTGTGGACCCTTTGAAGCCAAATCCATTGGAGGTAACTCCTATTTTGTGTCCTTTATAGATGACTATACTAAGAAGATGTGGATTTATCTTATACAGAAAAAGAGTGAAGTGTTCGACATTTTTAAGCAATTTAAACTGTTAGTCGAAAAATAGTGTGATAGTTCAATTAAATTGCTTAGAACTGATGGTGGTGGTGAATACACTTCACATGAGTTTGAAGATTTCTGTAAAAATGAGGGTATAATTCATGAAGTAATGGCTCCATATACTCCTCAACACAATGGCACAGCTGAGAGAAGAAATAGAACTCTGCTTAATATGGTAAGATGTATGCTGAGAGAGAAGAATCTTCCACATAAGTTCTGGGCAGAAGCAGTATATACAGCTGCTCATATACTGAACAGATGTCCAACCAAGAGACTAGAAGACATCACACCTGAAGAAGCATGGAGTGGTGTGAAGCCAAGTGTAAAGCACTTCAGAAAGTTTGGTTCACTGTGTTACAGGCATGTGCCTGAACAAAACAGAAGGAAACTTGATTCTAGAACACAAGCAATGATACTGACAGGCTATCATAGCACTGGTGCTTATAAACTGTATGATCCAATTCACAAGAAGATAGTAGTGAGTAATGATGTGATTATAGATGAAACAAAAGAATGGAACTGGAAGGAATCAACTGAGCAAGCTACTAGTAAAGTAACTAGCATTCGACTCGACAGTGACCAAGTCGAAGATGAGGAAGAAGTGAATGTGCCTGAACCAGCTGTTGTGAATGTGCCTGAACCAGCTGTTGTGAATGTGCCTGAACTAGCTGTTCCTGATGATGATAATGTGAACAATGTCAATGAAAACAATGTCGAGAATATGGATAATGACAATGTGGAGCAATTGAGAAGATCTGATAGAGCAAGATTCCCATCAGTGAGACTGCAAGGCTATGCCCTGTACCCTGCAGGCTTGTGTGAAGATGTTACTGATATAATGCACTTGGTTCTCATGGAAGAGTCAGAACCTATATCACTTGATCAAGCTCTTTCAAATCCAAGGTGGAAAGCAGCAATGGTGGATGAATTAAAGTCAATTGAAAAGATTGAAACCTGGCAGATGGTGAATCTACCAAGTAACGAGAGAGCCATTGATGTGAAATGGGTCTACAAGACTAAGATGAAGCCAAATGGTGAGATTGCAAAATATAAGGCTAGGTTGGTTGCAAAGGGCTTCTTGCAACAACCTGGAGTTGATTTTAATGAGATATATGCTCCAGTTGCAAGGATTGAGACTGTGAGATTGATAGTAGCATTGGCAAGTTTGAGAAAATGGAGTTTGAATCAACTTGATGTCAAATCTGCATTCCTCAATGAATGGGCCATTAGAAGAGGAGGTCTATGTGAAGCAGGCACCTGGCTTTGAGAAGAAGGGCATGGAAAACAAAGTAATGAAGTTGAAGAAGGCCTTATATGGACTCAAGCAAGCACCTCGTGCTTGGAATAAGAAGATTGATGCCTCACTGCAGAAGCTAGACTTCACTAAGTGTTCGACTGAACATGGCGTGTATGTAAGATCGAACATGAATGAGGACTTGATAATCATTTGCTTGTATGTGGATGATCTGTTAGTGACAGGAAGCAATGAACAAGAGATAGTGAAGCTTAAGAGGCTGATGATGACCGAGTATGAGATGACTGATCTAGGAAAATTGTCCTATTTCCTTGGCATGGAATTTGTGTCCTGTGAAAAGGGAATTTTCCTGCATCAGAAGAAGTACATTACAGATGTACTCAAGAGGTTTAAAATGCTTGAGTGCAAGCCTGTATCTACACCAGCTGATACTACTGTGAAGTTGCAGAAAGATGCCACTGATGAAGGTGTTGATTCGACACTGTTTAGGCAGTTGATTGACTCACTTAGATATGTCTGTCACTCAAGGCCAGACATAGTCTATAGTGTTGGAATGGCAAGCAAATACATGGAAGTGCCTAAGAGAGCTCACATGGTGGCTGCAAAGAGAATACTTAGATATCTCAAGGGCACAATCTATTGGGGAATTCTGTTTCCCAGTACAGCAGGGCCTGAAACTACTAAGTTAGTAGGATACACTGATGCTGATTGGAGTGGAGATACAGAAGACATGAAGAGTACTTCTGGTTACATTTTCATGATGGGCCAGGCTCCAATAGCATGGTGTTCAAGGAAGCAGAATGTTGTAGCCCTGTCGAGCTGTGAAGCTGAGTACATTGCTGCAGCATTTGGTGCAAGTCAAGCACAATGGCTACAAATGTTGCTGCATGAACTGAAAGTGAAGTGTGAAGGTGCTATGAGATTGAAGGTGGATAACAAGTCAGCTATTGATTTAGCAAAACATCCAACTGCTCATGGAAGGAGCAAGCATATAGAGATCAATTATCATTTCCTAAGAGATCAAGTGGCCAAAGGGAAACTAGCAGTGGAGCACTGCAGTACAGAAGATTAGTTAGCAGACATGCTAACAAAGGGTTTGAAGACCAGCAAGTTTGAAGCTATGAGGAGCAAGATAGGAATGCTAAGCCTTTCAAGTTTGAATTAAGGAAGAGTATTGTGGTGTAATTACAAACTTGTGTAGGACTTATTAGCAATTAAGAAGACTTTGTGTATTAGTTTTAAGTGATTGGTTAAAATCCATTTAACTGTAATTAGGCAATGGTAAATTCTGTTTAGCTTTTCCCAAGTGTTATAAATACACATTGTAATAAGTCAATTACTAATTGAATGTTAAAGTGGTTCCCTATTCTTGCATTCACTCTCTCAAAAACACTTCTTGCAATCTTTCGACACACTCCCCTTCTCTTCGACGGCTTCTCTTTCTTTCGACCTTTCTTTCTCTTTGTGTATATTGAGTGTGATATTCCAACAGAGACTTGTTGGATAATGCTTTTGGAGACTTGCTGGAAAATCTCTATTGTCTAGTTGAAGTTTTAAGTTTTAATTGGAGACTTGTATTAAGTTTAGTGTTTTAAGTTTGAAGTTTTGTTGGAGAATGTTTTAATTGGCAGATTTTATTTGCTGGAGAATGTTTGGCTTTTAATTGGAGACTTGTATTAAGTTTAGTGTTTTAAGTTTGAAGTTTTGTTGGAGAATGTTTTAAATTTAATGTTTTAATTGGCAGATATTATTTGCCGGAGAATGTTTGGCTTTTAATTGGAGACTTGTATTAAGTTTAGTGTTTTAAGTTTGAAGTTTTGTTGGAGAACGTTTTAAGTTTAATGTTTTAATTGGCAGATTTTATTTGCTGGAGACTTGTGTTAAGTTTAATGTATTGTTTCGTCTCGCTAAAAACAGCACCAATCCAAACCGCATTGGTTTGGTTTGGTTTGTTTTTTTTTTAAAGTTAACCGAACCAAACCAAACCGCATCTATTTAGACCTTGCGGTTCGGTCCATTTTTTTGCTCAAAACCGAACCAAACTGCACCGCGAACACCCCTACTGGAGACTATCCAGGATCTAATATCTATCTATACAAATAAACCTCGTATGAAATTACAAATTTAGATCTCTTATTAACAAGACACATATCTAATTTAAGGGTAAAAATGTCATTACTCTCTCTTTCTTTCTTTTTCTTCTTACACTCTCTTATTCATTTTTTCTCTTTCTTCTTACATTCTCTTTCATCCTTTTCACTTTTCTCTTACGATCTCTTTCTTCCTTTTTTCTTTTTACTTTACTTTTACTTTTCCCATAAACAATTCATCTCTTCCTCTTATCACTTCACTTTAGTTTTTTTAACAAAATTTCTAAATTATACAAACACTACTCTACTAAAATTACCTATAAAAATGTAAATGGTCCACACTAAAAAAAAATTATCATCTTTTTGGAAAAAGTTATCACCTTAAAATTTTAATTTTTCTCTCCGAAAGCTGTTTACACTCTTATTGATAATCTACTATCTATCTTTTACCATCTACTATAATCTACTAATCAACTAAAATAACCAATTGAAACTACGATATAACTTTAATGATATATAAAAAAACACGGGATAACTATACTGATATATAAAAAACAAGAAGACTTAATTACTATTTAAACTGCCCGGATTGACCATTTTGGGCCGAATCTGCCCGACCCGTTGTCGAGGCCTACTACAAATGTACTATCTAAAAAACAAGAAGACTTAATGACTATTTAAACTACTAATTAATATTTAAAACAAATATTTCTTATTGATAATCTACTATCTAACTTTTACTATCTACTATAATCTACTAATCAATTGAAACTACGAGATAACTACACTGATATATAAAAAAACACGGGATAACTGTAGTGATATATAATAAACCACAGGATTAATATTTGTCATTGATAATTATAATTTTTGAAGACTACTATAAACCTACTATCAAAAAAACAAAAAAGTTTAATGATTATTTCAATTGATTATATTTAAAACACACGGGACAAATATTTGTCCCTAATACCTAAAAAAAGACAAATAATTGTCACTGATATATAAAAAAACACGGGATAAATATTTCTTATTGATAATCTACTATCTATTTTTTACTATCTACTATAATCTACTAATCAACTCAAATAATCAATTAAAACTATGAGATAACTGCACTGATACATAAAAAAACACGGGATAACTGCACTGATATATCAAAAATTACGGGGATAACTGCAATGATATATATAAAAACACAGGATAGCTGCACTGATATATAAAAAAATACGGGATAACAACATTGATATATAAAAAAACACTGCACTGATATATAAAAAAACACGGGATAAATGCACAGATTGTTTTTAAATGATACTTTTACATTTTCAGATTTTTATATTTATCTATTTTTTATTTGAAACTCTTTTTTTATCTACTTTAAATTTGTCTTTATTTTCACGGGGTAATGTTTAGATTATTTAAATACTGTCTAAGTTCATTAATAAAAAGAACACGACAGCACCCGTGTGTATGCACGAGTATGCTACTAGTTTATAGTATAGATAGATAGATTTATTAAATATACTTTATTCTTTCCTTCCACTTTTTTACTTTATTTTCACTCGTATCAAACAACTTTATCATTTTTGTTGCATGTCTCAAATAGGTAGCTCAATTAGTGGGCTAATAGACACCGATAGAGTTTTAAGTAGAAAATCTAGGCTTCAGATACCAAAAACAAATATTTCACCTTTCCTATTTATTAATTAATCACTAACATTTACCTGTAAACAAATCTACTATCTATCTATACCATTTACCTACTATCAAAATACCAATTTTATCATTTTCCCAACTAAATAATTGGAGGATATTTAAGTAATTTCACTTTTTCACCTTTTCAAATTTTTTCACTTTTTCACTCTCTCACACACTTTTTCACTCTCTTACTTCCTCTAATTCTCCCATTTCTCTATTTTTCACAATATACCTACTTTAATTTCATTTACATGTCACTTTCATTTTTCCTCTTTACTATTTTAAAAAATTTCAAATTTTGACAAAATTTTAATATCCATTTTTTTACACGGGGTAATATTTAGGCTAATTAAATCTGTCAACTTAAAAATTTTCTTGATTTTCACGGGATAATGTTCGGACTAATTAAATTTTGTCTGAGTTCATACATTACCCACTACCAAAATATCAATCTTATCCTTTTCCCAACTAAGCAATTGGAGTTTATTTAGGTAATTTCATTTTTTCAAACTTTTTCACGAGAACACACTTTTTCAAACTTTTTCGCTATCTTCTCCTCTTTCTTCTGCTAACTCTCTCATATCTCTATTTTTCACGATATATCTACTTTAACTTCATCTACATGTCTCCTTCATTTTTCCTTTTTACTATTTTAAAAATTATCGAAATTTTGATAATTTTTAATTTTGTTTTTTTACAGGGGGTAATGTTCGGACTAATTAAGTTTGTCTCTTTTAAATTTGTCAACATTTTTACGGGGTAATATTCGGACTGATTAAATTTTTTCTGAAATCATACATAAAAATAAAACGACAGCACCCGTGCGTATGCACGGGTATACTGCTAGTAACTAATAATATATAAGGTTCTATTTGACAAAGCCAATCCGCTAGCTTATATCGGATAGCCTCATTGTAAGTGTTTGACATGACTAGGTTATAACGTTTTTTCACTAGTTTATAGCGTTTCATTTTTTTCTCTCATTTTTACCTTTATTATTTTAATTAAATTTCTCATTTATCCCCAATTAAAATACCTTACTCTCATTTTTAAACATTAATTACAAATGTCCATTTATGTCAGTTTATACTTATAAGCTAATATTCAATCGCTGATTTTACCAAACACTTTAAGTTCAATTCATTAGTTTATCCGCTATCGACTTATCCACTAATTTATCCGCTATCCGTTCATTTTTGCCGAAACCAATCCTAACTATCATTCATTCCTTTATTAAAAAACTCCATTAATCCCTTTAAGCAATATCAATGTAATTAAATTTCCTAAATACTCAATTAAATGAATGCGTATCTTAGACTCAAATTTATCATCTCCATTCTAACTTTTTCTCTACCAAAAAGGTTCTCAATATGAAAAATGGTATTAATCTCAAGAGAGAGGGACACCCAAGAGAAAGGCTTTGGTTTTGTATCAGACCCTGGGCCGAGAGCATGGGAAAATTAACTATGGTTTTTTGTGTGTGCGCAATTAAGGACTTAGATCGTTTCCTTCCTACTAACTTTACATCTCCCTCTATCATCTCTATTTCTCTTAATTTCATTCTCTCTCATCATTATTTATTATTTTTTAATCATTTTTTCTCTCCTCCCATCCTTATATTTTGTGATGGAAATGAAGGAGGAATGGAGATGATCCACACCCGTGCAATTAACTCTAGTTTGATTATAAACACCCCGTAAATGAAATAAATTTGATTAGGAACCGGTCCTCTCCGGTAGTTTTTTGTGTACCCCTTAAATCCACAAATTTTCCGGAAATACCTCAAATCCAGATAAATCTGGAAGGCTTTTTTTTTTATTTTCCAGAAATATCGCATTTTACGGTATTTCCGGAACACATTTTACATTCCGGAAATACCGTAAAATGAGATATTTCAGGGAAATCAAAAAAACAGTCTTCCGGATTTATCTGGATTTGAGGTATTTCCGAAAATCCCTCAATATTGCCTTCCGGATTTATCTAGATTTGATGTATTTCCGGAAATCCCTTAAAATTGCCTTCCGAATTTATCATATAATATGGTGTTTTCGGAGTGCAAAAATAAAAAATGAAACATTTATTTGATTAATTAAAAACGCATTCTACATTGATTTAAAATAACAGATTGCAACAACAAACAAAACGAAAACATAATAGAAACTACTGAGATGGTGGAGTGAAACGACGAATGATCTCAGCGACGTACGGTCCTTCTGGTTTCGACGTATAAATGCAGATAACCCTTCAATTTAAAAATAACATGAATGACCATCATGGTTTGGACGTCACCGTCGTTGTTGACATCCATTGTAGACAGTGCACACGTCCATTAACCCAAGCTGGTTTCCGGTAAATTATACTAGTTATTTCATGCTCGTCGCCCTCCGGTTGCACCTTACGCAGTAGTCTCTCTTTCAGGGCAGCGAATGTTATGCTGTGTTTTAACCTACACTGGAACGTGTCTCGCCCCTCGAAACAGACATCATCATCTTCGTTGATGATGATGCCCCGATGATCAATGAGGCCCTTATTAGTAAAAAAGATAGTGAGGGAAGACTCTTCGTTGGCCATAGCCATCATCATTTTGTGTTGTGTGTATGAAAGAAGTGAAACCCAATGGGTCTATTTATAGGGAAAATCTGAAACCCTAAAGTGAATTTCCACTGTTGGATGAAAAGTGGTCGGCAAAATCTAGACCGTTTAAAGTGTCGACAAAATCTAGACCGTTAAATAGTGTCGGCAAAATCTAGACCGTAAAATAAAAAATTCGTGGAATAAAATTTAATATAATATAAACTCGTGGAATAAAATATAATATTATATAATACAATCATTGAATGGAAATGTAATCAACATCAGCTGGGAGGATCGGTGCAACATGATCTGGGACAAAAGAACACCATAACTGTACACGTCCAAGGTACGGATATAACCACGATCTAGCTTCAGCTGAAGCATATGCACCCCAAGTAGGATGAATAGGAGGTACTGGACTAGTAGCGTTCAACATAACCCGAACTCAATGATTCCCATGGACAAACCCAACACAGAACAAGCGGCTCTGACTAGGAACATAGGCTCCTCTCAATGGGAAGAATGTCTATGACCCACCATCATGAAGTGACAACATAACAAGGGCTATCTGATACATTGTTTTAAAACTCGGACCGGTGACCGACTCGGTGAAGGTACCGGGTCACTGGGTCAATGGTCGGACCGAGGGGTCGACAGTTGAACCGCATGACCAAAACCGGAACCGGATGACTCGGACCTGGTCTCTATTTCGAGAATTTTCAATACCTATATAGTATATAATATAAATTTCGTCCCTATAAAATTAATAACTATGTTTATTTTATATCTACTAAAATATAAAAAATTCCCAAATTTTCAGGACCTATATATTTCATACTTGTAAAACTTAATTTGCTAAAATTACACACCATGCCTATTTTATTTTTATTTTCTTGGTATATATTAAATAAATTTTAAAAGTTCATATCATGCTTCGATAAATATTTAGAACAAATTTCATAAGTTAACAACTTAATATTAAATAAATCTTTAAAAAAATACTTAATATTAAATAAGTTTGTTGAAACATAATATTAACATTACAAGCTAATGTCATGAGGATGAGCGTACTTGAATTTTAGGAAAAGAGGTACCAATTATATATATTTGAAATAAATAATATCCTCAATAAGATTGGTAGCCTCATGGTAGCGCTCACCATTTGCTTTCAACATGCCATGTCAATGGGAAACATACTTACCTAGATGGCAATCACTAGTGGGGGCCTGCGCTCGCGCGGCCCCTCCCAATTACAGTTCAAAGATTTGATAAAATAAAAAAAAAAGCAAAATGCACAACCCGGTCCGGTTCGAGCCGGGTCACCGGGTCACCGGTTTTTCCAAAAACCGGCCGAGTCACACCGGTTCCCACCGGTTCGCTGCATGGCCGATCCAAAACCTTGACCGGCTCGGTTACCCCCCGGTTCCCGGTTCGACCGGTCCGACCGGCCGGGCCGAGCCGATTTTTAAAACACTGATCTGATATCTAGTCGCTATAACATGTCCCATGTCAGGCATCGACATCCACTTCTCAGGAGGTTGAAAGTCTTGTGGGAGAGCAACTAATGATTCCCTAACTATCTGAATGTTGTTACCCATCACCTCTGAGTATTGAAACCAATTTGAGTCCATCTCCTCAATCAAATCATTGCGAACTATTTGCCAGCTATGCTCCGAGTAATCAAGTGAGGCAGAAATGCATCTGAAGCCACAGTTTCCATCCCCAATCACATTGATAATGTCATCAATGTACTTATGCATATGCTCTGGAAAGTGACTTACCAAATGTATGTCGTCATGCTGTGCTCACTGAGCTGCTGACCTCAGTGATGGTAATTGGGAGACTTGCTGTGAGGACCGTTGGGGAAGTCTCTGTGATGAAATCTGGGTGGGTTTCTTATCTGAGCTCAAAGATGCATCCACGTGCTCCCAATAAGAAGGATCTATCTTCACATCATACTTTTTCTTCTTCTTCTTTGGGGCACCCCTAGTATTGACTTTGTGCTTAGTTGGAACCATGGTTGTAGTGTTTTTGAAGACATAATCATCAAGACCTCTCTTCCAGACCCATCTCTCCTCAAGAGACATCTCAGCCCATTGCCTCCAAACCTCCTCTATTGTATAGCTTATGTCACATTCAAGTGACGCTTGTTTCACCCGCTCCTCATCCACACTCTCAATACTCGGCCTCATCCAATGAGGGTCAATCATCTCTATTGGGATTCGACAGCCATGTAGGTGCAAATTCCCAAGCTCACAAGAACAAGGTAACCCATGAGTAACTTTAATCACACAACCAGCACAACGGGTCTTATCGGTCCCTACTCCATCCAACATTCCTTCAAACTCATGAGCTATATGATTCAATGCCTCATGAGACACCAAACCGTGTAGATTCTTGTAGAATGGAGTGTTGTGCCGGGCATCTACACGGTTGATGCTCTTTTGAAAAGAACCGACAATTTTATCAATTTGTGCATTGATCATCCCATTCATGGATTCCCAATTTCTGCATAAGTCACCTCCACTAGAACCCAGTGACCTCTTCAATGACCAATGGGCTGACTCAACCCTATATGTAACAAATTAAAACACATAAGAAAAAAATTGACTCGAAATAAATTTCAAACACATAAGCAAAATATTAACGTACCTATTAGTCGTGGTGTTTCCATAGTGTTTCACTTTATCCGTCCACGGTCCACAAAATCTTTCCCTGTGAGGATACAGCCAATACTTGTTCACATATTTGAGGAGCTGGGGTATATCAGCACATGATTGTTCAAAATCATGCAAATTCTCATAAAATTCATCCTCAAATACAGAGTCAACTATTGCATGCCAAAGACCCATCACTGACTTCACCCTATCTCCCTTGACAGCCTTCTTAATTTTAGCATTCACATTGTTGTTAATGTGATACCGACAAAGCAAATTAACTGCTTCGGGAAACACAACCTTGATAGCATTCATCAATCCCTCCTCACAGTCAGTGAGGATAACCTGAGGAAGTGGGATATCTAATAGCATCAAATCTTTTAAGCTCTGCAAAACCTATGTGTAGTCATGATATCTCTCGTGAGACAAGTAAGCAAATGCAACAGAAAATGTCAACTCAGTAGAAGTGACACCAACAATCTCAAGTAGAGGCAATGCATATTTGTTGGTCTTGAAGGTGCAGTCCATAATCAAGACATTAGGAAACATCCTCAATAACTTGAAACTATTAGGGTGTGACCACATGATCTCCTCAACAATATCAGTTCCTTCAAGCCGTCTGGTCCAACAAATATAACGATGAGACTGAATCAGTGTCAGAAGCTCCTGCATCTCAGTCCTACTTCCTCTCTTTCCCTTCTGGAGACTATTGCGGGTTCTATACAGCTGTGAAATGTTACTTAAATTATTGGTAAATCTCTTCTTTATTGACTATAGACTTTTTGCTGCTTTCACTCCCAACCACATATGCTCTTCAGCTGCTAATCGCTCCTCCTTGTTGAACTTACCAAATATTGCTGCTCCAAGGATAGTCTTTAGAGGCTCATGGTTGTGAATTCCACACATAACTTTGACCTTCCAATCAAGACTAGGATGATCGAGTGGTTTAGCTTTCAATCTAAATGGACAACCACACCTTTTTGAGGTCTTGTGTCTACTAGAACACCCAACATCTACTCCACTATATCTCCTATGCCTATCACAACCAAAAACAATCTTATTTTTCTTCCCTTTACCATTCTCACTGGACTCGGATCGAATAATAATGACAATTACCCCGTTGGCTTTCCCGATATCTCTAGCCCAATAGGTAACAATATCCCGAGTACGAAAAACCTGTGATGTGGTAAACGCATCCGATAAATCCATAAAGGGGCTTCTACCATCTGTCGTAGCCATATTGGTAAAAAAAGCTAAATTTTTTTTTTCGGAAATACCAAAAATAAGGTATTTTCGGAAGTATAAAAAATAAAACTTTCCGGAAATACGTCAAAAAAGGTATTTCCGGAAGGTTAAAAATTTGAATTTTCGGAAATACCTAACCGTGGGTATTTTCGGAAGGTTAATTTGTATTTCAGAAGCATTTTTTTAGATATTTGCGGGAATCTTTAGAATTTTGTGGGGTCTGATCAGATTTTGGTAAGGGATATTTTTGGGTTAAAATCAAATATGGGGGTATGGGATTTAATTGGGGGGGGGGGGGGTGTTTAAAAAAAAAAACCCGCCCTCTCCTGCAACCACTAATAAAAGCCCTTAGATTAATCCAATTGTCCAGATTAAAAGGGAACAATTAAAAAAATTAATAAAATAATAATAAACTAAACCTTGGTAAGAGTTCTAATAAAAAAAACCTATGTAACAGTTCACTTTCTCTTGTTTTCCCTTGCCGTTTTGCGATTGGGGGGGGGGGGGGGGGTGGTTTAAAAAAAAAACACCCGTCCTCTCCTGCTATCCCTCAACCACCAATAAAAGCCCTTAGATTAATCCAATTGTCCAGATTAAAAGGGAACAATTAAAAAAATTAATAAAATAATAATAAACTAAACCCTCGTAACAGTTCTAATCAAAAAAACCTATGTAACAGTTCACTTTATCTTGTTTTCCCTTGCCGTTTTGCGATTGTTCCTTGCCGTCTCTCTCGCTCATCCTTAAGTTACTGATAAATTTTTTTCTTCCAGCAAAAGCAATATAGCATCAAATGATATTAGGTGTTGTGCAATTGAATGATATCAAGATCAAGAATGCAATTATGGAGGATTGAAAGTTTTATAGCTGTACAATCTGAGAGAAAAACATAGCAATTGCAGAGGTTTTTCGTTTGTCAGCTACGTCGTCATCACCACCATGGAAAACCAGTGACCTACGCTCCGCTTCTGTCTAGCCTCTTCCTGCACTCACATTTCTATTTGTCGCTGCCGTCGACGTTGTTACAGGTCACGCCGACGCCGTAGGCTATCATCACGGGTCCCACATTCACCGCACGCGGCGGTCACCGGAGGAGAGCGAGCACCACTTCCGATTTTTCACCGACCACAGCTTCCGCTTCGCATTGTTTTCGTGGGATTCATTTACGCACAAACTGGCTTGTGTTTATTATTATTCTATTAGTGTCATTTTTTAATCTGGACAGTTGAATTAATCCAAGGGCTGTGATTAGTGGTTGAGAGACAGCAGCAGAGATTGAAGCATGAGAGGATCCAGATCCCATTGACGGCTGCTTCGTCAGCAGCAGCCAGCAGGAGCAGCACAATGGTGGAAGATGAACCTCAACCCCAAACCCTTGACAGAAATTCCAGAAACACCTGCGTCATGTCTCGCCTTAAAGACTCTATCCTTTCTCAACTCGATCCCTCTGGTTCCCCTTCTCTTTACACCGCCGATCACTCTTCCTTCCTTCAATCTCGCCTTCAACACCTTTTCCAATCCTTCCATACCCCAACTCATCCTCCGTATGCCTTGGTAAGTAACTCTATTGAATCTCATTTGCCAAATTGAAATTCATGCTTGTGATTGTGCTTAATTGTTTTCTCCTTTGTAGATGATACGCAGGGCAATAACGGAATTGAACGACGGTAGTGGATTGACGGAGGAGGCAATATCGGAGTTCATTCGAAAGGAATATGAGGATTTGCCGTGGGCTCATACGAAGATTCTGGATGTTCATCTGAAGAAATTGTGCCAGGTTGAAGACCTTTCGTTCACCGAGGACGGAAGGTATGCGCTTCCCGTTGATGATGGGGAAGGGACACAACAAAAATGTAAGGGCGGCAGGAAAAGGAAGACTGATCACGGAAATGGAGATGGAGAGAGAACGGGGACGGTGGAAAGTGTTGAGATTAGAGAACAATTTCAGGTGCCTTTCTGTTTTGCTATTTTTTGCATTTCATGTTCTTAGGATGAAATACTCATTTGAATTTTGCCTAGAAATGTATGGTTTTACACTCCAAAATTAAGAATATAATAACTAGTTACTACTAGTTAGTTTGTAATTTGCTTCTGTTTAGACGGTCAGTTTAATAAGAAGTGAAAAATTCTAAAAATGAACATTTAATGTTAAACTTCGTTTTGTGCAGAAGGAAAGTAACATAGATTGTGGACAAGGGTACATAATATCTACTACAGGTCCAGGTATAGAAGTATCATCACCAACGCAATTGCAACTGCAAATATCTTCAGACATCATCGATTTGGGTGGAGTGTCCAAAATGAAGGTTTCATTAACTTGTGAGAGTGTAGATGACGACGGTGATGACGATGAGCTTCCTCAGCATTACAATCAAGGAAATCCTGAAGGAAGCCTCGATGAAAACCCAATGCCTCGGCGTCTTAAACAGAAAATACCAAAGGGTCCTAGAGGAAGGCCTCGCAAGTCAAAGACTGTTGCAAACTCCCAAGAGGAATCATCTTTTAATAAGCAGAAGTCCATTGCAAACAACACAGTGAAGCAAGGTCGAGGGAGGCCTCGTAAAGTAAATCATGATACCGAACAATGCAGAGAGCAATCACAACCAGTAGATCAAGCTAAGTCGAGTGCTGGTAATCGTGGTCATGCTCGTGGTCGTGGTCGTGGTCGTGGTCGAGGTGGAGGTAGAGGTAGAGGTAGAGGTAGAGGTGAATGTGTAAATCAAGATACTGAACAATGCGAAGAGGAATCACATCCAGAAGATCAAGCTAAGCCTCATGGTGGAGGTAGAGGTGAAAGTGTAAATCAAGATACTGAACAATGCAAAGAGGAATCACATCCAGGAGATCAAGCTAAGCCTCATGGTGGAGGTAGAGGTGAAGGTGTAAATCAAGATACTGAACAATGCAAAGAGGAATCACATCCAGAAGATCAAGCTAAGCCTGGTGGTGGAGGTAGAGGTGAAGGTGTAAATCAAGATACTGAAGAATGCGAAGAGCAATCACATTCGGAAGATCAAGGAGGTGAAGGTGTAGATCAAAATACTGAACAATGTGAAGAGCAATCACATCCGGAAGATCAAGCTAAGCCCAGTGGTCGTGGTCGAGGTGGAGGTAGAGCTCGAGGTGGAGGTAGAGGTCGAAGTGGAAGTCGCGGTTGGGGAAGGCCCGCGGTCAGGAAAGGCCTCCTAAAGTAAATCTGAATACAAACCAGTAGTTGCAACCACAAGACAACAGTCCGGGGGTCTATCTTAAAAGTCTGTGATTCTTAAGTACATATATTTTACTTGGATTCTTATAGCTGACTGCATATTCTCTCCTGTTTTGATAGTGGAACTACATATTATTTTTCTGGTAATAAATGCATATTGTTTGTACTTACATAAGGAATTTTATCTACTCTTCTAATGTGTTATATTATTATCTCTAGGACTCTAGCTTAGGAGTTACTTCCCCCTCCAGAAGTACCAAACTATAAACGTGAGTTATGGATTGGTGACATCCATATTTGTAATTCAGTTGACTTTTAACTATGATGAACAGTAAAGCTTCGTGGGGTTGATATAGACCAATGTTTTAGATAATTATGATATTTTGCTGGCATGGACAGCCACAAAATGGTGTGTTTACCTGTGTAATGAAAACATGCTAACTATTGAGTTTTGTTTTGTGTTGCTGCATATGTGAGTTTGTGTATATAAAATTTGGTTTATTTAAGTTGGCAATATACTGATGTTTCCCCCCAAAACTAGGTAAGGGGAGGGTAGGAGCTATATGTCTTGGATTGGCAATACCACCAATTCCCAAACCTTAACAGCAAGTCGGCAAACATTTGGATTTGTTGGACACATTGGGTAAAAGGTTCAGAAACAAAAATGGAATTAGTTTGTTCATTAGTGAAGTTCATATTAAGAGATTGGTTAATAATTGTTTAGGTTTATTAAGTATTACAATACATTCCCAGACAACAAGATCTGCACCTTTCAAACATTTATATGATCATTATCGTCCTATTGCGTTTCTTTATTTGTTCAGGTTTGGTATATTTTGGGAAGCCATTTTATTATGCTTCAAATAGACAATGGGCATAAAAGGTAATCTAGGTTGCTGAATAGACAGGAATCTACATACCAAAGATAGATTTACCAAGTACTAATCATGGAAAATGCGTTTAGGGTTTTATAAATCTACATGAATATATTTTGGATTTGTTTTGGAAGTTATCTTTTCTAATAAAACCAGTTGATGTGATTCGCACATATTTATTATTTCACTACACAGTGCTTGTTTCCTCAACAACTATATTAATAATATTAGATGGTTGAAGTCACATTCAAAGTAGTCGATATGGTATAGTTGCTCAGTACTTGAATATTACTGAGGTAGAAGGCCGAACCGCTCTGATACCATAATGTAACACACCGATATTTTTAGCTTGTAGAAATACCAAAATGCATCACTTGGCATACATCAGAGTACCTTCTTGTTATTGAATATTGAACACAGCTAAAAACTTTCGATAAATAATTATCAAATGGTTCCATGAACCTCATTAAACTTAACCAAGTACTTAAGTCCCATGACTTAATACTTATACAATCCTGGTGTTCAATACCCAAAACATAAGTAGCGGAAACGATTTACAACTGTTAACAAGTAATAGTTATACAACGGTAATACAAAGACAACAAAAGGGATAAGACATAAACTTAAAACTGCTTTCTCCGCTAACTCCGTGAGTCACCTCGGCTAACTGTGCTTCTCGGCATTTGCTTTCCCCTGTTTCTCTGTAAAAACCACAATAATAAAGGGTGAGATAAACATTATCTCAGTGAGTCCTTTCGAGACCCCTTACTAACTCTAGCGGTTCATTATGCTTCATTTTAATCGTAGTCCGAGCCTGGATGACTACGTGCAATATATTTTCATTCGTAGCCCAAGTTTGGATAGCTACATGTAACATTCGTAACCCAAGTCTGGATAGCTACGTGTTACATTTCATACTAACACAACACCTCGAGCCACCTTATTCGGTTTCTTTATTGGCTTTTGGTGAACCCAATCCACTCTCACTGGTGGGCAAACAAATAAGGGGCCTAGGTTATGGGAATCATGACTTCCCTCCCCTAGTGTGCTTTCACAGAGGTCGTCACCTCAATTAATTTAATTATTAAGAGGTTACCAAAACCGTAGCGGAACACCAAGTCCGTCTCATCAAGTTTATATATAAGCGGTTGCCAAAACCTTAGTGGAACCCCAAGTCCATTTCATTAGCATATGTTATAAATTCTCACTTGCGAACCCTACTCGGTATTGTTATTCATCACAATTCAAAGAATTTGTACAATATCATTCATACCAACGCATTTTCCACGAATTACGGTTTTTCCTCAATTTCATAACTCATGAATTTTATCTCAAACATACTCAATTACATGATATTCAAGCATTAGAATCATTAGGAAACCTTGGGAAATGATTAGAAGGGTTTTGGAATCATTTGGAATGGACTAAGGCATATTTTAAAAATGGGCAACAGAAGCTTCCGCACGGTCCGTGCTCCAGAGGCGCACGACCCGTGCGGGCTTTAAAAACATTTTGCGTAGGACGCACACGACCCGTGCGCAGGGGCGCACGATCCGTGCTCGTGTATCAGTATCCAGAAAAACAGTTTTTCATGTAGTTTTCCATTCCATTCCGATTCCAATATTCGTTCCGATCGATACCCAACTTACACGCACACAACAACAGCACATAGCAACAATCATATTCAGTCCAGAACAGCAATCAAAATATCAATCAATTCAATCGTATAAATTATCATTCAAATGTAATTTCGTAAAACGGTTCTTGACTCGATTCGCTTTTGAAATAGGACGCGACACATGGACTTCGAAACATATAAACTTAGTAATGACAAACATCCCTAAGCGAGTATAGAACTCACCGAAGTGACGAATCCTCAAACAATCGATATTTGACACGACGGCTCCGACAAAGTAACACTTGAACGATCCCCGTACTCGAACTCTCGCTTCAACTCGAACTATTTCTGGACAGCATCTGGAAGCGGTTTTGGAGTGCGCATAACTTAGTCAATTCTTAACCAAAACTATCCAAACTAGTTCCTAATGTGTAGGGAATTTTGTCTAGTTTCTGAGGGTTAAGGTTTCAAACGGATGCAACTTAGTATTGAGAGAGTTATGGCTAAAACAAGTGGACTGGGTCAAAACTGCAACTGATTTAAAATCAAATCTTGTGGACACGATATCTACCACAATACTTGATGAAATCAGGCGATTCTTGTGCCCTTCCTGAAGCATTTCGTGTCTAGTTTCTAAAGAAATTAAAATGAGCTTCAAAGGAGGTCTGTGGTGAGATATACATCGATATTACCAGACACTGCTCCATACGGGTTTGCTGCAAACTTTTCCAGCAACATATTCTTTTGACCAATGCTTCATGTCTCCACGAATTAGAGTTCCATAGCTAACCCAAACACCCAAAACAGAACCAAGCTACCCATACTCTCTAGAAATTTCGAAATGTGGGTGGTAATGCACACTAGTGTGGCTTCAAACTCACATGCAAGACTTAAAACCTCACTTTTGGTGCTTTGACATCAACATGCAAGATGAGAACTCCATTGATGGCCAAGCTTGGGCCTTGGAGCTATCATTCGAAAATGGTGTTTTGGAAAAGGAGGAAGATGTGTGTGTTGTGTCTGGTATCAATGGGAAGAGGAAGGAAAATGGTGAAGAATGGTGGTCAAAGATCAAACATGCATCAAGGGATGTGGAAGATCCATTTCCTTCTTCTTCCTCTAGCTCTCTCACCCTCTCCTCTCTCAACCCTCTCTATGTTTCTGTTTCTTTGTTTCTGGAATTCTGAATGTCCAGCACAAGTGTGTATGTGTTGTTGAATAAGTGAGCTGAAGGTTAAATAAGGTGGAAATGACTCTTTTTCCCTTGCTCTTATTACTTACTTAAAACCTATTTTAATCCACTTCCAATCACATAATCAAACAACAATTATACAATAATCAATAGTGCATATGTGTGTGTTTTGTGAAAGGTGGGTCAGCTGAGTGTCACTTATGAGTGGAAAAAACGGAAATGCCCTTATCCTAGTATTTTCGCTTAAAATCCCAATTAGCTCACCAATCAATCAACAATTCAAGTACTAATATATTTTAGCACACAAGTACAACATAATTCACTTAATCAATTATGCTAATTAATTATTTTGACCTCATGCTAATTTCAATAAATGAAATTAGCTAAATTGAGTATGTTACACGCGTGGCCCTCGCTTGAGGGCTATAAATGAGCTTAGGATATGATCCAATTCGATAGTGGACCTCAGCCCAATCCGAGACATATACTATTTTTTTTTGGTACTACAAAACATATACTATTCTTTAAAAACTGTTAGTGTTGTTATTTTATTAAAATAAGACATGTGGACGGATAGAGTGTTGATTTGTTATTTGTATTTGGATATTATGACATTGTATTATTTTTATTGGCAATTAGTGGGAACAGTTTTTTTAAGAACAATACCTTTTTTTTTTTACAAAATTTTAAGAACAATACCTAAATTTAATCCAAAATATAAATGATATTGGATTTGATAAAAAAATAGATAAATGATATTGGGTTTTTTTAATAATCAAATGATATTGGGTTTGATAAAAAAAAGTAATATTGGGCCAAGCCCGTTACAAGGTTAATCCATCCCTAGTTCTCAAGGTTATGTGATCTTTTCTCAACTTGTCTCCGCATCTTCTTCTCTCATTCGTTCTATTTTACTGTTTCTAGGCTCATACTTCATACAACCCCAAGCTACTCACTGGACACCCCCAAATCTTGTGAAAAGACTAAAATGTCATTAATGAAACACACGCGTTGCATTTTTTTATTGGATTACGCAGGTTTGAAACTTTCGATTCGTACCCGTTCAGAACCAAAGTACCGGGTCTTATGTCTTGCCAGACACCCCCCACTTTTCAATTTTTAAAAGGTTCACCAAAGATCCAAACTTGTGTAACTCTATGATACACCTTTTCAAAATCAATAAAAAGCATGTATAGGCATTGTTATTACTTTTGTGAAAAAAAAGGTCTTATTATTCCTTCAATATTTTCCATCGGTCTTCGTAGCTAGCAACTAGCAAATATATGGCTTCCAAAGTCGACAAATCAAGATGTCTGACATTTCTAATCAACAAAAAAGCCATCATCTTGACACCGTAAAATGAAAGAAATAAAAAAGTATTGGAGTTAGCAAAGCACCTCCAAATCTATTTCCACTTAATGGAGCGTTTGTAAGCGTGTTTCATGTTAGAGTATTTTTAAAATATTTGAGGGTCCGGGGTGTTCGGTAAGCTAGTTAGCTAGTTTAAGAAGTATTGGAGTTAGCAAAGCACCTCCAAATCTATTTCCACTTATTGGAGCGCTTGTAAGCGCGTTTCATGTTAGAGCATTTTTAGAATATTTGAGGGTCCGGTAGGAAGTATGACCCGTCTATCTATTCTTCTCTCATCTATCTATTCCGTCTTTCTTGTTTCGAGTAAAGGCCCAAATTGGTCCTTGACAAATTTTTCGTGGGACGAGTTCGTCCCTCACAATTTTTTCGGGACACATTGGTCCCTGACAATTCAAAAATGGGACATGTTAGTCCCTCCATCCATTTTGACGTTACCAGCACAGTAAACGTGTCCTACGTGGCACGTTAAGTGCCACGTGTCATGTTAACTGCCACGTGTCACGTTAACTGCCACGTTTATTTTGGGACCAATAAGTCATTGACTTTACAAATTTGAAAATGGGACAAATCAGTCCCTGACTTTTTTGAAAAGGGGACAAATCACCCCTCCCCCCTCCGTTCCACTGTTCACCCCCTCCCCCCTCCGTTCCACCAACTCTTCCTCTTCCTCCCCCCTCCGTTCCACTGTTCACCCCTACCCCCACCGTGAACCCCTCCCCCCCAGATCTGGAACTCATCTCTCTCTCCTCACTCACGTTAAATCTGGAACTCATCTCTCTCTCTCTCTCTCTCTCTCTCTCTCTCCTCTTCTCCATCTCCTTCTCACTCTCGCAGATCGCACTCCCCCCTCTCACCACCGCCTCTCGTAGATCTCGCTCTCCCCTTTCACCACCGTAAGCCATCACTTACCAAACCCTCACCGTAGGAACGAAAGGGATAGAAGAGAGAAGGAGAAGAAGAGAGGAGGGAGAGCGACGAGAGAGCGAACGGCGAGAGAGGGAACGGCGAGATGCGAAGAGAGAGAGGGAGGAGGATCGGTGAGGGGAGAACGAACCAGAGAGGGAGGGGAGAGGGGAGAGCGAACCAGAGAGGGGGGCTGTGAGAGAGAGAGCTGTGAGAGAGGAAGATCGGTGAGGGGGGAGGGGTGGAACCTTCGTTGATTGGGGATTTGGAGGTTTGGAGGTAGAAGACGATGAATAGTAACAGAGGACTCATTCGTCTCTTTTTTAAATTGTCAGGGGCCGATTCGTCCCTTTTTTAAATCTAACGTGACACGTGGCACTTAACGTGCCACGTAGGACACGTTTACTGTGCTGGTAACGTCAAAATGGATGGAAGAACTAACTGTCCCGTTTTGGAATTGTCAGGGACCAATGTGTCCCGAAAAAATTGTGAAGGACGAATTCGTCCCACGAAAAATTTGTCAAGGACCAATTTGGGCCTTTACTCTTGGTGTTTCTATTGACCAAAAAAAAAGTCTTTCTTGTTTCTCCGCCGCATCTAAATCCGCTCACCACCAGCAGCACTTCGCGTCACATCGGGCCGTGTGGTTCAGCTCCGCTATCCACTACATTAGGGTTGGTTTCTTCTCTTTCTTTCCCCGTCAATGATTTTGTGCAGCACTTTTCTCTTTTATCCACTTCAGTTTTTGTGTGCATTGATTTAGTTAACCTTTTTTTTTGCAGCTGTGACTAATTAGTTTGACTACCAATATGTCAACCTCAACCGGACCTGGACTCGAGTCTCTCGTTGATCGTAAGCAATCTGTAACATATTTCCAGCCTTTTCTTTTCCGGCTAAGTTTTTTAAACATATAAATAAAACCATATCTTAGTTTCTGAAAAACACACGAGGGAGGAAGTTGTCAACTTGGTTACTTACATATAGTGATAGTTATTGATGGAGGGACTAACATATTGGGGATTTTAGCTTAAAGTGACTGATTTTATTAACTTAATTCTGTTATTTGGGACCAAAATAGCTGAGCGCGTTAAAGCTCTCAATTTACAATCTTACTACACTATGAAAACCTAGTATAGAGACTAAATAGGAGAAAGCGTGATACTTAATTGAGAGTTCGCTCTTAAAAAAAGTATTCAGAGGTTATGAAGCTGCATGGTATATCTTCATATTGTATTTCCTTAGAATTTTTGAGGTATGCTATACTTTCCAGTTTCCACTAAGGGCCTTTGATGGACAGGATAAGGATATGATAGGCTAATCATATCTTTATCCTGTTTGAGGATGAAGTTATCGTATCCTATTTAAATTTATTGTTTGATGCACCAATAGGATATGATAGGCTAATCATATTCTTGTCCTATCCTATCACTCCTTTATAATTTTTATCTTCTGGGTTAGCAATCGGATAGCATTTCGTAAACCGCTCGCTTTCACACACGCGCATATTCCTTCTTCACTGGTTCCTTCTCGCGTCTCATCCTCCTGCTCTCGCCTCTCATAGTTGCCTCTCACAATCTCTTGGGTATGTTTTTCTCTCTTTTTCCTGTGTCCTTTCTTCACTGGTTCATGATTTTTCCGTCCCTTTCTTCTCTATCTCGTTATGTTGCCTTGCTCAGATTTCGTTTGTTTTACATTGTGAATATCTGTGAAGCACGGACGCGGATGGAAACCGCCGTGTCGCCGTGTCGGACGCGGTTCCAACACCGACTCACGTACGACACCCGTACGAAGCGAGTCGAACGCCTGTTTGAAGTGTCCGTAAAAAAAATAAAACAAGGACACAGCGCTGACACTCGTTGGACTCTGCTATGAGGGACACGACGCAACTCAAAAGTTAATTTTTTTTAAAAAGTAAAAGCAAAAATAGGTCAGTAACATATAACTTACAGATTATAAAAAATTAGAAGTTATTTTTAATTTAACGCTGCCGTCTTCGTCGTGTGTTGATCGCCATCGTGTTCACTTCTGAGTTCACTCGTTCTCCGCTTACTCCATTATTCTCACCTTTGTACTTGAAGACCAGGTCACTAGGTGTATTTTGTTTCTTTATCATGGCTATCGGTGATTTCCGTCTTGTATTGCATTCTTTATATTTTCCTGTTAACTTTACGCAGTGAGCTTTATGACTTTTTCTGTTTTATACTTTTTTGACAGCATTATGCATGCATCGATATTTCATATAACAATTATTTAATTCAATTTGTGATAAGTATTTAGTTTTATTATTATCATATATATATATATTATTTAAATTTTTTAGAATAATATTTTTTGTTATTGAAAGTACTCAATTTTGTTTCTCATTTTAAACTCTATAAATTTTGCTCATAATTTATTTTATTATATTAAATATAAATATATGTAGCGGTGTCCCGATGTCCTATGTTTTTGATAATAGCAGTGTCCGCGTGTCCGAGTCCATGCTTCATAGATTTTGATACTTTGCTGCCCAATTTTCTGAATTTGGTGATTATCTATGTCTAATTTGCTTTGTGTTGTGACTATTCATTATATTGATGTTTTGATTTACCCTAATTTGCCCTATTATCTTGAGCTACTGTCATAAGTGAATGGGTTTGCTAATTATAATTTATTTGCTTGGTGAATCAATTGTGAAAGATGACCTTGGTTCTTATCGTATTTAAAAACCTAAATTAGGATAACTATTAAGATGACCTTGTTTTTCTTTCATCAAAAGCTGCTGATAGATTTTCCTTTTTATTGTATTCCTCTGTTCTTATGAATCATGATACCGATTCCATAATTCTAAATCCTTCCTTTTCTTTTTCTAAATATATGGCATTTGTTTTGCTAAGATTGAATGCCAATGTTCATATCTTGGGGTGATGGTTTCCTGAGCTCTCTATACAGGATATGATAATGTTTATCCTGTCTATAATCTATATCCTATCCTGTCTCTATCCAGCTCTCTATCCTATCTTGTGCATCAAACGGCCCTAAGGTTCATAAACCCAACCAATGTCATTGGCAATGTGGGACTTAACACCGGTGTTATCGTTCCCTTCTCATTGACACCGCTCGCCTTTCACTGACCCTCTGTACGCCTTTCACTGACCCTCTGTACGCCCAGCCTCTACATCCTCTTGTCTTATTGGTGAGAAATCTCTTCCTCCCCTTGATTGTGTGTGGGTGAAAACCCTAAATCGAATTTCCCTCAAACTTCAATTCCTAATTCAGTCATCAACATTTAATTTCTGTTTCCCTCAACTGCACCTTGCAAGCTTCCCCTAAATTCTAATGGAATAGGATTGGATTTTTTTTATGAAATTTGTTCAACAGTACAGGATAATGGAACAAATTTTTAAGAATTTGATACTGAATTTTTTTATGAATTTGATACTGAACTTGTTACTGAATTTGAACAGAATTCACTTTAGTTGTTTTCATGATATTTTCAATGATGTGTGATGTTAGATTTTTTTTGCACCCTCCAGTTAGAATCTGAAATAAACATACGCGAATCTTTGGTGATTGCGTTCGTCAGGAAATGGAAGGAATGGATGGGATAGAATGTCCAATTGAAGAGGGAGTAGGAGGAGGAGGAAAATGCGATCCTTCAATCTCAATTCCGAGGGGTGGACCCATTTACGTTTCCAATATGGTTACCTCCTGCACTAGGGTCCCTAATTTTCTTGATTCTCTTCTCTCTGAACTTCAGGTATCACTCTCACTCTCACTTTTCTCTCTCAACTTTCTTCGCCTTTTCCCCATTGTTTAATATATCTGTTTCTGCAGAATCTAGAGGCCGAGTTACGTGAAGATTCTTCTCACCATGATGATGATATCTCGTATGCACTCTTCCCTCATCATCTTTACTACTGTTCATTCTTCATATATCTTTCTCGTTCTTTACCTACTAATTGACGCGTTTACAGGGTCGACGACCTTAAAATATTTACAGAAGATGAGTTAATGGATATGGCTTTGAAACAAGTATTTGAGGTGCTCATTTTTTATTTTATCTTTTTATGAAAAGTTCTTTAGTCTTCAATATGGTTTACAACTTTCATCAAAGTATTATTACAGGGTAGGGAGTACAACGAAAATCATCCACCACTTTTGAACCAATCCAATGCAGGGTCAGTCTCTTTTCTCCCCCTTTTCCTGTTATTCTCATGTGCAGATTATTTTAGAGGGGGAATTTGGTTTCCTTTGCTCCCCTGAAGTGTTAGCTGAAGTCAATTCAGTGCAAAGTTTTATTATGTTTCACCCATGTATCATTCTTTTTTTGGTTACATCATCCATGTATCATTCTAGTCACATTACTCTTTTTTTCCCGATAAGTTCTTGTCATATTGCTCTTAAGGATACGAACATAATGTAGCCGCAAAAAAAGGAAATCTAAGATCAATTTAATTTGGCTACTTCCTTCATTTGTTTATATTCTCCCGAAGCTTATCAGATATAGTCGTGATTATATGAATCAGTGAACTTTTGTTAAATGCTAAGGAATCGTAGTGTTGTTGTACTATACTTGTTCTACTTTAACAACAATAAAGTTATTGCATCCTATTCATTCTCAACTTCTCTTTGCAGTAAACAAATCAAGTAAAGATTTTTTTGTTTGATTTGGTAGCAGGTGTCTGGAGAATAATTCCAGGAGAAAGAGAAGTGGAACAAATAATTCCATTCTTGATGTATGCTAACTCTCTAAAAGCAACTATATTTCCCTGTAAATAGTTGATATTTATATTATCTTCCTCTTGTTGCTTGAATGTCTGAGATGAAGGCTTAGAACTTGAAAATTGGCCTCTCTAAAATATAAGTTTAACAGTTTATCTCAGTTTATGAAGAAAACTAAATATTTTTATGTACAAACTAAATCATTTAGTTTCAATTTTTACTCTTATGTTCCGATTACAATGTTGAATCAGTTTCAGCTCGTGATCAAATAGGTATAAGCTAGTTAGCTAGTTTAATATAAGCTTATCAAGTGTGTCCTTACGCGATAACCATTTCTTTATTTGCTATCACATTCACATATGATTTTACTAAGTTTGCTATTAGAAAAGGTTAGTTAGATAACTGTTAGAAGCTAATTCACATTGGACATTGGGATGAATGTGTACCCTGATCTGTTTGGACCATTCGGCTATTGAAAAATTCTTAAAGCTTGTTTAGTATTAAATCTGTGCCATCAATTTTTTCTCTTTATATCCATTCCCGTATTTTCGGGGGCTTATGTTTCTCTTTGTTGAAAGTCCCGCCAAAATTTAAGACTTCTCTTATATTTGATTGATTTCCAGAGTAATTGTGTAGAAAAGGTGGAGAAAGTTGTGAGAATCAAACAGAAGCAGGAGGAAGACAAGGCAGCAGTCAGACTTCATTCATTTAAGTTACTATTGTGAATATTTATGTGTTTATTCCATTTTCTATTTATGATCTCATTCAGGTATCTTGTCCTTTGGTTTAGTCCTGTCTGCAGGATCAATGAATCTGCCCAAAAATCAGCAAGAACTGAAAGGATGATGTCCCTTAGGTCCACAAGTTCTACTCAGGTTGGCTGAAATTCGTATGTGATTATTGCTTCCTATAAAATTGTTTTGTTCTATTTGAAACACCTTAGGGATGTATCTTGCTTTTAGATAAATTAAAGTCATCATTAAAGTTATAGCCTCTTTTATGTATGCCTTCTAAACTTTTTGCTTTCTGTGTTGCCTGTCGATATACCTTTTTCAGTTAGATTAAATATTCTTTGAATTTCATCTCCAAGTGAAGCCGTTTATGACCAACTAAAAATACTAAAATTTGTTAAATCAAATCAGTAGTCACTTGAAGGTTACTTATATTGGGAGGTACAATTTATTTCTTCTTTTTGTATCCATATGCTGCGAGTCTTGTGTGGTTGACTACTAACTTCAGTTGGTTTTGTGCAAAGTTGGTAATGGGACTTCCAAAGTTTTCTCACTATTCTATTTGCTAATTCTAAGTATTATTATTGATATTTCAAACCAGACTTGATGTTGTATGCATTTCCCGGTTTTTCATGTTCATGTTTGCCATCATTGTTGGTTTAATGTTTTGCAGGTCAACACAGTGGGCCTTCAGGAACACATACCTGTGCAGTATCCCGAAGTTGTTCTGTCTGTTGAGATTTACCATAATGTTCGAAAGGGTGTCAAGGTATTCAATGCCATGCTGGTGTAATGAAATAAAGTTCAATATCTAAATCGGAAAATGAATTTTGGATAATTACTATCAAAATTGACAAGTGCGGTCTCTCTGTTAATTGTTTTTTGTATGGATAGACCCAAGAGTTGTTAGTTCTTGGAGGGCAAAGCCTAGCTGCATTGAGGGACAATATCTATTGCTCAATGGACCAGGTTATGCAGAAAGCTGGGCAGCATGATGCTTCTGGCTATTTTCTCATTGAGGTGTGTACCATTACTTGCTCTTTAATGAGATGGTTATTTCTTCGTCGAATTTGACAAAAAACTAGTTATTTGTAGGATGTGTTTTACACAGATTTGAGGGATCCATCTGCTATTGATTTGACTAGACCTATACTTGATTGGCTCCGAAACTCCAAAGAGGAGGCACAGAAGAAATGGGAATATATTATAAATGGGGAACTACAGCAGAAACAAAAAGCAATCGTGGGCGAAATATCTGGATCACATTTGCCTCATTTCAAATCTGTTGAGATGCACAAGATACGTTTTTCAGACTTAAGCTTACGACTAGGTGCTGGATACCTCTACTGTCATCAGGTACTTTCTTTTTTCTGCCTCGGGTTTATTATTTTCGTTGTTGCCTTTTTTATATTTTTCATTCTTCTAACAATTTTGTTTTCAAGTATAACTCCCGAAACTTGTGTTGTGGTAATTGAGGGGGAAAATTTGGCTGAGGTTGTGTAGTTTTAGTACAATAGTAGAGTGCCTCCGAGTTAAAAGGGAAAACGATGGTAGTTTTTGTCGGGAGGACAGAACAGAACTTTTGTAAATGTTCTATGTGGTTCCACCTTTTTGGTGGAACTAAGATGTCTCGCATCTTTAATTTATGTCATGTTCTGATTTATTTTTAATATGCATGAACATAGAGAAGAACTCATGTTTTGTCTTGTTTTGTCCTGTATTAACATGTGTACCAAACATTGCCTTTATATAGTATATGTAGCATCCGTGACTGATATGATAGATGAAGTTCTCTTGAAAAAAGCATGTTCTTCAAGTGAATACCATATTGACTATGCAAAGAGACAATGCAATGAATATAATATAACGTGCCTATTAAGCAATCAACTTATATACTCTATTACTTAGTCCCAGCTAAGATGGTGTTTCATGTTGCCTACCTCTGGCTATAAGGATTCAGGACCCAAACTGATTAATGTGTTCATATATATATATATATATATATATATATATATATATATATATATATATATATATATATATATATATATATATATATATATATATATCCACCAGTGGTTCTTCTTTAAGATGTTATAACTGAGCAGACATTTAACATGGTGTGTTGTGTGTCTACCTGCAGGGTGGGTGTACACATACCTTAGTAATACGAGATATGAGGTTAATTCATCCCGATGATGTACATAATCAGGCTGTTTATCCAATAGTAACTTTTCAACTTAAGTTGCGTTTTCAAAAATGTAGTGCTTGCAGAATATTCAGAGCTACAAAAGTGACGGTGGATGACAAATTTACACCAGAAAACCCTTGTTATTTTTGTGATCAATGTTTTAGTCTACTGCACTTCGCCGAGGATGGCTCTCCATTGTATACGGACTTCTTAGAATATGATTATAACCATGATTAATTATTGTTAACATTACCTACAGGCTACATGCGATTAAACTTCTTTATTCGTTGAATTTTGTACCTTTGAAAGGTACTCCCTCCGTCCCAAATTGTTTGCAGTTTAGGGTTTTGGCACACCCTTTAAGGAAAATGATTAAAAGTTACATTGAAATTTTAAAACAAGAGTCAATTTGGGACAAACTGATTTTGCTAAAATAACAAACAAAATGGGATGGAGGAAGTATAATATCTTCAGAAGCCCAGAGGGCAAGAGAGAAATTGTGTTAGATGCCTACTAGGAGGTGCCTGTTTACAAAAAATCTTGTATATTACGGCACGAGTTTGGTATCTACTCCCTCTGTCTCAAAATATAAGACTCTTTTTTTCATTTGGACTTGTCCCAAAATATAAGGCCCCTTACAAATTTTTAGATACATTTATTACTCTTTTTTCAAACATATATATTCTTATTAATAATACTAAATTGTGTTGGTATATGAAAAGTTAACATTGAATGTTAGGGTAATTTAGTAATAGTTATACAAAATTTTAACATATTAATTACACCAACAACTTTTCTTAATAACTATGAAAAGTAGAATGGGGCATTATATTTTGAGACGATAGAGTACTACGTTAAAAGTAAATAATAGATAAGTAAAATTTATATATATATATAATACGAAGAAAACATTAAGATATTTGCCGGTTTCCTGTACTAAGTCAAATGTATCTATATTTTTCATTCTCCATAACAAGTAATCAGCATTATCTAGTATCTATATTTTTTATTCTCTATAACTAGAAAACATTGAGACACTTGTCCATTTTTTTTGTCAAAAACCTAGAATCAACATGAATACTGTTATCATTATATTAATATATGAGGTCCAAGGGTGAGGACCCTCTCCATTTCTCAGAAGAAATAGATGGTCCATTACCCAAGTTTTAGGTGTATAAAAATATACAAATGTCTAATTTACATATTCTATTTTAGGAATGTGTGTTTATACCCCCAAAATTATAGTAATGAAACTCTATTTCTTTTGAGAAATGGGTCTATACTTTTTATTTTCTACAACTAGTAGACTGATCGGATCGAGATTCACGTGGTTAGTACATATGTGTGGCAAATATCAAAAGCGTATGAGGTAAGGATATCTAAATTATTGTTTTGTTATATGTATATTTATACGTAGAATGTCTTTAAGATTAGTTTTGTCGATCTGATTGACTGTTGTGTCATGATTGAGTTGTTTTATTGATTGTTTGGTGCTGTCATATGTAATATATGTATGTAATGTATGTAATATATTTAATCTAACGTGTAAAATAAAGTATAACTTCACTATCGAGAGTGCATCAAATCTAATTGTTGAAATTTCTGTAGGACTATTAAAATAAATATCCAAACGCTTATCTGTCTATGGTTGATCTTTTTGGTTTCGTCTGTAAAAACATCAACCTCCTCTAGAGGGTCCTTTGTGGTAGTAGTTTTCTTCTTCCATCCAATTTCAACATAGTAGTGCTGAACTGGTGTACCTAAGTATTGCTTTTCATAAAATGTTTGTTATTCCATAATCGTGCTCTCTATTCTATCATGTCTCTATCCTGCTCTCTATTCTATCTTGTCCATCAAACGAGTCCTTATAGTAGTATATGGAACCGAAAGTAATCATTGTTGGCCCAATGGCTTAATCCACACTGGGATACAGAGGGTCGACCCAGTGCTCTCTGGTTCGATTTTCGCAGTGGACAAACTCAGTGTTGGCCACGGGGGTCGACCCAGTGCTCTCGAGTTCAATTTTTACAGTGGACAAACTTGGTATTGGCTAGTGCGAAATTTGATCATAACCATAAACGAAAATTAATCTTTCGTTGAAAGCATTACGACACTCTGGATAACCAGCAATAGTAATAAAAAATTGTATGGAACCGAAAGTAGTAATTTACTCCCTCCGCCTCATAATAATTGTCGCTTTAGCTCATTTTACGCATATTAAGAAAAGACCATAAAAGAAGGAGAAAAAAAATAGTATTTTTACTAAATTATCCTTATCAAACATTGGGAATGATGACTATAATAACTTGGGAGTGGTGAATATTATTTTAATTAGATGGTACAATTGGAAAAAAAACAACTAATATTGCATTGAAAATCGTAAGTGACATTTATTTTGAGACAAATTTTCTTTGATAAAGTGACTATTATTGTGAGACAGAGGGAGTATTAAAAAAACCCAGAGCTTGGGGTTCAGCGGTTGGGGCTGAACCTCCTTTAACCAAGGGTCGGGGGTCGATCCCTGCCTTGGGTACGAAGCAGCGTTAAAACTCTGGGCCAGCTGTCCTGCCCCTCGAGGCACCTACAATGAGCGAGAGATTAGTCATTGCTGTCCGTGCAGTGGATAGTGAGGTTTACCCAAAAATTCTTTACACTTTACCTTTATGATTAAAATATGGACTCTACGTGCCAGCTTGGTGATGGGCTTGCATTAGATAAAATAATGATGTTCTTTTTGTCCACATCCAAATTGCAACATTCTTCAGCCAAGTATATTGATTCCCTAGCAATTCACTTCAACTCTGCCACCCTTGTATCTGCGAAGAGTGCGTTGCATACTCATTATTACTAATACTTACTCATTCATACAATACACACCAATAGATTAGATGGAAAAGGTGTCAACTACCAACGGCCCCAAGTCTCTCTTCATCAACAACAACCTTGTTTTCTTCTGCTTCTGCTTCTGCTTCTTATTACAGAGCTACCTCTCTGTCTCAGATTCTTCACCATATGCTTCAAAATCATCCAACATATTATTCCCCAAAGAAGCCCTCCCCACCAAATCCGGCTACCTGCCAGTGAGCACAAACTCCACTTCAACCATTTTCTACACTTACTATGAAGCACAGAACTCCACATCACCTCTCTCTCAAACTCCACTTCTCGTTTGGCTCCAGGGTGGCCCTGGTTGCTCCTCCATGATTGCCAACTTCTATGAGCTCGGACCTTGGCATGTCACCAATTCCCTTTCACTTCAACCAAACCCTGGTGCCTGGAACAGAATCTTTGGCCTTCTATTCCTTGATAATCCTATTGGAACTGGTTTCAGTGTTGCCTCAACGCCACAAGAAATCCCAACCGATCAAAACGCTGTTGCCAAACACCTTTTTGCTGCTATAACTAGGTTTGTTCAACTTGACCCTGTTTTTAAGCATCGACCTATTTATATTACTGGTGAAAGCTATGCTGGAAAATACGTTCCTGCTATTGGCTATTACATATTGCAGAAAAATGAACAACTTAAGGACTCTGAGAAAGTGAATTTGGCTGGTGTTGCAATTGGTGATGGGTTAACAGACCCTGTAACTCAAGTGGTTACACATGCTTCCAATGCTTATTATTCTGGATTAATCAATGAGAGGCAAAAGAATGAGTTAGAGAAAGCTCAATTAGAAGCTGTTAGGCTAGTCCTCATAGGGAATTGGAGCGAAGCAACTCATGCAAGAAACCATGTCTTGAACATGTTGCAAAACATGACAGGTTTGGCTACTTTGTATGATTATGCGCGTGAAATTCCTTATGAAGATGATTTAGTAGCTCAGTTCTTGAATATTGCTGAGGTGAAGAAGGCTTTAGGGGTGAAAGTGGATGAATCATTTGTTTATGAGATATGCAGTGATATTGTTGGGGCTGCATTGCATGCTGATGTTATGAAAAGTGTGAAATATATGTTGGAGCACTTGCTGAGGAGGAGTAAGGTGTTGTTGTATCAAGGACAACGTGATTTGAGGGATGGTGTAGTACAAGTAGAGGCTTTTGTGAAGACCATGAAATGGGAGGGAATTGAGGAGTTTCTGAGTGCTAAGAGGAAGATTTGGAAGGTAAATGGAAAGTTGGCTGGCTATGTACAAAAATGGAAGTCACTTACCAATGTTGTGGTTTTGGGAGCTGGACATCTTTTGCCTACTGATCAGCCTCTAAATTCTCAAGCAATGATAGAAGATTGGGTTTTGGAGAAGGGTTTGTTTGAAAGTGTGCATAAAGGGAATGTATTAGATAATTCTTCTATGCATGTTGTGTAACTATTTGAGAATCAACTAGTTACTACACCAGACCCTTCTTTCAAGTCTGGCCTCCTTGCCATTGGTGGTGAAAGCTATGGTGTTGTTTCGTGGGTGTAGGGTACTGCAGCCAGAGGCTTGAGTGCAAATAACTGTTGTTTGTATCTGTAAGAAATGAATCTAATTATGTTATGTCTTGTTTCTAGTTTTGAAGTTATTTGCTTAGTTTAAATTGGTGATTGGAATTGTCTATGTTTCTTAGGTAAAAATATGGTGATTGGAACAGCTATGCTCACAAATTGATTCTAGATATGAACCATGATGTTTTATCCCTTGTTCAGATACAGTCAAAAATGAATAAAAAATGCAAAATGGTGACTCATCAAAAATGATATTTGTTCAACTTAACAACACTTATCAAAAGAAACATTTTTATAAACAAGATCAGATGCAACTACAACATGGTGAAGCAAAGAAATAAACATACTAAACCATGAATCCATGACCATGGTGACTTATTGTTGTGTCTTAATGCAGCATATTAAAAGATAATGATAATGATAACCAAACATCAAACAATGACAACAAACATACAACTTCTCAATGGAAAAATGGGTTTGGCCAAAAGCCATTTTGGTGACTAACATCTCCCAAAGGCGGTGCATCATCTCCACCACTACCATTCATCAAATTCATAAACCAATTTTGCTTTTGCATGACATCCATGTTCATATCTAACCCTTGACCATGGCTCCCTTGTGCATTCTCTTCAATCTTAGCTACTCCATTAGTCACCATTGGTGCTGTTGTTACCATTTGGGCTTGACTCTGAGCATTCTTGGTCAACATTTCCACCCTTCTATTGATGTCTCTCAAGTACTGATCAATCAACCATGCCATATCATTTAAATCAACCATGCTTATATTATGCATAATTTTACCTGCACTTAGGTACTGAAACATGAGTTGGGTTATCTCCTTTTCCCTATTATCCTTCCTTTGTTTTGTTAATTGATCTTTAGCCTTTTGGATCCTTTGCCTTAGGAAACTATCTTGGTTCACCATCTTCTTGCTCTGCTCCAATTCTGGCATTCTTCTGAACTTGGTAAGCACCCTTTGAACTCCCATTGGGGATGGCCAAACCTCTGGTTGAGGATCATAGGGACTATAAACTATAGCACAAGCGTCAATCCCACAAAGAGTGCTAAGTTCAGATACCTTCTTGATTAGACCTTTCTTCCTTTTCTTGTATGTTGCCTTCCTCGCAGAGTCATTGACTATGAATGCGAGCTTCACCTTCTTTCTAGTCATGGTGGTGATGGAAAAAAAGAGTAAGAATAAACTCTATATAGATCATTTTGAGATATCCAACTTTTTGTTATGGTAAGTCCTTGTTGGCAATATTAACGTAAGGCATTCAATACCAAATATATGTGCTATGAATTGGAGATGCAATTTTTAAATGTCAACTATATGTTTTATCGACAAATATATGTGCTATCATTTGGAGATGTCAAGTTTAAATGTATGATATCTTTGTTATAAACTCGAGATGTCAAGTTTAAAAGCCTTTCTATCTTAGAGAATCAATTGTTGTCCAAAAAAAAATCTTAAGAGAATCAATTTAGAAGATTTGCGACTAAGACATCCAATGTGTGTTTTTTCTATTTGAATGAAATGACAAATAAACACCACGCGCACACATTACTGCTTACACAGTTACACTGGGGTTCGAGTTAGGGAGCCAACGTCTCCATGTTGCTGAAATTGCCAAAATAACCAACAGTGAGGAACACTGAGACATTCAATGTGTGAATTTACGACACTCTTACATCCATTTAAACATACTTTTTAATAATTGACTTATTTTTCAAAATTAAAATTATTTTTTAAAAAAAATATGTGACTCGTTTGCATATAAGTTTTTTTGTTTTCACCCGTTTACATGTACCTAATTGTTTTTTGTAAACATAAACTAATTATAAATTTTTTTTCACACTTCCAAACACAATTTTTTTTCATGTCAATTTTTTTTTTTGCATTTGGAAGTGTGAAAAAAACATTTTACTATATATAAAAAAAATAAACCAATATTTTTCAACAATACTTGGGTGCATTTCAATTTTAAATGAGTAGAATACAAGTGTAATGAGAAAACATATTTTCATTAGAATCGTGAAATCGGTATTATTATAGCTGTATTTGGTGCTATATGGCATATGCAAGTGTCTTGCTATATTTGGGTAAAAGCTCTTTGAATAAAAATTATCTCAAAGGATGTAAGAGATCTATAAAAAATGAGAAAGAAAAGAAGAATAATAAAATAAAATTTGGCCAAAAAAAAAGAAGAATAATAAAATAAAAATTTAATGAGAATTAAGGCAATACACCTTCAATAGGACTCATATATCATTGTAGTGACACACCTTCAAGAGTAATATACAAGAGATATATCTTCTTCTCTCATTGTCTCATTTACTTGTTCTTATTCTTGCTCTAGTTTTAGTACATTTCATAACACGTTATCAGCACGACGCTCTAAATATCTTAAGGTAGTATTGCTTCCTATTGGTTCTCATATTTTTCAAATTTCATTTTGGTGTTTGTAAAATTGTGTTATTTGTTTTGAGCTATAATCTAACAAGAACGATTAATAATATTATCATAGACATTTTATTATAACTTTTTTATTATTTTATTCTATGATGAATTCCTGAAGAAATTCATCACTTAAGTAATCCCTGTTGGATTACTATATATTTGTCTATTTTTCATCACTTAAGTAATCCCCGTTGGATTACTATTTTATTCTATCACTTTAGTAACCCCTGTTGGATTACTATGTTAGTCTACTTTTGATGAATTCCCGAAGAAATTCATCACTTAAGCACCCTAGAATAATTGTTCAAAATATGAAAGTTTGAGATATAGTTCCTGAAGAACAAATGAGAGAATATCTTTCATGTTTTTAGAATAACTAGATCATTTACATGATTATCTTAAAGTCTGTGATTATCTTTATAAAATTTTAGTTTCTATATTAAACGTTATTATCATTTTTTTAGAGTTTGTTCTATATTCAAATATTAAAAGTATTTAAAAAAAAAAGTCATTTTACACGTTATGAATTCATAACATTTTATTGAATTCATAATGTTTAATTGAATTCATAACGTTTTTTTTTTGAATTCATAATTTGTCTTTCATGTAGACAATGATTGTCTACAAAATAATTAAAGACTCACTTGTTCTTTGGAATAGTTTAAAAGAAAGATATGACCATCAGAAAACTGTTATTCTTCCAAAAGCTCGTTATCATTGGATGCATTTACGCTTACAAGACTTTAAAACTGTAAGTGAATATAACTCTCCACTATTCAGAATCACTTCTCAGTTGAAGTTATGTGGAGAAAATGTCACTGATGAAGATATGTTAGAAAAAACTTTCTCTACTTTTCATGCATCTAATGTGCTCATGTAGCAGCAATTTAGAGAAAAGGGATTTAAGAAATATTCTGAACTAATTTCTTGTCTTCTTGTGGCTGAACAAAATAATGAGCTTTTAATGAAAAATCACGAGGCTCGTCCAACTGGTACTGCTCCATTTCCTGAAGAAAATGTAGCATAACACGATCATTATACTGATGGGCAAGCTCGAGGTTGTGGTTTTGGTCGTGGTCGTGGTCGTGGACATGGCCGTAGTGGAATTTCCAAGAACACATTTTCCCACCAGAAGTGGAAAAATAGTGAAAAGAAAAAGGGTGGGCAAAATAGCAAACATGATGAAAACCATTGCTACCGTTGTGGGGGAAAATGTCATTGGTCACGTACCTATCGTACACCAAAGCATCTTGTTGACCTTTACCAAGAAACAGAGAAAAATAAAGGGAAAAAGATAGAGACACATTTTGCTTATGAAGATGATGATTTTGATTATGGCCCTATAGATGTCACTCACTTAGATGTTGCTGATTTCTTTGCTGATCCATATGTGAATATTGATCACCTCATTGGAGATGGGGTCCTTAAGAAATAGTTTCTTTCCATTTTAATATTATGTTTTTGTTGCTTTGTTTGAAATTCCTTAAGTTTAAGTGATTGTTGAAGTTTATATTTTGGTGTGTTTCTTTTCACTTTTCAGGCAATAAAATTTTTTAGTTATAATGTTTCCAAAAATTTATTATACTCATTATTATTATTATTATTTATTTATTTATTTTATCCTTTTGAAAGCTAGAATGAGTATTGTCACTAGCAACAATAATGGAGATATGTGTCTCGCTGACAGTGGAACAACCCACACGATTCTCAAGGACATGAATTATTTTTCTTACTTAGTAATGCAAAAAACCAATGTTAGTACTATATCTGGTACTACAAAAATAATTGAAGGCTCCAGAAGAGCCAGTGTATTGTTACCTGGAGGAACAAAATTAGATATTCATATGGCAATATATTCTCCCAAGTCTCGTAGAAACTTATTAAGTTTCAAAGATATTTGCTTAAATGGTTACCATATTGAAACAACAAATGAAGAAGATATCGAATATCTCTATATCACGAGACATGCCGCAGGAGAAATAAGTATATTGGAAAAATTACCAACATTTTCAAATAGTTTGTACTACACCTTTATTAGTACAATTGAAACACATTCAATTGTAAACCAAAAATTTACAAATCACAACAAGTTTCTCATTTGGCATGACCGGTTGGGCCATCCCGGTTCTATTATGATGCGAAAAATAATTGGAAATTCATGTGGACATCCATTGAAGAGCCGGGAGATTCTTCAATCCAATAATTTTTCATGTACTGCATGTTCCCAAGGAAAGTTGATAATTAAACCATCGCCAACAAAAATTGAGGGTGAATCTCTTGCATTTTTAGAACGGATACAAGGTGATATCTGTGGGCCAATACACCCACCATGTGGACCATTTAGATATTTTATGGTTTTAATCGATGCATCGCTAGATGGTCACATGTCTGTTTGTTATCAACTCGTAACCAAGCGTTTGCGAGATTGCTTGCTCAACTAATTCGATTAAGAGCTCATTTTCGTGACTACCCAGTTATGAAAATACACCTTGATAATGCTGCTAAATTTACATCTCAGGCATTCAATGAGTATTGTATTTCTATTGGAATCAATGTTGAACATCCTGTAGCACATGTTCATACACAAAATGGGCTTGCAGAGTCATTCATTAAACGTCTAAAGTTGATTGCAAGACCAATACTCATGAAATCAAAACTTCCAATTTCTTCTTGGGGACATGCAATATTGCATGCTGCAACATTAGTTCGCATCAGGCCAACAAGTCATCACACTTATTCTCCCTTACAATTGGTTTTTGGTAAAGAGCCTAACATTTCCCATATAAGGATTTTTCGATGTGCGGTATATGTTCCAATTCCTCCACCAAAATGCACAAAAATGGGTCCCCAAAGAAGATTTGGAATATATGTTGGATATGAATCTCCATCTATAATAAAATATCTCGAACTATCAACAGGAGATTTATTCACAGCTAGGTTCACTGATTGTCACTTTGATGAATCAGTTTTTCCAATATTAGGGGGAGAGAATAAACAACTGGACAAGGAAATTCGTTGGAATGAATTATCACTTTCTCATCTTGATCCTCGTACAAAATAATGTGAACTTGAAGTTCAAAGGATAATTCATTTGCAAAATCTAGCAAACGAATTACCAGATGCATTCATTGATCCTAAAAGAGTGACTAAGTCATATATACTAGCTGCTAATGCTCCAATCAAAGTTGATGTCCTTGTTGGACAACCTAACATTGCAAATGATCAGTCTCAACCACGCATGAAGCGTGGTAGACCTATCGGTTATAAAGATAAAAATCCTCGATCAAGAAAAGGAGCTAAAAGGATAAACGACCCAACTAAGGATATAGAAACTCCAAGTGAGGATACAAAAACTCCAAAGGGTTCTTCAGACATAATTGTTGAATCAGTTCCAGAAGACACTGATCAGGTACTTGAATATATTGGAAATGAAGAGATCTCAATAAACTATGTCATGAATGGAGTACGATGGAACCGAAACATAGTCAATATTGACGATATTTTTGTATATAATATAGCGCTACATGTGATGAGTGATAATGAGGATCATGAACCAAAGTCCATCAAAGATTGTCGACAAAGAAATGACTGGACAAAGTGGAAAGATGCAATTGAAGCGGAATTAAACTCACTTTATAAGAGAAATGTTTTTGGACCTGTAGTCCGAACGCCTGAAGGTGTGAAGCCAGTCGGATATAAGTGGGTTTTGTACGAAAAAAAAAATGAAAATGGTGAAATTGTGAGATACAAAGCTCGACTTGTTGCTCAAGGATTTTCACAAAGACCTGGCATCGATTTTGAAGAAACTTATTCACCTGTAGTGGATGCAAATACTTTTCGATACTTAATTAGTCTAGTAGCACGTGAGGGGCTAAATTTACATATGATGGATGTGGTTACAACATATTTATATGGTTCACTTGATAGTGAAATTTATATGAAACTCCCTGAAAGGATTTCATTTTCCTAAGATAAACAATCCAGGCTCTCGAGAAGATTATTCGATCAAGTTGAATAAGTCTCTCTATGGACTTAAACAACCTGGACGCATGTGGTATAATCGTCTTAGTGAATATTTGTTAAAGGAGGGATATAAAAATGGCCTCATATGTCCATGCATTTTTATGAAAAGTGATAACTCTAATTTATATAGAGTTATTTATACTTCTAAACGCAACAAATTGCTTGAAACTCAAGTACAAAGTGTGTTAAATATAGTAATATTAGTAAAATAACAACATTCTAGGAATTATGTAATGAATAAAGCATTTTGTATATATTTTGGTATGTTTGATGTGTTTGTTTAGTTTTCCTACAGATGATGCTTCTGCACCACGATGCTTCTGCACTTAATGCTTCTGCACCACAAATGCTTCTGCACTTAGTGCTTCTGCATCATCCTGCGCTGAAGATTTATATCCCCACAATGGAAGCACCTCAAATCATACCTCTACTCCAAAACTTCTATGACATCATGCTTTGTCACAATTCACATGGAGCACATGGCCACATGCATAAGGAGGCGCCCACCATAAACATCATCATGAAAGGCTATTCACCTAAAAGACACATGGCCTTACATAATTGGACCTCTTCTTATGGAAATGTGCTGAACTCAATCTCCTTATCTAAAGATCAGAAAAGCAACCATGGTTAAGCCTCCTTAGGTTAACTTGGTTTTCAAGCAAACTCTCAAGCAAAGGAAATCTCCAAGGCTATAAAAAGGGCTCCCACTTCTCACTTGAAGAGCATCGCATATCTCACTTGATAATATGTAGATCAAACACTTTACTTATATTTTAGTAGTTTCAATTCTTGCATTTTATTTACTAGTTAGTTGTAAGAAGGTGAGGAAGGAAGTGACACCCTCTTCCTCCACTTCTTCATAGATAGACGAAGGAATCAGTGCTTCTGCACCTGTCAGAATTCATGCAAAGGAACATCAATTTGTGTAACTTCTACCTTATTGATATCTTTTATATGATTCATGTTATCATGTTCCTTACAAATTCTCTCTATTATATAATGAGTAACATGAGCTAAATTCCTTTAGTTGAGATGTTCTAAACTTATAATGATCTTTTGAGTAAGTTATTATGCTTTTAAGTGTCGTATCATTTTGGGTCTTGTGTTATACTACATCCATCTTATTTTAAGGTTGACCTCTTACAATAAATAGAGTTATATTCACAGACATGGTTTATAATTAGAAATCAAGACTAATAAGGGTGAGTGTTTTAATAAAGGCTTTGTTAAACTTGTTTTAATAAAGAAACTGTGTTAAAACCATGTTAAGTCCTAGACATAGGATAACATAGTCCTTAGGGTGAAACAGTGGGAACTTCAAAGGCAGGAGTGAACTTATCTAGCAAGCCCAGACATAGGAAGCTTGTAATGAAACTCTGAAGAAAGTAGCTGAAAAGCACACACTTATGCAACTGCACTCAATGCTACTGCACGTGATGCTTCTGCACCTGATGCTTCTGCATCATAGTGCTTCTGCATCTCTAAAAATATAGAAACTCTCAAAAGAAGCATTATATAGTAAAGACATCTCAACTATCTTTCTCAACTGATTTCCTTCATCTTAAATTATATACTTGCATTCTGTTTTTACTAAAACTAAAAACCCCAAAATTTGTGAGTAGAATAGTAGTACTAATTTATATGTTTTCTAAACACACACAAAGTTAATCCAATCCCTGTGGGTTCGACCTTTCTTATCATTATATTACTTGTTTGTGATTGTGTATACTTGCACATCTTTTCACACACCAAAAAGATTTGGAAAAAAATTTGCTATAATTGCTGTTTATGTAGATGACTTAAATATTATTGGAACTCCTGAAGAGCTTCCAAAAGCTATAGATTGCTTAAAGAAAGAGTTCGAGATGAAGGACTTAGGAAGGACAAAATTTTGTTTGGGATTACAAATTGAATATTTAAGGAATGGAATTCTTGTACATCAAAAAACTTATATAGCAAAAGTACTAAAACGGTTTTACATGGACAAATCACATCCACTGTGTACACCGATGGTTGTAAGATCATTAGATGTGAATAAAGATCCATTTAGACATCGAGAAAAGGATGAGGAACTACTTGCTCCTGAAGTACCATATCTTAGTGCAATTGGCGCACTAATGTACCTTGCTAATTATACACGTCCTGATATATCATTTGCTGTCAATTTATTAGCAAGACATAGTTCTTCCCCTACACGAAGACATTGGAATGGAGTCAAGCATGTACTTCGTTACCTTAGAGGCACAATGGATATGGGTTTATTTTATTCAAATGAATCAAAGTCAGATTTAACTGGTTATGCAGATGCAGGTTATTTATCTGATCCTCATAATGGTAGATCACAAACAGGCTATCTGTTTACATGTGGTGATACAGCCATTTCATGGAGGTCTGTAAAACAGACCATAACAGCCACATCATCTAACCATGCAGAAATTTTAGCACTACATGAAGCAAGTCGGGAATGCATTTGGTTAAGGTCAATAATTCAACATATATAAGAAACTTGTGGTTTATCTTCTGAGAAAATGATGGCAACAACTATGTATGAAGATAACACCGCATGCATTGCTCAATTGAAAGAAGGGTATATTAAAGGAGATAGAACAAAACATATTTCACCAAATTTTTTCTTCACCCATGATCTACAAAAGAATGGTGATATTGACATTTAACAAATTCGTTCATGTGATAACTTAGCAGATCTTCTAACAAAGTCATTGCCAAGCAAAACTTTTGAGCAGCTAAAACGGAAGATTTGTCTTCGTCGCCTCAGAGATGATTACATAGTTGAGGGGGAGAAATAAACATGTCCTGCACTCTTTTCCTTCATCACACTAATGGAAAAAAGACATTTAGCGTCGGTTAAATTGGACATTTAGCGTCGGTTACCGCCCGACGCTAAATCGACCGACGCTAAATGTTAGACATTTAGCGTCGCTTATTTAACCGACGCTAAATGTCACTCAATGTCAACAGAAATGACATTTAGCGTCGGTTGTTTTAAATAACCGACGCTAAATGTCTCCAAAACGTCATTTAAAAATGACATTTAGCGTCCGTTATTTGAAACAACCGACGCTAAATGTATCAAAGGGGACATTTAGCGTCGGTTTTTTCAAACAACCGACGCTAAATGTCTCTAAACGTCATTTAAAAATGACATTTAGCGTCGGTTATTTGAAACAACCGACGCTAAATGTCTCTTAAAAATGACATTTAGTGTCGGTTTTTTGAAACAACCGACGCTAAATGTATCAAAGGGGACATTTAGCGTCGGTTGGTTTAAACAACCGACGCTAAATGTCTCTAAACGTCATTTAAAAATGACATTTAGCGTCGGTTATTTGAAACAACCGACGCTAAATGTCTCTCAACGTCAACAGAAATGACATTTAGCGTCGGTTTTTTGAAACAACCGACGCTAAATGTCATTTTACACATTTTAGTTTCATTCATTTTTTTATCCTTACGAAACCTGTTGTATCCCAGAAATGACAAATTCCCAGAAACAACCATTTCCAAAACAGTCCAATTCACAGACCAATTCCAAAACAGACAAATTCATTCTAAAACCATTCCATTCTATAGTTGTACAAATTACACAGACAGCAATTCCAAAATAGACCAATTCACAGACAGCAATTCCAAACAGAAACCATAACAAAAACGACCATAGCAGACAGCAATTCCAAACTATAGTTGTACAAATTACCAGATTGGACTTAGTTGTACAAATTACCAGATTGCATCACAGACAGCAATTCCAAACTATAGTTGTACAATTCACAGACCAATTCACAGACAACAATTCCAAACTATAGTTGTACAAATTACCAGATTGCATCACAGACAGCAACCATAACAGAAACGACCAATTCTATTAAAAGTATGCATCACAGACAGTATACAAATTAACAGAATCAAAGAATTTTAAACAATGTATCTTTTTGCTCCGTGCGAATCTTCATAAAAAATTCTGACCAAAGCAGACGAACCTCAAAAATCTCCTCTTCGGTGTATGCCTTTGAGTCATCAAATACCTACAAGTTTAAAAATTACTGAAACAAATTATATTCAATCATTCTAATTCCAAATAAATGTGTAAAGTATAATTTTAACCAAAAATTTATACCTGCTCCCAATTATCAACAATACCAGCATTCACAATGGTCAGCATAAACTTCATCACATAATAGCCACAATGATAACCATTCCGTTGTATTGGCATCTACACAAATGAATTCACTCCAAATTAAATCAACTCAATAACATAAACAGAATATATATATATGACCAATTTCAAATTAAATCAACTCAATATTTTAAATTACTTACTGTAGGGTACAACCACGTGGGGGCAGATGTAGAATAACCTTTGACAGCTCTAATAACAATATAAAAGTACTTATAAGTCCTCAACCCAACTTAATTCAAATACTACAATCTAAACCATGATAAAAAATAAAAACTTACTTGCTAAGCATGCCTTTGATTTCTTTGTTTGGTTTGCGGCCTAAAGAACACATCCAGACCACAGTATTTTGATTTGGGATTAAGATAATTAGTTGCCAATGTCCACTGCAACATTGATAAACTTAAAATTAACCAACACACAAAGAAAAATGAATCACCAATTAGTTGAAATATTTTGCTGTTACGTACCTATGGCAAAATGGAGTAATATATACTCTCGTAGTGGTGGTCATCAATTTCTCTTGAATGTTTTGAAGGACAACATTTATGGAGTAATGCTTCAAGTTAAGCTTGTATGGACACACAAATCCATATAAGTCCCCAATACCTCTTTCAAGACATTGACGGTGCAAATATCTAGTGGCAAGTAAGAAAAACTATCAAATCGATTAATATATGTAAAAATGTGAGAAATTTATATAATGAAATAGAATTTACTACTTACGTGGACCATAAGGCCAAATGGCTCATCTCAAGCCACTCTTCACCGGAAACCATGTCCAGGATCTCTTTGAAGGAGACAAAGCATTCATGAGCTTCGTGCTCCAACATTATCTTGGCATGTCTCTTATCGGCATACCCCACCACAAGCATCTCTTTCATCCAATCAATATTTACCTCCTCCTCCGCATGAGGTGGTGAGTGGCTTGCCTTAGATCCAACCGTTGTATTGGGAGAGGGAACCTGAACACCAGCATGTTGAAGACCTCCACATGAGATGGTGTGCTGAAAAATTAAAACATAAATATAAATTAAGCTATTATTTATGAATTGATTCAAATAATAAAACAAATCTAGTAATATATAAACATATACCTCTGCCAACGCTTTGCGAACTCGGTCTTGCACCATCACTTCCACGTCCTCCATAATTTCTTTCATCAACTCCGCTTTGTCAACTTGTGAGCTACCCGGGCCAGTACGTGTCACACCTCCAAAGTATCTCTTTATCCCAACACCTTTTCCAACTCCCCGAACACGACCAGGATGCTCAGGTGTTCCAATGGCAACCGTCAAAATATCATTCTTTCCTTGAGGAACGAAAGATCCTTGGCTACTCAAAACCGCAAGTTCATCCTGCAACAAAAACATGTTCACATGTTACAATTTAACAATCTTAGATTCACACACAATGTCTTAGAAACACCACACAATATTATACTTACAATCTTAGATCCAACAGATGCTGACGACTCGCATGCATAAGATCCAGACTTGCTTTGGCGGCCAGCCTTCCACAGCTCATGACGCTCTGGAGATGTAGGCTCCACCTCCAAATCAGGATCACCAGACTCCTCCTTGATTTTTTTGATTTGTTCTTCTTTCAAATTTTTCTTCAACTTTTTATAACCACCTGGCCCCATTGTGTGGTTGTATTTATTATTTTTTCGAATATTCTTGGCAGCTTCTCTCTTAGCCTGTTACAAAGAACAAAAACACCACCATATTTACAACATATCATTAATGTTTAAGAAACTAAAATAGTTATAGTTAAAACAATACCACAAACTCCTCAGTAATGCGACTGTTAGCAAATGCAGCCCATGTCTCGAGAGATATGTTGCTGTACTTGTGACATGGATTTTTTTGACCATCATTATCCCCACTACCAAAGACGTATGTTCTGGTGAGAGTTGTCTTGAACTGTCTCCAACAAAGAGAGATATGAGACATCCAAGCTTTCTTGAATTCATTACTCTTGGGAACATCAAATATTAGCTTTACATCATCCCAAGCAATCGTTTTTGTCTCCTCGTCAACATCACTCCACTTCATTGGCAATATGCTTATCTTTGTTCGTGCAACCACCCCTAAATAGGTCTTGAATTTGTTAGCATAAGGACCAATAAGACCGCCTTTACTATCAATTTCCACTCTGTATTTTTGACCATCTGGGCACCTAGAAGTGAACTTTTTTAATGAAGTTGGACGTCTGATATTCTTTTTTGAAGACATGATAGCTGAACTTAAACAAAGGAAACAATCAAGAAAAGAAATAAGATGTTATAAGTAAGAAAAGAAATAAGATGTTATAATTGGTGGTACATGTCCATACAATGTCATTAATAAGGAACCATCTCTTAAGTTGAGCAAATCATCAATAGCATATAAACTGGTTAGAAAACTGAAAAATAGGTCAATCGGTTCCATTATACAACATAGGTGCAAAATAGATATATATATATATATATATATAGAACAAAGCTCACCAACAAAAAGAAGATAGATATAGAACAAGCTCACCAACAAAAAGAAGATAGATATAGAACAAGTTCCATTATACAACATCGGTTCAAAATTACATACCATCATTGTCACTAAGTTCAAAATTACAATTTCATAGGTTCAAAAAAACAAATCTAAACTCCTTCGTATAAAATTCCTTCATTATGATCATTGCGAGTGGCATGTTCATCGTCAACTTCATTGTCATCAACTGAAGTAGGCACTTGTGTTAACAAACAAGGTGTTTCGGAAATTGCAAGACTTGAATCTTCATTTTCATCACTGCCTATTTTTCCTTGCATGACAACTGACCACTTTTTGTTAGAAGGATCTTTGACATAGAAAACTTGTTTTGCTTGGTCAGCCATGATGAAGGGTTCATCATTATAACTTACCTTGTCAAGGTCCACTAGTGTAAATCCCATTTCGTCAGTACGTACACCACTATTGTTGTTAACCCACTTACATTTAAAAAGAGGCACTTTAAATTTACAGTAATCAAGCACCCAAATCTCTTCAATGACACCAAAGTAAGTAATAGATGCGAGTACAGGATTTCTATCATTTGAACTAGAGAAGTGCATCGCGGAAGCCATGACCATAACTCCACTGTTTTGCATGGTGCTTTTGTCATCTTTCGACTTTGTGTAAAAGGAAAACCTATTTATGTCGTACTCGCTCCAACATACGACATTAAAGTGAGGGTCATGTGCTAACCATCTCAAAGTCTCAGAGGCACTCACATCTTTCTTAATCTCTGATTTAAACCAATCTATGAATGTGTTGTTATGCTCGTTCAATAACAATATTTCTTTCATTCGAGGGTTTTTGGCTTTTACTATCTCTTTATGGAGAGACAAGTAAGGTAATACCTCATCTGTATTATTCAAAACATACAAATGTGCTTGAAGCACTTCAGTTCGACCCATGCATTTAATGGTTATACCATGTGTACCTTTACCTTGACCTCTCCCTGCATAACGAGACTTTGGTAGTCCCACAGATTTTGCTTCTGACAAGTAGTCAGAACAAAACTCAATCGCTTCTTCTGTGACGTACCTTTCAACAATGGATGCTTCAGGACGATATTGGTTCTTCACATACCCTTTCAAGATCTTCATGTATCGCTCGATTGGGTACATCCACCTTAAATAAACAGGGCCGCATAATCTAATCTCCCTAACCAGATGAACAATTAAATGAACCATGATATCAAAGAATGAGGGAGGAAAAAACATCTCCAATTGGCACAAGATAATAGCAGCTTCATTTTCCAACTCATCCAATTTTTGAGGGTCGATGACTTTAGCACATATACTATTGAAGAATAAACACAACCTAGTTATGGTATATCAGACATCTTTCGGTAAGATGCCACGAATTGCCACAGGTAGTAGTTGTTGCATCAAGACATGGCAGTCGTGAGACTTCAAGCCAACTAATTTGAGATCTTTCATTGAAACCAGTCGCTTTATATTTGACGAGTAACCATGTGGGACTTTGATTCCCCGTAGACACTCGCAAAAGCTCATTTTCTCTTTTCTTGATAAGGTATAACATGCTGGAGGTAAATATGTGCCTTTACCTCGTTCCACTGGATGTAATTGTTCTCTTATGCCCATCTCACGCAAATCTAGTCGAGATTTTATACCATCCTTTGTCCCTTGAACGTTGAGAAGGGTCCCGATGACACTATCACAAACGTTTTTCTCGACGTGCATAACATCAAGACAATGCCTTACATCAAGATTGGACCAATACGGAAGATCAAAGAACACCGACCTCTTTTTCCACTTGCTTTTTTCCTTAGGCTGCTTCTGCTTTTTGCCGAATACAACTTTGATGTCCTTAACCACTTGATAGACTTCTTCTCCGGTCAAGGCATTCGGAGCAATGTCATTTTCCGAGCACCCATTAAAAGCTTTTTTAAGCTTACGATATCTGTGATTAGGTTTGAGAAATTTCCGATGCCCAAGGTAGACAGTCTTCCTTCCATGTTTGAGTTGATGGTGACACGTGTCTTCTGCACAAATAGGACAACCTTTATGACCTTTGACACTATACCCAGACAAGTTTCCGTATGCAGGAAAGTCATTGATCGTGCAAAATAACATGGCTCGCAGCTTGAAAGTTTCATTAGAATACCCGTCAAACACATCCACACCTTCATCCCACATTTTTCTCAAGTCTTCAATCAATGGACTAAGGTAAACATCTATGTCATTACTAGGTTGTCTCGGGCCAGAAATCATCATGGATAGCATCACATATTTGCGCTTCATGCACAACCATGGAGATAGATTGTAAATTAAAAGGAGAACAGGCCATGAGCTATGATTCGTACTTAAGTTACCATATGGATTCATCCCATCTGAAGCAAGTGCGAGCCTAAGATTTCTTGACTCAGTGCCAAAATCCGAATACAAATTATCAATTTTCTTCCATTGCAAAGAATCAGCCGGATGGCGAAGCTGCCCGTCACATTTCCTCTCATCTGCATGCCATCTAATGCTCTTCGCGTCATTTGCATTAGCAAACAAGCGTTTGAACCTAGGTATTATTGGAAGATACCATAAAACCTTCGCAGGGGAACCCTTTGTGTTGTTGTCGTCATAATTAGATTCACCCGACTTCACTTTGTAGCGTGAACAACCACACGTAGGACAGTTATGCAACTTCTCAAAGTCTTTCCGATACAATATGCAGTCTTTGGGACATGCATGTATTTTCTGATACTCCACACCCATTGGACACAATATCTTCTTTGCATCATACGTTCGTTTTGGCAATGTGTTACCAATGGGAAGCATGTCTTCCAACAGCTCAAGCAATTCGGTGAATCCCTTATCAGTCCACCCATTTATCGCCTTCAGATTGATCAATTTTAACGACGCAGACAACCGGGTGTATTTTGTGCAACCCAAATACAAAGGTTGATCTGTGTCTTTGCACAAATTATCATATTCATGCGCCCGCTTAAAAGATTCAGGACCAATGTCACGTATCATGTCCTCCATTCGATCATCCATATCTTCATCAACTTTCTCACTTTTGGACACACTTGGGTTGCCGCTTGATTCACCATGCCATATCCATGTGGTATAACTGGGTAAGATCCCATGAACAAAGAGATGATCCTGTATTACACTTGGTGGTTGTGGGGTTCGATTCACACAATTACAACAAGGACATGAATAAGTTACAGCAATTTCGGGAACATTAGTTTTGGGAGCATCAGTTTTGCGAAGATTTGCTTGAGCAAAGTTTATAAACTCTTCGACTCCTTTCGCATACTCATCACTCAGACGATTACAATGTATCCATCTACGATCCATCGCTACGCTCCAAAGATAGTAAAAATAAATTCATAAATCAAAATCAAACTATCACATCAAACCAAGATAGTAAAAATAAATTCATAAATCAAAACAAGTAAAAATATAAATGTATAACATCAAATGTTTAATCAGCCCACAATATTTATAGCATGATTCTTGTATACTCACTGTGTGGGTGTGGATGTTTAACAAAAACAAATATTTTAATCTAAAGAAAAATTTTGCAAAGAGACTCTAGGAATTATTTAGCAGACGTATTAGAATGAGAAGGGATATAATAATTTTATATTGGAAACATTTCAAAAAGTGTAATTCTCTGGAATATGATCATTTTTTTCCTAGCTTGTGTAATTCTCTGGAATAAGTTAGCAGGGCTTACATGTGCTTGTGCCAACTACGTTTCTGCACTCTTATTATTTTTTACTAGAGTTAAATTACAGTTAGAGAAGTTGCTAGATAATTAGTTGTAAGGTTGTTAGAATCTGTTAGGACAGTTAAATTTGGTTAACACAGTTGGCCTTCAACTAGCTTGTAAATTTTAACCACATGGCTAAATGAGTTCATAATGTGATTGTAATTTCTGTACTGTACTTTTTTTTTTGACAGATTCTGATTTCAGAAATGAAACTCATTTGTTATGATGAAATAAAATCTTCAAATATTTTATTTATAGTATCAATTATTAGACTCCAACAGACCTAAACTAGTCTCACCTAATTATTATTATTATTCTGTTTGGTTATATTATCTGTAATTCATATCATATGAACTAATGCAACAGAAGTTGATCCTGTGGCTGCCTGTATATCCATTATACTAAGCCATTCCAAACAATCCAAATTTTCCAAATTAATTTACTGGTTACCAGAGATATCTAAATACTATTTCAAAAGTTCAAATTTACTGATTTGGTTTTGTTGTAGTCTATCTAGTATCCAATATGTAACTTGGTTAAAATACATTTATAAAAGAGAGTTTACTTCAAATTGCTTTATCCAGTTCATCAAAGTTTACTGTTTTTAATTTTTTATCTTGATGTAATTAGGCCACAATTAATGCAGTCATGTTCTTACTGCCAAATTGTACAAATGTTCCTTTCACCAAAACAATAATGGAAGTGTAATAGCTCTAGTAAGGACAAATTTTCTCCTATTGCAACTTCAGCAACAAAGACTTTTAGATTCTTCAAGCCTTCCTTACTATCTTATTAAACCAAGATAGTAAGAATATTTATAGCATGATTCTTCACAGAAACATGAACAACAACTCCAACAACTCCACATACTAATATGCTCTAGTGCAACAATAAAATCGGCCCACAAAACACAACGGACAAGTGTTTAATCATGTTACTATTGTTACTAGTATTTAATAATATTAACATAATTTTGATCAGGGAATGAACTCAAATGATTAATCTAGACAAGAAATTGAATAAGTAATATACCGAGAAGCAGATGCAAGAGTGAGAAGCGGGTTTGACAGTGAACTTCCCGGGTTGACCCGTCCGAGCAACGGCGATTTCCGGTTCGCGCTATTCGTATACCACTGTACTCAGCTTTCCACTTCTAGAATTCCAATTTGATCTAAAAAATCACTTGGAATATCAGTTGCAACTTACCTGCATGAAAATTATGAATATTGGATAAATTAATAGTACTACAAAATGATATTATGAAATGATTAAGGACTTTAACACCTTCAAAGAATACTACAAATTATGCAGTTAACAAATTCAAAGCTCCCTTAAGGAATCACAATCCAAAACAAGAATTAAAGTTCCCTTAAGGAATCACAATCCAAAACTAGTTTAATTACAATGAAATCAGTCAAGAACCCCCAAATGTCATCTTCACAATCCAAAACTAGTTTAATTACAATCCAAAACTAGTTCAATCACAATAAACAAACAGATTTGTATAGTTGCTAATTGTCAAAATCATGTCTTCAAAATCAGCAAAGAAACTATTTAACAAAAGAAGGAAGCACTACTATGGTCTAAGATTAAGATCAACTCGAGAACACTAAAAAGTAAACACAAGGCTAGCAATAACTCAAAACCAAAGACTATACCCTAGCCCTTAAGCAACCACCACAACTTCAAACCAGCAGACCCCACAAACTTTTTTCTACGTGGACAGATTATCATTTCTGTTACATATTTTCTGTTATTTGAGATAACAATAAATTAAAGAATTAGTGAAATAAAATTAAATGGCAAACAATTTGAAACAAGTAAAATTTGAAACAAGTAAAAACATGATAGATAGAATAAGAGGAAAGTGATAATGGCTATGTAACAGGAAGATGCAGGATGTGACTTACTAGGATCCACTGAAATAGCTTCAGTACCACCAGCTTCTCTTTCAATATCAAAGTCTTTGAGTACCAATTTCCCCTTAATTTTAGTACATAACAATACATTCCATCTAGCTTTTCAGTACCACCAGCTTCTGCAACAAAGAGTGATATTTAAGGTTAAATACTAAAGCTAATACCAAAGACCTTATTTTACAGAACATTCCTCAGAAAGCAAAATCTGGAAAGATAGACACTATGTTTCAAGAACAACATCTTATTGTTTAACCACAGATGAAGAGTAGCTCTCGACAAGGTTTCTGGAAAATTAACAAAAAATTGTTATAGTGATAAGTGATAACTGATAACTAACACTCATTCAGCAAAACTAGAACTCAAAGCTAGTTGATAACTGATAACTAACACCCAAATCAGAAGCAACAATCAGAAAATAAACAATTAAACAATCAAATTAAACACCCAAATCAGAAGCAACAATCAGGGATTCCAAATTTAAAAAATCAGAAATTAGGGTTTTCAATTCACGCAGAAATTGAACAATTTTCCCCAAATCAAACAATCATCAAAGAAGAGGAGAAGAAATCTAACCTGATAAGAAGAAGAACTGAAGAAGAAAGCTCGCGATTCACTAAGAAATTGGGGACTGATACATTGTTTTCGCGACTGAGAGAGGGAAGCGAGAGAGGGAAGATGAAAACCCTAAACAGTCACAGAGGGTGGAGTGGTAGCGACGAGTTCGCGAACGGAGTGCACGGCGAGGCGGGGCGGAGAACGGAGTTCGCGAATGGAGCGCCGCTTGTGTGAGGAAGAGAAGGGTTTCTGTGAGGAAGCGAGAGAGGGAAGATGAAAACCCTAAACCGTCACAGAGGGTGGAGTGGTGGCGACGAGTTCGCGAACGGAGTGCACGGCGAGGCGGGGAGGAGAACGGAGTTCGCGACTGGAGCGCCTCTTGTGTGAGGAAGAGAAGGGTTTCTGTGAGGAAGAGAGAATAGCGTACATGTTTCTGTGAGAGGATGAGAAGAGCTTGTTTTGTGCGAAAAATTAAAACTGGGACATTTAGTGACGGGTGTTTAAACAACCGACACTAAATGTACTTGCTTTGGACATTTAGTGACGGGTGTTTAAACAACTGACACTAAATGTACTTGCTTTGGACATTTAGTGACGGGTGTCTAAACAACCGACACTAAATGTCCCAAGCAGATACTTTTAGCGTCGGTTGTTTAAACACCCGTCACTAAAGGTAGGCGCGAAAAATGCAATATTCAATTTAATTGCAAAAATGCCACCGGTCACACATTTAGTGTCGGGTTTTCAAACACCCGACACTAAATGATGCTTAATAATGTCATTTTTCCACTAGTGTCACTGTTTTGTCCCAATGGGTTTTCCGGGGTAAGGTTTTTAACGAGGCAGCCCTCAAGCAAATGATGTTGTACTCTTTTCCTTCACTAAGATTTTTTCTCATTGGGTTTTTCTTAGTAAGGTTTTTAATGAGGCATATCCTTAATAGACATCCAAGGGGGAGTATTGTGAATAAAGTGGATGTCTAGGAATTATTCTTTTCTCATTATTTTATAGGCTTAAATATCATTTACCTCCCTGCAAATATCACATTTATCCATTTACCCCCTGCAAAAAAAAAAACTTTTAAAATAAACCCTGCAAAATGTAATTGTATCTAGTTACCCCCTGCTGTTAGTTTTGGCTAACAGCGTTAATATTTGCAGGGGTAACTAGAAACACTTAATATTTGCAGGGGGTTAACTAGATCCCAAATGTCAGCAAAGTCAGCCTAGACTTAACGTTGTTAGCCAAAACTAACACCAGGGGGTAACTGGATACAATTACATTTTGCAGGGTTTGTTTTAAAAGTTTTTTTTCTTCAGGGAGGTAAATGGATAAACGTGATATTTGCAGGGGGTAAATGATGTTTAAGCCTATTTTATATATTAAATGTATGTCATAGGTTACAAAACTTGAGCCTATAAATAGGACTCATATATCATTGTAGTACACACCTTCAAGAATAATATATATACAAGAGATATATCTTCTTCTCTCATTGTCTCATTTGCTTGTTCTTATTCTTCCTCTAGTTTTAGTACATTTCATAACAAAATCTGATTACTTTAAATACTTTGTGCTATTATTGTAAACTTATGAATAGAGTAAAATTGCTATAGGTTATTGTCCAAGGAATGTGAATTTCGAAATTACTTTTATGACTTGACGAAATATCTTACTAAATAGACCGTAGTAATATAGTTAATAATTAAAATCCTAAAATAATTATTATTGCTATATATGTGTGATTGGAAAATTAATATAGATACCAAACATCTAATTACTAATGATCAAAATTATGAAATCATTAAACCACCATATCCCTTTGAAGATAATAATAATATTACAAAAATTAATGTTCACCAATATAATCAACTTTCATTTGTCAATACCGTTTGAAAACTCAATTAGTAAATGTAAATAGATAAGCTTATTTTATATTAATCAGACAAAATCAAATCATACCATAACTAATTAAAGAAATGAAATACGATTATGATTTACCTATTATCATTTTATTCTAAGTATATGAATATCTATAGAGAAAATATGTGAAAAGTGTTAAATTTCATAACCATTTATTGATTTTTTCTTGCAGGTTGCCAAAAATCAAAACTGGGGTGTGCCTAGCAGAATATCCAGCCCACAGAGTGACAAAAAACAGAAGTGATCCACTTGATCACCAAAAAGGGTCTTGCGAAACTTGAACCCGTTTCAAGTCGGGTTATTACGCGGATCTTGACTTAACCCTTACGTAGTACTTAAAGGCAAACCCTAACTGTTCACTCAAAAAAACAAGACTCTCTTCCTTCTTCTCCAGCAATGCTCTGCTAGGGTTCGTTCTTCACCACTGATGTTTCGCAGATTGAAGCTTGATTAAGAACCAATGGAGGTCGTAAGTTATCAACAAACAGGTATTGTACCAAAACCCTCTGTTTTGGTTTGTTAAATTTACTGTTTGTAGAACTGTAAAACTTTGAATCTGACTCTGTATCCTATACATCTTGATTTCATGTACTGCTAACTGGAAATAGAACCACGATGGTCGAATCAAAGGCTAACAAAGGTATCCAGTCACCTTCTTGTGTTTATACTTCGTTTTCTTCCTTATATTCGAATCTTGATGTGAATCTGTTTCTGTATGTGTGTTGAACTGAGCCTTGAACCTGTTGAAGGACTTCACCACTTGTGAAGACACTACTAGATTCCTTACTGTAGGTAACACACCTCTTACTTCTGTTATTCTCGCAATTTCTTACTTTCTTCACTGTATGTAAACAGAACCCTAACTTGGTTTGTTTGTGATCCTTGTGAGGTATGCCTAACCGTGAACAAGGATGGAACAAGATGAAGAACTCAAAGAAAAACTCAACCCTCAGTCACATGGAATATCAGAGAATATTAAAGGTAGAATAGAATGAAAAGCAAACTATAAATGTATTATTTCATTCAATTGATTCACTGTTGTATGAATCTATATTGATTCTATTTGTACAAGTATATTTATATACAAGGGTTTTGTTAAGTTTAGGAATGTCAACGGGGCGGGGCGGGCACGGGTATCTCACTACCCGGACCCGACCCGTTTATTATAAATAGGCCCCGGACCCGTCCCGGACCCGTGACGGGTACCCGTTTAACGGGTTTTAAACGGATACTTTTTTAAACGGGTACCCGCGGGTATTTGTAAATTAATAAATAAAAAACTTTTAAAAATAAAATTTGAAATACCATAGAAAATTAGTTTTTTTAACACTATTTTTTTGATTCATTTATATAAAAAAATTACGCATTTTGATATGCATTTATCGTATGAACTATTTATTAATATATAATTGTTAATGAATTGAGATAAAAAAACTAAAATTATGAAATAAAAACTTAAAAAATAACAACTAAACATTATCCAAAATATTAGGATAAAAGATACAACAAAATGTGAATAAACATCCACTTAAACAACAACAACAATAGATGATAAAAAAAGGAAGAAACAACATAATTTTCAACGGGTACGGGTACCTGCGGGTCCGGGTACCCCGCTACCCGGACCCGCCCCGTTTATTGACGGGTAGCCAAAATACCCGTTTATTTGGCCCGCGGGTCCCCGTTTAACTACCCGCCCCGGACCCGTGACGGGTTTTACCCGCGGGTCCGGGTTTTTTTGACACCCCTAGTTAAGTTTGTTATTTAAGAACAAACTTAACTAATTCAGTTTGTAGTAACAAACTCTTAACAACTTAACTAATTCAGTTTGTAGTAACAAACTCTCTAACGGTTAGTTAATGCTAGCTGTTAGATTAAAAAATAATCTAAGACTGGAATTAAAAGTTATCTAAGGTTGATGATTACTAAATCCAACAAAAAGATGTTTCATGCGAATCGAAACATCCAAATAGTGTGATCCAAGAGTTATAAACTACACTCAATCCATAGGGGGAGGGGGTGGTGGTGGTTACATTAGACTTACATGATACTGTGATAGGCAAGAAAGCCAAACACCAAAGACTAGAATCAACCTATATGAGCAAGCAACACAGCATAATAGATTTGAAGGAGAAATTCACAGCATGACAGAAGCTTGGCATTCATCAGGAACTCGATTTGGACAGCACTTAGTGCCATGATCCATCACTTGCAACACTTAAGGTTGCACCAAATAATTCAAACCCCTCCTGCAAGTCGATTTACAGGAATTATAAAATAGAAGAATCCTCATGTAGATTCTCTCTCTCTCTCTCTCTCTCTCTCTCTCTCTCTCTCTCTCTCTCTCTCTCTCTCTCTCTCTCTCTCTCTCTCTCTCTATATATATATATATATATATATATATATATATATCATAATCATAACTATACACATTCAAGAATGTGTACACATAAGCATGAGACATCACCATTTTAAAATTCCACATAAGCACTACAAAAAAGCCACCTCAGCGTCCAACATGCTATGTGTATTCCAACTCACCATTTTGAACAATCTGGACGGCTCAAAATCACTCTCAAAATTTAACCCAATCTGGACGGCTCACAATGGTTAAAATTGCGGCTGCTACTTTTTCAAAAAAAAAATTGAAATCATCATTAATAATTATGACTTATAATGACTTATAATTTCTTGCCTTATACGTTTATGGTCAACTTATATTTTAAAATAATAAAATTAATTATATTAAAACTATATTAAATTTTGTTTTGAATATTGCAATTAAGTTCAAATATTTCAATTTAGTTTTGATTTTGAAGCTTGACTACAGTGAATATGTTTGCATTCTATTTTCTAAAGCACTTTTGGGGTTGACATCTTTTCCGGTTTGACCCATCTCTTATGGGGTTTGATAAAATTTGCTTATTTTTCTTTTTCGATTTGGAATACTTTTCATTAACATACTTAAAGGTTGTTATAAGTTGTATTGGTGTTCATAATGTTGCAAACTTGGAGCAAAGTTATTTAATCAAGCCACATGTTATCTAAAATATGTTTCTTCTGTTTATCTAAAATATTTTGTATATTTTATTGTATGGTGAAGTGGTCATTGAGCATTTGCATGTTCTAGCTTTAGGTAACTAAATTATTTAATTCATGAATATAACGACGTGCTTTCAGTTTTAAGAAAATTTAGTTACATGGCACAATCAAAAATATAATAATTGTTTTTTCTGAGAAAGATCTACAAATTCAAAACATCTGTGTTTATCAATTTTTCAAAATTTTCTTCATTTCCTGTTTCCTATACTTCTTTTCTTTGATTATTTCCTTCTCCTTCTTCTTTTCTATTTCCTTGATTCTCATCTGTCAGATCTTTTTAATATGTATTTAGATGTCAGCTCTTTTATAGAAATGTAAGGTAAAATTATAGGGAGACGATGAGGTCAAATTGGGCGGCTAGACTTTAATAACATATTATATAAATAAATATATATAGTCATTTACATATATATAAAGGAGACTTGCACTCCTTTTTTTTTTTTGAAAACTTCAACTGTCAACTATCAACTTTAAAGTAAATTAATATGGAAAATAAATGATCATTACTTCCACCAAAATAAATAAATATATAGTCATTTACTTTAATAGAAGAAAGACTTTTCATATTACATGTATGCTAAAGAAAATAGTACAGTCTAAAAAGTATAATAATGTATACCTCAAAAATGTATAATATTATATAATATTAAACGAAACTTTAATAAGTAATCATCAAATTGTTACTACAATAACCATCTAATTATCAAATATTTAATATTCATATGAACACTATGGCAATTCATGCTAGGACATTTGACTAAATCATGTCGAATATATATATATATATATATATATATATATATATATATATATATATATATAATTTATAATTAAGCAATATAATATTTATTCTCCAACTGAGTTCAAAATTAACATTAAAATATGACAATATTAATAAACAAATATATTTATGTTTATACTACTTGCTGATTTTTATTTCTTATATACGAGTATGAAGGTAGAATGACATATGCACCATGCCTCATTAGAATGACAAAATCAACATATATTATGTCAACTATTTAATTAAGTTTTTAAGACAAAATGACTATTATTCTCCTACTGATATATTATGTCTTGGGTACGGAGCAGCATAATGCATTTTAAACGAATTCAAATATATTTATTTCATCAAAATTGTTTCGTCAACAAATAAGACAATTCTTTTATATTTATTTTACGAAATTAAGTTCACACAAAATATGTTATACCCATTTTTTATATCTAACATAATACACATAATTATCTATTTTAAGTTCAACCAGAACTATATTACAAAATAACTTAACAGAAAATGTCTATTTTTACATCGGCCTTTTTTGTGTATCACCACTTAACATAATCTCAATATCGTATTTATTTTTTAAATTCGAATAATCAAATATACACCTAAATTTTTTAAATATTAATTATTAATACATAATTATAAACATCCCAAATAAATACAGACAATGCTTTAAACATACAAAATTGATTAATAAAATACTTTAAAATTAAATTAAAAAAAGAAGATGTATATTTCAATGCCCTTACAGATATATTTATATATTATTTAACATACTCATTATTTTAATATACATACTTCTGTTTAATATGATATAATTATATATTTAACCAATTTTGTTATTTTCACTCAAAGTAAACATATTTTAAAATTAAAATTACAAAAAAAATGTATACCCGTGCAGCGCACGGGTCATACATACATATATATATATATATATATATGGAGCGTATCAAGTGAGAACTAGTTCTCACCGTGAAAAATAAGAACTCTTAATTATAACCGTCAGATTAAAAATAACGGTTCAAATTACGTTATTAATTACAAGATCTTGTGTGATCTTCAATTAATAAGAAAACAATCACACAAGATCTTCTAATTAATAACGAAATCTGAATTGTTAATTTTAATCTGACAGTTATAATTAAGAGTTCTCATTTTTCACTATGAGAACTACTTCTCACTTGATACGCTCCCTATATATATATATATATATATATATATATATATAAAATCATGAACAGTCCACATGGTCTGTCCATGTAAGCTGCCACGCATATCTTAATAAAAAGCCACACAATCAAATTAATAATATGTGGCAAACAGGTCAGACCACATCATCGTCAGATAGGAAATTAACTGTCCAGCTATGCTTTTTAATTGCCAGCAGCGATACTACAATCAATGTATTAGTCGTTATGCTTTTACTCAACGAAATAAATCAGCTAACCATTTAATGAGTTGTCTGGAAAATATTTCTTCCTAACCGTAATGTGTTTACTCAGCTAAATAAATAATTCAAACCAAAAACCGTTCACCGTACGTTTCTCCATCTACATAAATATTACATTAAAAAAAAATTGTTGATACAAATCCAAATAGGCATTTGATCAATTGTAATAATGGTGATGATTTTATGGTAACTGTTGTGATCCTTATTCAATCCTAATCAAATAAGATAACAAAGATAACAGGAGAACAAGTTAAAACTCAACAGCTATGCAGAAACTGTGTTTTGCATACAACTAATATTGCAGAATTTGAAACAAGTAAATTGAGTAAAAGGATAAGGAAAGAAAACACCAAGAAGTGATGACCCAGTTCAGAGCAATGCTCCTACGTCTGGGGGACTGTAATCCGACTAAGAATGATCCACTATGATGAAGAGATTACAAGTTACAATGATAACTCTCTCTGCATGAACTCTTGCTACACCAGCAATCAAGTTCCTCTCCTTGCAGCCCTCACAGTTTCTGATTCTCCTCAGAATTTGATCTCTCACTCTCACTGATTACAATTTTGTTTAATCACTTCTTTTTTCTAACTACACACTGCTATCCTATATATACATATAAGGATCAAGAGATGTGAAACAGAAAACAGTTTCAGCTACTGTTAGTTATAACAGAATCTGTTATTTTGTTATAACTAACTCTTAATGCTGGCAGCAGCACAAACCAGTAGCATAGGCTTCCAAATAACAAACTGATATCTGATAAGGCCCAATAGGAGGTGAGAGAGAGACTGAGTGAGGCCCAAACTGTGATAGTACCATGGATCAAAAGTAACACTCCCACATATGTAGCGTAAGCATTAACTCGCGTTTTGAGACTAGGTTCATCTCCTTTGATGAAAACAAATATTTGTCTCTTCCAAATCACACATGATTTGCTCATTGTGAGTATCAATTATCAATTTGAACCTACCGTTGAAAAAAAGTAGTATCACCAATTTGACGGTCATTTTTTTGCATGATTTATAAGTTTTGGTTTTTTGTTCTCTCTCAATTCTAATTTGCTACGATAAAAGTATCAATTTTATTATCTTCTTATTCAAAACAATCACTTCACATCCATCATAAACATATATTGAGAGAAGACTCGGGACTTTCAAGAAATGTAAATAGACTCTTGATATTTAGCTTTTCCTTCTTATTTATTTATCTCTCTCTCTCTCTCTCACCCTCTCTCTCTCTCTCTCTCTCTCCCTCTCTCTCTCTCCCTCTCAGACTATGTTGTTTTTGTTTTATTCAATTTTTGTTCTCTAATTCTCTTGGTTTTGTTTCAGAGTTGTGCCAACAAAGGAGAGGAAGAAAGAGACCAAGGAAGAAAAAATTAGGTAACTTCCTGAAATGATTGCTCATGTTAAAGAACTGTGATTTCTTTCTGAAAAGGCACGTCCCACATATAAGTGGTGCATTACATCAAAGCTTGCATCCTACCCAAGGTTCTAAATAGCGGTCGCGGTCGCGGTCGCGTTAAGGCTTTCACGGTTTCGGCTATTTCGGCTGTTGCGATAGCTGTTGCGGCCGTCGCGGTGTGAATTAACCACAATGATGCAAAAAAATTAATTAAAATAATTTGTACTATCATATAATATATAATAACTAAAATTAATGTTTTTTCATCATTATAAGAACTCTAAAGTAAAATAAAAAATAAAAATATGAATAATGTAGTATCTAATAACAGTTTATGATAAGTTATCTAATAACAGTTCATCTTAAATCTTAAAACAAAGTTCATGATAAATTAGATCTTCAAACAAAGTTCATAATAAAATAGATACCTCAAGTTCACATTACATCACAAGAAACTACTAATACATTAGAAAAAAGATTACTAAAATGTTGTTAATTGAATCCCTAGTCACCACATGGTAGAACGACGTGCAGGGTCATAACTTCCACTATCACCTTCATCATTGTTATATCCACTTCCTCCAAAAACATAATCAAAGAATCCAGAGCTTCTTGGTGGTTCAATTTGTTGGTAATCATATGAAGAAGTTGCTGATGAATCACCATAATTGATAGGAGGTTGGTATTGTGGTAGGTTGGGATTTGGCATATATGGATAATACTCATGTGGCATGTAAGAAGGATGTTGGTAATATGATGGATAATTACCTTGGCTACCATCAGATTGTGCAGCAATACCAAAATCACCAAATGATTGTGAAACACTAGACGAAGAAGAATCATCTATTGGAGTTGCTCCATGTCTTCTGCTTTTACCCCGTCTACCTCGACCTCTGCTAGCACCACCAGTCACATCCTCATTTGAGTCTTCTTCCATTCTAGAAGGCAACAGATTTTCATCACGCCTAACATATGGTTCTTCATTATAAGAAAAATAAGGCCCTTCACCTATTCCATGACTTTGATCTAGATTACCATAACCACCATTACCACCACTATTGCCACTATTTCCCTCACTGGGTGGACTTAAACCACCATCACTTCCTTGACTAGGTACTTGACCTGAATTTGAGGCATCTCCGCCAGCTGGTTCTTCAATCTCTTCATCAGAATCAATAGGTAGCCATTCTGCATTTTGGGTTCCATCCAATAATGGCATCTCTCTCTCCTCAATCCATGGAGATAAATAATCTTCCTGAAATATATGGTCAAGGTTGATAGGATTGAAGCCTCTTTCAATGTCTTCCTGACTTTTTCTCATGGTGGTCCTCATTTTTAGCTTCATGTTGTAAAATGCAAAGACAAGCTTTTGTAGCTTTTGATACTTCAGCCTATTTCTCGTCTTTGTATGTATGTAGCTAAAAGTACTCCAATTTCGCTCACAATTTGAAGCTGAAGTTGTTTGGCTAAGAACTTTCACAGCTATATTTTGAAGTTCAGGTGCACAAGTTCCATGTATCATCCACCATTCAGCTGAATAAAGAAGATAGTAAGTTGTTTATGTATATCAGTGTAACAAAAATAAAAAATTGCAATATTTTCATACTAGAAAATCAACAAGCAAAAATTATAAAACATTCTCTTCCAATATCTTCCAATATCTTCCAAACACAAATCCAAACAGTGAGCTGCACATGGAGACCAATAAAGGTGAGTTCTTTTTTCCATCAATTTCAGACCAGCTGCTTTCAATGCTGCCTCATTATCAGTGACTATTTGGACAACATTCTCTTCCCCCACCTCCTCCACCATGTTGTCAAGCAACTTAAAGTAATAATCAGTGTTTCTACTTGCAACATGAGAGGCATCAATAGACTTTAAAAACACTGTTCCTTGGCTAGAGTATACTAAAAAGTTCATGATATGCATATGATTTATACCATTTGTCCAACCATCACACATTATAGTGACCCCTTTTTCTTTCCAGACTGGTTTTAGTTCATCTATATATGTTTGCATCTCCTGACATTCTTCATTCAAGTATATCTCTGAAATCTCATAAGGAGAAGGCAATTTGACCCCCGGCCCCAACTTTGCAGCTTCAGCTAACAAGTTGTGGAGCCAAGGAGAAGTGCTCAAGTTCATAGGTAGACGCTCGTGTATTATCAATTTGGATAATGCTTTTCCCAACTTCTTTCTCGCAGTTTTCAAAAATCCTGCACCAAGTTTTGTTTGCTTCATACTCTTACTTCTCTGTAGATCAACATCAACTTGCCTCATTCTGTGTTGAATATTTCTCTGTTGATATTCAGATGAAGCTCCACTACTACTGCCAACGCCACTTGTACGGAATCTTTGATTATCTTCCCATTGTCTATATGGCATCATGCTTTCTTGTGTAGCATGTCTCATAGCTGCATCTTCATTAATGAAACCTTCATCTTCATCATCGTCATCCCCTCTTAAACGCGAGACAAATTCTTCCTTTCTTTTTCGTTGATCATTTTTCTTTGTTTTACTATCTAATAAAAGCTTCATCATACCTTCTCTAACCAAAGTGTTGACTCTAGCACAACCTTTGACTTCTCCTGCCATGTGTGCAAGATGTTCCTTCAATCGAGTTATTCCACCTGTTATTATTCTTTCACAACATTTACATTGTATAATATTTCTTCCTCTACCTTGCACAAGCGTTCCAAAGTGCCAACCAATATCATCACTCGGAGCACTATCTGCTCTACCAATTGGAAATTCTTCTGGTGGATCCATTGATTAACTAAACTGGAAATAAAAAAATGCAATTATAAGTTCAAATTTTAAGAAGTTAAGGACAGAACTAAAAATGAGTTAAAAAAAGGACAAACTCACAAAACTAAACTAATTAACAAAAAAAAAAGGAACCAAAGTGTTTTTTTAGAAATGGGTCCATTTGTTATATCATTATTCTGATCCAATTATTTTGATCCACTACTTGCCTCATTCACTCAAATTCCAATCGGCCCAACCCAAAACTAAACTAAAAATGAGGTTTTTTTTTTTTACAAAGAATGGGCCCAAATTATCAAATTATCATTCCCTCAAATTCCAATCGGTTCCACTTCCAGTCTTCCAGAATCCCAAATTATCAAATTATCATCTCTCATTTTCTCTCTCTCTCTCTCTCTCTCTCTCTCTTTCTCTCTCTTTAATCCCATTTTTCGGTTCCCATCTCTCTCAAATCCCAAACGCCGCCGCGGCTACCCTTCTTCCCCCACACAAATTTACAAATTACAACTCAATAAACATTTATGTAAAGAAGTAGAAGCTATTAAAAGTCAAAACCTGCTGGGTGCTGGCTGCTGCTCTCCTTGAAGAAGAAGAAGAAGAAGAAGAAGAAGAAGAAGAAGAAACCCAGATTTGAAGAAGAAGAAGATAAGAAGCTCAGATTTAGAGGAGTGAAGAACAGTTGGTTTGCTTGCTGCTACTGATTTGAAGCAAGGCTGATGAGTGATGACTTGATGTATGTTCCCTTTTGGACTTTTAGGGAGCAAATCGAATCAGAATCCCTCTTTTTCTTTTGGTTTTTAGCAAAAAAGGAATCTGAATATATTCTTCTTTCTCTGTAGATCTCTGTTTCCCTTTTGGTTTTGGACTTTTAGTGAAAAAAACAAATTTTTTCTACTGTTTCTGTTGAACGCCGTTTCGTCGCGGCCGTCGCGGTCGTAACGCCGTTTCGTCGCGGCCGTAACGGCATTTTGTAACGTTTTTTTCCGTGATTCTGAATCACTCCGTCGTAGCGGCTTGTCTCGGTAGCGGCAGCCACCTTTACCGTTTTGTAACGGCCGTTTTTGCCGTAACGGTCCGTTTTTTCAAACCTTGATTCCTACCATTCAATTGAAATTACAATCGTTGATGATTTATATTTGATGACAATGTTTCTAATGCTATATGTTTATCATTAGGTGTGTCGAGGCAAACATTTAATCCAAAGCTAGGTAACATGCTGAAATGATGACTCAAGTTATATGACTGTGTATGGTTTTATATATTATTAGATGTTCAATGTGTTGTTGTAAAAAAAAGATGTTCAATGTGTTTTTTGGGTTAATTAGCCTTTACTTAATTTTGCTTTAGGTTGTATATATTAAGCTAATAATTCTTATGAATAAATTGATACATGTCAATTCAATGCCTCTACATATCTTTTTCAATGTGCATTACACAGTAGTCAGAGTGTGATCAAGTTTTTTGTTATCAGCTTTAGTGTTTCAATTTTCTGCCTTAAACTAATTTTCATTAAATTTTCCTACACGGTAAACAATGATTACAATAGGAATTATTAACTTTCATAAGCTATGTTGTTTTGCTATAGTGTACACTTAAATATCGACTTGAGTTTCATAAGCTATGTAGTTAATTTTTTAGATGTTGCCATCAGATTTTGAGGTGGTGCATTTCTTTTGTTCCAGAAAATTATATGTATGTTGATGGCTTTGCGCCCTGCTCATGTATCAGGAGATTCAGATGCTAGATTCTTAAGGGTTGTACATGTTTTATGGCCACAGAACTATATGTTTTCTAAAGGCTAGCTTTATGTCCCGCTGATGTAACTGGAGACTTTTCTACGGTTTAGAGTCATGGGTGTGGCATGGTCTTGGGGACTAAAAGGTGTATCTTAGGTGTGCATGGAGCCTATTAGCCTATAGGTGTGCACACCAAACTGGATCGAAAGTAGTTGGAAGCATATCTTTGGAACAAAACCCGATATTCTCCATGCTCAGATGGAAAAAGCAATGTGCTTAGAGGACCACATTAATTTTTCAACGGTGTATTATTGAATCACTTATGCATTAATATCGACTTGAGTTTTTTATTTTATATGGGTGTTATACTTACGGTACCCTATTTCAGAATGGTCACTTTAAAAAATGTACTGCATAATTTATATTCATTTAATGTTTAAATATGTTTTTGGTCCCTCCAAATATGGGGTAATTATATTGCATTTTAATCCTTGCAAGTTTTTTTACTAAATCCCTGCAAATATCATCATTTTCATTTTAATCCTTCTATTACTAACTCCATTTGTCAATCCTGAGGTGTCAAATATTTGTCCTACATGGCTTTGCCATGTCATATTTTCATTTATCTTTATCTTAAATTAAAATCTAAATTAAAATTAGGGTTGTTCATTTATCTTTCAAATCCATAGTAAAATGAACATGAAGTTAACCTGTCTATTGCATTATAAGATTCCTCATGATAAATATGCACAAGTTTTTATCTATTTAGTTAGGTTTATCTGTCTATTGTATTATAAGATTCCTCATGCGTTAACCTGTCCAATCAAATAACCATGATTGTCATGTAAGCCTCAAAAGCACATAATGTCGTCTACACTCTAATAGAGATTTTCATAGCATGATTGTTGGCCATTACTCATTAAATACAAACTAAATTGACGCTTTTTAATGAATAAAAAAATACATGAATGATTACTTACCTAAACTGAATTCAGTTAAACATATGTAACAGCCTGAGCCCTTTTCTTTCTAGTAGGCTACCCTAGCACTGCACATCATGGCCTTCTCCACCCTCCATGTGGAGTTTTTGCCTTCCGTGGGAATCAAACATTGTACCCTAGTGCTCAAGTACAATCTCAATGCATTCTCATTACCAATTGATCTAGTGGTGGGAATGCATTGAGCATGTACCTAAGCCTCAGGGTACATGGTTCGATTCCCACGGAAGGCAAAAACTCTACATGGGGGGTAGAGAAGACCGTGCGTGCATAGCTGGGTAGCCTACTAAGTAAGAAAATGGCCCATGATGTTACAAAAAAATGTTTTAAGGTTATAAACGTTTCGAAAAATCAAACTTAGAACACGTGTGAGGACATGTTTTGTCAAAAAGAAATGGACTATAAGTCCTAATTGGTATTGTATAATTGACGCGGGATGTTTATTACTTATTCATCTAAACCGGTCTATGATTCACGATATATAAATTATATCGAATATAAATAGGCGACCCAAAGCGGGTGGATATATAAATTATATCGAGTGTGGGTGACGACCCACGAGGTTAACATACTAGGCGGGGAAGTCATGATCCTTAAACCTAGTCCCGTATACCATTAGGGAAAGTACTATTGGTAAAGGGGTTCACCAGGATTACCATGTCTGGAGTCGGTGTTGTGTTAAAGTTATATAATACGGTTCACCGGGATTACCATGTCTGGGGTCGGTGCCGTGTTAAAGTTATGTAGTGCAATTCACCGGGATTACCATGTCTGGGGTCGGTGTTGTCCTAAGTTATAGAGGCGTGGTTTATAAATTAAACTACGAGAAAGAAATAAAGTTTTATAATACGATTCACCGGGATTACCATGTTTGGGGTCGGTGTCGTGTTGAATTGAAAATGCACGTGGTTTATAAATTATACTACGAGATAAAAAGGTTTCATAATTGAACCGAGAGTGTAGATAGGGGTCTCGGTAGAACTCACTGAGATTGTATCTCATTGTTTATATGTTGTTGTTTTACAGAGAAATAGGGAAAGGAGAGATCCAAGAGGCACGAGTAGGTTGTACTCGGATGACTGCTGAAGACTTAACTTTTATGTTTAGGCTTATGTTTTCTCTTGTTACCTATGTATCACAACATATATTATGTCTTTAACGGATGTAAAAGTTATGTATTTATTTCCACGCTTTCTTGTATGGTATTGAACACTGAATCTAGCTGATGATTGATGGTCAGGGAACTGTTGTGGTCTTATTTGTGATTAAGACTATTTTGGTGTTATTTAGTAAAAATTTATAGTGTTGTTCAGTATCTAAACAAGAATTTATATCTCTGATGTGTTAGGGATGGTGCGCTTAGGCATTTCTACTCGTTAGAAATACCGGGGTATTACAGTAGTAGATCAATTGGTAGTGGGAATGCATTGAGATTGTACTTGAGCATTACAAGAATTTCGGTGATTTCCGAGGGAAAAATCCCTCAGAAAAGCAGGAAAATCGGTCGCTAATTCACGTTTCCGACGAAATTTCCGACGGACAAAATTCTGTGGGATAAACGGTCCTCGCAAACGATTTCCGACGGAAAATTCCCTGGGAAACGTTTCCGTCGCAAATCCCTCGAAAATCCCTCAGAAATATCCCTCGCAAATCCCTCGGAAATATCCCTCGTAAATTTCCAAGAAAATTCCGTCGGAAATTCCGTCGGTACGAAGTGATAAATAATTTTCCAAAATCCTTCCATTACATTCAAACAACTCCATTCTATTTTGCAATACGACTTTCCTGCCAATTCAGACTCAAAATGTAACTAGCCTATAATTAATTCAACGATCGATGAAATCGAAAGAGGTATCATCCTAAACTTAAGAAAATTTCAATAACCATTTGAAAATTTCAAATGTCAAATACCTCGAAAAGTCCAACCGGCCCTAAATTGAGAACTTAAGATAATGCAATGGGTACAATAAGTAATTGCATAGAACCCACATAAGACTAGATCCAATAAACAATTCCGCTAATAACTTATATATAAAAAGAAACATGAATAACAAAACACTGTCCACTGTAAAGAACAATACATAATTAACTAAGATATAATTAAAGGAGTCTGAGACAAATAATTAAAAGAGTTGGCCTATTCATTAATTTCATCTTCCTAAGTACCATAAGACTCCAGTTGATTGCATTATCATGAGCAGGTCCAGGACCACCACTACTAGCAGTAGGTGTAGGAGTAACAGAACCATAAGAATTCCCAAAGAACCATTCAAGTGAAACACTGTTGTTTTCTTTCTGGTTTTCTCCTCCAAAAAGCGTAGCTAATCTTTGCTGCTGCAGCCTCCGGTGCAAGTCCTGATTCATAGAACTCAAAGACTCAATAGAAGAAGCAAGGTTGTTATGACTATGAATATTCATATTCATTGCATTTGCACCTCCATTATATCCTAGTACTCATTTTTAGCAAACACAAGACAAAAAATTTAATGTTTACAGCAACCTGTTTACATTTTGCAAACACAACAGTGATCATTTTCAAACTAAAAATTTAATGTTTACAGCAAATACAACAGTGATCAGTTTCAAACTAAAAATTTAGTGTTTACAGCCTGTTTACATTTTGCTGCATTTTCAGCAACCTGTTTACATTTTCAGCAGCCTGTTTACATTTTGCTGCATTATCCATTGCTAACCGGTGTTTGATAATTTAAGGGAACCATAAATTTAATGTAACTAAAAATCAGACTCAGCCTACCATAAATTTAATGTAACTAAAAATCACAAACTATAAATCATTCGGTTACATACATACCAATTCTATTTGCAATACAACTTCCCTGCCAATTTAATTCAGACTCAGCCTACCAATTCACTAGAAATTCAATCCAAACCAATTAATTTCAACTAGCTTATAATTCCAAACCAATATAACTAAATATCACATATACTAACTTATATTTCCATGCATATACTAACTTATATTTCCATGCATATACTAACCAATATAACTAAATATCACATATACGTACTTCGAAGAAGTGCCATGGTAGTTTATGCAGTAAATGCATGGAAGAAGGGTATGTAACCAAAGGCAGTCACCACAAAAACAATGCAGAAAAAGACAAAGATAGCAGGCAACAAACAAGATGGCGTGCATTCTTCAAAACTCAAAAATAAATATAAATGCAAACCGCTTCTCTTCAATCTGATATATTTTTGAAACTCGGTACGAGGAGCAGTCCCATAGTTCTTCTCATCCTCACTCTCATCATTTGCAACCTAACAAGTCAAGAAATGGCATCAAAATTTCATATGAATCTCACAAACTAATTTAGCAAATGGACTTGTGAGAGAAATAAACATACTGCAGGAAGATCTGATATTGCATCCTCAAGAAAAAGTGCATCGCCCAATTGACACTCATGGCAACAAGACGGCCAACAGCATAGCGACCCAAATACCCACCAGCAAACTTCAAAATGTCAACTACATTTTCCATGAGTACATATTTTGGCTTCAGAAAATCAATAATATCCATATAAACAATCAATTGCTTATTTTTTGTATCCTCTAAGGGAGCGTTGCTGTTTCTGAAGCGGTTGAATCCGCTTACTCCTTGACATGGAGGTCCTCCGCAGATAAAATCAGCATCACCCTTTTCATGAGCAAAGTAATACAAAATCAGTTGACAAACCATTATTAGTGAAAGAAACAATTGTGCGCAACCCAAGAATGAGAAATGGAGAGACTCACAGGAAGAGGCAATAACTTCTTTTTATATCCTTTCGTCACAAATTCTTTCAAAGCTTCCTTGCAATCGCTTTTAGAAACATAATCACAGTTAGAATCTTGCATAGGTCCAGCTATAAGCAGTATGTCACAGACAAATTTTGTAAAACAAAGCTCAGGAGAAAAAGAATCAATATTTTGATAACTAGAGCACACCTCAAGCCATCTACCGGCTCCCATGTATCCTCACTGGAATCATAACCCTTCCAATGCACCTGGATGATTAAACAATAAACATCAACAAAATTGATCGTTAACTTTGTACAACATAAAATCATAAGTAGAGCAGCAATGTCTCTAGAATATATAAACCTTATGCAAGAAATAGCTATCCATGTTTTTTAAGTAATAAGTTATTATCATAGATATAGTAGACTGATGATTGAGCAACAACAAAATAGGCTAAGACGGCACTTTTTTAAAATAAAAATGGTGTACAATTGAATCCAATGAGATTGGAACCTACTGATAAAGCCTAAATTCAAGTCACGTTTGACAAATATCCATCTTTTTTTTTTTGACAGGAAAGACAACTCATACTATTAAATGAGAAAAGAGTGAGCACGTGGCATCATTACAGACAATATTGTTCATAGGTTCAGGGACATATCCCTCCCAATACATAGCACCAAATTGCTTAGCTAGACTAACAAGTGCGTGAGCAGCTTGATTACAATTCCTTCTAACAAAAGAAAGTTTAGAATTTGGAATCTGTCCTAGAAGGAAATTACAATCAGATATAACAGGATCTATAGAAATATCATTTTTAACACCCGAGATATTGTCAATTGTCTACATAAGATATTGAATTGACTACATAAGATATTGTCAATTGTCATCAACTTAGTTGATAGAGGAGAAGCCAACGGAAGAATTGAAGTTCAAGCAATGCACATGAACTTAACTGGTAGTTTAGTTGTAGATATTATATATTGCTATGATTTATAAGCAAGTTTATAAATCGTTTTCAGCAACAAATTTCCAAATTTTTGTAGACTTTTGCACAATATCCTTATCCTAGATATGAGTAATAATGATTCGCTTCCTGATGTGAGAATAGTGTATAAATCAGAGACATGGAAGATAAAGGAAGCAGATAAAATAGAGATACAATGGATGACGTAATGGGATAGAAACAAAAAATTTAGAAAGTTTGGAGCCAAGCCAGCATACTTTAAAATGTAGTCCTGGTTTTTTGACATCGTTGGGATCGCCATAGCAAACAACAAGTAACCTTTCCACCTCAAATTCTTCAGAATCAGATGATGGGTTATCCGAAGCTTGGTTATCCACATCAACTTTATCATTAACATCATCCTCGTCAATTTCTGGATTAGAATCTGACCTTTCTGATCCTATCAACGAGAACTCCTCACAAAGCTTAGCCCAAGCTTTCAGAAGTTCCAAATTTTTTTCTGTCGGCTCGTTCCTCACCTGAACATCCCATTTTTGAAAGCAATATAAGTATAGGAGTGAAGATAGAATACAAACAAGTGCAGCTGCATGATACCATTGCCAACAAAACCATTACCTGTGTTTCAGGGTGATTTTGCTTCAGACTTTTACATGCATGTGGATTTATGTTAACAGCCCACCTCTTTGAAATCATAACAAAATAAATCAGTCAGCAAAATAAACAAAGTTGTTGTCTGATGCAAACATTCTAAATACCGCGACAAGTTTGATGCCATATATAGATGCACCGAAGCAAAGACCAGTGGACATGGCTCCACATCCAGAATACAAATCCAATTAAAAAAGGCTTTTTATATCGGTTAAAATTGACATTTCATATCGGTTCCCGAACCGATGCCGAAAAAGGAGATATAAAAAATAGGGACATTTCATATCGGTTCCTGAACCGTTATGAAAAGTTGTTTTTATATCGGTTGCCCTTAGAACCGATATGAAAAGTCTCTTTTTTTTTTAAAAAAATGGACTTTTCATATCGGTTCTCATAGAAAACCGATATGAAAAGTCTCTTTTTTTAAAAAAAAAGGGACTTTTCATATCGGTTCCCATAGAAAACCGATATGAAAAGTCTATTTTTTTTTAAAAAAATGAAATTTAACAAATAGTAACCTGAACAGCCTCATCATTAGTATCTATATATCTAGCATAATCCCAAATACTCAAAAGATGCAACCACAATCTCAAATACATAGTACCAAATCTATATATCTAGCATATTCCCAGATACTCAAAACAAGATCATATAATTGGGATATATTCCAAAAACTTGATAACAAAATACAACTTAGTAGTTTTCCATAATACATCCATTGCTTGATGCTGCCCTAATAAGGAAGAACCAAAGGTAGCAGCATCTTTCCTTATAATGATAAATCACTCCCTATACGCCTCCCTCCTCCATTGCTGCTGCTGCTGTTAGATACCTGATTAATTCATAATTAAGCTAATTAATTACTAATAACTCATAAGTTTGAATTGATGCTAAAACAGAAACTAATTGAATTGAACAAGTAGTACTGACATGAAAATTTGAAGGGTGAAGATGTGCATAGCTGTAGGGACCATATCTATGCTGCATTTCAGATGTGAGATGAGGTCTCTTCTTGTCGGGACCCTCGTTTTCTGATTTTTCCATTTCGATTCTGAAAGTTTGAAGAAAATCAGGACAAGTGTAAAATAATAGAAATAAATAGAAAGCATTCAAAAATGAAAACAACAAAAATCAAATATAACAATCCTTCCCCCAAAATGGAAAACAGGTTTCACAAAATCCAAGAACATAATGGAACATCATTAAACAACTGTCTTTTTCATCTTTTTTTGACAGAATTAGCAAAACCAAGCGATCTAGAACATGAAAGCAAAAAAATTATTGAATTTGAAAGGCAATAGCTAAAGCTGTCTATGTTAGTCTCTGCAAAATCTTGGAAGTAGCAAACTGAAATGAGAACATCCAACGAAAAGAACTAAAGTACTACTCATAAATGATTAAGTTTACATGTAATCCGATGCTTCGGGTGAGCACATGTGGAGGAGGGGGTGTTGCACCAGAAAGCCTAGCCGCAGCAAAGAAAGTACCGGTCGACTGCATTCAAAATTTTGAAGGAAAAAATATCCAAATTAGATCATTAGTTTGATGAGAACGGATTGAAAATAATGGTAATATAACAAATAAGATCATTTTCCATCTGGTAAAATTTGTCAGAACAATTTATAGAATTAAAAATACTATAAGCAATAGTTTCCAACAATACCTCTGCAGAAGAGACAAATGCAGCTCCCATCATTCCAAAAACATGACTAGCTTTGAATATAGGAGTACCCCATTGAAATGGATATGGTACTTTAATCCTGGAATTAAAAAAACATAATTGTTATTATAAAATTCCATAAAGAGCATATGAACTCAAATAAACTGTTAAATATTCAAATCTACTACTTTCAGTACATACCAAGGAGCGGAAGTCATAAGGTACGAGCGATCTGTGCAACAACTTTGTTGAGTCCGGTTTTTGGAAGTATTGTATGCACCAAATAACGACAATGCAAATAAGCAAAGCAAATCTCTCGAGTACATGTTGAGTTGTAGGATGAATACGCTTCAGATACTGCATAAACAGAAAAACAAAAGGGTGTATTCTTGTTTGTTGCGGAGGATAAAATTCTAAGAGATTGCTTATGATGAGATATAAAACCTGCTGCGTTATGACTAATAAAATGAGCATGGGTAGCCCAATTTGTACGCATTCCGCAAGCTGCATGGAAGAATAGGATTGAGTTTATCAACTCTATCTAATAAAATCTTTACTTATAATAAATAACCGATTTACTCTTAGATGTGTATTATGAATGTTTACCGTTGGAAATCATAATAATAAACTATTTATGCAGATTTGAAGATTGACATAAATTTACCATGTTAAATTTGCCCTTACTCTACTGAACCCAAGGAAGATGTTGATGAAAGACGAAACAATGAGCGATCCTTGAATTGTCCTTATTGTATAGATAAACCTCTACAAGTGCGAGTTTCATAATTCATTAGCGGTTCGGATCAACATTTTCATGTTCGACAGAACAATTCAGCTGACAAATAACAAGACAGGTATGCACCATACAACCTGATCTCGGAAGGAGCTGAATTCCGAGAAAAAGAAACAAAATCCTCAAAATGATCCAACAACAACAACAAACATTTTAACTTTGAAGAAAACCAAGACGCAGAATTTCGAAACGAAGAGAAAACAATGCATCCAAACAAACAAATGAAGAGAAAAAAATCAACAAATGGTTCCAGACAGCAGAACACAAAATTGAATCCCAAAATTATCTAAATCATAGCAGCACACATAGGATCCAACAACAACAACAACAACATAAACAACAATGATTCACAAGCTGTTTGAATTTGGCAATGAACAAACCTCATGTTCAGACTTAAAAGTACTGTCATTGGAATCATTAATGATCGACAGCACCGGAAGAATGAACGCAAACGAATCGCTCATGACAACCGGAAGCCTTGAACCAAACAATGTCTGGAGCAGTGTGTTGATACCAGACATAAACAACAATGTCTAGATCACACGAGCTTTGTCACCCTACAAAAAAAATGCCAACAAAATCCATCATCATCATCATCATCAAGTATCAACCTTTTCATCAATTAATCAATCTAACTACACTTACATGAGTTCCACCCATTAAAGGCACCAAGTAGCTTGCAATCATAACAGTAGTCCCAAGTATCACAATGTAGTGCTGAAATCCCAAGAGTAATGCTTCAGCCGCAATCAAAAGGTGAATCAACATCAATCCATCATACAAATTGAATCTTAAAAAAAACAAAATAAACCTTTTTTTTTCCAAAAAGTGAATCAAACTGGAATAAAGGTAACAAAAAGAAAAATAATCAAATAAACAAACTCAGTCCAAATACAGACACACACAGCAAAAAATATTACATTTTTAAGATTCTCAACTGCTTTTAACATCAAGCATAACTTTTTACCAATTTTAAGCATAAAAACTAATAAAAAAGTGAAGAATCAGAATCAGAATCAGATACATAGATATATAGTGGTGGCAATAGTGAAAGGGACTTAAACATATATCTATGTATCTTTTGGTAGTACTAAACTGAAAAGCTCTTAAAGAGGAGATATGTTAAACATTAAGCTTTTTAGTTAGGAAAGAATCGAAGGTGAATGAAAAATAGTCAACAACAATGCAAATGACAACACTCAAAGATTAAAAGCACCAAAAATATATGTTGCTATTATGGTACCTTTAGAAATGGAGGATACTGTCAACAAAAAGGATACTTACTTGAACTCAGGCACCTTTGGTGACACAGATTTGGTCTCCTATGAGTTGTTGCTGCTTGTAGTACTTTCGCTTGTTAGCTAGCAGCTGGATAAAGTTTGTTTTAGGAGATTATGGAAAAAACTAATGGGTAATAGAGTTGGTTGCTGTCTTTTTCTAATGGGTATTAAAGTGAGTTGCTGTCTTTTTCTAATGGATAGTACATGGGTACTGTCCAAAGAAGTAAAGCAGGAAAGTTGAAATTGAAATGGATAGTACATGAGCATATATTTAGAAGTGACTTACCTGGGCAGTAGTTATAGGTGTGGCTCCAGGATGATCAATCAGATACTGTCTGTCTTCCCTCAAATCTTCCCTCAAATCTGCAAGCCAATTTAAATAAAAAAAATTCCAAGTAATTATTAATTGACCACTAACACTTAAAATTAGCATAAGTAACTCCAAATTGCTATGTAAGTTATGTACTTTCAGTTCATACCAAGTTTGGTTCCCACCAGTACAATTGCCACAGTTGGGGCATAATGTCTCAGTTCAGGAATCCACTGCATAAAATTAGCCTAGTGTTAGATTCTGTTGAATGGAATTATACCATTTCACATATAAACAAAAGATAGAGATAGATAGATAGATAGATAGATAGATAGATAGATAGATAGATAGATAGATAGATAGATAGATAGAGATAGATAGATAGAGAGAGAGAGAGAGAGAGAGAGAGAGAGAGAGAGAGGTTGAAAGAACCTTCTTAGAGATATTCTCATAGCTGGCTCTGCTGAGGAGGGAAAAGGCTAGCAAGAACACATCTGCTCCTCTGTAGCTCAAAGGCTTCAGTCTGTTGTAATCCTCCTGTCCTGAATTTATCAAGCCACAATAAATGTCAAAACTATAATTAACAACTTCAATTTCAATTATATTCAGTTTTAGAGATAGAAGCATTATTTTTTCTTTTTCCACTACTATAATAACATGCATTGCACATTAAGAAAAATGCTTACCAGCAGTGTCCCATAATCCCAGGTTAACTGTGCTGCCATCAACCACAACATTTGCACTGAAGTTGTCAAAAACTGTAGGCACATAATCCTTCAAAAAAAACCAAGAACAAGTGAATTTTTCATCAACCAAACAGAACCTACATTTACATTTTAAAACAACAAAACAAGTCAAATGTCCAACATGGCTTGCGGCCTTCAAGTCTTAGATCTAACTCAAGCAAATGGCAAATAACAAATTCTAAACATTTAACTTAAAAGAAAAGTGCAATATTTCATACATGCAAAGAGAGAAGTATTTGTGAGGAGATTGTAACAATGAAAGAACAAAGCTGGCCTGAGAATGCAAAGAAATTTGGCGGAGGCCTGAGCAACGTTCCTAGCCTAGGAGATGATACTTGGAATGAGATTGAAGACCTCAAGACCTAACAAAATCTTGGACCGAGACCGAACTCATTCCTCTTGAGCTTCCGATTTCACAAAGCAGAAACGAGGAGGGCTTTGTGTGTAGGATTTGGGGTTTCTGGGTTCGATCAATAGGGTTTCGTTTGGGGTTTCTAGGTTCAATCGAATAGGGTTTCTGGTCGCGAGGGTTAGGGAGAGATCTTAGGGCATTAGCTGTTCGCGAGGGTTTCGTTTGAGCGAGAGAGCTTGCAGGGGTTTTGTTTGAGAGAGTGTGAGGTTTTGTGTGAGAGAGATGAACCGAATCTGGGTTATGATGATAGTGACGCGTGAGGAGCGACGGAGGAGGCGTGAGGAGCAGCGGAGGAGGCGTGAGGAGCAGCGGAGGAGGCGTGAGGAGTAATGGTGAGGAGCAGCGGAGGACGGCTCTTGCTAGGGAAGAGCAAGATTTCTGCGAAGGGCGGAGGTGATTGAGTTTGAGAGTGAGGACAGTGGGAGGAAAGACACGCGAGAGTGAGAGGGAGCCAATGGCTGTAAAAGCCTAATTTTTTTGGTTTCTATAACGGATGGTCTTGTGACCCGTTATGGAAGACAAAATTTTTGGACTTTCTATAACGGTTATGTAAGGGAACCGATATGAAAGATGGTTTTTGCACTTTCTATATCGGTTTCAGTGGCAACCGATATAAAAATTGTAATTGTAATTACAAAATTGCCACCGCGTCACTTTTAATATCAGGCCGTTTTTAACCGATATAAATGACAGTTATAAAAGGCATTTTTTCCACTAGTGAATAAAGTCCACTCTGACCCATCAGACCTGTTATTTTGACAGGTCCCTCCATTAACCACATTACTAGCATTAACAGGACCATTAGACCCGGTTTCACATGAAATTGTCGAAGTTGTATCGCTTTCTGTTTTTGCTGTTGTTTCTGTATCAGAGAAAACCACATCGACATGAAAATTTCAGAAGTGTGCAATGCAGTAATTTTATCCGAATAATCGTATATAAGAGTGGAATTCTTACCATTGTCAATGTTGGAAAATGTCAAGTACGACACAGTGTACTTCATATCATAATAGACATCGCAAGAAGGAATCTTTTTCTTCTTGGTGGCCAAGTCCACCTATATAGTAAGCAAAATTAAAAAAGATTCAAGATTTAATTTAATTTCATTTTATAACACGCAAAGCGCTTCAGAAGAAATAAACAAAAGAAGAGGAGCAAGAAACACGTACGTTGGGAGTAATTTGTACAATTTTAACTTTGGAAACAATACAATCAAGTGGGTTCACATCTTTGACATCTGATATAAAAACCCTCTTTTTATCAACAAGATCACCATGGTATTTGATGACCTGCAGGCACTCAAAACTCCAAAATCAAAACAATTTCAAGAGAACGAATACAAACAAATAAAAATAAGTTGTTGAAAAAACATTCTCACGGTGTCTTCAGCTCTGTAAAACCATCTAGCCGTGAAATATTGCTCATTATCAACCCCTTCAAACATCTCAATGATTCGTGCAATGTAGTCTGGTTTACCATCTTCATCCTAAACGACATGTCGTTGAATTAACAAATCAACAAATTTAACAGTGAATTGCTAGAGCCTAGAGCAGTGCTAAAAAAGTGAACGAATCGAACAACACAAGTTTTTCAACATCAGAAAATGATTAAAAATGTAACAAAAGGAGATATTTTGTTGATTGAAAAGGCAGAGGAAAACCTTGACATAGGCGTCGTCGTTAAGATCGTAGATAACTCCATCAACGTTGGCTTGACTATAGTGAGATTGTAGATAACTCTGATGTGAGTTATTGGCGCAAAGTGGTTGATGGCAGCAACAGAGGGGAGACGGCGTTGGTTAGGTTTAGGCGGTGTGGGTAAGGGTTGGTTACGGCGCTGCTAGAGAGCAGTGGAGAGGTGGGGGTAGAGAGTGGAGAGGATTTAGGGTTAGAGTGAAAGTAAGAGTGAATGTGAGAGTGTGAAAGTGAGTCTCGATGAAGACTCTTTTTAGTTTTAAGTGAAAAACATTTTGCGAGGGATATTCATTCATTTCCGACCGAAATTTCCCTCGGAAAGTAGCGAGGGATTTAAATTCCATCGGAAATATAAGCGGGAAATGCACTAAACACGTACCGAGGGAACTATCCGTCGGAAACGAAGATATTAGCGACAAAAAAAATCCTTCGAAAATATGTGGTAGGTAAATCAGCACATTCTTGTAGTGGAGCCCCAGGGTACATGGTTTGATTCCCACGGAAGGCAAAAACTCTACGTGGGGTAGAGAAGATGACGAGTGCATCGCTGGGTAGCCTACTAAGTAAAAAAAGGGCCCAAGATGTTACAATTAGGAGTAATGGGCCGAAAATCATGGGCATGAGATCAAACATTTTATGCGCATTTATTATCTGTTTCAAATATGAATTTCAAATCACTTTTATCATAAATAAAAGGCTTAAAGGTACTTTTAGTCCCTGCAAATGTCACAATAATCCAGTTTAGTCCCTGCAATTCCAAAACTTTTAAAATAGTCCCTGCAATTACTAAACGTTACTACTTTTAGTCCCTGCTGTTAGTTAAGGGTTAACACTGTTATCTTTTGATGATGTGGCACACCCCCCACCCCCCACCCCCCCCACCCCACCCCCCCCACCCCCCCCACCCCCACCCTTCTTCTTCCTCGTGAACCCCCCCACCCCACCGACCCCACCCCACCCCCACCCCACCCCAACCCCACTGTTCCCCCTCTTCCCCCCCACCCCATCGTGACCCCTCCCCCACCCCCAGAGTTCGCAGAGAGAGAGAGAGAGAGAGAGAGAGAGAGAGACGCAGAGAGAGAACGGAGAGCGAACGGCGAGCGAGAGCGAGCGGAGAACGACGAGCGAGAGCGAGCGGAGAACGGCGAGCGAGAGCGATCGGTGAGGAGGGGGGAGGTGCGAAGGGGAGGGGGGGGCGAAGGGGAGGGGGGCGAAGGGGAGGAGGGGGCGAAGGGGAGGAGGGGCGAAGGGGAGGAGGGGAGGAGAGGCGAAGGGGAGGGGGGGCGAAGGGGAGGAGGGGCGAAGGGGAGGAGGGGAGGAGAGGCGAAGGGGAGGGGGGCGAAGGGGAGGAGGGGAGGAGAGGCGAAGGGGAGGGGGGGCGAAGGGGAGGGCGGCGAAGGGGAGGAGGGGCGAAGGGGAGGAGAGGCGAAGGGGAGGGGGAGGTGCGAAGGGGAGGGGGGGCGAAGGGGAGGGGGGGCGAAGGGGAGGAGGGAGGGGTTAGGGTGGGGTGGGGGTGGGGTCGGTGGGGTGGGGGGGTTCACGAGGAAGAAGAAGGGTGGGGGTGGGGGGTGGGGGGGGGTGGGGGGGTGGGGGGTGTGCCACATCATCAAAAGATAACAGTGTTAACCCTTAACTAACAGCAGGGACTAAAAGTAGTAACGTTTAGTAATTGCAGGGACTATTTTAAAAGTTTTGGAATTGCAGGGACTAAACTGGTTTATTGTGACATTTGCAGGGACTAAAAGTACCTTTAAGCCTAAATAAAATACATTTAATTTTAATTAATGGACCATTTTATTCATTTAACGAAATCATAGAGATTTTGATTTTGACTCCGAAACATAAATTTCAAATTTTAAATGGCCGACATTAATTGAATTCAAATCAGATTTGGCAATCTTTTTTAATTCTCCAAAATTCAAATGATCATTAGCCTTTACAGTCAAACACAATAATATTATTCCATATTAATATATAACGTTCACGATTTCTTAGTTTATAAAAAGGGATGTTTTGACTAATTATAATTATAATTATAAATTAATTGAATACAATCAAGTCCAAAATTAAATCTCCAATCTCCAATTCAAACACATATGACCAATACGGGAAGTAATATTAGTATTCAGATAAAGGAACCACTATATTTTTTTTCACCCTAAAGGAAAAAAACGATAAAATATGTGAGAATTACAAGAAAAAAGAAACAATAACGTGAGAATTATAAGTTGTCAAAAAAAAAAATTAACGTGGGAATTATAAGAATTTTTTTTAATCAAACCCTGTTAGTGCTTAACAAGCCCCAGACCTTTGTGAGCCTCCAGATCCCGACTCACCTAAAGTTTTTGTAACAAAAAAATTCATATTCATATATGATTATATTTATGTTTTCATTAAATTCAAATTACTTAACATATATAAATCTGATTCAATTATTCCTTTCCGGCTTCACCACCAATCTTCAATAAACACAACTCTCTCTCTCTCTCTCTCTCTCTCTCTCTCACACACACACACACACACGAAAATCTTGCGAGAGCATGAACATCTCTATTGTCATCGACTTGGACTTCCCAAACCACTGCGTCGGGACGGGTAGCTGGATTCCCAGATGAAGGGAACGAGTAGCTGGATCCCAACGAATGGAGCAAGATGGAGGTTCCTTTTTTTTTAATTCAATCTGTTTATTTTTCTTCTTTAATTAAGATAACTAAGAGTCCTTCCATGTATTAAGATAACTAACAAAACATTTTTTATATACTCAACAAATTCCTGATCGCGCAATTAGTTATGAAAGAACACACTTTCTTCAAAACACTAATTCGTTCAAAATTAATCATTAATGAAACACTTATTAATATCTCAGTTATAGTTTATCCAGAGAAGCTAAATGTGTGAATATCCCTTTGTTTAGTGTTTGATAAGTGTCTATTAAAAATGTATCTTTTTGGTTCAAATTTTTTCCCATTACTTGTGTTTGGTCATCTTTCTGGAGTAGCCCACCTTTCTATTTTTTCTAATTCAATTTCATTGTCTTCTTCTATGATATTTATAGAGTATTAGTTATTTTCAATTTATTTTTATCCTGTGATGTATGCAGCTTATGCTTATGCCTATGCTTCAAGATATGCTTATGGGTACATTATATTATGTGTGTTAGTGTTAGGTGCTTTGGTGCTACTCTAAGGTCAATTCTTTTTCATTCTTTTGTTCTTTTAGTTGGTGTCCAAATGATACTTAATCTTACTTAATCATACCATATACATTACAAAAGCTTGACTTTTTTTTTTGGTTTTTTCCTTTTTAATCAAAAATATATTAGTCACAACTTTTCATGTTGAATAAACAACAGGTTTTTTTTTCTATTCAGATTTCTGGTCTACACAACTGTAAAAAAATACATATCTATTGAGTAAGCTACGATGCACACATTTCATAACAAAAACAACATATGTATTACTTTCAAGGGTCAAGGGTCACATGCTCATATCAACACTTCAGTCTACAATGCTTAACACATCTTTGTCAACCCAAACATGCAGGGATAGAAAAAGTTTACAGTAGTAGAAGTTTGGTGCTAGACACTTAGTCACATTTAAAGAATTAAATTTGATAGATCACTTTTCATAGCAAAGACAACATATGTATTACTTTTCAAGGACCAAGCGTCACGTGCTCATGGCAACACTACAATGCGTAAGAGTCAAAAAGACGGCTCCTAAATTGTATTTAGTCTCAGCTCAACAAAAAACCTAAATTCCTAAACGGGTTCTATAACAAAAGCCCGTTAACAAACTAATATTATTGTAATTTGCGAAAGCCTGAATCAAAGAGATATTTTCATAACAAATATAAATATTAAAAAAAATAATGCTCCTAATATCCAAAATGAGATAACATTTAAAAAATCGCTTTTTCATAAGACTAAAAAATATTTAACAAATCAAATATATATCTCATTACACATCAAATATATATCCCACTATAAAATATATCTATATCACATCAGATTTATTTTAGTTGATGTACCTCTTAATAGTTTTATTTCATTAAAATTGTTTTGTCATCAAATAAGACTCATCTATTTTATTTAGTTTAGTAAATAAAGTTCAAACAAAACATATTATACACAACTTTTATATTTCATCTAATTAACATAAATATACAAATGTCTATTATATTTTATTAACAAAATTATTACAAATTAAGTTAAAAAAATATATACCCGTGCAGCTCATACATACTAGTATGTGTATATATATATGTTATGGATTGGCCCAATCCACAAAAATGAGGCCCAACACCAAATACTGATCCATCAACCAATGGTTGAGATCGCAGCGCAAGATCGGACGGTCCTGATTCATCAGGTCTAACACCACCAAACTCTATAAATAAGCATTGAATGCTTCATTAAAGGTACACACTCTTTCCTACTCTTCACCTCTAATTAGCTCTCTGGCTGACTTGAGCGTCGGAGTGTCCCCGCAGGTACCACCTGCCTCGGTTCGGAAGCGGAGCTCGGTTGATCAAGACCAACCCCTACCAACTATCTCGGATCGGACCTTGTGTCTAAGATCGGGTACAAGTCCAGAGATACGGTACAGAACATTGGCGACCACAGTGGGAGGATCTTGTACTCTAGTTCCTCTCCCATCTCCTTGATTGACGATGGCTCCGACCTTACGTCATAGGACTGTCCTGAATGTCGGTGAAGGGCCGGTCCTGCAGCAGGTGACTTCGGAAGGAGTGGCGGTCATCTTACCCCTTAGCCCGACGCATGCTCAAAGCTCGGCTACGGCTGTGGTTCCTGGAAGCTCAGCCCGGAACCGACTTCCATCTCCCCCTCCGACCGTCCAGGTACCGGTCGATGTTGTTCAACAGCTCGTCCGGTTCCTAAATCGGCAAGCCGAAGCCGACCAGCAGGAAAGCCAACGCTACACCCAGTTAGAAGCTCAGTTTGCTGAGATCCGGGCTCTTAACATCCCGGATCGGAGTTCCTCTCTGCGCAGCTCTTCAAGTGGGACGACTCATGACCGCGTCCGCCACCGATCTCCGGCTTGGAGGAGATACCATCACCGTACTCCACCTCGGTGTAGAGGAGGGCGAGGGTCAGCGACTCCCCCAAGTCGGACCACCGATGATTCCTATGGTCCTGAGGGTTCCCCTCGGCCTAGCTCGTTCCTGTTTTCTTCTTCTCCGAGGCAACGTACCGGAAATTTGAAGAGGTCTCCGAGGCAGAAACGTCAACGCCCTAGCTCGCGGGGATCCCCCGGCAAGTATGGCTACCGACGGTCTCCACCCCTTGAGAGGTCGGCAAAGCGTAAAGGACCTTTCACGGCGAAAATCGACTACTTCCCGGTGCCAAAGCACCTGGAGAACCCCCCTGAAGGTTTGAAAATGCATGATGGGACTGGCGATCCGGACCGCCACCTCGACTACTTTGACACGGTTATGCAATACCGTAACGTTCCAGAGGAGATAAAGTGCCGAACCTTTCCCCTTACTCTAGAGAAGGCGGCTCTAGACTGGTTCAGGGCTCTTAAGCCAAATACAATCTCCTCTTGGGATCAGTTGGCCAAGCTCTTTTCTGCACACTTCGCCCACTCGAAGATGAAGCCTAAATCTCGGAAGGTATTGCAGGCAATTCGGCAAGGAGAAAATGAGTCCCTCCAGGACTACATAGAGAGATTCAATAGAGAAGCTGCTCAAGTCCGGAACCTCGACGACTCCTTCCGTCTTTACTTCATGGAGGCTGGCCTTCGTGAAGGAAGTCTATTTCAGATAGACGTCGGGGTCAACCAAGTCGAGTCGCTTGCCGAGTTCCTCCAGCGATCTCAGAAGTATATCGATCATGAAGAAGGGATTAACTCAGGAAGGTCACGTTTCACCTAGGTCTCGGAATGAGCCTACGGGCATGATGTAATCCGACTTTGTAAATCTTCAACCATCTAATATATATGGATCGGCTACGATTTTCTCACGCTGATTGCTTAAGTAAAAGTAAGTTCCGAGGTTGGATGGAACGATTTGGGATCGGCCGAGCGATTGCCTTAAAGTTTGACGCTAAAACCGGAACTCCACCTAGGATCGGAACTCCTGATGATTCCTACGGATCCGAGGTTTCCCCTCGGCCCTGCTTGTCTCTAGCTTCCTCTTCCTCGAAAGCGACGTTCCAGAAGCCGGGAAAAATTCCCGAGGCAGGAACGTCGACGCTTTTGCCCACAGAGATCCTCCGACTTTAAATTGACACCTCGAGTCCCTCAGGTGGTCACGTTTTAAATGGCCGAGTTTGCCATTACCCTGAAGGGCGAGTTCGATCTGGGCCGAGTCCCGGTAAACTGCCCTGAAGGCGACTTTAAATTGACACCTCGAGTCCCTCAGGTGGTCACGTTTTAAATGGCCGAGTTTGCCATTACCCTGAAGGGCGAGTTCGATCTGGGCCGAGTCCTGGTAAACTGCCCTGAAGGCGACTTTAAACTGACACCTCGAGTCACTCAGGTGGTCACGTCTTAAATGGCCGAGTTTGCCATTACCCTGAAGGGCGAGTTCGATCTGGGCCGAGTCCTGGTAAACTGCCCTGAAGGCGACTTTAAATTGACACCTCGAGTCCCTCAGGCGGTCACGTTTTTAACATTGCCGAGGCTGGTGGCAGACACCCTTGCTGGTATAAGCCCGGCCTCGAAGATCTTTGACAAGACCCGTATCTCGGGCGCTCCGAGGCTGGTGGTAGACACCCTCGCCGGTATAAGCCCGGCCTCGAAGATCTTTGCCAAGACCCGTATCTCGGGCACTCCGAGGCTGGGGCAGCCCTATTTGTAGCTATAAGCCCGGCCTTGGAGAAGGTCGCCACGAAAGTCTGACCTCAAATTCAAAAACCCTCACGAAGTCCATATAAGGCATCAAGTCTAGCTCGCCCCAAGACGACCCGACTTGGGGGGCAACTGTTATGGATTGGCCCAATCCACAAAAATGAGGCCCAACACCAAATACCGATCCATCAACCAATGGTTGAGATCGCAGCGCAAGATCGGACGGTCCTGATTCATCAGGTCTAACACCACCAAACTCTATAAATAAGCATTGAATGCTTCATTAAAGGTACACACTCTTTCCTACTCTTCACCTCTAATTAGCTCTCTGGCTGACTTGAGCGTCGGAGTGTCCCCGCAGGTACCACCTGCCCCGGTTCGGAAGCGGAGCTCGGTTGATCAAGACCAACCCCTACCAACTATCTCGGATCGGACCTTGTGTCTAAGATCGGGTACAAGTCCAGAGATACAGTACAGAACAATATATATATATATATATATATATATATATATATATATATATATATATATATATATATATATATATATATATATATATATAGCCGATAATAGTTATACAACATCCACCAATCATAAAGTAGTACTATTGAACTCCCAACTCAGTAGTAAACACTTCCAGACAAGCTGAGTAAGAGATTGAATAAAAGCTCCTTTGAATGAGATCGAAAATGAAGCCAGCAGATATTATTATTATTATTATTAAAACAAATTGATCACTTAACACGTTCTCGATTTTGACTAGTTAAACCGATGGATTCTATTTTCAAAACATGGGTCATGAGTAATATCTTGGTTGGGGTATTAATCCCCTAATAGAGTTCACTTTCTTTCTCTTCCTTCAATTTGCCTCTTCTTCAACTACACCCATTCATGTACTGATGTACATCTTGGTGCAATTACTTTTCTTCAACCATGCACAACCTGCTTTCCATCCGTCTGCTTCTTCTTTTTCCAAATGTAAGAGATGTACATCGGTACATGAAGTGTGTAACACCCCCGGTATTTTTATTTAGTAAAAATACCCAAGTGCACCATCCCTAATACATCAGAGATATTATTTTCTGTTTAGATACTGAACACCACTATAAATTTTTCGCTGAATAACAACAAGACAGTCTTAAACATAAATAAGACCATGTCGGTTCTCAAACCACAAACCATCAGTGAACTACAATGTTCAGTATCATATAAGAAAGCGGAAACAAATACATAACGCTAAAGACAAAATGTCTTTATACACAAATGACAAGGAAAGATATAAACTTTAGCATAAAAGCTAAGTCTTCAGCAACCGTCCGAGTACAACCTACTCGTGCCTCTTAGATCTCCACCTTCCCTGTTTATCTGTAAAACCACAACACATAAACAATGAGATACAATCTCAGTGAGTTCTACCGAGACCCCTATCAACGCTCTCGGTTCAATTAAGAATCCTATTTAAATTAACACGACACGGATTGCAAATCCAGTGCTAAACCCGGTGAACCGTATTCTAGGACTTTCTTCCATTCGTGGTTTAATTATAACCACGTGCGTTTTAATTCAACACGACACCGACTGCAAATCCAGTGCTAATCCCGGTGAACGTGTTATAACTCAGTGCGACACCGACTGCAAATCCTATGTTAAACCCGGTGTATCGCACAGTACGACACCGACTGCAAATACTGTGCTAAACCCGGTGAACCGTACAACAAAACTCTTAACATAACACCGACTGCAAATCCTGTGCTAAACCCGGTGAACCCCCTTACCAATAGCATTTTTCCTAATGAAACGGAGTCTAGGGTAAGGGATCATGACTGCCCTGCCTAGTATGTTAACATCATGGGTCGTCACCCAAACTCGATATAATATATATATATATATATATATATATCTACACTCGATGACCTGTTGGTTAAACAGTTAGTTACATATAACAACGTATCACGTGTTCGCTCACGCACTCTATTTCATGGTTTTTCAAACGACACTGAACTTCGCAAACCGTTAGTAAAATCCTTTTGAAACATGTTCAAATTCAGGGCATTATAAGCCTAATATCATTGGAAAAGGGTTAGGAAAGGATTAGAAGAGGATTTGAATCGAAACGGAATCATTTCGGGCACTTTGTAAAATTTTGAAAGAACACTGCGCACGGTCCGTGCTCCCATACGCACGGGTCGTGCGCCCTGTAAAACATTTTTGAAAAACAGAAACAGAACGAGACGCACGGGCCGTGCTTAAAAGCGCACGGATCGTGCTCTTTTGACAGCATTGCAAAAATGGCCCTTTTCATGAAAATTCGCTTTCCGATCGATTCTGATACTCGTTTCGCTCGATTCCTAACTTAACCACAACACTAAAACAGCCCCAAAACATGTCCAATCTGTGGATACCTTGTATTGAAGGTAAACTAATATTGCAGGATAAGTTTTGATGATGAAAAAGACAAAGGCAAAGTTGATGGCCAAAGTTAATAAAAGTGACGAAACATCAAAGTCACAATCCAAGACAAACAAGCTCAAGAATTGAAGATCCAAGTTTAAGGGTAGTCCTTAGATATAAGGGTAGTCCTTAGGGTTTAGGTGTATCTTAGGAAAAAGTGTAAGCTCTTTCGAAGGTCAGCTCGTATCTCAAAGTCTCACACACTCACAAGTTTTTCAAAGATGCATGCATACTTACGTAAACATTTTTATCATCTTTAAAAACATAAAAATCGATTTCTTCATGCATAAACATACATCAAAATCGATTTTCACGTCAATCAGAAAAGAAAGAATCGATTGTCAGGTCATGTAGTTTCATTGAATAAATCGATTTTCAGGCTAAACATTCTCAAACAAAGAATCGATTCACACACTTTTAAACTAAGCTGAGAATCGATTTCTACATGTCTCAAGCAAGCTGAGAATCGATTCATACAAGTTTTAACTTAGTAAAGAATCGATTCCTAGCCCTCAGTGGATCTCAAGAATCGATTGTCCCTATTTTTCAAACAAAGTCAAAATCGATTCCTCACTTAAATGAATCGATTCCTAGATCAAATGCTTTCAACAAAGAATCGATTCCTACATTATTTTCAACGTAAACTTGATTTTCTCATAGCCTATAAATAGGCACCTCATTACGTTCATTTTTTCACACAACCCATTTCACGAATCAGAGAACATCTTGAGAAAAACTCTTCACGCTTTTACTTTTGCTCGTCACGCACCGTTGGTTCGTCTGATCTTTCGCTAAGAGTTAGTTGGGGTTGCATTCTTCAAGTTGTAATATCTGCCTTCGTTAGAGGTATTTCTGTCTTTACATTTGTTATTGTTTAATTGTTGTGATTTGTACTAGGGAGTGGGGTATCTCTCTAGGGTAGCTGTCTGTACTAGGAAGTGGGGTATCTTTCTGGGGCAGCTGATTGTAACAGGGGTGGGGTATCTCTTGTTATTGTTGTAATAGATTTGAGGGCTCTCCATAGGTGGGGTATCCTAGGAGGAGAGTGCCTGAGTCTGTAAAGGTTTTCCAAGGCACCTGTAAGCCTTGTTGTTTTGGTTAGTGGAAAATCTCACAAGGGTGTGAGGACTGGACGTAGGTCACTAGGAGGTGACCGAACCAGGATAAATCTCTGCGTGCTTTACTGCTTTCCTGCTTTACTGTTATACCGCTTTACTGCTTTATATTCTAATTCCTTCGCTTCCACTTAACCTGCGCGAAAATTGATCTAAGTCATTGAAAAGGGGAAAAAACGTTTTCGAAAGATCTGAAAAGTTTTTTAATCTCAATTCACCCCCCCTCTTGAGACTGAAGCCACTTGGTAACAAGTGGTATAAAAGCTAGACTCTTGTATAAAGGGCCTAGCAGCTTCAAGAGAAATGGCTTCAGGTTGGTCTACGCAAGAGGATGCTTCTCTTACCCGTCCTCCGGGATTCAACGGGAAAGATTACGCATATTGGAAAGAAAGAATGAGAATCTTTATTGAAGGGGTAGACTTAGATGTTTGGGATGCTGTGGAAAAAGGACCCTATGTCCCCACACACATAGTAGATGGTATTCTTACAATAAAAAGTAGAAATGAATGGTCTGATGATGAGAAAAGAAAAGTGCAACATAATTTACGTGCTAAAAATATTATTACTTCTGCTTTGAGTGCTGATGAATTTTTTCGAGTTTCAAACTGTAAATCTGCCCAAGAAATGTGGGATAATCTCCAAGTTACTCATGAGGGTACAAGTGAAGTAAAAAGGGCAAGAACAAATACTCTTACCAGAGAGTACGAACTGTTTAGAATGAATACAGGTGAAACAATACCAGAAATGCAGAAAAGGTTCACCCACATAGTGAATCAGTTAAGCTTGTTGGGAAAGTCATTTCCTGCAGAGGATCTAATCAACAAAGTTCTGAGATGCCTGAATAGAGAATGGCAACCCAAGGTTACTGCTATAGCTGAATCAAGAAATTTAGCTACTATGACTCTGGCTACTCTGTTCGGTAAACTTCAAGAGCATGAACTAGAACTCACCCGTCTAGCTGAGCACGAAAGTACAGATAAGAAAACGAAAAGCTTGGCTCCTAGTCGGCTTGATGATAGCGACGACTCAGATGATGAGGTTGACGAAAGTGAAGAAAATATGGCTCTTATGGTTCAGAATTTCAAAAGGTTCATGAGAAACAACAACTATCCAAGGAAGAACTTCAAATCAAAAAGGTTCTCTAACAAAGAAAGCTCATCCGGTCCTCCTACGTGTTATGAATGCGGAAAACCTGGACACATGAAGATGGAATGTCCTAATCTACAGAAAAAGGATTCCAAATTTGAAAAGAAAGCATTCAGGGATAACAAAGGAAGAAAAGCCTACATCGCATGGGAAGACAACTGCATGGATTCATCAGATGAATCAGAGGATGAAGAAGCTCAAGTTGCATTAATGGCTGATCATGAAAGCAAGAATGAAAACGAGGTAACATCTAACCCTGACTCTCTACAAAATGCATATGATGATTTATATGAAGCTTTTATTGAATTGCATGATGAATCTGTGAAATTAACAAAAGCATTAGGTAAAGCAAAGAAAGTTATTAATCACCTTCAAAATGAAGTAATTGCATTAACTAAAGAAAGGTTAGAACTTAGAAAGGAAAACTACAGCCTAGGTTACCTTAAAGCAAATTATGTCTGTGACAAATGTACTGAGTTTGAAAAGAAAGTCCATGAACTTGAATGGACAGTAGGAAAACTATCTAGCTTACAGCAGGCACACCCAAGACACCTTAGAAACAACTACACTAAAAGGCATATGCACCATAGATCTAGACCATGCATCAGTTGTAGTTATTGTGGTAAAAATGGACATACAGCTTCTGTTTGCAGGGCAAGAAGAAGACAAAATGTGAAGAAAGTATGGGTTCCCAAAGGGAACATACTAAATACTAACCCACAAGGACCCAAAGAAATTTGGGTACCTAGAACCCTTGTTTAAATCATTGCAGGTATGCTTCAAGGTATGGGGGACAGATTGGTGCCTTGATAGCAGAATCACAAAAGCTCATGACTGGGAAGAAACAGATCCTTGAACACTCCACCCCAGGTTAAGCAGTCATGTGACTTACATCAAAAATAACTGAGGAAAGAATCCTCAGTAAAGGTTAGTCCGCATTTATAAAACTATCAATTCAATCTCTTAACATGTAAGTGGTCTATACTGTGCGAAATTTTGTTTCCATGTCTTATTCATATAAATTAAAAATAAAGGAACCATCATCTTAGAACCCATGACTCAAATATGTGCATACATGATTAAAGTTAGTCGAGTCCTTTAACACGGCCAGTCAAAATTATTTTTGGAACCATTGCAAAAGAAACAATTTACTTTCTTTTAATTATAAGTTTCATAGAGCTTTCTTCTTGAGCATTATTTCATGGCATGAATCGATTTCCAAGTCACTTCCAAAGCCTATCATTTAGCTTAAATCGATTATATATCTATAGGATCTCTCTCTAAACCTCTCAATCAATTATCTCCAACAAATCAATACCACCCTAAAACTTAGGAAAACTAGCGCTAAAACTCCTTATCTTTTCCAACAAGAAATGCGCAAATCCCTAAACTATCTCACCATATCCTCTCCTATTTTTTTGGGCGCCTATCTCTATATCTAAGCGATTATATTATCCTTTTTTTACGACCCATCTCACTATTTCCATAATGCACTCATCGTAAAAACAACCTCTCCTTGAGCATCTCTCAATGCCTCCAAGAACCAAGAATTTGGGTGTTAAAAGGAAAAAGTTACATGATGGTGAAACTGAAAGTTCCTTTCACTCCAGATATTTCACCAGCCCTGAACAAGCTGACCTCTACAGCAAAAACTTCTCACTCAGAGGATTAGGAACCACTTATGCTCTAGACTTACCCTGGTTTCAAAGTCAAAAGGGGTTTGAGTTTATCAACTGGCTAGAATATCACAAACTGCTAGACTTTGCAACCGAAGCAGGTCCAGTCGCTCCAGACATGGTTAAAGCCTTCTACACCACACTTAGCTACAACGATACAACTGAATCTATATCAGCCGAACTAAAAGGAACTAAAATCCACCTCACCCTAGCTCAGTTCAGTAGTCTCACCAAGTTACCCTGTGATGGTGAGAAATTGATCCATATGAACCCTCCGAAATCTTGGTCCGAATTTGACCTTGGATATACTTGCGTGTCCATCTGTCATGCTCTGGCCGAAGTTGGTAAAAGTCCTATACTAGCAAAATCACTCACAACCCAAAATCGGCTTCTCCACTACACCATAGCCCGAACAATCCTTCCGAAAACCTCAAACATTGCTCAGGTAACCTATGATGAAGTAATTTTACTTTGGGGAATCAAACACCAGAAAAGCATAAACTGGGCACATCTGATTGTGAGCCACATGATTAGACACACAAAGTCAAGCGACAAACCTCTTCCATACTGTGTTCTCATTACAAAAATCCTCCAACATTTCAACATTCCATTCTTAGGGGAGAAAATCATAAAAGGAAAAGCAGCCTACCACATGATAAACACCTCCACCTTAAACCAGATGCAATTCATCCAATCAGAAGATACATGGCATCACTCCTCCATAGGCATAACATCCTCCCAAGAATATGATCCAAACAGGCCACCTGGTCCAAACACAAACTCTACCATACATGAGGATGGTCAAAAAGAACCAAACCAAACTGCTACTGCTGCAGCCCCATTCACAACCCTCAATCACTTATTGGTCGCACTCAACATCTTTCAAGATGAACAGCGCGAAATGCATGAAGAATTGAAACAGGAAATCATCATTTCTAGAGAGACCCACAGTCACGAAATTGCTGCTTTAAACAATCGGCTAACAGAATTTGAGGCTCGTAACAATTCCTTTTCGCATTGGATGCAAAATCCTTAGATAAAATTATGAGTCAGCATTTTATTTCTATGTTTTGTGCCCTGTTGGCGTAACCCTTTCTTATAGCCTATGACTAATAGCTCTTCTGTTGGTTACCAAATTTTTAATGCAATGGTTAAATTATTTCTAAATTAAATAGTTGTGCTGTTAGATTCGCAATTTCTATTACATGTTGACCCTCTTTGATCATGACAAAAAGGGGGAGAAAAATAGAAGTTATAATTTAGCATGCATATACATTATCATAGCATTACCACTTTGCATATAGTCAATAAAACAGGGGGAGCATCATGATAGGGGGAGTATCATATATACATTATCTGTTTGAACTAACCTCCCACCTTGAGATGAGTTAATGTTTTGTCATCATCAAAAAGGGGGAGAATGTGGATACCTTGTATTGCAGGTAAACTAATATTGCAGGATAAGTTTTGATGATGAAAAAGACAAAGGCAAAGTTGATGGCCAAAGTTAATAAAAGTGACGAAACATCAAAGTCACAATCCAAGACAAACAAGCTCAAGAATTGAAGATCCAATTTTAAGGGTAGTCCTTAGATATAAGGGTAGTCCTTAGGGTTTGGGTGTATCTTAGGAAAAAGTGTAAGCTCTTTCGAAGGTCAGCTCGTATCTCAAAGTCTCACACACTCACAAGTTTTTCAAAGATGCATGCATACTTACGTAAACATTCTTATCATCTTTAAAAACATAAAAATCGATTTCTTCATGCATAAACATACATCAAAATCGATTTTCAGGTCAATCAGAAAAGAAAGAATCGATTGTCAGGTCATGTAGTTTCATTGCATAAATCGACTTTCTGGCCAAACATTCTCAAACAAAGAATCGATTCACACACTTTTAAACTAAGCTGAGAATCGATTCCTACATGTCTCAGGCAAGCTGAGAATCGATTCATACAAGTTTTAACTTAGTAAAGAATCGATTCCTAGCCCTCCGTGGATCTCAAGAATCGATTGTCCCTATTTTTCAAACAAAGTCAAAATCGATTTCTCACTTAAATAAATCGATTCCTAGATCAAATGCTTTCAACAAAGAATCGATTCCTACATTATTTTCAACGTAAACTTGATTTTCTCATAGCCTATAAATAGGCACCTCATTACGTTCATTTTTTCACACAACCCATTTCACGAATCAGAGAACATTTTGAGAAAAACTCTTCACGCTTTTACTTTTAGTCGTCACGCACCGTTGGTCCGTCTGAGCTGATCTTTCGCTAAGAGTTAGTTGGGGTTGCATTCTTCAAGTTGTAATATCTGCCTTCGTTAGAGGTATTTCTGTCTTTACATTTGTTATTGTTTAATTGTTGTGATTTGTACTAGGGAGTGGGGTATCTCTCTAGGGTAGCTGTCTGTACTAGGAAGTGGGGTATCTTTCTGGGGCAGCTGATTGTAACAGGGGTGGGGTATCTCTTGTTATTGTTGTAATAGATTTGAGGGCTCTCCATAGGTGGGGTATCCTAGGAGGAGAGTGCCTGAGTCTGTAAAGGTTTTCCAAGGCACCTGTAAGCCTTGTTGTTTTGGTTAGTGGAAAATCTCACAAGGGTGTGAGGACTGGACGTAGGTCACTAGGAGGTGACCGAACCAGGATAAATCTCTGCGTGCTTTACTGCTTTCCTGCTTTACTGTTATACCGCTTTACTGCTTTATATTCTAATTTCTTCGCTTCCACTTAACCTGCGCGAAAATTGATCTAAGTCATTGAAAAGGGGAAAAAACGTTTTCGAAAGATCTGAAAAGTTTTTTAATCTCAATTCACCCCCCTCTTGAGACTGAAGCCACTTGGTAACACAATCAACAACAAAACAATCAATCACTTCAATCAAACAAGTTTGGGCTAGTTTTTATCAAAATTCGTTAATAGTTCGGTTTAACGGTTTTTGACCAAACGCCTTTAAAATCACTCGTCAAATCGAAACATTAACGCTATCAACCTGTCAACATGTCTCGGCAATCAATTCACATCAAATCATGCCAATCAATCAATCAAACATCCATAAAAACACAAACTTCAACAATATATCGTTTATGTCAAAATACGTTAAATTTCAAAATAACAGTTTTCAAAACTCAATGTTGACAATTCAAAATCCTCAATCAAAACCTAAACATGAGTAAAACTCACCCTTGATGCGAGAGATATTATCGAGCCGAAGTCACCGAACTCCCAAAATCCCCAATCTAACCCTAGAATCTCCAATTCGCTTCCAACTTCGAATCGAGCTTCAAACCGCGTTCAATCCGCTTCAAGATCGCTTCTAATCAAGATTAACCGATCGAAATCAACACAAATTCGGAATTCCTCACAAAACCCTAAGAAATTCGAAAGCCAAAAGGGAGAGAAAAATGGAACCTTAGCTCACCTAGCTTGGGAGGGTGGAAGGGGAAACAAGGATGATGGTGAAGATGAAAGTTTGGGGTGATGGGTGAAGCTCCTCTTCTTCTTGTTCTCTTCTCTTCTTCTTCTTTTCTTTTCTTTTCTTTCCTTTTCTTCTTTCTCCTTTTCTCCTTCTCTTCTCTGTTTCACGCCTCCTTTCTTTCTTTTCTTATTTCTCTTTTCGTTCTTTTCTTACATATTAAGTGGTAATGTGGTCAAATGACCACATTGCCCTTAGTCTCTAATTTCGTTTCTAAATTGACCTTGCCCCGTATTAACCGGTTAACGATCCTACTACAACCAATAATTAACTTTAGCACTCAATAATTTTACTAATCAAGTACTAAATTAATTCAATTGGGTTAACATCCAAATAATTCAACTAATTATTTTGAGGATGTTACAAAGTGAGCTCACACAAAGGCACGTGAACCGAGTTCATTTACGTGCATAATTTTTTTATCCATACGTGAACTCAATTCATACAAATGTATGTGTAATGAGTTCACGTACGTTTTTGAGAAGTGGATTCACACATGTTTGAATGGTCTGAGTTTACATACCCATAAAAATAAGTTATGCACGTATATGAACTCAACTCATGTACGTTTATGTGAACTGAATTCACATACTTTCATAACTAAATTATGCACATATGTGAACTAACTTCACATACATTTATTTGAACTCGATTCACGAACTTTCAGAATTAAATAATGCACATATATGAACTAGTCAACAAATTATTAGTCAAACAAACTATTCACAGATTATGCACCCAAGTCTTCAGATGCGATCTTTGTAATATGAAAGTGGAAAGCTCTATTCATCTTTTTTGTGATTGTCATTTTGCTGTCAGTCTTTGGAGTTGGCTTTCTGATATCCTTCAAGCTCGTATTGATTCCTCTAATCCCCAAGCTATTTTGAATATTTGTGAGAGAAATTGGAGTTCCCAAAGTTTGTGGTGTTGCTAACACCATTAGCATGGGACTGTAGAAATAGCGCTCAATTTTATGATAAAAAGATATCCTTAACATGCAGCCAAAATAGGATTGTTGCTAGTGTTAGTCTTCCAGGGATGCTTAGCTCTAGATGCATGTCTTCTTCCATATAGGAATTCGTAATACTCAAAGCTTTCTCCATCACTAGGTCAAATGTAACTCTGACAGTGCAGCTAAAGGTTCGCTTGAGCCATCTGGTTGTGACAAAATTTTCAGAGATTGTATGACGGCGATTCTTGGCTGCTTCACAAAGAATACATGTATCTCTTTTGCTCTACAAGCTGAGATTATGGATGCAATCAATGTCGTTGAAATCGCGTTCGACAAAGGTTGGCATAATTGTCTTGAACGTGATTTCCAATTTGTGGTGATGACTGTCAAAGATTCATCCATTGTTCCCTAGAAGCTTAGAAACAGATGGAGAAATTGTTTGCTTAAAGCATCAAATATGAGCTTTTGGAATCTCATATTTTTAGATAAGGCAATTCATGTGCAGATAAACTTGTCAACTTTGGAACATCTATCATAGACTTGCTTTGGTGGGACAATATCCCTAATTTTATTAATTAGGATTTGTTTTGGAATAGATGGGATATCCCTTACCATGGTTGTCAGACTCGAGAGTCTACATAGACTCGTGAGAGGACCGTAGACTTGACTCGTAGATTCGTAAGAGTCTATGAAAAAAAATACACTAAAAAAATATGAAAAAATATTACTGTAGTGTCAAACAGTATCAATAACAATGAAGACATTTCATCAATAACAGTAAAATTTATCAAAATTTTCAACATTCCAACTTCAAACACCATAACTAAGCAAAATAATAAAGTATGTAGATAACAATTCCTATTAGATAAAACTCTAAGTTTCTTTAAAAGCTTTTCTCTAATTTCATGATATGAATGAGGTTTGTAACCGATTCCATACCTCCCAATCATGTCAAACATTTTTGCAAACTCCACATTTTTAATACAATTGAAAGGAATAGCACTTGTACACATCTTAGACATAATGAGCTTCCTCTACAAGTTAACCTAAAACACAGCTTTTTTAAAAAAATAAATTCAATTATGTGATAAACTCGTGAGTCTGAGCGAGTCTGACCGAGTTTAAGCCATTATTATTTAAGTCCAGTATTTTTTCTTTATCATACATTTGTTTTCCAAAAATATAACAATTAGCCAAAACTAGAAACATGAATAGACAATACTTTTGGTGTTTATAATTTAAGGAACACTAGAATAACTATATAATCAAAACTCTTTAATTATAAATTAAATCCATTTTTTCTTTAATTATAAATCAAATCCAAGAAATACACACTAATGAGTATTCTCAAATTCAAAAAAAAAAGATCAAAGGCAAATACAATCTCTCATTCTTGCCATCTACATCGATATTCTACATCTCAAGCACACTCTAGCCTTCTCAAATAAAAAAAAAAATTAAGAAAAACATAATCCATCATGCTTGTCATTTGCATCAATCTTCTATATTTTGATGATAATCTTGTCGATGTCCAAGCTCTAAGCATTTTTGACAGAAAATTAACTCTATGAGATATAAATATTCACCATTATAAACAAAATATATAATTTCTCCTACATTAGAACCTGTACAATACACATGAAACAAATCTTTCTCAAACACCTAAATTACACCCATAATCCTCTTTTAAGACTAAACAATCTATCTAATTATTAATTAAATCTATCTAGAGACAAATAGGGAAAAACATTACCCTTACAAGCTGTAAAAATAAAACATTTTTTTGCAACATATCAAAGTCACCAATGTATGCAACATGTTATAACCTACGGTTGAAAGAAATAGAATTGCAATATATCAACTAAGTCTAACATATCAAAAGCCAACAAAGTAACTTACCTCGTCATTCAAATACCGTCACACACATAATTACACATATGATTATTGATTACATCAATCTCCAACAAACACATGATTACATCAATCACCAACAATCTCCAACAATGGCCACCCTTAAAAAGTGACTTAAAATATATGATTACATCATAAAAACAAACACATGATTATCTAAAGTAAGACACATCTACATTAATATACCGCAAGGAACACAATATTGGAAAAACAAAACTTACAGCCTTGCCATCTGAGGGACATGGAGCAAATTCCTTCCTAGTGGCATGACCCTTGTCCAATCCAAAAAAAATACCTATACTAGGATTTTTAGAGTCCATTTCCCTGTCCTAGAACAAAAGCACACAATTGAGAATTGTTGATGGTTACATAATAAGAATCTAAAAGGGACAACCAACACAAAATGATAGGTTTTAGAGAATCAGAGTGCGAGAAGATTAATAGCAAGATTATTTTACCTTTATCTCAACTCAACTGCACCTGAAGAGGATCCCAACCCCAAAAAGCCATCCCAGTTACATGAAAACAAATTTTATCACATAATTAGCTTAAAAAGTAAAGTTAAAAGGAAAACATGGACATGTCAAATGAACATTTTCAGTGCCTTATTACGATTGAGCATAATGTTTTATTACTTGCTTTGTGTTTCTTCCATTGACGTCATGGTTTAGTTCTCCGTGAAGCAAAATGTTTTTGATATGAGACAAGTGAGACAATCAATGGTATCCTTAACATGAATCATACTGGAAAGAGTCTGTGGGATCATTTGAACAGGTTCTCCTACACGGCTAACTGGTTACTAGGATTAATGCATAATACCACAAAATAAAGCAAAATAATGGCTAACCTTTGCAGTAGAATAACTGAAATAAAATGAATAAAAAAACTAAACAAACAAGAAAGCAAACAATAGTATCAGAGAAGAAGCAAAACCAGAGTAAGGTAAGGGGAAAATACCCCTGCCACCAGCTGACGACAAAACGACATCGCACCGCAACAGGGCACACCCACACGTTCGTCGCTACTGCGTAGTCGCGTGAGTGGGACATCTACATACAAATTGAATTCTGGCCCGGGCACATAATGTATAACTAAAACAATCAACCAAGATTGCAAAAGATTTATCAATTATTTAACAAAAATCATCAAGAAACTTTGCAGGCTTTCAACAAAAGAGCCAAAAACAATGCTTGAATCTGCCTCACTTAAAAACTAGGCAAAGTGGAAGAAAAGAGAACCATTGAGGCAGAGAGTTCTCACTTACAGTGGAGGCGCAGTTACGTCTTCCTCCGTCACCAGGTGGTGCCGCCCAGATATGATTAGTCGCGGAGGTGCTGTCATGTAGAGGAGAGGTTAGGGTTTATTGGGGAAAAAACAGTGAAATCGCGTGCTGAGGTTAGGGCTCAAAATCGCTTGAAGAGATGCAAGGTTATTGATGCAATCGCCTGCGGAGGTGAAAATTAGGGACGGCGTGCTGAAGTGAAGGGTTGGGGATGCTAGATGCGTTTGCATGGATATGTTTACGCGTAGTACACTTGTTATTTTAAAAATTTTTTGAGCAAATATTTTAAGTGACCACGTGACTTTTTAGTAGTCTTTTAGTCCACATTTTTGTAATTGTTGTCTACGTAAAACAGAAAAGGAAATAAACTACTTTTGTAGCCACGATTTTAAATGTTTGCCAAATAATATCCATCTCATTGCCTACATTTGTAAAACCGTGGCCTCTTTGATTTTTAGGCCACACATTTTTAGCCGTGGCAATGATTGGCATGGCCTAAAGTCAAAAATGTTGTAGTGCGTCCAAGTCTCTTGGTGGTCCGGTTCATTGGCTGGCTCGTTGTTGCTCCCCCAGACTCCCCAACAAGTGGTATCAGAGCCATGATTCGGCTTAGTGGGGGAGCGGGTAGTGGATCCAGGTTTGGATCAAGTATAGTGATGTGGGTGACTCGCACTTGGGAGGAGATGTTGGAAATTCAAGTGAGTGGTTAGTCCCACATCGGCTATGAATGAGGTATATGAAGGATATATAAGAGAGGGGACCCATATACCTAACACCTTAAGGTTTTGGGTGGAGATGTGGTGTCCAAGTCTCTTGGTGGTCCAGTTTATTGGCTAGCTCGTTGTTGCTCCCGGTGCTCCCCAACAATTTGTTCATTATTCTCTTGACAATGGTATTGGTCTCAGTGGCGGACCCAGGATCAGGGGGTTCAAAATTGTGTATTGAGTGCAATTGGGTGCAAAATCAGGGGTACTAGTGTAAATTTAAAATTTCAGAGAGTTCAAAAACAATTATATAGGAATAAAAATAACATATACTTTTTTTATCAGGGGGTTCAAGTGAACCTCCTCAAGACAACTTGGGTCTGCCACTGATTGGTCTAGCCCCCCTTGTCTTTTTTTTTTGGTATTTCGCTTTATTTGTTTTCTTTTCAATGAAATGAGGGGGAGTAGTTTTTTTTCTTGCTCATGATTTTTTTCTAGGGAAAATTTGCATCAGAAAGTTTTAACGAATCTCCTAAATTTCTTTACAAAAAAGCTTCTTGTACGTTTGTGTGAACTCAGTTTATGAAAAGAGTGTAACTTAGTTTTTTAGAGGCGGTGTGTGCACTCACTTCTTGTATGGAGTATTAATAGAGCAGGTTTTGATAAATTTCTTCAAGTTTGGGTGAAAAGCTAGGAATTCCTGCTTTTGTCTAATCAATTCTACTGGCTCTGAATCAATTTTTTCTACCACAATTTTATCCGTCAAACACAAAATCTTCAATTATATTGAACCTATTTTTTCTTCCGAAATTGATTTTGGACTTTCCAAAATGCACTTTGGACTTGGTGTGTTGCGCCCAAGATACTTTGTACCTAGCTTTCCCCACATTTTAGCTTTTTTTTTTAAATTTATTTTATGATTAGTGAGTGATGAGAATCTAGGGTTCGAGTTGTGTGCAGTCAAAACTACACGCAGTCGGACAGTCAATAAAATTGGGACCGTCTGATCTTAGTTGGACGACTCTAAACCCACTAATGGCACGATTGCACACATTAGGCGACTGCATTAAATCCAAATCTGAGAATTTAGAAAGGTGAAAGAGATGGTCCACATGAGTGGCAGATCTTCTTTAGGGCCCAGGTGGGCCACGACCCACCACAAAAAATTGTATTGACATTACTAAAATACCCTCATTTTTGAAAATCAATTACTAAATATATATGGTTTTTTCGCAAAACTAACTTATCAAATAGCCTGACGTTGTGGTTAGCGTTTCCTTCCTTAACTTACTGTTTTCGTGTTTGAATCATCCCTCAACCCTTTTTATTTTAAAACTCGGTGCAACTGTAGTCGTTGTTGCAATTATTTTTGTTCTTTCATTTAAAAAAATCAGGAAATTGAAAACAGCAAACTCCGGTTTTAATACCGGTACATAGAAGCGATAAACACTCTTTCACCACTAGACTAGCAAACTAATTTGGTATATTTGCGCAAGGTAATTTATTTATATTATTATATCTAATAAAGAAACACTAAATCTTAAAAAGGTAACTTTTATTAGGATTTTTTTTGTTACTACATTCATGCTCTTCCATATTTAGGAATTTTATTTTTTATATGGCTATGTTAAAATGGAATTTGGGTGATTATTAAATTTATGTTGTGAATTTATTTCTGGATCTTTTTAGTTTTAGTAAATTAAAATTTAAATATATGAAATTTTGGAATTTATTTTTGCTTATCATCACCTGCGTCTGATTTGTTGGTTAATTTTCTCGGCATCGTCTTCGCATCATCGCCGCGACTTTCTTTCATTACGGCAAATTTCTGAAGCTAAGTTTCTACCTTTTTGTTTTATGCATCTCTGCTCATATGTTACTGAGTTTCGCGTCTCTTTCATTAGCAGTCTACCTGAACTTTTTAGTGAAGCTCTCCCACCGGCCCACACGTAATCCACCAGGATCAGAGGACATAATAGAGATTTTCATAAATAACCAATAAATATCATACCAAGTAGGGGTCGGATGGCTCCCCATCAAATCATCAAAGAGGCTTCCAAATTGTATGTATTGTCGTTGACCCAATCTGAGTGGGGGCCTACTCTCACACTTTTGCCATATATTTCCCAAACCTTGTCTGAGCAGAGTTGCAGACTGCACCATTTCCCCTTTCTCCATTACAACAGGTCGACAAAACCTTACACTATGTTTGCACGGCAAAAGAAAATTGAAGGAAAGAAACTAAGAAAATAACGTGGAAGGAATAAAAGTGAATAGAAAATATCAGGTAGAAAGTGAGATGATTTGTTAGTTGTTTGGTAGGAGTAAAATTAGATAATAAGTGAGAGAAAAGAAAGATATATACTTAGTAAATGACATAAATATCCCTAAATATACATACATATATACACACACACACATATATATATATATATATATATATATATATATATATATATATATTTATATGTTTGTGTGTTTAATATATTTATATTTACATTTTGTATATTTAAATTTATATATAAATAAAATTTATATATAATTAAATTTTTTGGTCTAATCAGGAAGATTGATGGTGAGTAAATATACAAAGCTCTTATTTCTTTTCCTAAAAAAAGGGTTTTTAGTCATTTCATAGAATTAGTTGATGTCCATGTGTTTTCTTCCCAAATTGAGTGGAATGCCTTCGAGGCATGACCCCAACTATATAAGCCTTTTTCTCCTCTCAGACAAGAGAACCAAATAAATGATGACACAGTTTTCAGAAATCTTTCCCTCATAATTCTTTCTTTCCTCGCACTTGCCTTGGAACCAAACATAGCCTTAGGCTGTCTTTGGTCAACTATTCAAGGGATTGATGGAGGGAAAGTAGCATGAAAGTGACTCTTTCCATCGTTTGGTTACTGTAAAAAAGTGAAAGGAATGATAATAAATTGTGGGGTCCACCCAAAAAAACTTTCTACCCACACACGGGAGGAAAGGTTACTTTATCAATACGTAAGGTGATATGCTAAACAGCGTGCTTTGGTGTACATGGTTCAGAATAAATTTGAATTGTTCAAATACACAAAGTTTGTTCCTCGATAACCGGTTTGGTTAAAAAAAATCGTGACAAAATACATAAAGTGTTTTATAATTATAATTTAATTTTTATTCATAGGAACTTCACCCACATTTACAAAACAACCTCACATCATATTCTTTCAACTTTCTATCTTTGAGTACCGCGTTGCTTCTATTTTATTGGTGATTTTCATCCAACCCTACATGATACCCACCATTTTCACTTTCTAATTGTGTTATATTATTTTCTTTCTAATTATGAGTTAAGTTTTTATATTTACATTTCATAAATATGGATTATGTTATTAAAATTTTTAGACATTTTCTTCCTACTATCTATGGATGTTTAATTTCAACGTTTTTGTTAGTATTCTTTTTAAATTTTATAATTTTATAATTTTCTTATTTAACTTATAGTTACAATTTAATTTTTAATCACAGTTATTTGACTATATATTTTACAAACCAACACCATTAATTGGTCCACTGGCATAAGCTACACTGGGACACGTGGTCGACTCAGTGCTTCCGAGTTCGATTCCGGCAGTAGACAAGCTCTGTACAGTTAAAAAAAGAAATCGAGCATGAACGTTTATAAGGAGGTTTGCTAATAAATTCGTAAAAAAGTTAATACTCATTTTCACGAAGAAATTTAGCCAATCTCGTGCATCGCACCGGTTTTGGGGATAGTTTTTCTTAATTGTTGCAAATTTGTCAAAACATTCTTTTTTTTAATGAAAAAGGGGAATAATGCCAAAGATATTAGACGGGAATCAACCGCGGAATAAAAATTCCTAAACCAAACCAGCAACAATTAAGTGTTTAATATTATCAGAGTGAATGGAAAAAAAATGGAGAGCATTCCTATCATCTAAATCACAGCCTAAGGCAGTAAGATTGTCACCTACTTTATTTTTTTTTATAAACCAGGTATTTTCTGCGCGCAACTGCAGAGACTAATCCCTCGAGCCGGGCTACATGCCCAAGTCTGGGTGGAGATGTGGTGTCCAGTTTTGGGTGGAGAGAAGGTGGAGAGAGGGGACCCATATACCTAACGAGACATGATAGAGAAATTGTGTGTCCCAAGCTGGTGTCCGATCAATTAAATATTAGTCTCCCTCTAGACATGATAGAGAAATTGTGTGTCTCATTCTGTTACCAACCCGTTTCACTATTTCCTTAATTCTCTTCTTTTGTAGCTCGCCTCTATGGCAGTTTTACCTTCCTCCAGCTTGGAATTGAGCATATCTGTCCCAGGTTTTGCAACCACTCTTCTTCCCTCATCATCTGGTAAGCACTATAGACACAAGTACTAGTTTCTTTCCTCCTCTTCTTCCTTTTTGCAATTTTTGATCCTCATTCTTTTCTTTGTACTAGTTTGTTTAATTTTGTGTAAATTATTTATATCAATTAAATAATTTAATTCAAAGTTTTTCAAAATCCGTAAAACTTTTCTGCTAAATATAGTCCTGTAAAATTAGAATGGTATGAATCCATCATATTTCCAATATTGTCCTAATATTGGATTATATATAGAGAGAAGACAGTTGTCTTTAAAATCTGGAATTACATGTATAAATTATAAGGCACTGGAGTTGGGTGTTACAGTGAAAAAGTTGGACATAAACCGAGAACCCTTAGGAGAAGAATGGATGGAAGAGGAAGAAGAAAGCAGCAATCCTCGGAAAAAACTCCGTCTCACAAAGGAACAGTCCCATCTCCTTGAAGAAAGCTTCAAACAAAACCACACATTAAACCCAGTAACCATTCAATCCTCTCTTTATTCATTTTTGTCTCATCATTATATTGATCGATGTTTGCTTATATTCTGCTGTTGAACTAATAATAATATGCATATTGGGTTGTGCAGAAGCAGAAAGATTGTTTGGCAATGCAGCTGAAGCTCCGACCAAGGCAAGTGGAGGTCTGGTTTCAGAACCGTAGGGCCAGGTAAAGGCTACCTAGCTAATATATCCTACATTGCTTAATTTCTCCTTTAATTATGACTCCACTTCAAAATACTATAATTTCATGATCTTCGTAGACTTCCTCAGATTCATTTTAATTGTTTTTAAGTTTGTTTTGCATAAATCAAAAAAATTAATAAATTTGTTAATCATCGCACTTATTTTTTTTGAACTCGAGACCTCTTGCCAACTGAGCTACTTGAGATAACATTTTAAAATTTTAAAATATTGAAAAATACATAAGTAATGTATCTTAAACTATCAAAATAACAACAAGAAACAAACAATTTTTTTCTTAAAAATGGACGAAGAATATGAAACAGATGGAGTACCAATTATAAGGTGTATATTTTTTGACAGTTTTTTTTAGTTCAAGACAGAAATTTTAAAGTTTATAGGTAATTGTCAAATGTTGAAATAAATTATGACACAATCAAGATATACTCACTCACATGTCGACAGTCGACATAAACTAACACATGATATTATATACTACTCACATTACAAGTGCTGATAGATCCATTAGGCTAGAATAACTAAGGTAGAAATGATTGATAGTAAATATTGAATAACATAAGTTTTTGAGAATAATTTATGTCATTCATGATGTTATGTTTACATTTACTTTATTTATTTATTTCTTTTAAATTTAAAAATAAATTAGCAAATAGTATCTGATGCACTGTTTCTATTATTTATAAGGTAAAAAGTAGGGGTGTTCGCGGTGCGGTTTGGTTCGATTTTGTGACAAAAAGTGAACCGAACCGCAAGGTAAAACTACATGCGGTTTGGTTTGGTTGACTTTCTAAAAAAAATCCAAACCAAACCAAACCAAACAAATACGGTTTGGATTGGTTCGGTTTTTTCTGAGAGAAAACATAATTTAAAACGGAGTTAAAATTAACTAAAATAAAAAACGGCTAACATAAATCTTTAAGAAAAAATCTACTCAAATATATGTAGTATATAAATTACCCTCTTTTAATTCTTTTAAAATAGCTATAGCCATGTTTAAATGAATTTGAATTAAATGTTTTATTGTAATGTTTAAATATATCATAACAATATGGATTGTTTGTAAGTGAGTAAAAAAATCAATTGGATTTGGGCTAGTAAGTGAGTGAGAGTTGGGTTTTAGTTGGATTTGGGCTAATAAATTAGTAAGGAAGGTTGTAAGTCAATAATCATTAGTGTTATTTGCGGTTTGGTTTGGTTCGGTTGGTGGAACAAAAATCGCAGGCCGAACCAAACCGCGCGGTTGATTGAAAAAGAAATCGAATAGATTTTGTGGTTTGTGGTTTTTTGCGGTTTTGGGTTTGGGTTGGTTCGGTTTGTGGTTTTCTATTGAGTTGGTTCGGTTTTGAACACCCTTAGTAAAAAGTACTTTTTAGGTTCATATGTACATTATGTTTATATTATAGACCGAAAATATCAGTTATTCAATAAAACTAAAAAGTGTTTTTTCTTGTGAATGAGACAAGAAAGAGTATCTCATAAACTGTGAGGAAGTCTTGACTCTTTGCCGGATTAAATGACAATTTCAATAATATGGGAGACTCTATCTCCGAGGTTCGAACTCAAAGTACTCCCTCCGTCTCATATTATATGTCGTTTTGGGTCATTTCACACATATTAAGAAAAATAGTTAATTTTGTATGGGGAAGAGAAATTGTGAGTTAGTTTACCAAATTAACTTTCATTAATGACATTGGAAATATAAATTAATAGAGTTATGAAAAAATATATTATTAAATAATAAATGGTAAGACTGAAAAGAAATATTAATATTTCATTTAGACAAAAGTTATGTATTATGAGAGAAATTTTTTTAACCGAAAAGTTATATAACATGAGACTGAGAGGGAGTATTTTGTAAAAATATTGAGAAAAAAACAGTTGCTGTGAGGAATTAATGATGTCGTTCAAGTGTTAACAATAATACAGGTGTGAGCAAAAAACACAATCATTGTTGTCCAAATTAGAGCAGACAAGTCGATAATGATAGCACCGCATTTGTGGAGTTTTATTCGGCCTCGTGTGCTACACTCACTACACTACACTGATCAACCTCTCCAATAAGTGCATGCACCTTTGACCACTCAATTTGGTCTTTAGACCACCCATGCAATGCAATGCAATGCAGTGTAGTTAATGTTGCTTGTGTTGACTAAGTTGGCAGGGGCAAGCTGAAGCAGACAGAGATGGAGTTTGAGTGCCTGAAGAGGTGGTTTGGATCACTGACAGAGCAGAATCGAAGGCTACAAAGAGAAGTGGAACAACTCAGGGCTATGAAGGTGGGTCCACCCACAGTAATGTCCCCTCACAGTTCCGAGCCTCTCCCAGCTTCCACCTTATCCATGTGTCCCCGGTGTGAGCGTGTCACCACCACCGTCACCGCTAGCGTCGACAATGAAGCCACCTCAGCCGCAACTTTGTCCCCTAAAGTGTCGACGCCTGCCCTCCAATCGCGTCAAGTGTGAAACGCCTTGTTTGGCACGTTTCTTTCTGCACCCGTGCACGCCACCTACATTAATTAAATGGAATTACACAACAAAATTTCCTTTTTAAAAAAGTCAAGGAAGGATGTTCTCCATCAAAAACAAAAGTCAAGGATGTGTCATAGCTAGAATCGTTTTACTACATGTGTACTACTAGTATACTACGAAAAGGTGTTTGGGGGAGGTAGGGACGCTTTTGTAGTAATAGTAGCAGTACTATACGTTTCAGATGATTAGCCATTTTCCATTTAACCATTTTCCATATCGATCTTGTTGCGGTGTTTTTGATTTTTCGTCTTGTTGCGGTGTTTGTTTGGTTCAGATCGGCACATCAACTTCGACCTATTGCAGATTCAACCAATGACTGAGGCCTCAAAGTTACACATCTGGAGGCATCGGTACTGTAACACCCCGAATTTCGAAGCGTTACTAATTACTAATTGAACTAAACTCCTAATATGAAATAATTTTGGAAATGTACTCTTCATGCTTTTTCAAAACAGGTGTATATTTTTTTTCTTTTAAAACTCTTTTCAAAGCAATCCGAGTATTGCAGCATTTCTCGAAACATGATGCCTCACTTAATATGATATAAAAATTAGAACTCAAATATAACATGTATATGTTAATTTCCCCACACCAATGTGATAACTGTTTCCAAAAATTTGTACAATGCAAAGACAAAATATGTTTAAAATAAAAACACCCCCATTTTGGGACTAAATATCACTATTATACATATTCGGCAAATGCTGATACCAAGATCCGCTCAAGAATCATACACTTGAGAAATTTTCCCAAAATGATGACAAAAGAAGACTCCTACGCTGATCAAGGATTCTATACTCAACTATCGGTGGGGACCACGATGAGTCCACCAGTACTCCACTAAGGAAGGACACTGTCCTGTGCAATTTTATCTCTGAAAAACTGAACTATGGTTCTCCAATAGCTGGGTTGACATCCATTGCATTGGAGAATCACAGGCAATGGTTATCTTCTAGAAATTACACATATATAGATATAAACCGACTCATATATACATAACCACTTTACATATGCATAATTTTAACAAGCTTCAAACAACATTCTAACAGCTCAGCACCAACAACTCATCATGTAACACCCTAATATTTCTAACAAGTAGAAATACTAAAATGCACAACTCAGTATACATCAGAGTAAAATTCCTGTATTTGGATATTGAACAAAACTAAAAACTTGATATAACTCATCAAGTGACCAATCTTATTCCCTATTATTCAATATCAAAAACAGCAATAGCGGAAACGATTTACAACTTCTAATACATGTACAAGTCATAAACTGTGACTTGAGTTGGGGTTAACCTGAGTTACAAGGTAAGGTAACTACTAGGCGTTATCTCGGGAACTGATAAACTTGGTTAAAAATGAATTGGAGTCTAACGGTGTCGGTTACTCCTAAACGGATCTCCGATCACTAATACTCTTACTACCTGAAGTTTTTGTTTAGTTTGCAACTTTTTGGATGGCCTATAAAGGTTTACGCGACGACATAACGATTGCTTCGGCTCCAAGGTCTGAACCGTCGCCCACAACTTCCTCGAACAATCACGGATGCCCATCTATTGTTCTGGAATGTCATTTGTAGCCCTCTACTTCTGCTGCGCGCTCTGATGAAACGAGAAGGCTAGAAATCCTATGGTTCAGGGTTTCAGACATTTTCGGGGCTGAGGCAACCAATAGTCATCATTTTCAGTAACTCACATGACACATTGAGCGGATCCAGACCCAATACTTCACATAATATACTGAAAGGTTCTGACAGTCAATCGTCTAAGTCCCTAACTGACTCGATCTAATAGCCTGTTGACCGTAAGGTCACTAAGCCCGACTAGGTCGAACTGCTCTGATACCAAAATGTAACACCCTAATATTTCTAACAAGTAGAAATACTAAAATGCACAACTCAGTATACATCAGAGTAAAATTCTTGTATTTGGATATTGAACAAAATTAAAAACTTGATATAACTCATCAAATGATCAATCTTATTCCCTATTATTCAATATCAAAAACAGCAATAACGGCAACGATTTACAACTTCTAATACATGTACAAGTCATAATATCGAAATTACATTAAAACTAGGGGAAACAAAATGAAGACAAAAGCTAAGTCTTTGGGCTCTCCATAAGGCCTCATCTAACCATGCTTTCTCGCTTTGTTCTTTCCCTGCGTATCTGTAAAACATCAACATATAAAGGGTGAGATTCCAAATCTCAGTGAGTCCTATCGAGACCCCTTACTACACACTCCGGTTCATTTATTTCTTGTTCATTTAGTCGTAGTCCATTTAGGTCCTACGTGCATATAGCTTACACTAGCTTCAAACCTCGTGAGGCCTAGGTTCTGGGGCTCATGACTTCCCCTCCCCTAGTATACTAATCAACTAGGTCATCACCCGCGCTTTGATATAATTTATATATCCTGACTTGATTGAACATTTAGTTCCAGGAATAAACAGTCACTTGAACATTTAGTTCCATGAATAGTAAACATAACACATGTTCGCTCACGTGTACTACTTTACGGTTTTGGAAACAAATACGACTTCCAAAAACAACTCATTTTAGACCTTGCAATCATGTTCAAAAATAGAGCATCATTGGTTCCATGACATGAGGGACAGTTGGGAACGAAATCGAACGAAACGAAGAACAAAAGCATATTCTCAGTCACATGCAAGGTTGAAACAATAAAATTGAAAACCCTAAGCGAGTATAGAACTCACCGGAATGTGATGAAAATCACATAACCACAATGAACGGGGCTCAACGCCACTAGACTTCCCGAACGATCCCGAATTATCTTTTGGGACAGCATCTGCGAGCTGTTTTGGAACAAACATAACTAATTAGATTCTTAACCAAAATCTTTCAAACCAGTGCCTAATGTGTAGATAATTTTGTCTATTTTTCACATGGTTCAAGTCCCACACTGATATGATGAGTATTCAAGGAGTTACTAGTAAAATACATAGACCGGTACAAAATCGGTACTGTTATAAAAGAAAAACTTGTAACTAATTGTTCTCCCTCAATACTCAGTCAAATCAAGTGGTTCTTGTGCCTAAACTAAAGGATTTTGTATCTAGTTTCTAAAGAAACAAAAATTACATTCAACGGATGACTATGGAGGGAGTTATGAAGGATTTACCATACGTGGTCAAATCTGTTTTATAGACAGAGTTTGCTGGGAATTTAAGAACTGAAACAAGAAATTGAAACAAGAAATCATCACTTCTAGAGAGACCCATAGTCGCGAAATTGCTGCTTTAAACAGTCGATTAACAGAATTTGAGACTCGTATCGGTTCCTTCTCATTTTGGTTACAAGATCCTTCAACACTACCATGAGTCACCTTACTTTTCTATATTTTACCATGTTGGCATAACCTTTCCTTATATAGCATATGACTTGTGAGTCATGATTCGTTTGATGGAATCCTTTATTACTATCTATTTTTTTCTCTACAATGGTTAAAATTAAATTTTTTCTCTTTTGCTGTTTCGACTCGCAAACTTTATCATATGTCAACCCTTTTGATCATGACAAAAAGGGGGAGAGAAATATAGTGTTGTTCATAAAATATAGTGTCAACTCCTATCCCCAAGAGCCACGAAATGGAGCTTCAAAATGCTAACACTAACTTCAATCCTCAATTATAAACCTCCATTTATCTCATCTTAAGCTCCCAGGTGTGGATATCTTGTACTGCAGGACTTGTATTGCAGGTCAAAGTTTTGATGATGAAAAAGACCAGAGCTAAAGGTGATAAGAGTAAAAGTTGACCAAAGCCAAAGGTGATGAAAGTGACAAAGTATCAAAATCACAATCCAAGACAATCAAACTCAAGAATTGAAGTTTCAAGATATAAGGGTAGTCCTTATAAATAAGAGTAGTCCTTAGGGTTTGGGTGTGTCTTAGGAAAAAGTGTAAGCTCTTACGAAGGTCAGCTCATCTCTCAAAGTCCCACGTCTTTCAAAATGCATGCATGCACACGTAAACTCAAACCATTTTGAAACCTTTTTGAAAAAGAAAGAAATCGATTCAATATTTTTTACTAAACAACAAAATCGATTTCTAACACAATTTGAAAGTGCATAATCGATTTTACTAAGTATATAATCGATTCATAACTCCTTTTGAAAGCAAAGAATCGATTCACAATGTTTTCACTAAGCCTATAATCGATTTGCACCTATTTACACAAAGCAAGGAATCGATTACCACTTTAGAATGATTCAGGCACATAATCGATTCTTGCTATTCCTAAAAAGCACATAATCGATTTCCTTTTTCTTTTAAGGAAGCACACAATCGATTCACTCATGTTTTAAACAACCACATAATCGATTTGCAGATCCCTTGTTTTAAACACATAATCGATTTGCATCTTACTCATTCTCAAGCATATAATAGATTGTCAATTTCAGTTCATTCAGGCAAACAATCGATTCTCACATTTCCATAAATGTTTCAACGGTCATATTTTCTATACGCCTATAAATAGAGGCTTCACAATTCATTTTGACAACAACCCATTTCACGAATTCAAAGTTCATTTTAGAAAAACTCTTCATATTTTATTTTTGCTCTTCTCGCACCGCTGGTCCGTCAGAGCTGATCTCTCGCAAAAGTTAGTTGGAGTTGCATTCTTAAGTTGTATTATCTGCCTACATTAGAGGTATTTCGGTCTTTAAGTTTGTAATTGTTTATTGGTTGTATTTTGTACTAGGGAGTGGGGTATCTCTCTAGGGTAGCTGTTTGTACTAGGAAGTGGGGTATCTTTCTGGGGCAGCTTGTTGTAACAAGGGTGGGGTATCTCTTATTGTATTGTGGTTATATTTGAGGGCTCTTCATAGGCTGGGTATCCTAGGGAAGAGTGCCTGAGTCTGTAAAGGTTTCCAAGGCACCCGTAAGCCTTGTTTTGTGTTAGTGGAAAATCTCACAAGGGTGTGAGGACTGGACGTAGGTCACTAGGAGGTGACCGAACCATGATAAATCTTTGTGCGCTTTACTGCTTTATTTCTAATTCATTCGCTTCCATTTAACCTGCGCGATAATTAATCTAAGTCATTGAAAAAGGGGAAAAAGTTTTCAAAAGATCTGAAAAGTTTTTAAATCTCAATTCACCCTCCTCTTGAGACTGAAGCCACTTGGCAACAGGTGGTATCAGAGCTAGACTCTTGTATAAAGGGCCGAGCAGCTTCAAGAGTAATGGCTTCAGGTTGGTCTACGCAAGAGGGTGCTTCTCTTACCCGTCCTCCGGGATTCAACGGGAAAGATTACGCATATTGGAAAGAAAGAATGAGAATATTTATTGAAGGGGTAGACTTAGATGTTTGGGATGCTGTGGAAAAAGGACCCTTTGTCCCCACGCACATGGTAAATGGTATTCTTACAATAAGAGGTAGAAATTAATGGTCTGATGAGGAGAAAAGAAAAGTTCAACATAATCTGCGGGCTAAAAACATAATTACTTCTGTTTTGAGTCCTGATGAATTTTGTAGAGTTTCAAACTGTAAATCTGCTCAAGAAATGTGAGATAATCTTCAAGTAGCTCATGAGGGTACTAGTGAGGTTAAAAGAGCAAGAACCAACACTCTTATCAGAGAGTACGAACTGTTCAGAATGAATACAGGTGAAACTATACCTGACATGCAAAAGAGGTTCACTCACATAGTGAATCAACTAAGCTTGTTAGGAAAGTCATTCCCAGCTGAGGATCTAATCAACAAAGTTCTGAGATGTTTGAATCGAGAATGGCCACCCAAGGTAACTGCTATAGCTGAATCGAGAAATTTAGCTACAATGTCACTTGCCACTCTGTTTGGAAAGCTTCAAGAGCATGAACTGGAGCTCACCCGTCTGGCTGAGCATGAAAATTCAGATAAGAAAAAGAAAAGCTTGGCTCTGAAAGCATCTAGTTCAAGTCAACTTTGTGAGAGCGAAGATTCAGAAAATGAGGATGATGAAAATGAAGAAAGTATGGCTCTTATGGTTCGAGGGTTCAAGCGGTTTATGAAACAGAAAAATTATTCTAAAAAGAACTTCAACCCTAAGAGGAGAGAAAGCTCATCCAGTCCTCTTACTTGCTATGAATGTGGGAAACCCGGGAATATGAAGATTGAATGCCCTAATCTACAGAGAAAGGGATCCAAATTCGAAAAGAAGACATTCAAAGAAAACGAAAGAAGGAAAGCCTACGTAGCGTGGGAAGACAATGACACAAGCAGTTCAGATGGCTCAGAAAGGGAAGAAGCTCATGTTGCTCTTATGGTCAACCACGTAAGTGAAAGTGAATCCGAAAATGAGGTAAGTTCTAACTCTGACTCTTTACAAAATGCATATGATGAACTGCATGAAGCATTTATTGAGTTGCATGATGATTCCTTAAAACTAGCTAAAGCCTTAGATAAATCAAAGAAAGTTATTACTAATCTTCAAAATGAAGTTATTGCTTTAACTAAGGAAAGACTAGAACTCAAAAAGGAAAACTATAGTCTGGGATATCTTAAAGCAAATTATGCGTGTGATAAATGTGTTGAACTTGAAAAGAAAGTTCATGAACTTGAATGGACAGTAGGAAAGATGTCTAACTTACAGCATGTGCATCCTAGGGCTCCAAGAAATAATTTTGTGAAAAGAAATGTACATCATAGACCTCCTAGAAACAATCTCATAGAAAGGTATGTACATTATAAATCAAAGATTTCCACTAGATCATATAGTAAATGTTGTTATTGTAACAAAACTGGACATACAGCTTCTGTTTGCAGGACGAGAGGTAAGCAAAATATAAAAAAGGCGTGGGTTCCTAAAGGGACCATGCCATACACTAACCCACAAGGACCCAAAGAGATTTGGGTACCTAGAATCCTGTTTTAAATCACTGCAGGTATGCTTCAAGGTATGGGGGACATTGGTACCTTGACAGCAAACACACAAGTGCATGACTGGAGAAGCAAAGTCCTTAAACACTCACCCCCAAGGCAAGCAGTCATGTGACTTATGAATAAAGAATCTTCGGTGAAGGTTAGTCTTTATAAATGATCTATCCATTATGATTGACATGTATGCAAAGAAGTAAATATGTTCACCTCATGCATCTGAGAAAAACCTTTTATAAGGCATGTCAATGTTACTAAGTATAAAATTAGATAGAAACACAAAGAACCCCGTTAAAAATTCTCTAAGTCCGTGCATATAGAAATTAAAATACCACCATCTTAGAGTTTATGATTCAGATATTAAGTTAGTTGAGTCTTTTCAAAACAGCAAATTAATACTCCTTCATAAACTGTTGCAAAAGAAAATGTGCTAATTTTTGAGTCATAGAGTTATTTTCGCTTTAAAAAGAAAATTTGTATTTATTATGTATGGTGTGAAAAATCGATTTCCAAGTCCCTACTAGTATGCTAAAATCGATTATGATTCTTGCTTGCTCCCTACTTCTCAATCGATTATGTGCCTTCCCAAAATCACAACTAAATCGATTACCTTCCTAAAATAACTCTCCTTATCTTACAAAACTTAAGCGCCGCCTCCTTATCTTTTCTAAAGGCGCAAAATCTTCTCCTATTTTTTTTGGGCGCCTATCCATATATCTAAGCGATTATACTATTTCTTTTTAGCGACTCATCTCACTATTCACTCCATTCCAAAAGAGCACTCATCGTAAAAACAACCTCTCCTTGAGCATCATGCCTCCAAGAACCAAAAATGTCTGTATCAAAAGGAAGAAGATGCATGATGGCGAAACCAGTAACTCCTCTCAACCCTTCTACTCCGGATACTTCACTAATCCTGATCACTCTGAACTATACAACAGCAACTTCTCTCTTAGAGGATTAGGAACCACATATGCCCTAGATTTACCATGGTTTCGTAGTCAAAGAGGCTTTGAGTTCATTGATTGGCTAGACTATCACAAGATATTAGATTTCCTAATGATAACAGGATCAGTGGTTCCGGATTCAGTTAAAGCCTTCTACACCACGCTAAGCTACAATGACAAATCTGAAACTCTGTCAGCCGAATTAAAAGGAACTAGAATCCATCTCACCTTGGCTCAGTTTAGTAACATTACGAGTCTACCTTGTGATGGTGAGAAATTGATTCAAATGTCTCCTCCGATGTCTTGGACCGAGTTGGACCATGGAAAAGCGTGTGTATCAATCTGTCATGCCCTGGCTGATGTTGGAAAACGGCCTATATTAGCCAAATCCCTCACAATCCAAAATAGGCTCCTGCACTACATCATTGCCCGGATTATCCTTCCCAAAACCTCAAACCTAGCTCAGGTAACCTATGACGAAATGACCTTACTTTGGGGCATTAAAAATCAGAAAAGCATAAACTGGGCACATCTGATCGTAAACCACATGATGAAACACAAAAATTCCAGTGACTCATCCCTTCCATACTGTGTTCTCATCACAAAAATCCTCCACCATTTCAACATCCCATTCTTAGGAGAGAAAATTCTAAAAGGAAAAGCGGCCTATCACATGATCAACACCTCCACCATAAATCAAATGAACTACATTCAAGATGGAGATACATGGTATCATGCCACCATTGGTATAACATCCTCCCAAGAATTTGATCCAAATAGGCCACCTGATTCCAACACGCACTCTACAATACCTGAGGTTGCACAGCCCAACACAAACAACTCTACTGCTGCAGCTGCCAACTCCTCGTCCGCCCTTGATCATTTCTTGGTTGCACTAAACATTTTTCAAAATGAGCAGCACGAAATGCATGAAGAATTGAAACAAGAAATCATCACTTCCAGAGAGACCCATAGTCGCGAAACTGCTGCTTTAAACAACCGATTAATAGAATTTGAGACTCGTATCGGTTCCTTCTCATTTTGGTTACAAGATCCTTCAACACTACCATGAGTCACCTTACTTTTCTATATTTTACCATGTTGGCGTAACCTTTCCTTATATAGCATATGACTTGTGAGTCATGATTCGTTTGATGGAATCCTTTATTACTATCTATTTTTTTCTCTACAATGGTTAAAATTAAATTTTTTCTCTTTTGCTGTTTCGACTCGGAAACTTTATCATATGTCGACCCTTTTGATCATGACAAAAAGGGGGAGAGAAATATAGTGTTGTTCATAAAATATAGTGTCAACTCCTATCCCCAAAAGCCACAAAATGGAGCTTCAAAATGCTAACACTAACTTCAATCCTCAATTATAAACCTCCATTTATCTCATCTTAAGCTCCCAGGTGTGGATATCTTGTACTGCAGGACTTGTATTGCAGGTCAAAGTTTTGATGATGAAAAAGACCAGAGCTAAAGGTGATAAGAGTAAAAGTTGACCAAAGCCAAAGGTGATGAAAGTGACAAAGTATCAAAATCACAATCCAAGACAATCAAACTCAAGAATTGAAGTTTCAAGATATAAGGGTAGTCCTTATAAATAAGAGTAGTCCTTAGGGTTTGGGTGTGTCTTAGGAAAAAGTGTAAGCTCTTACGAAGGTCAGCTCATCTCTCAAAGTCCCACGTCTTTCAAAATGCATGCATGCACACGTAAACTCAAAAACCATTTTGAAACCTTTTTGAAAAAGAAAGAAATCGATTCAATATTTTTTACTAAACAACAAAATCGATTTCTAAAACAATTTGAAAGTGCATAATCGATTTTATTAAGTATATAATCGATTCATAACTCCTTTTGAAAGCAAAGAATCGATTCACAATGTTTTCACTAAGCCTATAATCGATTTGCACCTATTTACACAATGCAAGGAATCGATTACCACTTTAGAATGATTCAGGCACATAATCGATTCTTGCTATTCCTAAAAAGCACATAATCGATTTCCTTTTTCTTTTAAGGAAGCACACAATCGATTCACTCATGTTTTAAACAACCACATAATCGATTTGCACATCCCTTTTTTTAAGAACATATTCGATTTGCATCTTACTCATTCTCAAGCATATAATCAATTGTCAATTTCAGTTCATTTAGGCAAACAATCGATTCTCACATTTCCATAAATGTTTCAACGGTCATATTTTCTATACGCCTATAAATAGAGGCTTCACAATTCATTTTGACAACAACCCATTTCACGAATTCAAAGTTCATTTTAGAAAAACTCTTCATATTTTATTTTTGCTCTTCTCGCAACGCTGGTCCGTCAGAGCTGATCTCTCGCAAGAGTTAGTTGGAGTTGCATTCTTCAAGTTGTATTATCTGCCTACATTAGAGGTATTTTGGTCTTTAAGTTTGTAATTGTTTATTGGTTGTATTTTGTACTAGGGAGTGGAGTATCTCTCTAGGGTAGCTGTTTGTACTAGGAAGTGGGGTATCTTTCTGGGGCAGCTTGTTGTAACAAGGGTGGGGTATCTCTTGTTGTATTGTGGTTATATTTGAGGGCTCTTCATAGGTGGGGTATCCTAGGGAAGAGTGCCTGAGTCTGTAAAGGTTTCCAAGGCACCCGTAAGCCTTGTTTTGTGTTAGTGGAAAATCTCACAAGGGTGTGAGGACTGGACGTAGGTCACTAGGAGGTGATCGAACCATGATAAATCTTTGTGTGTTTTACTGCTTTACTTCTAATTCCTTCAATTCCATTTAACCTGCGCGATAATTAATCTAAGTCATTGAAAAAGGGGAAAAAGTTTTCAAAAGATCTGAAAAGTTTTTAAATCTCAATTCACCCCCCTCTTGAGACTGAAGCCACTTGGCAACAAGTGGTATCAGAGCTAGACTCTTGTATAAAGGGCCTAGCAGCTTCAAGAGTAATGGCTTCAGGTTGGTCTACGCAAGAGAGTGCTTCTCTTACCCGTCCTCCGGGATTCAACGGGAAAGATTACGCATATTGGAAAGAAAGAATGAGAATATTTATTGAAGGGGTAGACTTAGATGTTTGGGATGCCGTGGAAAAAGGACCCTTTGTCCCCACGCACATGGTAAATGGTATTCTTACAATAAAAGGTAGAAATTAATGGTCTGATGAGGAGAAAAGAAAAGTTCAACATAATCTGCGGGCTAAAAACATAATTACTTCTGCTTTGAGTCCTGATGAATTTTTTTAGAGTTTCAAACTGTAAATCTGCTCAAGAAATGTGAGATAATCTTCAAGTAGCTCATGAGGGTACTAGTGAGGTTAAAAGAGCAAGAACCAACACTCTTATCAGAGAGTACGAACTGTTCAGAATGAATACAGGTGAAACTATACTTGACATGCAAAAGAGGTTCACTCACATAGTGAATCAACTAAGCTTGTTAGGAAAGTCATTCCCAGCTGAGGATCTAATCAAAAAAGTTCTGAGATGTTTGAATCGAGAATGGCCACCCAAGGTAACTGCTATAGCTGAATCGAGAAATTTAGCTACAATGTCACTTGCCACTCTGTTTGGAAAGCTTCAAGAGCATGAATTGGAGCTCACCCGTCTGGCTGAGCATGAAAATTCAGATAAGAAAAAGAAAAGCTTGGCTCTGAAAGCATCTAGTTCAAGTCAACTTTGTGAGAGCGAAGATTCAGAAAATGAGGATGATGAAAATGAAGAAAGTATGGCTCTTATGGTTCGAGGGTTCAAGCGGTTTATGAAACAGAAAAACTATTCTAAAAAGAACTTCAACTGTAACACCCCGTTAATTTCTATCTTGTAGAAATTACCGAAGCGCACTACTGGCATATATCAGAGTGACTTTCCTTTTAACATATTGAACACATACTAAACTTCGATGAATCGCTCATCAAACGTGCTTAAAATAACTGAACTGAATATAAACAAAGTCGGTCCTTACACCCTCAACTAGTGTTCAATACTCAAAACCGAAAGTCTGCGGAAGCGATTTACAACTTGAAATACATAAGTCGTACAATCGAGTAGTCTTAGGATACAACATGGAAATACAGAAAATACAAGGGAAACTGAAATACAAGACATAATAGAATAAAGATAGCGGCTGCTCCTCAAGGGTCTCCATAGCCGTGCCTCACGGTCTTCAACTTTCCATGCTTAACTGAAAAACAACAACAATGGATTGGGTGAGACAACTTGTCTCAGTGAGTTCTATCGCGACCCCTTACTAAGCCTCTCGGTTAAATTATGCTTGATTCATTATTCAAAACTCAAAACTCATAGTCCTCAAAGTTGACTATGTGGTTGAACTAATCTCAATCACTGAGCCTAGACAATGAACTATTCTCAATCACTGAGCCTAAACAATGAACTAATCTCAATCACTGAGCCTAAACAATGTTAGCGTGTCACCGGTCACTTGGCATAATAAGCTTCCGATGAACCCGTCCCCACTAATCACTAGTGGGTCCCTAACGGGGCCTAGGTTCATAAGGCTCATGACTGCCTCTCCCCCAGCACACTAAACTAAATAGGGTCATCACCCTAACAATGATGTATATGATATACAATAACAATGAACAATGAAAACTACTCAATCACTGAGCCTTAACATAAACATCTACTCATTCACTGAGCTTTAACATGAACATCTACTCATTCACTGAGCTTAACATGACCTAATTTTATTCGGAACATTAGGTGATCTAATTATTAACTTAACCTTATAATTTAGTGATCTCACATGGATTACTAAGGTTCGCTAACTTAATTACTAAACAATTGCCAAACAATCCTAGTATAGCTACCATGTACCCACATTGGGACTTCAATGACCATCATACATAATCTTAAAACCATATTCACAAAAGTGAGTTAGAATCAATCAAACAATGATATTACTAGGGCCACATCATCACATTTGGTTGAGAAGGAGATCAGAAGAGGTTTGGAACTGAAAGGAATGACGAAACGGAAATTCGGAGTCCGGCATCAGGCATGGGCGCACGACTCGGGCGCATGGGGCGCACGACCCGTGCGTCCTGGGCAGAGGTCCAGAAACTGGCGCATGACCCGGGTGCATGGGGCGCACGACCCGTGTGCCCTGGGCAGATTTCAGAATGTGCTAGTTTTCGTGGTTTTCGTTCCGTTTCGCTTTCCGATCGTTTCCAATCCGTAACCCGATCAACTTCCAACCTTCAAACAGATTTCATACATATATTTCCAGACACATTTCAGTCATATAGCAATCAATCAATCCACAATCATGACATGAAAATATCATAATTTTCAGTCCAACAATTTAATCAATTTTATGATTCAAATTAAGGCGATACTTTCATAAAGCGGTTCTACACCAGATTTTCGTAAAAACACGCGATTCGTTTTGGAATACATGACTCATCAATTTTAAATCCCTAGTGAGTGTCATACCCCAATTTTGTCCGGCTTAGGTCCAAACCCTAATTTTCCACACAAAAATAAATTATGCATTGCTTTTTGGGTCCTAGAAACCGCTCCAAAGTTTTTGAAATCATTTTTAGGGTTAGAATGCACTTTTTGGGGAAATTAGGGTTTTAGGGTCAAAAAGGGCATTTTGATCATTTTTCACAACAGGATGTTTTTCTCGCCAAAAATACACATCCACAAAAAGTACATTTTACTCTATCAAGTAAAAATGCCAAATTTGATGGCAAAAGGTGATGAAAGTGTCAAAGCATCAAAGTCACAATCCAAGACAATCAAGCTCAAGAGTCGAAGTTTCAAGTTTAAGGGTAGTCCTTAAATACAAGGGTAGTACTTAGGGTTTGGGTGAGTCTTAGGTAATATGTAAGCTCTTGCAAAGGTCAGCTCATCTCTCGTAGTCCCACGGTTTTCAAAATGCATGCATACTCATATAAACACAAGAAGCATTTTTGAAAAACACTAAAAACAAGTTTTCCAACCAAAAAGAACATTACATAATCGATTATCCCACTTTAGAACTACATAGCCTAATCGATTATAAACTATATTTGAAAAGTATCAACATATTTGAAAAGACCATAATCGATTATCACAAGTCTATAATCGATTATCCTCCTGAAAAGTGTTCAGAGGCATAATCGATTATCCATCCTTTTAACTACACACCATAATCGATTATCACCTATTTTGGAAAGTTTCTTATGGTTTTGGAAAGTGCCTAATCGATTATCCAAGGCACCTAATCGATTATTGAATCTGAAATCCAAGGCACCTAATCGATTATGCATACCAATTGTTTTTAACAACTAATCGATTACTCCATTTCCTAAAATAGATCACCTTAGTTTTCCTATAAATAGGCACCTCTTTTTCAAATCACCAGGGATCCAATTTTCGCAAATCTCATCTTTTCAGAAAAACTCTTCTATATTTTATTTGTGCTCTCTTCGTTCCGTTGGTCCGTCAGAGCCGATCTTTTGCTAAGAGTTAGTTGGGGTTGCATTTTTCAAGTTGTAATATCTGCCTTCATTAGAGGTATTTCTGTCTTTACATTTGTTATTATTTAATTATTGTGATCCGTGCCAAAACTGCTCTATGTGATTCAACTTAGCTTTAGTGTTTATTTACTTGTTCTTGTATATTATTGTCCATTGTTGATGATGAGTCATATGATTCCCACTTATGCCTAGTGCATAATGTTTTAAGTGGTGAAGATGGTTTTAGATGATTCAACCTCCCCCTTTTAACTTCTTAATGAATAAAAGATAGTTAGGTTTATGGTTTAAGGTCCATGGGGTATTGCAAAGGATAGGTTACCCAAAACCTTGATGCTCCCTCCTCTTTGATTGTGATACTAGCCTTTGGACACTTATTCATGAATGCAAAGGATAGGCTTACCTTAGCCTTGATGCAATTTCCCCTTTTGTTCATGTTATTGAGAAATCGTTGCTCATATGTTCCTTAGTTTAATTAAGATCATTCTATGCCTATGATCAATTGCTTGCTTGTTTTTGATGCATTTTAAATGTCTTGATTCAATATGCCATTCCATCCATGTGTATGACCTCCTAATGAAGACGTAAGTCTACATGCCTGTTGTAGCATAGAGTCATTAGGGTAAATACACTCCTTCCTACACACACACACACTTGCTTTGAGAACTTTACCTTGCATCCCTGATAAGTGGGTCTTTTGATCATATTGGCATGTTTAGTTTTGATTAATGTTCAACATATGCATGATTCCGTGATTATTGAATGCGTTTGAACTTTGTAACCAATCATTGATAATAACTTCACCCTTTTTTCCAAAAATCTTTCAAACTCTTTTCCAATTAATGCGGGTTATTAGTGACTATCACTCAAAGCCTTGGCTTGTTCGATTGTCATGAACGCCATCAAGGGTTATTAGTAATGATCGCTCAAAGCCTTTGCTTGCTTGATCATTATGAAACCTCTTCCCCTTCCAAACCCTTTCAAAAAAATTTTCATTAGAACTACGTCACTTTGATTCCCATTTGGGATACGTAGGAGCGAGCCACGTTCTCGTCAAGCGCAACGATTAAAAATCCTTTTCGCAACCATAAACAAATCATCTTCATAAAACAAACAAAAAAAATCATTTTTAAACCCATTGTTGCTAGTAGCTCATCAGAGCCTTTGTTCGTTTAGCTATTAGTGGCAATGTCCTTTTCTCATAAGAATAATAAACGATGATCCATCATAACTTTTGTTAGTTTGATCATCGTGCAAATCAATCTCTTTCGAAAATCACTTTCAAAAAAAGATAATAAAAACGAGTTGTTATCAATAGTCCATCAGAACCTTTGTTCGTTTGACTAGCGGTACAACTCTCTTTTTTTTGAGTATTTAGTAGTGATTCATCATAGCCTCTGCTAGTTTAATCATTCACTAATGCTCGTCCTATTTCAAAAACTTACCAAAAAAGATTAAAAAACAAAAACTTTTCAAAAAGACAACCAAGAACTACGTAGCTTTGAATTCTCCATCGCACCGGGAGATACGTAGGAGCGGGCCATGTCCCGTCAAGCACTTTTTCTAAAAACCCTTTTTTTCCCCCTTTCTCGCCAGAAATAAAATTTTCATTAAGTTTTCCCATATTCATCTTCAAACAAGAAATAAATAGGCAAATCTAGGTATTTTTCAAATCAAACGTTAAAACCACACATTTAATTAGAGGTTCCCTTTCGGTAGAAAGGACGTGCGCGGTGCTAACACCTTCCTCGCACGTAATCGACCCCCGAACCTATATCTCTAGTTTTCAAAAGACCATCCGTCTTGTTCAAAAGACTTTTTTTCAATGTTTTGGTCTTAAAATTAAAATATTGGTGGCGGCTCCAAAAATTTTCCACGTTGTACATTGAGAAACCCAAACCGGGATTTTTCGGGGTGCAACAGTGAGTATAGAACTCACCTTCTTTCCGAAGACGCGAGAATCCTCGAGAGAACACGAACGACCGAATTACGAATCACCCGAACAATCCCCGCTAGAACCGAACCGCTTCTAACATAGCACCCTCTCCAACCCAAACACGAATTCAGCAGCTAATAAGGACTCTAGTCACTGAAGGTCTACCTTTATCTACATGCAACACCACCAGCTTCTTCTAAGACACCAAGGACACCCAAAAATAGCAAGGAACTCCTATTTCTTCAAGAATGGAGGTGTAGTACGAAAATGGTAGATGGAATGAGATGATGATTCAGTAGATAAAGTTAGTAACAATGGAAAGAGGAAGGAAAGTGGAGTTCAGGGCTGGTCTCGGATCATACATGCATTAAGTTTTCATGGAGTTCTCCCTCTCTCCTTTTCCTCCCCTCTCGAGCCTCTCTCTTCTCCTCCCTATCTCTTTCTCTGGTTTTGTGTTTTTGAAATGGAGGATGGAATGGGTCACCTGGCTACTTAAATGGGTGGGAAGTTACTAATACACCCCTTTGCATACTTATTCCTTCATAAGACTTCTATTAGCTCTAATAACTCAACTTGATGCTAATAAATTTTTAATTAGACACGAAATGCTCATAATAATTCAATCAAGTATATACCAATCAAATTAATTTATTTTAAATCAAGACAATAGTTCACTTAATATCGATTCACGCCAAATAATTTAATTAGCAAAAATTGGGGATATTACAATCACCCCAACTTTTAAAAATTTTGTCCTCAAAATTGGACCAATCAAAACAAACAACACACAATATACCTTTCTTCGAGACGGCGCCAACTTCGCCTTCCTGAGCGTCCATTACAAAGACTTTTCCGCTTGCAGAGTTAGAGTTCCCTTCTCGATTCTTCTTCTTCAACGGGCATTCGTTAGCATAATGCCCTTCGCCTTGGCAATAATAACACATCGTTGTTCCCAGGCGACATTCTCCAGTGTGAGGCCTTCCGCATTTCGGACACTTACCGGACCTTAGTAGTTCGGATGCTGTAGGTTGCTTCCCTTTGTTGTAGGCACTCCTCGGTTCATCACTTGGAGTTGGCAATTCCAATGCTTTCTTCTTCTCTTTCCGATACGCTTTCCTTTCCTCATACATCCTGTTGAGATCTGCTGTGCCTCAGCAATATATGCCTGCTGCACCAATCCAGCATAACTAGTCATAGCATAAGAGCTAAGACCTTGGGCCACATCCGCACGAAGACCTGCCTTGTACATCTGCATCTTCCACTCATCATTAGGAGCATGCTTGCCAATTGATAAAACTACGACAGCCTTTCGAACTTGGCGGTGAACTCACCCACCAACATCTCACCTTGCCTCAAGTTGACAAACTCGGCTTGCTTGCTTAACTTCATCACCGGAGGGAAGAAGTGACCAGAAAACATTTCTTTGAAGTTGGCCCAGGTAACCGGAGTTCCCTGATTCACCATTAGTTCATGAGCATTGGTCCACCAGGTTTAGGCATCTTCCTCGAGCATATGGGTGGCAAAAAGAACCTTTTCTTCTTCGGTACATTGAAGGGTCCTAAAAATCTTCTCCATCGAATCCAACCAGAAATGTGATACCATTACCTCAGGTCCTCCTTTGAAACTTTGGGGATTCATCTTCTGGAAACGAAAGTAAGCCCTATTCGGATCTTCCAGAGGAGGTTGTTGAACATTCGGTTGTTGTTGATCCATCCTCTCTTGATGCATCTGGGCCATTTGAGCCATCTGCTGCTGCTGCATTTGCATCATGTCATTCATCATCTTCTGTTGCGTCTCTATGACATTCTGCATCCATTCGGTATGAGGATCGACAGGGACGCTTCTCCTACTTCCACCAGCCATGATTCTGCAAAATCTGCACAAAGTGTTTAGTTGATCAGGCTAAACGTCTAATAGCATACTAAGAGGAATCACGCTTAGAGGACTTAAGAGACTCATGATTCTAAGTCCGACTGGGTCGAACTGCTCTGATACCAATTGTAACACCGCGTTAATTTCTATCTTGTAGAAATTACCGAAGCGCACTACTGGCATATATCAGAGTGACTTTCCTTTTAACATATTGAACACATACTAAACTTCGATGAATCGCTCATCAAACGTTCTTAAAATAACTGAACTGAATATAAACAAAGTCGATCCTTACACCCTCAACTAGTGTTCAATACTCAAAACCGAAAGTCTGCGGAAGAGATTTACAACTTGAAATACATAAGTCGTACAATCGAGTAGTCTTAGGATACAATATGGAAATACAGAAAATACAAGGGAAACTGAAACACAAGACATAATAGAATAAAGATAGCGGCTGCTCCTCAAGCGTCTCCATAGCCGTGTCTCACGGTCTTCAACTTTCCCTGCTTAACTGAAAAACAACAACAATAGATTGGGTGAGACAACTTGTCTCAGTGAGTTCTATCGTGACCCCTTACTAAACCTCTCGGTTAAATTATGCTTGATTCATTATTCAAAACTCAAAACTCATAGTCCTCAAAGTTGACTATGTGGCTGAACTAATCTCAATCAGTGAGCCTAGACAATGAACTATTCTCAATCACTGAGCCTAAACAATGAACTAATCTCAATCACTGAGCCTAAACAATGTTAGCGTGTCACCGGTCACTTGGCATAATAAGCTTCCGATGAACCCGTCCCCACTAATCACTAGTGGGTCCCTAACGGGGCCTAGGTTCATAAGGCTCATGACTGCCTCTCCCCCAGCACACTAAACTAAATAGGGTCGTCACCCTAACAATGATGTATATGATATACAATAACAATGAACAATGAAAACTACTCAATCACTGAGCCTTAACATAAACATCTACTCATTCACTGAGCTTTAACATGAACATCTACTCATTCACTGAGCTTAACATGACCTAATTTTATTCGGAACATTAGGTGATCTCATTATTAACTTAACCTTATAATTTAGTGATCTCACATGGATTACTAAGGTTCGCTAACTTAATCACTAAACAATTGCCAAACAATCCTAGTATAGCTACCGTGTACCCACATTGGGACTTCAATGACCATCATACATAATCTTAAAACCATATTCACAAAAGTGAGTTAGAATCAATCAAACAATGATATTACTAGGGCCACATCATCACATTTGGTTGAGAAGGAGATCAGAAGAAGTTTGGAACTGAAAGGAATGACGAAACGGAAATTCGGAGTCTGGCATCAGGCATGGGCGCACGACTCGGGCGCACGACCCGTGCGTCCTGGGCAGAGGTCCAGAAACTGGCGCACGACCCGGGTGCATGGGGCGCACGACCCGGGTGCCCTGGGCAGATTTCCGAATGTGCCAGTTTTCGTGGTTTTCGTTCCGTTTCGCTTTCCGATCGTTTCCAATCCGTAACCCGATCAACTTCCAACCTTCAAACAGATTTCATACATATATTTCCAGACACATTTCAGTCATATAGCAATCAATCAATCCACAATCATTACATGCAAATTTCATAATTTTCAGTCCAACAATTTAATCAATTTTATGATTCAAAGGCGATACTTTCATAAAGCGGTTCTACACCAGATTTTCGTAAAAACACGCGATTCGTTTTAGAATACATGACTCATCAATTTTAAATCCCTAGTGAGTATAGAACTCACCTTCTTTTCGAAGACGCGAGAATCCTCGAGAGAACACGAACGACCGAATTACGAGTCACCCGAACAATCCCCGCTATAACCGAACCGCTTCTAACATAGCACCCTCTCCAACCCAAACACAATTCAGCAGCTAATAAGGACTCTAGTCACTGAAGCTCTACCTTTATCTACATGCAACACCACCAGCTTCTTCTAAGACACCAAGGACACCCAAAAACAGCAAGGAACTCCTATTTCTTCAAGAATGGAGGTGTAGTACGAAAATGGTAGATGGAATGAGATGATGATTCAGTAGATAAAGTTAGTAACAATGGAAAGAGGAAGGAAAGTGGAGTTCAGGGCTGGTCTCGGATCATACATGCACTAAGTTTTCATGGAGTTCTCCCTCTCTCCTTTTCCTCCCCTCTCGAGCCTCTCTCTTCTCCTCCCTATCTCTTTCTCTGGTTTTGTGTTTTTGAAAGGAGGATGGAATGGGTCACCTGGCTACTTAAATGGGTGGGAAGTTACTAATACACCCCTTTGCATACTTATTCCTTCATAAGACTTCTATTAGCTCTAATAACTCAACTTGATGCTAATAAATTTTTAATTAGACACGAAATGCTCATAATAATTCAATCAAGTATATACCAATCAAATTAATTTATTTTAAATCAAGACAATAGTTCACTCAATATCGATTCACGCCAAATAATTTAATTAGCAAAAATTGGGGATATTACATCAACCCTAAGAGGAGAGAAAGCTCATCCAGTCCTCTTACTTGCTATGAATGTGGGAAACCCGGGAATATGAAGATTGAATGCCCTAATCTACAGAAAAAGGGATCCAAATTCGAAAAGAAGACATTCAAAGAAAACGAAAGAAGGAAAGCCTACGTAGCGTGGGAAGACAATGACACAAGTAGTTCAGATGGCTCAGAAAGCGAAGAAGCTCATGTTGCTCGTATGGTCAACCACGTAAGTGAAAGTGAATCCGAAAATGAGGTAAGTTCTAACTCTGACTCTTTACAAAATGCATATGATGAACTGCATGAAGCATTTATTGAGTTGCATGATGATTCCTTAAAACTAGCTAAAGCCTTAGATAAATCAAAGAAAGTTATTACTAATCTTCAAAATGAAGTTATTGCTTTAACTAAGGAAAGACTAGAACTCAAAAAGGAAAACTATAGTCTGGGATATCTTAAAGCAAATTATGCGTGTGATAAATGTGTTGAACTTGAAAAGAAAGTTCATGAACTTGAATGGACAGTAGGAAAGATGTCTAACTTACAGCATGTGCATCCTAGGGCTCCAAGAAATAATTTTGTGAAAAGAAATGTACATCATAGACCTCCTAGAAACAATCTCATAGAAAGGTATGTACATTATAAATCAAAGATTTCCACTAGATCATATAGTAAATGTTGTTATTGTAACAAAACTGGACATACAGCTTCTGTTTGCAGGACAAGAGGTAAGCAAAATATGAAAAAGGCGTGGGTTCCTAAAGGGACCATGCCAAACACTAACCCACAAGGACCCAAAGAGATTTGGGTACCTAGAATCCTGTTTTAAATCACTGCAGGTATGCTTCAAGGTATGGGGGACATTGGTACCTTGACAGCAAACACACAAGTGCATGACTGGAGAAGCAAAGTCCTTAAACACTCACCCCCAAGGCAAGCAGTCATGTGACTTATGAATAAAGAATCTTCGGTGAAGGTTAGTCTTTATAAATGATCTATCCATTATGATTGACATGTATGCAAAGAAGTAAATATGTTCACCTCATGCATCTGAGAAAAACCTTTTATAAGGCATGTCAATGTTACTAAGTATAAAATTAGATAGAAACACAAAGAACCCCGTTAAAAATTCTCTAAGTCTGTGCATATAGAAATTAAAATACCACCATCTTAGAGTTTATGATTCAGATATTAAGTTAGTTGAGTCTTTTCAAAACAGCAAATTAATACTCCTTCATAAACTGTTGCAAAAGAAAATGTGCTAATTTTTGAGTCATAGAGTTATTTGCGCTTTAAAAAGAAAATTTGTATTTATTATGTATGGTGTGAAAAATCGATTTCCAAGTCCCTACTAGTATGCTAAAATCGATTATGATTCTTGCTTGCTCCCTACTTCTCAATCGATTATGTGCCTTGCCAAAATCACAACTAAATCGATTACCTTCCTAAAATAACTCTCCTTATCTTTCAAAACTTAAGCGCTGCCTCCTTATCTTTTCTAAAGGCGCAAAATTTTCTCCTATTTTTTTTGGGCGCCTATCCATATATCTAAGCGATTATACTATTTCTTTCTAGCGACTCATCTCACTATTCACTCCATTCCAAAAGAGCACTCATCGTAAAAACAACCTCTCCTTGAGCATCATGCCTCCAAGAACCAAAAATGTCTGTATCAAAAGGAAGAAGATGCATGATGGCGAAACCAGTAACTCCTCTCAACCCTTCTACTCTGGATACTTCACTAATCCTGATCACTCTGAACTATACAACAGCAACTTCTCTCTTAGAGGATTAGGAACCACATATGCCCTAGATTTACCATGGTTTCGTAGTCAAAGAGGCTTTGAGTTCATTGATTGGCTAGACTATCACAAGATATTAGATTTCCTAATGATAACAGGATCAGTGGTTCCGGACTCAGTTAAAGCCTTCTACACCACGCTAAGCTACAATGACAAATCTGAAACTCTGTCAGCCGAATTAAAAGGAACTAGAATCCATCTCACCTTGGCTCAGTTTAGTAACATTACAAGTCTACCTTGTGATGGTGAGAAATTGATTCAAATGTCTCCTCCGATGTCTTGGACCGAGTTGGACCATGGAAAAGCGTGGGTATCAATCTGTCATACCCTGGCTGATGTTGGAAAACGGCCTATATTAGCCAAATCCCTCACAATCCAAAATAGGCTCCTGCACTACATCATTGCCCGGATTATCCTTCCCAAAACCTCAAACCTAGCTCAGGTAACCTATGATGAAATGACCTTACTTTGGGGCATTAAAAATCAGAAAAGCATAAATTGGGCACATCTGATCGTAAACCACATTATGAAACACAAAAATTCCAGTGACTCATCCCTTCCATACTGTGTTCTCATCACAAAAATCCTCCACCACTTCAACATCCCATTCTTAGGAGAGAAAATTCTAAAAGGAAAAGCGGCCTATCACATGATCAGCACCTCCACCATAAATCAAATGAACTACATTCAAGATGGAGATACATGGTATCATGCCACCATTGGTATAGCATCCTCCCAAGAATTTGATCCAAATAGGCCACCTGATTCCAACACGCACTCTACAATACCTGAGGTTGCACAGCCCAACACAAACAACTCTACTGCTGCAGCTGCCAACTCCTCGTCCGCCCTTGATCATTTCTTGGTTGCACTCAACATTTTTCAAAATGAGCAGCGCGAAATGCATGAAGAATTGAAACAAGAAATCATCACTTCCAGAGAGACCCATAGTCGCGAAATTGCTGCTTTAAACAACTGATTAACAGAATTTGAGACTCGTATCGGTCCTTCTCATTTTGGTTACAAGATCCTTCAACACTACCATGAGTCACCTTACTTTTCTATATTTTACCATTTTGGCGTAACCTTTCCTTATATAGCATATGACTTGTGAGTCATGATTCGTTTGATGGAATCCTTTATTACTATCTATTTTTTCTCTACAATGGTTAAAATTAAATTTTTTCTCTTTTGCGGTTTCGACTCGCAAACTTTATCATATGTCGACCCTTTTGACCATGACAAAAAGGGGGAGAGAAATATAGTGTTGTTCATAAAATATAGTGTCAACTCCTATCCCCAAAAGCCACGAAATGGAGCTTCAAAATGCTAACACTAACTTCAATCCTCAATTATAAACCTCCATTTATCTCATCTTAAGCTCCCAGGTGTGGATATCTTGTACTGCAGGACTTGTATTGCAGGTCAAAGTTTTGATGATGAAAAAGACCAGAGCTAAAGGTGATAAGAGTAAAAGTTGACCAAAGCCAAAGGTGATGAAAATGACAAAGTATCAAAATCACAATCCAAGACAATCAAACTCAAGAATTGAAGTTTCAAGATATAAAGGTGGTCCTTATAAATAAGAGTAGTCCTTAGGGTTTGGGTGTGTCTTAGGAAAAAGTGTAAGCTCTTACGAAGGTCAGCTCATCTCTCAAAGTCCCACGTCTTTCAAAATGCATGCATGCACACGTAAACTCAAAAACCATTTTGAAACCTTTTTGAAAAAGAAAGAAATCGATTCAATATTTTTTACTAAACAACAAAATCGATTTCTAACACAATTTGAAAGTGCATAATCGATTTTACTAAGTATATAATCGATTCATAACTCCTTTTGAAAGAAAAGAATCGATTCACAATGTTTTCACTAAGCCTATAATCGATTTGCACCTATTTACACAATGCAAGGAATCGATTACCACTTTAGAATGATTCAGGCACATAATCGATTCTTGCTATTCCTAAAAAGCACATAATCGATTTCCTTTTTCTTTTAAGGAAGCACACAATCGATTCACTCATGTTTTAAACAACCACATAATCGATTTGCACATCCCTTGTTTTAAGCACATATTCGATTTGCATCTTACTCATTCTCAAGCATATAATCGATTGTCAATTTCAGTTCATTCAGGCAAACAATCGATTCTCACATTTCCATAAATGTTTCAACGGTCATATTTTCTATACGCCTTGTTGCGCCCGAAAAATCCGGTTTGGGACTTTTCGTTTGACAACGTGGAAAAAGTTTGGAGCCGCCACCAATATTTTAATTTTAAGACCAAAACATTGAAAAAAGGTCTTTTATACAAGGCGGATGGTCTTTTGAAAACGCAGAGATGTAGGTTCGGGGGCCGGTTAGGTACGGGGAAGGTATTAGCACCCCGCACCTCCTTTCTACCGAAAGGGAACCATTAACTTGATGTGTGGTTTGGACAAAAGTTTGAGTTTGAAAGCGGTTTATTCTACTTCTTTTCTTTTCTTTCCCTTTCTTTTTATTTCATTTGAGAAATTGTTTTATTGAAAACGGGGGGAAGAAGAATATTTTTGGTATCTTTGAAAAGCGGAACAAAACAAAGATTTTTTAAAAGGGTGCTTGACGGGACAGGACCCCGCTCCTACGTACCCTCACTGGAAGAGAGATCAAAGCTACGTAGTTCTCGGGTTTTGAAAATGGTTGAGGGGCTTTTCGCAATTGGGTGAGCGTTTGTGAAGACCGAACAACAACGGTTAGAATGGCCTCACTACTAACTCCTTTTGAAAATGAAATCATTATTAATGACCTAATCGGCAACGGCGCGATTGGTGTTTAATGACAATTTGTTTATTTTTGAGAAATGAACAAGTTTTCGAAAATGGGATAGAGCTTTTGCGAAGACCGAACAACAACGGTTAGAATGGTCTCGCTACTAACTCCTTTGGAAAACAACATCATCATTAACAACCTAATCGGCAACGGCGCGATTGGTGTTTAATGACGATTGATTTATTTTTTGTTTTGAAAGTAAAAGTTTCTTTTTGTTTTGAAATGATTTTAGGAAATGGGTTTTAGAAAAGGAGTAGAACATTTCAAGTCAATTCTAAATCCATAACCAAATGCAAATGAATGAATAATACTCAAGCAAACATGAACATATCACTCATTAACCAAGATTAAACATGCCCATACAATCAAAGGATTCAATTATTAAAGATGCGAAACAAAGTTCTCAAAGTAATTGTGTGTGTGCAAGAAGGATTGTATTTACCCTAATGGCTCTATGCTACAACATGCATGTAGACTTACGTCTCCATTAGGAGGTCATACAAGTGGAGAGGAGGGCACACAATCAAGTCAAGACATTTACATGGCATCAAGAACAAGTGAATACAATTGATTGTAAACATAGAGTATTCTAAGTTGAATGATTGAATATGTAAGCAAGGATGCATGATTAGGTAAGCATGTAAGTGCATGAGTGTACAAGGAATGGATGCATAGCACTTTATTTATGAATGGATGGCATACAAGGATGCATAATAGGATGCAAGAGATATAAGCATATGAGGATGCATGAGAGTGTCACATAAACTAAGTATGAATGAAGATGCATGAATGTGAAAATGTTTTGGGTATTTTTGCAAGTTGATAAGTTGTAAAACTTTAAGTAAGAAGTTAGTGAAAAGTAAAGTAAAAATGCATGAAGTAAATGGTAATTATTTAATGAGATGGTAAAGTAAAAATGCATGAGGTAAATGGTAATTATTTAATGAGATGGTCAAGTAAAAATGCATGAGGTAAATGGGAAGTGGTAAAATCTTTTTATGTTTTAGTAAAAAATTAATGAAGTAGTAAAAACCAAAGTAGTAAAATATTTTTTATGTTTTGGTAAAAAGGTAAAAAATAAATAAACACTAAAACCAAGTTAAATCACATAGAGCAATAGGCACTAGTGAGAATCAACTTGCCTATCATCAACAATGAGCAATAAGCAAACTAAAATGCAAAGATTAACTAAACACACAAATAAGTTGAATCGCCTAGAGCAATCCTCCCACTTTGAGCAAGGTGCACTAGGCACTAGTGGGAATCAACTTGCCTATCATCAACAATGAACAATAAGCAAATTAAAATGCAAAGATTAACTAAACACACAAATAAGTTGAATCACCTAGAGCAATCCTCCCACTTTGAGCAAAGTGCACTAGGCACTAGTGGGAATCAACTTGCCTATCATCAACAATGAACAATAAGCAAATTAAAATGCAAAGATTAACTAAACACACAAATAAGTTGAATCACCTAGAGCAATCCTCCCACTTTGAGCAAAGTGCACTAGGCACTAGTGGGAATCAACTTGCCTATCATCAACAATGAACAATAAGCAAACTAAGACACAAAAATGAATGGACACATAAACTAAATTGAGTCATTTCTAGCAATCTTCACCACTTAGGTCAAGGTGCACTAGGCACTAGTGGGAATCATATTGTTAAATCATCAAACAACAAAAGTAACATTTAACACTAAAATGAAATACTAATAACAAGATTAAACATCACTAAACAAAGAACAACAACAAAATCAACTTGGAAATATTTTTAGATCTATAAGCATGTGAACCAAAGGAAACATAGATGCACATTTTATTTAATAAAGAAAACACCAAAATTAACACTAAGCAACATAGATCTATTTTTTTGCAAGGATTTATATGATTAAGCAAGGAAGCACAACAAAATCATATCAACCCTAATTTTTTATGATATGCGAAATACTAAAGCCTATAAACAACAACTTTATTTATGAAATCTAGTGCAAAATATGTAAAGATGCAAGGGAAATTATTCAAGTAGAAGAATGACTCCTTCAAGACCAAGGACCCATCTCAAACACCCAAAGCTCCCTAAGTCTTTGTCAAAATGTTTGAAATGGATCCTCAAAGCAAACAACAATCAAGAAGGAGTTTGGAGTAGAGGAGAGATTATGCAAGAAAATTAAATGTGAGGTGCAAAGCTTCAAGGATTACCTCAAAACCACAAGGAGGTGAAGAAGGAGATGATAAGCTTAAAAATTACTAGATCTTAGCAATTTGATGATGCAACCTTGAAGAGAATGGAAGGAAAGATGGTGATCTAACATGAAATGGAGGATTTGGTGGTTGATTTTTGAAGAAAATATATGGAAGAGGGGAGGAAAGGCTACGGTTTTGGTGAGGAAGGAGAGGGGGAGGAGGTGCTTTTGGTGTGCTAGGGTTTTGTGTAGGGGAATGAGAGGCAAATGAGAAGCAAAAAGAGAGGATCCTTAGGTGTGGCAATGAGGGAGTATTTATAGGATGAAATTAGGTCTAAGGGTAGTTTAGTCTTTGTGATTTTGATGTGCTCTAGGATTGAGCTTTGATTTTGAATGGAGGGTTGAGATCACTCATCACAAGGATTGAGGGTGGAGAGAAAACACAAAATGTGAGAGTGAGAGAGTGGGGGGCGAAAGTTAGGGGGAAAAAAAAGAAAAGAAAAAAATGAATTTCTTATTTTGGAAGAGATATTTTATGTGAGGTAGGTTAAGGGCATTTTAGAGAAGAATTGTTACCAAAGAGGGAAATTTGGGTTTTCTTATGAAGGGGTTAGTGTAGCTGAGTGAGGTAATTTACCAAAGAGGGTATAATGATTACAAATTGGAGAGAGAGAGAGAGAGAGAGAGAGAGAGAGAAGGAGGATTTCGAAATTGAGGAGAGGAAGAGAGAAAAAAACTTGTTTTTTTGGTCTTTTGTCTTATTGAGGACACTTCTCTTTTTTGAGTTTTTGGGCATGGGAAATAATGGGAATGCAACTATTGAAAATGTGTCACATGTTTTTGGGCACCATAAAATATCCCCTCTAGTCACCTATGACAATAAAAATTGTCACTTAAGAATTGAGGAATATTTAATGGTCCTTTTTTATTTTTCTATGCACTTAAAAATGGAAAAATACATTTTTAATTATTTTGACTAGGGTTTTCTTTCTAAAAAATTGTACAAAAATTATCCTTGATAGAATAAAAATGTACTTTTTGTGGATGTGCATTTTTGGCGAGAAAATCATATTTTTGTGAAAAATGACCAAAATGCCCTTTTTGACCCTAAAACCCTAATTCGCCTAAAAAGTGCATTCCAACCCTAAAAATGATTTTAAAGACCTTGGAATGACTTCTAGGACCCAAAATGCAATGCATGATGCTCTTCATTCTTCGATTTATTTATTTATTTTTTTTTTGTGGAAAATTAGGGTTTTGACCTAAGCCGGACAAAATTGGGGTATGACACGCCTATAAATAGAGGCTTCACAATTCATTTTGACAACAACCCATTTCACGAATTCAAAGTTCATTTTAGAAAAACTCTTCATATTTTATTTTTGCTCTTCTCGCACCGCTGGTCCGTCAGAGCTGATCTCTCGCAAGAGTTAGTTGGAGTTGCATTCTTCAAGTTGTATTATCTGCCTACATTAGAGGTATTTCGGTCTTTAAGTTTGTAATTGTTTATTGGTTGTATTTTGTACTAGGGAGTGGAGTATCTCTCTAGGGTAGCTGTTTGTACTAGGAAGTGGGGTATCTTTCTGGGGCAGCTTGTTGTAACAAGGGTGGGGTATCTCTTGTTGTATTGTGGTTATATTTGAGGGCTCTTCATAGGTGGGGTATCCTAGGGAAGAGTGCATGAGTCTGTAAAGGTTTCCAAGGCACCCGTAAGCCTTGTTTTGTGTTAGTGGAAAATCTCACAAGGGTGTGAGGACTGGACGTAGGTCACTAGGAGGTGACCGAACCATGATAAATCTTTGATTGTTTTACTGCTTTACTTCTAATTCCTTCACTTCCATTTAACCTGCGCGATAATTAATCTAAGTCATTGAAAAAGGGAAAAAAGTTTTCAAAAGATCTGAAAAGTTTTTAAATCTCAATTCACCCCCCTCTTGAGACTGAAGCCACTTGGCAACAAGTGGTATCAGAGCTAGACTCTTGTATAAAGGGCCTAGCAGCTTCAAGAGTAATGGCTTCAGGTTGGTCTACGCAAGAGGGTGCTTCTCTTACCCGTCCTCCGGGATTCAACGGGAAAGATTACGCATATTGGAAAGAAAGAATGAGAATATTTATTGAAGGGGTAGACTTAGATGTTTGGGATGCTGTGGAAAAAGGACCCTTTGTAACACCCCGATATTTCTAACGTGTAGATATACCGTAATGCACAATTAAAGTAATAATCAGAGGACACAATTCCTGCTTAAGTATTGAACGTATAAACTTTTTCCGAATTGAAGCATAATACTCCGGACTAAGCTGTCTTAATTCCATATATGAATTCAAGATCCAAAAAGGAATATAACTCCGAGTTCAATACTTAACAAACAGAAATCATAAGGTTCATACAACTCATAACATCCACAAGTTATATAACCATACAGAGACAACAAATAGGAAATAAACATCAAGACTATCCGTCCTTGATATCTTCAGAAGCACTTCACCTAACCGTGTCGGGTACTTTTCCTCTTGCCCTGTTTCTCTGTAAAAACAACAAATATGATTGGGTGAGACAACTTGTCTCAGTGAGTCCTACCGTGCCCCCTCACCATCACTCGGTTCATTTAAAAACCGATTCAACATAGTTATATTTAGACATATATATATATAACTATTTATCAACATAAATGTAACCCATTACCGACCGTGCAACAGTTCACTAATCCCGGTAATTTGAGTACTATCATTTATATATTATTAAGCCTAGTCGATTAATACATAATCACTAGCTTTTCAAGCGAAACGCCGACCGTGCAACAGTTCACTAATCCCGACGAATCGTGTTCTTAACTTAGCATAAACCGGCCGTGCAACAGTTCACTAATCCCGGTAACCCGTGAGTTGACCACGCCAAAACACATTCAGGGCCTAGGGTGAGGGCTCATGACTTCCCTTCCTAGTATGCTACTTGTCGGGTCGTCACCCAACGCGATATATAATAAAAATATACATCATGTCCGCATTGGACCGTCTTTCAAGTTTTAGATATCTATATAATCGATCTATAACCCGTTTTGATGAATTCGAAGTTAGACATCTGGCGTTATAATCATAGCGTCGAGAAGGATCCACGATCCGGTTTGTTATGTCAAAAACATTATCTCACCCGCGGTCTAAGTTCCCGAAACTCGGTTCAATAAGCCTTCAAAACCTCTTTTCAAAAACTCAAGTTGGACATACTTAAAAAGGAGTTTTCATTAGGTTAATTATATCACAATTAATAGGGAAGGAGATTAGAAGTGGTTTGGAGTCAATCGGAGCGACGAAACGAGAAATCGGAAGCCGGTAACAGAACCCCACGCACGGTCCGTTCCCAGGGGCGCACGACCCGTGCGTGATGCACCTAAAACCATCCAATCAACCCGAAGGGAGCGCACGGTCCATGCCCAAGGGCGCACGATCCGTGCGTCCTGTATAAATTTGCAACTTTGCCAACCCGAAGCAGGCGCACGGTCCGTGCCCAGGGGCGCACGATCCGTGCGTCCTGTTCTGTTACAGAACTTGCACAGAATTTTACGATTCGTTTCTCCGATCGTTCCCAATTCGATTCCAAATCTCAATCCCACCTGAAATACAGAAAATCCAGGCAATTCCAGGCTATATATCCAGTTCATAAATCATATAGCATAAATATGGATTCTATGGGAAAAACCGTAAAACGCAATAGTTTTAATAAATCTGTTTTCGGTTCTTAAATATTTCGAAATCAGTACTTTGTCTTAGGACTGAAAACCACATAATTTTTGAAAGCAATATTCCCTAATCGTGAGTAGAACTCACTGTGATGTCGATTTCACTTGAAGCTTTAACCGAATCGCGAGGTAACTAAGACAATGAACTAACGAACGAGGATCGAAGGCACCAACAGAACCGAAACAACAACTAGCTCCTCAAGGCTGTAACTGGACAGAAACCATCAAGGGTTTAATCACTTGCAAATTCGAAATCAAAGGTCATAGTTCATCTTGGACTTCAAAACAGCAACATGCAACCAAAGATAGATTCAGAACTTCATCTTCTTCAACCTTGAAGCTTTGATGTTCGAAGATGACAAGGAGAGAGATAGGGAGGATCAGGCTTTGAAATTATGATCAATGGAAGGAGAATCAAAAATGGAGAGGGAATGTGTAGGAAGGACTTACATGCAATGGAGATAGAAGCTTTCCCCTTTTTCTTCCTCTTCTCCAAGTCGCCCTCTCTCCCTTCCTTTGCTCTGTTTTCCAGAATTTTAGAAATGAATAAATGAGGGAGTGGCTGAGTTTCAAGTTTTAAAAAGGGATATATATAGAGAAGGTGTGAATTGACCCATTTGCCCTTCAGCTGAAAATGTTATAATTAACCATGACTAAGCCACAATTAAATGTAACATAGGATTAATTTGGACAATTTCCTCGGTCAACAATGCCCGAGACACGACTAATTATTCCCACAAATAATTAATCGGTCCTAGGCATCATAATACGAGTCTTTAAAAATTAGGGATGTTACAATCACCCCAACTTTTAAAAAATTTTGTCCTCAAAATTGACAAAACGTACCTAAGTGGAAGAGATATGGGTATTGGGTACGCATGTCCTCTTCCAACTCCCAGGTAGCCTCTTCGGTTGAAAAACCATCCCAGACTACCTTGACAATCGAAATTGTCCGTGAACGCAGAGTCTTCATACGGCGTTCTGAGATATGACTAGGATAAGGTTGAAATGACAAGTCCGGTTGCAGGTCAATCGTATCAACACTCAACGGTTGATGCAGATCGGGAACATACTTTCTCAACTGAGACACGTGGAACACATCATGGAGATTTGATAGGGCCGGAGACAATGCGAGGCGATAGGCAACTGGCCCAATTCGCTCGATGATTTGGAAAGGTCCAACATATCGAGGACTGAGCTTCTTCGCTCGCAAAGCTCTCCCGGTGCCTATGGTTGGAGAAACTTTCAAGAATACATGATCACCAACTTCAAATTCCAACGGTCTCCTTCGGTTGTCAGCATAGCTCTTTTGCCGACTCTGAGCAACTTTCATCCTTTCTCGGATTAACTTGATCTTCTCAGTAGTCTCCCGAACCATATCAGGTCCCAAAAACTTATCTTCACCAATCTCCCACCAACACAACGGAGTTCTACACTTCCTACCATAAAGTGCTTCAAACGGTGCCATCCCAATACTGGAGTGGTAACCGTTGTTGTAGGAGTATTCTACTAATGGAAGATGGTCCTCCCATTTTCTCTCGCTATCGAGCACACAAGCTCGAAGCATGTCCTCAAGAGTCTGAATAGTCCTCTCCGTCTGACCATCAGTCTGAGGATGATAAGCAGTGCAAACCAGCACTCTTGTTCCCAAAGCTTCATTCAATGCTTTCCAAAATCTAGAAGTAAACTTGGGATCTCGGTCTGACACAATACTCGTTGGAACTCCATGCAGTCTGATAATGTTCTTCACATATTCATCTGCTAACTTGGAAACCTTATAAGTCGAACGTACTGGAATAAAGTGAGCGGATTTGGTCAATCGGTCCACTATTACCCAGATAGAATCATTGCCGGCCTGTGACCTCGGCAAACCCATAACGAAGTCCATTGAGATATCCTCCCATTTCCAAACTGGCACATCTAGCGGTTGTAACTGACCGCCCGGTCTCCGGTGTTCCGCCTTAACCTTCTGACAAGTTAAGCATCGAGAAACAAATTCTGCAACCTCGGCCTTCATCCCAGACCACCAATATATTAACTTCAAGTCTCGGTACATCTTGGTGGATCCCGGATGTACGGAGTATCGACTCCTATGAGCTTCTTCCAATACTTGCCTTTTGATATCATCATCATCGGGAACACAAATTCTCCCATTAAAGCTAATCATGCCGTCACTATCCTCAGTGAAATCTGGCGATCCTCTCTGAGACTGTAACTTCATATCAGCTCCTTGAGCTACACGGATTTGTTCCCTTAGCACACTGGCTATTCGTATATGCCGCAATACTATGTGGTCCCTCTTTCTTGCTACCTTGAGCTTCAAGTCTCGGAATGACTCCAACAAAGCCATCTCATGAACCATAATTCTCGCCGTGTGGATAGACTTCCTGCTCAGAGCATCTGCTACCACATTGGCTTTCCCAGGGTGATATTTCAATTCGAAGTCGTAGTCTTTCAGAAATTCAGTCCACCTCCTCTGTCTGTTATTCAACTCCTTTTGGTCAAACAGATACTTCAAGCTCTTGTGATCCCTAAAAACTTCGAAACGAGAACCGTAAAGGTAATGTCTCCAAATTTTCAGTGCAAACACAATAGCCGCCAACTCTAAGTCATGAGTTGGGTAATTCCGTTCATGTGTCTTCAATTGTCTAGATGCATAAGCCACAACATGTTGATTCTGCATGAGAACGCACCCCAAACCCTTCCCAGATGCATCACTGTAAATTTGAAATCCCAGTGCTGGATCTGGAAGAATCAGGATTGGAGCAGAAGTTAACTTTTCTTTCAATCCAAGAAAACACTCTTCACAATCGGCATCCCAAGTAAACGGTTGACCCTTGCGAGTTAATCGAGTAAGCGGAAGTACCAGTTGTGAAAAACCTTCAATGAACCTTCTATAGTAACCAGCTAGACCCAGAAAGCTTCTGATCTCAGTCACTGACGTCGGCCGTTCCCAATTCAACACTGCTTCCACCTTGCTAGGATCAACTGCAACCCCTTCTTGGGAAATCACATGACCCAAGAACTTTACTTCAGACATCCAAAAGTCACACTTCGACGGTTTAGCATAGAGTTTCTTTTCTCGGAGTACTCCTAAGATAAAACGGAGATGCTGAGCATGCTCCTCAACTGACTTTGAGTAAACCAAGATATCATCAATAAAGATGACCACGAACTGATCTAGGTAGGAATGGAATACTCTATTCATATAATCCATGAATATGGCTGGAGCGTTAGTCAATCCGAAGGGCATCACCACAAACTCGTAGTGTCCGTACCTCGTACGAAAAGCAGTCTTCGGAATGTCCAAAGCTCTTACCCTGATTTGATGGTACCCTGACCTTAGATCGATCTTGGAGAAAACTTTAGCACCTCGAAGTTGGTCAAGTAGATCATCTATCCTTGGCAATGGATACTTGTTCTTGATAGTGATTTTATTCAGCTGACGGTAGTCTATGCACAATCTCATGCTTCCGTCCTTCTTCTTGACTAGCAATACCGGGGCACCCCATGGAGAAGCACTCGGTCGAATAAACTTCTTGGAAATTAATTCCTCCAGTTGGGACTTCAATTCCTTCAGTTCGAGAGGAGACATCCTATAAGGTGCTATGGATATTGGCCCTGTGCCAGGCGCCAAATCTATAGAAAATTCTACCTCTCGTTCTGGAGGCAAAAAGGAAACTTCCTCGGGAAAAATATCTAAGAATTCATTAACAACTGGAATAGACGCTAAATCCAAATCAGCTTCAGTTGATGCAGACAAAATAACAACAAAAGCTTCCGCACCTTGGAATAGAGACTGGCTGGCTGAAGCGAATGAAATAGCACCATCATCTACAGGCAGTGAATGTCCGGCTATTTCAGAAGGAAAATTAATTGCCCGATTGAAACAGTCAATAGTAACGTGATTGGAAGTCATCCAATTCATCCCCAAAACGATCTCCATTCCCCTCATAGGCAAGCAGATAAAGTCAACAACAAAGTCCCTGCTTCCTATGGTAAGCAGACAGTTAAGGCATAATGATTGGGTTCGAACACGACCCCTTGCAGCAGTACGAATTGTGATTGGTTCAGATATAGGAGATACTTCTAATCCTAACCGTTCAGCACACGCTTCAGAGATAAAACAGTGAGTAGCACCAGAATCATACAGAATATTAACAGTTTGATTAAAGAGAGAACCTGTACCCCTAATGAGATTATCAGCTGGTGTGATGGTTTGAGCGTCCAAAGTGTTGACTCGGGCTTGTCTGGGAGCATCAGGAGACTCCAAGAAAGCCTTTCTCGCTGGGCAGTTATTAGCATAGTGTCCCTCTTCCTTACAAAAGTAACATTGATCTGGTGTTGCTTGACATCTACCTCTGTGATATTTCTTGCAGTGATTACACTTACCAGGTTTTGAAGAATCGGTCATTTGAACCTGCTTCCCCTTCTCATAGTTTCCTTTTCTTCTGGGGTTTGAGGAAGTTGATTCGTTACTCTTTCGTTTTTCCTTCCAAAAATCCTTTCTCTCGGCATACATTCTCTTAAGATCACTTTCAGCTGAATGAGCTTGTTGAACCAAAGTAGGATAAGTGGTCAAGGAATAAGAACTGAGACCTTGATTCACATCGCCTCGAAGGCCTTGCTTGAACATAACCATTTTCCATTTGTCATCGGGAGTATGAGTTCCCAATTCATAAAACTGAGATAGCCTTTCAAACTTGGCGGCATACTCACCAACCGACATATCTCCCTGTTTCAGACTGACGAACTCCATCTGTTTAGCAAGCTTTTCCGTATCCGGAAAATAATTACCTAGGAACAACTCCTTAAAGTTAACCCAATTAAGAGGTGTCCCTTGGGTTTGAAGCATCCTACGTGCATTAGTCCACCAGGTATGAGCATCTTCATCCAGAGCATTAGCAGCACAAATTACTTTTTCCTCTTCATTGCATTGCAAGGTCAGAAAGATCCTTTCCATGGCATCTACCCAGAAATGGGCTTTCATTGCATCGGATCCTCCTTTGAAGGTTGGGGGTTTCATCTTCAGAAACCGAAAATACACCCTGTTGGGATCCTCCGGTGTCGGCACATTGACTGGCTCAGCTGGCTGTGGCTGAGGCATCTGATGCATCTGCTGCATTTGAGCCATTTGAGCCATCTGTTGCTGTTGCATCAGCATCATGTCATTCATCATTTTCTGCTGAGTCTCTATGACATTCTGCATCCATTCTTGGTGAGGATCAACAGGTGGGTTTCTCCTACCTCTTCCAGCCATGATTCTGCGAAGTATGCACAAAGTATTAAGTTGATCAGGCTCAATGTCTAATAGCATACTAAGAAAAATCAAGCTTAGAAGACGTAAAAGATTCTTAACATCTAAGTCCGACTAGGTCGAACCGCTCTGATACCAAATGTAACACCCCGATATTTCTAACGTGTAGATATACCGTAATGCACAATTAAAGTAATAATCAGAGGACACAATTCCTGCTTAAGTATTGAACGTATAAACTTTTTCCGAATTGAAGCATAATACTCCGGACTAAGCTGTCTTAATTCCATATACGAATTCAAGATCCAAAAAGGAATATAACTCCGAGTTCAATACTTAACAAACAGAAATCATAAGGTTCATACAACTCATAACATCCACAAGTTATATAACCATACAGAGACAACAAATAGGAAATAAACATCAAGACTATCCGTCCTTGATATCTTCAAAAGCACTTCACCTAACCGTGTCGGGTACTTTTCCTCTTGCCCTGTTTCTCTGTAAAAACAACAAATATGATTGGGTGAGACAACTTGTCTCAGTGAGTCCTACCGTGCCCCCTCACCATCACTCGGTTCATTTAAAAACCGATTCAACATAGTTATAATTAGACATATATATATAACTTTTTATCAACATAAATGTAACCCATTACCGACCGTGCAACAGTTCACTAATCCCGGTAATTTGAGTACTATCATTTATATATTATTAAGCCTAGTCGATTAATACATAATCACTAGCTTTTCAAGCGAAACGCCGACCGTGCAACAGTTCACTAATCCCGGCGAATCGTGTTCTTAACTTAGCATAAACCGGCCGTGCAACAGTTCACTAATCCCGGTAACCCATGAGTTGACCACGCCAAAACACATTCAGGGCCTAGGGTGAGGGCTCATGACTTCCCTTCCTAGTATGCTACTTGTCGGGTCGTCACCCAACGCGATATATAATAAAAATATACATCATGTCCGCATTGGACCGTCTTTCAAGTTTTAGATATCTATATAATCGATCTATAACCCGTTTTGATGAATTCGAAGTTAGACATCCGGCGTTATAATCATAGCGTCGAGAAGGATCCACGATCCGGTTTGTTATGCCAAAAACATTATCTCACCCGCGGTCTAAGTTCCCGAAACTCGGTTCAATAAGCCTTCAAAACCTCTTTTCAAAAACTCAAGTTGGACATACTTAAAAAGGAGTTTTCATTAGGTTAATTATATCACAATTAATAGGGAAGGAGATTAGAAGTGGTTTGGAGTCAATCGGAGCGACGAAACGAGAAATCGGAAGCCGGTAACAGAACCCCACGCACGGTCCGTTCCCAGGGGCGCACGACCCGTGCGTGATGCACCTAAAACCATCCAATCAACCCGAAGGGAGCGCACGGTCCGTGCCCAAGGGCGCACGATCCGTGCGTCCTGTATAAATTTGCAACTTTGCCATCCCGAACCAGGCGCACGGTCCGTGCCCAGGGGCGCACGATTCGTGCGTCCTGTTCTGTTACAGAACTTGCACAGAATTTTCCGATTCGTTTCTCCGATCGTTCCCAATTCGATTCCAAATCTCAATCCCACGTGAAATACAGAAAATCCAGGCAATTCCAGGCTATATATCCAGTTCATAAATCATATAGCATAAATATGGATTCTATGGGAAAAACCGTAAAACGCAATAGTTTTAATAAATCTGTTTTCGGTTCTTAAATATTTCGAAATCAGTACTTTGTCTTAGGACTGAAAACCACATAATTTTTGAAAGCAATATTCCCTAATCGTGAGTAGAACTCACCGTGATGTCGATTTCACTTGAAGCTTTAACCGAATCGCGAGGTAACTAAGACAATGAACTAATGAACGAGGATCGAAGGCACCAACAGAACCGAAACAACAACTAGCTCCTCAAGGCTGTAACTGGACAGCAACCATCAAGGGTTGAATCACTTGCAAATTCGAAATCAAAGGTCATAGTTCATCTTGGACTTCAAAACAGCAACATGCAACCAAAGATAGATTCAGAACTTCATCTTCTTCAACCTTGAAGCTTTGATGTTCGAAGATGACAAGGAGAGAGATAGGGAGGATCAGGCTTTGAAATTATGATCAATGGAAGGAGAATCAAAAATGGAGAGGGAATGTGTAGGAAGGACTTACATGCAATGGAGATAGAAGCTTTCCCCTTTTTCTTCCTCTTCTCCAAGTCGCCCTCTCTCCCTTCCTTTGCTCTGTTTTCCAGAATTTTAGAAATGAATAAATGAGGGAGTGGCTGAGGTTCAAGTTTTAGAAAGGGATATATATAGAGAAGGTGTGAATTGACCCATTTGCCCTTCAGCTGAAAATGTTATAATTAACCATGACTAAGCCACAATTAAATGTAACATAGGATTAATTTGGACAATTTCCTCGGTCAACAATGCCCGAGACACGACTAATTATTCCCACAAATAATTAATCGGTCCTAGGCATCATAATACGAGTCTTTAAAAATTAGGGATGTTACACCCTTTGTCCCCACGCACATGGTAAATGGTATTCTTACAATAAAAGATATAAATTAATGGTCTGATGAGGAGAAAAGAAAAGTTCAACATAAAAGGTAGAAATTAATGGTCTGAAAAGTTTTTAAATCTCAATTCACCCCCCATCTTGAGACTGAAGCCACTTGGCAACACCAGGATCCAATCCCATTCCTAGATAGGACATGCAGGCTCCTAAGATGATGGAAATCTTTAGTTTCCTTGCTGCAAAACTTTTCCAGTAACCTCTATTCTTCTCCATCCCCCTCTAAATTCGAATTTCAGCAACTAAAACCCTCTCCATCTGCTCTTAATTCGAAATGTATCTTTTGAAACTTTACAAACAACACTCCAACTGAATTGCAATGCTTCAAACCACTCCTAGAGCTTTATTGGAATCACATGCAAGCTTGGAAACTCATTTTCCCTTCAATGGAACTTGAGGCGCGAAAATGGTAAGACCAGAATGCTGGAGAAGTGGAGGATGATTTTAGTGTCACTAGATAGAGATTGGTGAGCTGAAATCATTAAAAGATATGTATTCTCCTCCACGATCGGATCTAACTCTTTCAATCTTTTTATCTAATTTATTTTCGACTTCAGCCTTATATGAAAGAAAAGCTTCAAATGCTTCATCTTTTTATCTAATTTTTCCACATAATGATCTTGTGATAGTATGATACTATCACCTTCCCTGATGATTATCACTCCTAATATTACATTTGCCTCACCCATATCTTTCATATCAAAATTAGATGAAAGAAATGATTTTGTTCTAGTAACAATATCAAGACAAGTACCAAAAATAAGCATGTCATCTACATATAAACATAGGCTAAATATATATTTTGGCCCTTTATCTTTGGGGTTGTGGTCACTTTGGCCCTTTATCTTTTTTTTTTCTCATTTTAGACCCTCATGTTTTTTGTGTGTGTCATTTTGGCCCCTGCCGTTATCATTTTGGTCCCTTATGTTTTTAATTGATTACATTTTAGTCCCTTATGTTTTTAATTGATTTCATTTTGGGCCCTTATGTTTTTAATTGATTTCATTTTCGTCCTTAAAAATTTGCCTAAAAAAACATAAACATAACGGCAGGGGCCAAAATGACACAAACAAAAAACATGAGGGTCTAAAATGAGAAAAAAAAAAGATAAAGGGCCAAAGTGACCACAACCCCAAAGATAAAGGGCCAAAATATATATTTAGCCTATAAACATATGATCACATGTTCTCCACACAAAGTTTTAGTATAAACACATTTATCAACATCAGTTGTGGAGAAACCATCTTTAATTAAGGTTTTGTCAAACTTTTCATGCCATTGATTTGATGCTTGTTTTAAACCATATAAGGACTTAAGGAGTTTGCATACTTTGTTCTCTTGATCAGAAACTATACATCTTTCGGGTTGAGTCATGTAAATTTCTTCCTCTAAGTCACCGTTCAAAAAAGCGGTTTTAACATCCATTTGGTGAATAACAAGTTTTTGGATAGAAGCCAAAGCTATTAAAACTCTAATAGAAGAAATTCTTGTTACTGGAGCAAAAGTATCAAAGTAATCAACGTTTTGTTTTTGAGAAAAACCTTTTGCTACTAGTCTAGCTTTGTATTTATCAATAGACCCATCGGGGTTATATTTTCTTTTGAAAATCCACTTGCATCCTATTGATTTCGCTCCAGGAGGTAAATCAACTAAGGTCCAAGTGTTACATTTGAAAATTGAATCTATTTCAGTTTTAATGGCTTCATCTTTCCAATATTTCGACTTAGAAGAAGAAGTTGCTTCAGAAAAGGTTTCTGGATCCTTTTCGACCAGATAAGTATAAAAATCATTTCCGAAGGATGTTTCTTTTCTTGGTCTTTTACTTCTCCTTAATTCTTCATACGGTTCCTCATGAGTTTCATCATTAGTAGTTACTAATGGTTGTCTAGATATACTATCATGCTTTAAAGGAAAAAGGTTTTCAAAGAACTCAGCTTTTTTAGTTTCCACGATAGTGTTTATATCTAAAACATCACTTTTCACAACAAGAAACCTATAAGCAGCGCTATGTTCTGCATATCCAATAAAAACACAATCAAAGGTTTTGCAACCAATTTTTCTTTTCTTAGGATCAGGCAACATAACTTTAGCTAAGCACCCCCACACTTTTAAATATTTCAAGTTAGGTTGATAACCTTTCCACAGTTCATAGGGGGTCTTTCCGGTTTTCCAATGAGGAGTTCTATTTTGTATAAAACATGCAGTTAAGATAGCCTCACCCCACAAGTTGTTTGGCGCACTAGAACTAATTAACATAGCATATATTCATCATCTCTTTCAATGTCCTATTTTTCCTTTCGGCTATGCCATTCGATTCAGGTAAATAGGGGGGAGTTGTTTCATGTATTATACATTCCTTTTCACAAAAATCATTAAAAGATATGTATTCTCCTCCACGATCGGATCTAACTCTTTTAATCTTTTTATCTAATTGATTTTGGACTTCAGCTTTATATGAAAGAAAAGCTTCAAATGCTTCATCTTTTTGTCTTAATAAAAATACCTTAGTGTATCGCGAAAAATCATCTATAACCGTCACATAATAATTTTTCCCGCCCCTAGTTGGAGTTTTTTTTAAATCTCCTAGGTCCGTATGAATTAAACTAAGCAATTTAGATTCACGTTGTACCGAGGGACATGATTTCTTTGTTATCTTGGATTCGACACACACATCGCATTTACTATGTTGTTTATCACTAATCGAAATCATGCCATGACGTTGCAATTTAATAACATACGGAAAATTAATATGTCCTAGTCTAGCATGCCACATATTATAAGAGTCAATCAAGTAAGCAGAAGTGGAAACATTGTTATTAAAATCAAAAGTGCTGAGTACAAAAAGTCCATGATCATAATATCCCTTTCCAACAAAAATGTTGTTCTTGGTAAGAACAATCTTATCATATTCGAATGTCACTTTGATACCATGCTTCCGCAGAACACCGACAGAAATCAGGTTTGCCCTTATATTAGGCACATGAAGCACATTTGTGAGAGCCAGAGTTTTTCCCGATGTGAGCTTGAGAAGAACTTTTCCTTTCCGACAACTGGGGCTGGATGTGAGTCACCCAGATAGATGTTTTCTTCTCCTTCCCCTACAGCAGTGTAGGAGGTAAAAACTTCTCTATTAGCACAGATGTGCTTGGTGGCTCCAGAATCTACCACTCACTTGTTCACATCAGTTGCCATGTTGACCAGAGAAACGACCGCAGCAATGACATCGTCATCCTCATTATCATCTCCACCAGCATCAATCAATTAAGTTGACGTTAGCCTTAGGAGGATTGTCGTTTCTCACCCTATGCCTGCATTTAGGTGCATAGTGTCCTGGCTTTCCACAAACAAAACAATAGCCTCTTTTCTTGAATTCAGAGCTAGGGACACCAGGATAATGATCATTGTTCTTTTTGTGGTTCTTTTGATTAGTTGTCTTTTTGGAATCATACCTTTTGTTTGAAGATTCAGGTTTGCCTTTATCGTACCTTGAAGGGTTGTTCATCACTATGTTTGCACGTGCAGAAATAGATTTCGACCTTGCTTTGTTACTCTCCTTTCGGTTGGTATCTTGAATAATGATGTGAGTCAGCAGTTCGTTCAGTGACAGTTGCTTGTGTTTGTGCTTCAGTTGTTGCTTGTAGTCCTTCCATGATTCAGGCAGCTTTTCGATCAAGATACCTGCAATATTGAACTCGTCTGGAAGAACAATATTTTCAGCCTTCATTTCCTCTAGTAACTTGTGATACTGATTGATTTGAGTTTTGATTTCGTCAATTTCACTCATGACCCAATTGTAGTAATTGCTGATGACAAATTTCTATTTGCTAGCATCTTCAGCAGTGTATTTGAGAATCATTGAATCCCAAATCTGATTAGCTTCCTTGTAGGTGCAGTAGATGTCGAACAATTCGTTGGAGAGAGTGCTGAGAATTGTGTGACGACACACCTTGTTTGCATGGATCCAAATTTCGACCTGTTTGGGAGTTGCAGGCTCGACAGGTTTGGTGTCAGTAAGCGCTGCTGCAACTCCGTGCATGTCAAGAAGAGAACTCACGCGCTCCTGCCACCTGTGAAAATTTTGGCCTGCGAAGACCTCAATTTTGGAGATGTCGGGAAAAGGCTCCGCGTAGGTTACTGGGACAGCAGCAGGAACAATAACAGTGCTATTGTTGTTGACGGTAGCACTGGTATCATTGTCGATGGTTGCGTTAGCCATATGATAAATTCTTCAGATTGTTGGCTATATTGGTGAAATTTGCTGTCGAACCAATTGAGACAGATGCAGTCGAATGATGCAGTTAAATTATGCAGTTGAATTATGCAGTCGAATTGCAGTCGAAAGATGCAGTCAAAATGATGCAGTCGAAATACTGCGAAGACACCTGCGAACACAATAAACGTTAGTTAAACCACCGGAGGCGTCTTGCGACTGCCCTGAAGAATTTATCCGCCTCTACAGCGCAAATTCCCCGAGGTACAACCGGGTCTTCTCAACCGCAGTAGCGAAAGAGGTATCAGAACTAGCAAGAAGAACTGGATCGTAACAGGAGAGCATCCCAGAGCTCTTTTTCAAGAAAGGTGGAAAATGAATTTTCTAATGTGTTTTCAAGTGCAACTCGAAACTGTTTATATAGGCTTTAAGAAAATAGCTGTTAGAGACATAGGCTCCAGCAATCAATAGCCAGTCAAAAAACCGTTTCAAAAATCAATTGTAATCAAAAGGTTTAACTCTGCGGTTACGGAATAAACGGGTTTAAAAGAAAAGGAGCCGTTAGAAGAAACTGACAGTTACAAAATAGAGGGAATTAAGTTTAGTTTCAGTTTTCGACCAAATCATTTCTCCAGTCAGTTCGACCAAAACTGGGAAGGACATCTGCAACTCATTTCGATCAAAGCTGAGAAGGATATTCTGTGTCGAAAATATTTGTCCTTGTCGAAATGTTATTGTTTCACAAAAATCACTTAGAAATTTTGAAATATCGCAAAATTTACAACAATCCCCCACATATTTCAAAATTTTTAGAAGTGAATAAAGAAATAAGTTTCCTGGGTTAACATCGTAGATGTAATCCCTCGGAGCTGTATAGTAAGTTATGGAACCAGTCCTAGACAGATAAAACATGACATACAGTGAATTGGTTTAGCAAGCTATGGAACCCAAGACACATGTTATACGTTAGAGGTGTTACCATCACATTACACCCCCACAATTCTTGCTGTTTCCGCGGTGTTGCGCTACTAGGCCTTGTGTAACGCCCAAAATATTTAATTAAATTGTTTAATTAAATATTTAGGTATCTAATTATTTATTTAATTAATTATTTAAAATATGTTAGTTGATATAAATATATTAGCACTTGATTAAGAGGTGTGTAAATAAATTTTAGGTGATGGCGTTAGTGATCGGGCTTAAGCTGGAGAAAGCCCGTGATCCAATCCCAAGGCATAGGCGCATGAGGGGTTAGTTAGGGTTGGGGAGCATTTCGCATTTGTGGGAGAAAAGAAAAGAAATTGCGAATAGAGAGAAGAGAGGAGAGAGAAAGAAAGTTTGCGAAGAGAGAAGAGGTGCGATCGGCCAAGAGAGAAGAGGAGCAAGGAGCTGTTGCTGTGGTTACTTCGGTGCTTTCGTAGAGGTCTCATCATCTTCGGAAAATCTAAGGTAAGGGTGGGTCTTGCTTTATAATAGGGTTTATAATGGGTTGTATGTAGGGGTTTAGGAATTATATCGTTCTCCGTATGATTGTAATGTTGTGTGACATGTATGAATATGTTGATGAAGATTTGTTGTTCAATAGATGGTTGTTAGGTAGAATGCGAATGGCTAAGTGTATGTGAGGATCGAAAATGCAAGCTAAGTGCTCGATATAATGGGTATATGATGATGTGGTTGCTATAATATATACACTGTTGCGGTTTTCTTGAAACTGGGACTGTTCGGTCAGTCCAAAAAAATTCATGTTTAATTTTTCTTGAAAATATACTTCACGCCGGTCGTTTTGGCGCCGGTTTCGTTCGATTTGGAGTTGTGTAGCTCTAGTTATAGGCTCCACAAGTTAGGGTAATAATCTGGGAGCATTCTGGACATAGGTTCTGTATTTTTAAAACTGGGAACCTTTCGTTTGTCCAAAAATTATGGGACATATTTTGTTAGAAAATAGACTTAATTTTGGTCATTTTGGCACTGGTTTGGTTAAATTTGGATTTGTGTAGCTCAAGTTATGGGTCTCCAAAGTTAGGTCAAATTTCTGGAAATAATCTGTGAGTAGGTTCGGTTTTTGCAAGTTTTGTGTTCTCAATTAAACTCCGTTTTGAATGATTCTCGTTTAGTTAGAAAATAGACTGAATTCTCTACAAGGTAGGAACTGGTTTCACCGAATTTCATTAAGAAATGAGAAAGAAAATTTGGTCGCAAGTTGCGTAAGAAATTCTGTCTGGCGCTGGCGCCAATGTTGCTCCTGCGCCAGTTTGTGTTGCTGTGTCTAGGCGCTGTTGCTCCTGCGCCAGTTTCTGTGTTGCTGTGTCTAGGCACTGTTGCTCCTGCGCCAGTTTTTGTCTTGCTGTGTTGCTGTTTCTGTCTAAGCTGCGCCAGTTTTCTGTGTTGCTGTTGTGTCTAAGTTGCGCCAGTTTTTGTGTTGCTGTGTTGCTGTTTCTGTCTAAGTTGCGCCAGTTTTTGTGTTGCTGTGTTGCTGTTTCTGTCTAAGTTACGCCAGTTTTCCTACGCCAGTTTTCCTGCGCCAGTTTTGTGTGCTGCTGTTCCCTGCTAGGCGCCCAGGCACTGGGCGCCATTTTCAGCATGTGTCTCAGTTTTGTTCCTAATTTGCTTTTGACGTATCTTTTGACTCGGGTGTCCGTTTTAAGTGCTTCAAAGGGCGTTTCGAAGCTTGTTCAGTCCTCTATCTGTGTATGCTACTGTAAGGTGAAAAATGATTAATTTTTCTGATAGTTTCTGGACACTAATATTGTGTTGCCTTGTTGATGGTAATGATGATGGGTCTATTGACCAAAATAAGTGACGATGTTATTGATGACGGGCTTAATGCCAAAGTGACGATGATGTTATAGATGATGTTGATGATGTGGAAATTATAATTGTTGGTTGTTCATGAAGTCACATGCATACATAACGCTGCGGTCTCGACGATATAAGGCTGCGGTCTCGACGATTTAAGGCTGCGGTCTCGACGATATGCCCAATTGGCAATAATAAGTGACGATGATGGTACCACATGCATACTTGCACTTCATACATTCATGCTTATCATTGGTAGTTATTATTTTGGTTGGTGAAAATATGATTGTGTGGCAAATATATCTATATAAATTGTGGATGATGTTATATATATATATATATATATATATATATATATATATATATATATATATATATATATATATATATATATATATATATATATATATATATATATTGTGGATGTTGTTATATATATAAGTTGGAGATGTTGTTATATAAAAAATTATGAAAGTTGTTGTATGTATAAAAATATATTTATATATAAATTGTTGGAGTTGTTATATGTATTAAAATACATATATATATATATATATATATATATATATATATATAAATTGTTGAAGTTGTTATATGTATGTATATAGCTGTGATTGGTATAGTTCTGAGCTCTAGCATACTGCTCATTATAAACTTTATTATACGGTTTAGACTCACCCCTTTGTTGTTCATTACTACAGGTAACCGTGAGTGAAGGCTTGTTTTCCTTCATTTCTGAGTCGGTCTTATGCTCTGATACGTAACACTCAGGGGATGGGCGCTAGATTTTAGTTATTTTGTTTATTTGGCTGTTGAATAATTTTTACTGAGGATATTATGTTATTGTTGAGACTATGATCTGTTTTATGAGATTTTATTCTATTCCGCTGCGAGATGTTGAAGTTTCTGTTATGAGAACTGAATTAATGTATTTTGAGGATTCCATCCCACTTGCCATGTGTTACGTATTATACTGATTTATAAGAGAATTTGTTATTATATTGTCGATGTTTAAATGAAGTGAATGTAGCATCCCGTTTGGATGAATCAAAAAAAAAATTGTTAAACTCTGATATTTATGATTTAAATTTCCGGGTAGAAATGGGGTGTTACACCTTGCGCGTGCTCGGTATTCATGAGTACTCTAGAGATCTCGCCAGAATCTCATGCAAGCGGCCCCACTTGACACTCATATAGGTGATTTCATCAAGTGTATGCTGCAAGTCATACACCACCCATAAGGGATATGAAAATCATTAAAAGCTTTAAGCTTAACCTTTTAACCCTGCAGTCTAGCACTATCACAATAACACCATAGGAAGGGACAATAATAAAATTAATTACTTGAATTAATTTTCAGTGCTAGCACTATCAAGAAGTGACTTGTTTTTACCACATTGAACCTTATTCATGGGATCTCCAATCACAAAGGTTGGGTTACCATCACTTCTTAATATCAATTGGCTTTAGTCCCATTCCCCTCGATGTTTCATATATCATTTTCTTCCCTAAGGGCTTTGTCAGAGGATCGGCCAAATTCACTTCAGACTTCACATAATCGATCGATATTGTTCCATATTTTTGCAATTGTTTGACAACATTGTGTCTTAGTTGCACATGTCTATTTTTGCCATTATAGGTCTTATTCTTTGCAACGGCTATTGCCGATTGGCTATCACAATGTATTGACACTGATGGTGTCGGTTTGATTCCCAAAGGAATATTAGCTAAAAGGTTCTTCAACCATTCAGCTTTAGTACCAGCCAATTCAAGAGCTACAAATTTCGACTCCATAGTCGATCTAGCAATGATGGATTGTTTGGCTGACCTCCAAGTTACCGCACCACCACCAAGTGTGAAAACGTAACCACTAGTGGATTTTGTCTCATCTGAATCAGATATCCAGTTAGCATCGCAGTATCCTTCTAATACTGCGGGAAATCCACTATAAGTAATACCATAATTTGTGGTACCTCTCAAATATCTCATAAGGTGAGCAATCGCCTTCCAATGATCCTGACCCGGATTATGAGTATACCTACTCAGACGACCAACTGCGTATGCAATGTCTGGTCGAGAGAAGTTCATTAAATGTAGTAGGCTCCCAATTACTTGGGCATACTGAGATTGGTCAACAGGATCACCTCTATTTTTCTTTAAGCGTGAGTTAGCTTCATAGGGGGTACTCAAAGGGTTAGAGTTATAGTGACCAAACTTCCTAAGAAGTTTTTCCACATAATGATCTTGTGATAGTATGATACTATCACCTTCCCTGATGATTATCACTCCTAATATTACATTTGCCTCACCCATATCTTTCATATCAAAATTAGATGAAAGAAATGATTTTGTTCTAGTAACAATATCAAGACAAGTACCAAAAATAAGCATGTCATCTACATATAAACATATGATCACATGTTCTCCACACAAAGTTTTAGTATAAACACATTTATCAACATCAGTTGTGGAGAAACCATCTTTAATTAAGGTGTTGTCAAACTTTTCATGCCATTGATTTGGTGCGTGTTTTAAACCATATAAGGACTTAAGGAGTTTGCATACTTTGTTCTCTTGATCAGAAACTATACATCCTTCGGGTTGAGTCATGTAAATTTCTTCCTCTAAGTCACCGTTCAAAAAAGCGGTTTTAACATCCATTTGGTGAATAACAAGTTTTTGGATAGAAGCCAAAGCTATTAAAACTCTAATAGAAGAAATTCTTGTTACTGGAGCAAAAGTATCAAAGTAATCAACGTTTTGTTTTTGAGAAAAACCTTTTGCTACTAGTCTAGCTTTGTATTTATCAGTAGACCCATCGGGGTTATATTTTCTTTTGAAAATCCACTCGCATCCTATTGATTTTGCTCCAGGAGGTAAATCAACTAAGGTCCAAGTGTTACATTTGAAAATTGAATCTATTTCAGTTTTAATGGCTTCATCTTTCCAATATTTCGACTTAGAAGAAGAAGTTGCTTCAGAAAAGGTTTCTGGATCCTTTTCGACCAGATAAGTATAAAAATCATTTCCGAAGGATGTTTCTTTTCTTGGTCTTTTACTTCTCCTTAATTCTTCATACGGTTCCTCATGAGTTTCATCATTAGTAGTTACTAATGGTTGTCTAGATATACTATCATGCTTCAAAGGAAAAAGGTTTTCAAAGAACTCAGCTTTTTTAGTTTCCACGATAGTGTTTATATCTAAAACATCACTTTTCACAACAAGAAACCTATAAGCAGCGCTATGTTCTGCATATCCAATAAAAACACAATCAAAGGTTTTGCAACCAATTTTTCTTTTCTTAGGATCAGGCAACATAACTTTAGCTAAGCACCCCCACACTTTTAAATATTTCAAGTTAGGTTGATAACCTTTCCACAGTTCATAGGGGGTCTTTCCGGTTTTCCAATGAGGAGTTCTATTTTGTATAAAACATGCAGTTAAGATAGCCTCACCCCACAAGTTGTTTGGCGCACTAGAACTAATTAACATAGCATTCATCATCTCTTTCAATGTCCTATTTTTCCTTTCGGCTATGCCATTCGATTCAGGTAAATAGGGGGGAGTTGTTTCATGTATTATACATTCCTTTTCACAAAAATCATTAAAAGATATGTATTCTCCTCCACGATCGGATCTAACTCTTTTAATCTTTTTATCTAATTGATTTTGGACTTCAGCTTTATATGAAAGAAAAGCTTCAAATGCTTCATCTTTTTGTCTTAATAAAAATACCTTAGTGTATCGCGAAAAATCATCTATAAACGTCACATAATAATTTTTCCCGCCCCTAGTTGGAGTTTGTTTTAAATCTCCTAGGTCCGTATGAATTAAACTAAGCAATTTAGATTCACGTTGTACCGAGGGACATGATTTCTTTGTTATCTTGGATTCGACACACACATCGCATTTACTATGTTGTTTATCACTAATCGAAATCATGCCAAGACGTTGCAATTTAATAACATACGGAAAATTAATATGTCCTAGTCTAGCATGCCACATATTATAAGAGTCAATCAAGTAAGCAGAAGTGGAAACATTGTTACTAAAATCAAAAGTGTTGAGTACAAAAAGTCCATGATCATAATATCCCTTTCCAAAAAAAATGTTGTTCTTGGTAAGAACAATCTTATCATATTCAAATGTCACTTTGATACCATGCTTCTGCAGAACACCGACAGAAATCAGGTTTGCCCTTATATTAGGCACATGAAGCACATTTGTGAGAGCCAAAGTTTTTCCCGATGTGAGCTTGAGAAGAACTTTTCCTTTCCGACAACTAGGGCTGGATGTGAGTCACCCAAATAGATGTTTTCTTCTCCTTCCCCTACAGCAGTGTAGGAGGTAAAAACTTCTCTATTAGCACAGATGTGCTTGGTGGCTCCAGAATCTACCACCCACTTGTTCACATCAGTTGCCATGTTGACCAGAGAAACGACCGCAGCAATGACATCGTCATCCTCATTATCATCTCCACCAGCATCAATCAATTAAGTTGACGTTAGCCTTAGGAGGATTGTCGTTTCTCGCCCTATGCCTGCATTTAGGTGCATAGTGTCCTGGCTTTCCACAAACAAAACAATAGCCTCTTTTCTTGAATTCAGAGCTAGGGACACCAGGATAATGATCATTGTTCTTTTTGTGGTTCTTTTGATTAGTTGTCTTTTTGGAACCATACCTTTTGTTTGAAGAGTCAGGTTTGCCTTTATCGTACCTTGAAGGGTTGTTCATCACTATGTTTGCACGTGCAAAAATAGATTTCGACCTTGCTTTGTTACTCTCCTTTCGGTTGGTATCTTGAATAATGATGTGAGTCAGCAGTTCGTTCAGTGACAGTTGCTTGTGTTTGTGCTTCAGTTGTTGCTTGTAGTCCTTCCATGATTCAGGCAGCTTTTCGATCAAGATACCTGCAATGAACTCGTCTGGAAGAACAATATTTTCAGCCTTCATTTCCTCTAGTAACTTGTGATACTGATTGATTTGAGTTTTGATTTCGTCAATTTCACTCATGACCCAATTGTAGTAATTGCTGATGACAAATTTCTATTTGCTAGCATCTTCAGCAATGTATTTGAGAATCATTGATTCCCAAATCTGATTAGCTTCCTTGTAGGTGCAGTAGATGTCGAACAATTCGTTGGAGAGAGTGCTGAGAATTGTGTGACGACACACCTTGTTGGCATGGATCCAAATTTCGACCTGTTTGGGAGTTGCAGGCTCAACAGGTTTGGTGTCGGTAAGCGCTGCTGCAACTCCGTGCATGTCAAGAAGAGAACTCACGCGCTCCTGCCACCTGCGAAAATTTTGGCCTGCGAAGACCTCAATTTTGGAGATGTCAGGAAAAGGCTCCGCGTAGGTTACTGGGACAGCAGCAGGAACAATAACAGTGCTATTGTTGTTGACGGTAGCACTGGTATCATTGTCGATGGTTGCGTCAGCCATAGGATAAATTCTTCAGATTGTTGGCTATATTGCTGAAATTTGCTGTCGAACCAATTGAGACAGATGCAGTCGAATGATGCAATTGAATTATGCAGTTGAATTATGCAGTCGAATTGCAGTCGAAAGATGCAGTCAAAATGATGCAGTCGAAATACTGCGAACACACCTGCGAACACAATAAACGTTAGTTAAACAACCGGAGGCGTCTTGCGACAGCCCTGAAGAATTTATCCGCCTATGTAGCGCAAATTCCCTGAGGTACAACCGGGTCTTCTCAATCGCAGTAGCGAAAGAGGTATCAGAACTAGCAAGAAGAACTGGATCGTAACAGGAGAGCAACCCAGAGCTCTTTTTCAAGAAAGGTGGAAAATGAACTTTCTGATGTGTTTTCAAGTGCAACTCGAAACTGTTTATATAGGCTTTAAGAAAATAGCTGTTAGAGACATAGGCTCCAGCAATCAATAGCCAGTCAAAAAACCGTTTCAAAAATCAACTGTAATCAAAAGGTTTAACTCTGCGGTTACAGAATAAATTGGTTTTGAAAGAAAAGGAGCCGTTGGAAGAAACTGACAGTTACAAAATAGAGGGAATTAAGTTTCAGTTTTCGACCAAATCATTTCTCCAGTCAGTTCGACCAAAACTGGGAAGGACATCTGCAACTCATTTCGATCAAAGCTGAGAAGGATATTCTGTGTCGAAAATATTTGTCATTGTCGAAATGTTATTGTTTCACAAAAATCACTTAGAAATTTTGAAATATCGCAAAATTTACAACACAAACAACAAACAAACACCAACCACAATCTCAAACATATAATAGTAACTAGAAATAAGTCATTACCTTAGGCGCTTTCCTTCCTAGTGTAGATTTCATCTGGTTGTACCCACGACCGCTACAACTCGAACTTTCCATCTACGTGCCCACATTCTATATAGCTAGCTCCACCCGAGTCACAACTGATCATTCCAAGAATAACAAGTCACAACGTGACAACTACTATTCATCTACGCTCAGTTAACTACTCCATGTAACTAAAAATATTTTAGTTATAAAACCTCTCACTTCTCAAACTCATTTTTAAACCCATAAAACAATTCTATATAGAGTAAATAGTGGTTGAAACCAAATACTAAATTTTTATTAATAATGCTCCAAAATATTTTATTTTTATTAATAATACTCCAAAATATTTTCCCACGCCCATACATATATATATATATATATATATATATATATATATATATATATACATATATATATATATATATATACATATATATATATATATATATATATATGAATAAAAAAATAGAATTAACTTGAGAGAGGCTTAGTAGGGACTTCCATTTTCTTCCCAAACTAACTCCATTTGATGTCCAAGCTTACTTCATGGTTACTTCTCTTAAGTCTAATTACTAGAAACAACCAACTACTAGTGATCATAAAATATCAGTACTTAGTTAATCTAAATAGTCAACTATTGTACTTCGCAAAAACTATGGTCCCCATTTTGTCCATTAAAAGTTAGACTATCTCTAGTAAATTTACTCAAATCCTCTTTGTAACTTCAACACATCTTTAGATCACTTTATTAAAACTTCTCTTCCCATCCCTAAACTTCATCAAAACTTCCAAATTCAAATATATTTATCCTTACCTATGTTTACAAAAGAAACTTCCAATTAAACAAAAATCGTACTTTCTTATCTACTTCAAATCCTCAATACATTTGTTTTTCATTATCTAACTGTAATACAATTTCAAAAGATTACTATTAATATCCATCTGACTGTACTTCGGAACTCTAGAATCCTTCACTACAATCAAATTGGTAAACCTCGACATGTTATCGAAATTACAGTCCTAAATAAAGGCATGAGTTACTCTGAGTACTTAATCCTCGTCCTTAAGATAGCATTTCAACCCTAATACTATAATTCCTTTCGAATGGCTTACGAACCACAAGGGTTTTCTCAAATTCTTTTTCAGTTTTTCTAACAACATATACATCAAAAGAGCTCATCTCAAACTTACACGTACTAATTTAATTGTTATAAGTCCAAAGTGCTCTCACTAATCTAATTTACCTTCATAATTCCACTAGGACTCGTACCTAGTTCACCCCTTAATAACTTTCCCAAACCAATAATTAATATAATTTCAACGGTTAAAATTCTAAAATAGAACTTCAAATCCATATTTATCAAAACTCAAACTTTGAACTCTATCAATACAATCCCTAGTTTATAATTTGGTATCCAATACTATCAATACTCAAGGTTGTAACTCAAGATTTCGTTAAATCTCAACCAAGCCTATTTACACCACTTGAAACTTTTCTATTGAGGACTAATCTAGTCTAATCTAAAATTACCACAAATATCAAGTTTTTTTCAAAAGCATCTACTTTCAATTTGCACCATATATGTAAAAAAAAATCATTTTTTTAAAGATTTCTTTCTATTTAACAAATAACAACTTCTCAAGCAAAAATCAAAGTTTTTCATTTAACCGTAAAGCCACTGTTTTGAGTTCCAACATGAGGGGCTCTTAGAAATAAGTTTCATCAAAGCTCTCAAACATAACAACAAGAAAAGTAGGAAGTGAAGAAATATCTCACCCACACAAGAGATAGAGATGCCACAGTTTGAGGAAGAAAAGTGAGGGAGAAAACATATTGATGATGCTCCTTAGGGTGTGTTTGGGAGTTTGGAGGGGAGAGGAGGGGAGGGGTTGGGACTAATAGTGTAAATTCTTAGTGATGAGAAGAAAAATTATCTCCCTAAACCCTCCCAAACCCCTCTCCTAGTTTATTTTTGGAGCCACTCCAAAACCCTCCATATTTGGGGGGGTTTGGAGGGGCTCCAAAAATAATCTAGAAAGAGTGGTTTGGGGGGTTTAGGGGGATAATTTTTCTCCCAATTACTAAAGAATTTACACTATTAGTCTCAACCCCTCCCTTCCCCTCCCCTCCAAACTCACCCTTAAACTCTACTCCATGCCTCCATTTGTTCTTGATCTTTCTTTGTTTTGATGACAAAATGGAGATAAATTAAAATGAGAACATGGAGGGAAGAGAGAGATAGCCAAGTAAATAGAGAGGCAGCCATGTAGATTAAAAAAAAATACACGTGTACATGCCAACTCAGTTTCCGTTAGTCCAGTCAGCATGATTTAACGCCAAGGACTAATAATGAAAACGACAAAATAAGATGGGGACCAAAACGCCTATTTCTTTTGAATTCTTTTGAACATTATTCAACATTTAATTATTATATAAGTCTGTGTCAAAAAAATTAGGGTAAACTATGTTTTTGGTCCCTACAAAATTGGGACCTTCTAAGTTTAATCTCTACATTAATGAAATAGGTGTTTTGGTTCTATCTTATTTTATCGTTTTCATTATTAGTCTCTGGCGTTAAATCATGCTGACTAGACTAACGAAAAACTGAGTTGGCATGTACACGTGTAGTTTTGAAGAAGGAGGGAAGACGAGGAGAACATGATAATTTAGTTAGGAGGAATGAGAGGCGGAGAGAATGAAGTGAGGCGGTGGAATGAATTTTAGTCAAGGAGTAATAATAGCCTAGTAAATAAATCAAGATAAGAAGGAAAGAGATGTTGTGTGGTGAGGGTGTATGGTCTGCCGAAGGCCTCTTTTTGAAGGGGTTAAATTATTATTTTTTATCAAAATCTAAATCGAATTTATCTCACTAAATGACTAAAACATCTTTATTAGAATAAGTACGATCATAGCAATGCCCCAAAAGTCATGACAACAATCACATCAAAATTAATATTTATCCTTCAACAATGTAAAAAGTGTTACCGAATTTTTTTTACAGATATCTGATAATTGTTCTTATTCGCTAAATGATTATATTGTTTAGGCTTAATTACAGATTTGGTCCCCCTATTATGATCAACTCACGATTTTAGTCCCCCAACTTTTTTTTTTCACAATTTTGGTCTTCCTATTTTTTCAATTTCTAAAATCAAGGTCCCTCCCACATTTGGTCAAACTTGAGGCTGATGATGTGGTTCTTACTGATCTTACTTGGCATGCCTCGATTGCCACATAGATTTTTAAATAGAAAAATATTATTTTAATGCCGCTCACCTTCATTAATTAATGCCATACTCATGTTTCCTCTCCGGTTTCTGCAACAGCTGTAGGCATTAATTAATGCCCCTCACCTTCATCTTCATCGCAACACACTCTCTCTTCACCAGCTTCACACTCTCTCTCCCTAACATCCTCAGATTGCCACCAAAGCTATGCAAGACAAGATGATGCATCCTGTTTTCCACATAACCTTAGATCGCGTAAAAGATTATACTTCTTCTCTCAGTCCTTTTATGAAGAATAGCAGATTCATCTTCTTCACGAGAATAGCAGATTTTTATGAAGAAAAAAATAGTAAATTTTATTGAAAAATAACAGAACAACTTCGTTGGACTAGAATTCAGATTCTAATTCTATCCCTTCAAATCACTCCTTAAAGCATACAGCAAATAGCATAAATCAGTTAATGGCTGATTTGATGAAATAAAAAACACAGCAGCAACATGTTTATGGAGATGACCACCGAAGACGACAAAGATGACAGCGGCACCATCGCGATGGCATCGGCACGGCGTCTAGTTACCACCATAGCCCAGTCTTTCCCTTGTTTCCTATTTTCTGCTCTTTCACCGTTCTCTAGTTTGGCATTTAGGGATTAGATGATTCGAGTTTTTGGAGAGAAGACTAACAGTCAAATCCATCATAGATCTGAAACCCTAGATCTAAAACCCAAATCACCACCATCCTTTTGTGCAAATCAGATCAAAAGTGAGTGAGAGAAGACTAATGCAAGAATGAGAGAGAGCAATGGGAGAGAGAGGAACAGAAGCTGATGATGGAAACAAAAGCGAGAGAGAGGAACAGAAGCTGATGGGAGGGAGAGAGACTGTGAAGCGAGAAGACTGTGAAGCGAGAGAGAGGAACAGAAGCTGATTCAAGAATGAGAGAGAGCAATGGCTTGCCACATCAGCTAATTAAACGCCATGTCAGGTTCAATTTTGACTAAATTAGGGGGGACTTTGACTTTAGAAATTGAGAAAATAGGGGGACTAAATTCGTGAAAAAAATAGTTGGGGTACTAAAATCGTGAATTGGTCATAATAGGAGGACCAAAACTATAATTAAGCCTATTGTTTATACCCCCAAAACACGCTCATCTTAATTTCTTTTCAAGGAAAATAAAAAAATAGATCCATTAAAGGAACTGTAGGGAAAACAAAAGTAGAAACGGTACCCTGATGACTTTTATTTTGACGCATTTTGTCGTTTTATGCTATTAACTTGGGTGTTGTGACTACTTTGTTCGCAGATTCATCCTTTGTGTTTTTAGCGATTCTGAGTTTGTATTATCATCGATGTAATCTATCAATTTGAATGAATGAATTGTTGGGGACAACTGCTCTGATACCGCAGTTGGGGAGAACCGCACACGTCAGTGGATTAACCCACACACCCAGGGATCTTTGAGGGAATATAGATAAACACACAGCAAGAATAAATGAAACACTACTAGAAAATGGCTTATTAGCGTCCATAATTTAGCGTCGGCCACGACACTAGAGTCTGCTTAACCCACGCTACCCCACAAATTTATTTTCTCTTGAAAGAAACAACTTAGCGACGGACATGGCCGACGCTACTTCGGAAAAAGCGGATGCTAAAGGTTTAATTTTTAAATAATATTATTAGCGTCCGCAAGGCCGACGCTACATCTGCGTTTATTACCAAAAACCCTAAACTCTCCTCTTTTTTCTCTCTGTTATTCCCTTTCACTCACAGCGTTTCTCCCTCTCTTTCACTACCATCCCTCATTCCCTCTTTCTCGTCTCCCAATTAGCACGGTTCGTTTGGGTTGAAGCCGTTTCTCCCTCTTCTGCTCACAAAGCTTCTAGAGAAGCAACTTGACTCGCGGTTTGTTCTCTCTCTCTCTCTCTCTCTCTCTCTCTTAATTTCTTTTCAAGGAAAATAAAAAAATAGATCCATTAAAGGAACTGTAGGGAAAACAAAAGTAGAAACGGTAAAGTTTACTCTACTACCTGGGTCTTACAGGTACCCCGGTGACTTTTATTTTGACGCATTTAGCCGTTTTATGCTATTAACTTGGGTGTTGTGACTACTTTGTTCGCAGATTCATCCTTTGTGTTTTTAGCGATTCTGAGTTTGTATTATCATCAATGTAATATATCAATTTGAATGAATGAATTGTTGGGGACAACTGCTCTGATACCACAGTTGGGGAGAACTGCACATGTTAGTGGATTAACCCACACGCCCAGGGATCTTTGAGGGAATATAGATAAACACACAGCAAGAATAAATGAAACACTAGTAGAAAATGGCGTATTAGCGTCCATAATTTAGTGTCGGCCACGACACTAGAGTCGGCTTAACCCACGCTACCCCACGAATTTATTTTCTCTTGAAATAAACAACTTAGCGTCGGACATGGCCCACGCTACTTCGAAAAAAGTGGACGCTAAAGGTTTAATTTTTAAATAATATTATTAGCGTCCGCAAGGCCGACGCTACATCTGCGTTTATTACCAAAAACCCTAAACTCTCCTCTTTTTTCTCTCTGTTGTTCCCTTTCACTCACAGCGTTTCTCCCTCTCTTTCACTACCATCCCTCATTCCCTATTTCTCGTCTCACAATTAGCACGGTTCGTTTGGGTTGAAGCCATTTCTCCCTCTTCTGCTCACAAAGCTTCTAGAGAAGCAACTTGACTCGCGGTTTGTTCTCTCTCTCTTTCTCTCTCTCTCTAGGTTCTCTCTCTTGGTTCATTCTCTCTCTCTCTGTCTCACACTCTATCTCTCTCAAAACAATTTTTTTGAAAAAATTTCCTCAGTTGACAGGGTTTGTGGATTTGTGTATTTAGGGTTTTGTTACATATGTTGTGGATTTGTTGATTTTGTGTATTTAGGGTTTAGGGTTTGTTGTTGTTGCACAAAATCTGACTTCCCAATAGAATTGTTATCTCAGTGTGGGGTCTATTTCACTCAGTATTGCTGCAGACCTCGCCTCTATTTCTCAGATCTCGCCTCGTATCTCGTTCAGATCGGGTGAGGATCTTCACCTTGTTGTTGGGGTTTTTTTTGGATTTTGTAGAGGAATGTAGTAGAATTGTCATGTTAACAATACACTTGCTAAATTTCTCAATCAATCATATGGATTGCTAACAAGCATCGTGCACCTTTTAAGCATTTTCTAATGTGTCTTATTGTTTTTGTCTTTCATTTTTTTTTTTTGCAAATCAGAATAGTAGATATGTAAATCTGGATTCCAGGTAAATTTTGTTACAATACTTTGTATGCAATCTGATCAAATGGTTATCAATTGTAGGTCACTTTCCATTCTATGATTTGTGGGTTTGTCGGTATTACTTTAGTATTGTGCCTTCTTTAGTAAAATTTTAAGTATAGGCTTCTTAACATGCTAGATTTTCCATTTATCTTGTAGGAGCATAACACACTATGGTGGTTAATTAGGATTTTCCTATTCACTTTTTCACTGCAGTTATCTCGGTGAGTTGGTAGATTACCTTTTGTTTAGTGCTTGATGTTTGGTGTGTGTGTGTGTCTACCTAATGCAAACTTTTTATGGGTGATGTCCCTAGTTTCAGTGGCGGACCCAGGACCCCGGGGTCAGGGGTGTCAAATTTTTTAAGGTCGGTGTCAAATGGGTGCAAAACTTGTCTACTAGTATAATTTCAAATTTTCAGGGGTGTCAAAATTAAAATTTCAAGAGATTTAGGCTATTTATATAGGGTGTTTAGTACAAAAAAAAAATTCCAGGGGGTTCAACTGAACCCCCTGACTTGTAGCCAGGTCCGCCACTGCCTAGTTTATCATTCTAATTTGAGTTTCAGTCTAAGTTTATGTGCTAGTTTTAGTTTGTATACCCTGTGGTTAATTTTGAGCATGTTTGTTAGTGAGAATTATAACACTGTGGGCCATCATCAAAAGATATTCATTGGATATTTTATAGTTATTTTGTTTTGCTACTCTTAATTTTTTTCTGCTCATTCTTTGTTCACTTCATTAGCAGGGAGCCATAATGGTGAAGAAGTGCATCATGATGAAGAACACTGAGGTAAGCTTGAGTGGAGACTTGAACCAGTGCTTGGGAGATACTTTCTTAGATTTTGCTGAAGTTAGTTTTTGGCTAGATTTGGTAATATCTTACCTGTAGGATGTTCTTATCAAGTTTTGCTGGTAATATATTTCAATTTTATTATCAAGTTTTGTGGGTATGTCTATTAGTATTTTGTTGTTTCTGACGGTTAATTAATCTGTTATTTAGAACAGTTGTGTTATGGTATTTTGGAATTATAAGCATTTTGGTATGTTATTGTTGTTTTTAATGTTTACTCAAGTAATAGGTGCAAAGTAAATGTCTTAGGAGCAAGTGCAGAAATGAAAAGCAGGTTATGAATTTTAAAAAAATATAAAAAAATTTAGCGTTGGCCACTCCGACGCTACATAATTAGTTGACTATTTTTCTGTTGACTTTAGCGTCGGCCACTCCGACGCTACATATTTAGTTGACTATTTCCTTCATTGACTACTAGTGTCGGCCTTGAAATTAGCGTCGGATTTAGCGTAGGCTTGGCCGACTCTACTTAGCGTCGGTCTGAATTTATGGGACGCTATGATTTAGCTTCGAGCATTTTAGCCTCGACACGAGGCCGACACTAATCTACTGTTAGCGTCTGCTTTTGGCCTTTTAGCGTGGACTTTTGGCCGACGCTAAAAACTGATTTTCTAGTAGTGAAAGAAGAACACAAACAATTTACGTGGTTCGGCATCTCTTGCCTACGTCCACGGGAACACATCAACACAATTCATTAACTATCTTCTCAAATATGATTAAAACAATTTGTAACCCACCCCAATATGTGTATCACCCTACAAGACTCTCTCACTCTAAGAGTTACAAGGAAGGATAACACTCACAACAACAAATAATCACCAGCACTCTCCTCTCACTAGGACCTGGCTGGAGATTCTTCAAATCTCTACATTGTCACCCAAGAATGGGGATGTCTCACCTCTTCATCTCGCATGCATCATCTCTTCACAAGTATCTCTATTTATATGAGAGAACATGACTTCTATGCATGCATTAGACTCAGTGACATTTATTGCCACACCTTCCCAAGACTCTAGATACATCCATCCATCTTGTGAAATGTATCTATTAAATTTCCACTCTTTTGCATTTTCTTGGAAATTAAAATTGACTATTTCCAACATATCCTCCCTCAATTAAAATTTCCAAACTTCTATAACATCTCTTCTCTTTTTTTTTTAATTTTTTCTTTTTTGCAAGACTAAATATATACCTCCACGTGTACATCTTGCAAACTCACTCCAAACCAACAAATTTGCATGTGTTCCTCGCCATAATTCTGATCTCATTGCTCTTCCACGAATTTTGAATGGTGACACTTCACTCGTACTTGCACCGCTGTTAGTAACAACCAACGGGACACTCCGCTTGACCTCCACAGTGTCAATAAGACTTTCGATACAATGATCCCACATGGATCCACCACCAAACTCATTGAGCTTCAATCTTGTTTGTACCGATCACTTGGTCACACCAACGGCTTTGCGCAAGATCCCTCCAAACCATTAGCTCTAAGCCAGTCCTCTCTGAACCATTAGCTTTGATACCACTGTTGGGGATAACTGCTCTGATACCACTGTTGGGGAGAACCGCACACATCAGTGGATTAACCCACACGCCCAGGGATCTTTGAGGAAATATTGATAAACACACAACAAGAATAAAGGAAAGAAGAACACAAACAATTTACGTGGTTCGGCACCTCTTGCCTACGTCCACGGGAACACATCAACACGATTCATTAACTATCTTTTCAAATATGATTACAACAATTTGTAACCCACCCAAATATGTGTATCACCCTACAAGACTCTCTCACTCTAAGAGTTACAAGGAAGGATAACACTCACATCTCACAACAACAAATAATCACCAGCACTCTCCTCTCACTAGGATCTGGCTGGAGATTCTTCAACTCTCTACATTGTCACCCAAGAATGGGGATGCCTCACCTCTTCATTTGGCATGTATCATCTCTTCACAAGTCTCTCTATTTATAGGAGAGAACATGACTTCTATGCATGCATTAGACTTAGTAACATTTATTGCCACACTTTCCCAAGACTCTAGATACATCCACCCATCTTGTGAAATGTATCTCTTAAATTTCCACTCTTTTGCATTTTCTTGGAAATTATAATTGACTATTTCCAACAAGAATATCCTTTTTAGTCAAAAAAAAACTATTTTCACACTCTCATTACATTTGGTTAATGATATGGTCATAGAAGATAGAATGCAATATTACTATATTTATTTAATGGAATCTTTTATCCATGTAGTAAATCATTTTAGTACTACATTTACATTATAATAAGCCTTCTTTTTTACCAACAAGGGTTGGTCCGAGTGGTAATTGGACTCGGATTCCACCCCAAGGTCTCGGGTTCGAATCTTGGGTGTGGCAAAAACTCTGCTGGGAGGGGAGAACCACACGGGCCGGTAAAGCCGGGTACTCGTGGCCAGCCAGGTTCCCCGGTGTAGATTTGTCATCGGCAAAGTCGGTGGAAACTACACACCAATGACATGGTAACTGGTTTGTGAAAATATGTGCAAGTATACACAGTCACAAACAAGTAATATAGTGATGAGAAAGGTCGAACCCACAGGGATTGGTTAAACTTTTGTATGTTTAGAAAGCATATAAATTAGTGCAGCTATACTACTCACAATTTTGGGTATTGATGTTTACGAAAACAGAATGTAAATATGTAAGAAAATATGAAGGAAATCAGTTGGGAATGATAGTTGAGATGTCTTCACTAAATAAATCACTTTCAAGAGTATTGTGTTTTCTGTGGTGCAGATGCACTTGAGTGCAGTTGCACCAGTATTTGCCTTTCGGCTACTTTCTTCAGAGTTTCGTTACAAGCTCTTAAAACCTTGTCTTGAAGTAAAGAGAGAAGTTGTCAATTCCTTTCTTGCCTTCTTACAATTCTTGTCTAAGTTGCTAAATAAGTACACTCCTGCCTTTTAAGTATTCACTGCATTATCCTAAGGACTATGTTATCCTATGTCTAGGACTTAACATGGTTTTAACAAAGTTTTCTTTATTAAACAAGTTAACAAAGCCTTCATTAAAATAATCACCCTTATTAGTTCTTGATTTCTAGTTATAAACCATGTCTGTGAATATAACTCTACTCATTTTAAGTGATCAACTTTAAAATAAGATGATTGTAGTATAACACAAGAACCAAAAATGCATGCACCACTTTGAAAACACGATAACTTACTCAAAAGCTCATTATAAAGTTAGAACATCTCAACCAAAGAGGTTTATCTCATAATATGCATTTCAAGGCAAAAATAGATGAAATAAAGCATGTTGATATAATGGAAAGTACAAGAGATATCAACAGGATAGAGATTACACTGATTGAAGTACTCTTGCATAAGTTTGCCCAGCAGTGCAGATGCACTGATTCCTTCTACGTAACTAACTTGATGAAGAAGTGAAAGAGGGAGTTGTCAATTCCTTCCTTACCTTCTTACTTCTAACTACTACTAAGAACTATAAAATGAAAAGCAAGAAAAGTAGATGTACGGATCCTATAGAACTTCTTATTTTTCAAATGATGAGAAGTGAAGCCTTTATATAGCCTTGGAGATTTCCTTTAAGTGAGGGTTTCCTTGGAGATCAGGTTTAACCTAGAGGGGTTAACCATGGTTACTTTTCAGATCATGTTTGCTGGGAATTGAGTCCAACACTCCACCTCAAAGAGAAGTCCAATCGTGGAGGGCCATGTGTCCTTTATGAATGACTCTTCATGATGGTCATCTATTGTAGGCGCCTCCTTTCGCAAGTGAGCATGTGCCTTCATGTGAGTTGTGACTAAGCATGATATCATAGAGGTGTTTGTGCATTGGTATGAATTGAGGTGCTTCCAATGTGGGGTTATCCATCTTGGTGCAGAAAGGTGCAGAAGCACTAAGGTGCAGATGCACTGTGGAAATGCTTCTAGTGCAGATGCACTGTGTTTTTCCTGGTGCAGAAGCATCAACTGCAGATGCACTGAACAAACACATCAAACATACCAATGTATATACAAAATGCTAAGTTGTGAATGCCATTCATCTTAAAACCATAAATGTTGTTATTTTATTCGTACTACTATATTTAACACATATTATACTTGAAATCAAGTAATTATCTAAGTTTAAATGTATGAATAACTCTATATAAAATAGAGTTATCACACCCTCAGACTTAAATTGTTGCTTGGCCTCAAGCAATGACAAAAGGAAACACAAATAAGATTTTTATAACTAAGAAGAACATATCAGCTCAGTTCTTTTTCAAGGAATGATCTTTTCAAAATAATGCATTTCTTATGAACCTCTTTTCTCAGAAAATTTTGTCTTTGTACCTTTGATTCCCACAACGTCCAGAGCTATTAAAACTCATTTGTGTGCGTGTGTGCCCACTGAGAGTCAATCGGTTCCAAAACTAAGTAAAAAGTTTCTCCTAGCCTTTGAAAAATTTAGATAACGTTTGGTCAAAACAACGGTGTTTCAAAATACTATATTTCCTGACTTGTAGCATATACTGCCCTCCTCATTGACCTCCTTATGCATACTTTTTTCTTTGGTTTGCTTTTCTTTTCTTCTTTTTCTTTCTTCTCTTTTTCTTTTTTTGAATTTTTCTTTTTCAAACCAAATGCACTATTGGAACAGGTTCAGCTTAATGACTCAGGCAAGTATAGCTTTTAACAACTATTTAGACACTTTTTGTAGTGACTTTTTGGTAACCTATTGCATTTGACTACTCTAAGTTTTTCATACTTTGCCTTAGTATTCATAAAAACTCCCCCAAACTTAATTCTTATGCTCTTCTATATTTTTAGTAAAACTTTGTTTTTGACCTTAGCTTTCTAAAAATTCCTCTTGCATCAGATAATTTTTTTCAAATAGTATGGTTCTTTTCACAACTCAGCTTTGCTTGTGTTGAAGTAATAATAACAGTGGTTATTTTGGAAAAAACAAGGCTTTTTTCTTTTTATTTCTTTCCTCATTAAAAATCAGTTCATAAATCAGCATTTGCCTAAGTTTTATGAAAAAGAATTCGAGCTGATCATGCTTCAAAGTCAATGAAATTTTTGCTTTAAAACAAGATTGATATACTTAATTCACAAATTGACTCATGAACTTTACTGTTTTTGAAATTTTTTCTCATTTTGCAAACAGTTCAACTTACTTCAAGAGAAGGTTTGTTAAGTACATCAAATGAATTTTTTTTTAAAAAACTACTCACATAACATATAGACAAATAACTTGTACTTAAAACAAACATTTAGCACATACTAAAATACTGAAAACAAACACACATTACTAAATCAAACACACATCAATTAAACATAGCACATGCATAAAGTGAAGTTCTCCCCCCCCCCCCAACTTAAAAGTGAGCAGCGTCCACACTGCTCTAAGTTGAGTTCAAAATATTTGTTTCAAAAAGGAAGTGTGTTCAGAAATGGGGAGTGGGGTTAGTACACGTGGGATAAAACTTGCAGTAATTAAACAAAGTATTTAAGCATAATAGATAGAAACAAACAACATTTAAAGTTTACTCTTACTTTGAGCCACCTCTCAGTCTTGTGCTTGACCTTACAGCTGCATGTTTTACCTTCTGCTTCTTGACTTTTGGTTTGAGTGCAGCTGCAGGTGGTGCCGATGCACCAGGCTCTTCTGTTGGTGATTTTGCAGGTGCAGATGCACCAGGTGCATCTGCACTGACTTGTTCAGCAGCAGTTGTATCTTCTGTTTGTTGTTCTAGTGGTTGCTCTCCAACTGCAACCTCAGCTTCTTTGGGTTGTTCTTTCTCATTTGGTGGGTCCTCCTTAGTTGCTTCCTCCTTTTCAGAATCTTCTCCTTGTTTCTTGCGTTGTTCTGCACCTTCCAGTCCTTGAATCTCCTTCACACTGGTTTCAACAGCTTTCTTGAAAAATTTCTGGGTGTTGCCCAGTTCTTCTCTTTTCTTTTGTGCCAACTCTTCCAGTACTAGTTTGACAGTGTCCTCTTTGTTCTTTGGTATTATTGTCAGAACTGGAGTATCTTGAGGAGCATCTGCACTAGGTGTAGAAGCATCTGTTGCTGTTTGATCTGGATCTTCTTCTCCTTCTTCAGAACTTGTTTTTCCTTCTTCTTCAAGGGTATCTTCCTAAATTACCTGCAAAGACTGTGTCTCATAAACAATGTTAGGGATTTGATGGATTTGCTCAGTGATTTGTGGTGGACTTTTCTCTTGCGAAGGGATGGGTGATGGTTGTTTGGTTGGTTCTTTTTCAGATTGATTTTCTTGGGTGGTGGGTGGTAGTGGTGATGACTGTGCAGTGGGTGATGGTGATTTAGAGGGTGGTGGTGTAGGTGTCTTTCCTGTGGATGGTGATGTTAATTTTTTTGCTTGTGGATGAGTTGGTGGTGTAATTTGGGTGAGTACTGGTTCTGTTTGGGATCTAGCCTCATATTTCTTTCTTACTATCTCCTCCATGCTCAAATTCTGATCTTCTTCATCCACTTTCATGCCATTACTATCAGTGGTAGTATCATCATCATCCTCATCTTCATTCCTCTCCATTTGCTTCACCATTTTGGTTAATGTTTCATCCTCTTCAGTTTCAGATAACTCTTCACTCAATAACTCCTCCTTTTCTTCCTCATTCTTTTTCTTCTTCCCTTTTTGTTTCCTTTTTGTCTCCCTATTCCTTTTTAGGACCTTTTTCTTCTTGATCTCTTTTTCACTTTCCTCATTCTCTTCCTCCTCTTTTTCTTCTTTCTCTTCCTCTTCCTCTTCTTCCTCATTCTGAAAAACCCATGCTGGAAACTCTGGGGTTTCTAATTGAGTTGGTACCCGTGACATCTCCATCAACCTAAGTTGAAGCCATTCATGCTGTTCTTGTTGGAATTTCCAAACTGCCCGGTGCTTCTGCACTAAGCGCTCCTGCACCAGGTTAGTTGGTTCAGCCTTTATTTTTGTTCTTTCTTTCATTTCAGCAGATAATGGGCCTGGAGGGTACTTCCTCTATTGATGCTTGTAACACCCCATTCTACCCGGCCTTTATTTGTAAGAATCAGAGTTTCAAAATTTCGTCTCAATGGAATGTTACACATAACTCAAATCTAACAAATAGTAAAATCAGCTTAAGCGTTCATTATATCATGATATTACGCAACACCCTTAGATGGGATAGAATACTCAAGACCTCATCAAATAAAATCCACACACTAGAAATGAGTGTCTCGCAGCGGAAAATAACGTAATCTCAAAAATACCGAACAACAGCCTCATCCAAATTAACTCAATGTATATAAAAATTCAACATACAAAAGAATAACACTAGAATCCTACGCCCACCCCCTAGGTGTCACGTATCAGAGCAGACCGACTCGGGAATGAAGGGAGTAAACCTTCACTCAGGGCTACCTGTGGTAAACAACAACAGAAGGGTGAGTCTCAACTACATAATAAAGACTATAATAAGAAGTATATTTCATCATAGTATCGCACTCATACAGTCACACAATAGTATAGTTCATACAATCAACAACTCACATGCTTATTATGAGGATGTATGCAATACGGTTATGCATGTGGTACCATTTTTCCCAGACCGCAGCCTCTTCATCATAATATTCAAACTCAGACCGCAGCCTTATCAACTCAGACCGCAGCCTTATCATTACTATATAAACTCAGACCTCAGCCTTATGTATGCATGAGACCCTATGACAAAGATCACAATCACAATTCATAACGACACGGTCCATATATCATTTATCACCTCTTTATTAATCTCAGTCATAGCCCCCATGGCCTTATCATCAAATCAACTTAATTATTATCTCATCTCAATTCACGTCCCTAGGACTAAACTAGCACTTAGGAATCAATCTATCACTTTCAGGACCAAAACGAAACACAATACACCGGCGCACTACTTGGCGCCCTGGGCGGCCACACTTGGCGCCCGACACAGCACGCACGCGCACAAACATAGTAGACCACCTGAACAAGTAAAACCGCTCTAGCCAAAATATTCAAAATGGGATTTGGTCAGGTAAATACAAAGTTTGGCTAGGGAAAATATGTTCAGAACTCACAGCTCACCCCTAGGCACCACAAACATAGTCAAAACAACGCCCTCTAGGACAATTTCAAAACAACAAGTGCAAATCTGGACATTCTTTAGCCAAAGTGCTTAAAATACAATTTGGTCAGGTGAATACAAAGTTTGGCTCGGGAAAATATGCTCAGAAATTGATTTGCACACAACGCCCCCTTTACACAAGCTAAAACGATGCTCAATAGGACCATTTCAAAACAACAAGTGCAAATCTGGAAATTCTTTAGCCAAAGTGCTTAAAATACAATTTGGTCAGGTGAATACAAAATTTGGCTCGGGAAAATATGTTCAGAAATTGATTTGCACACAACGCCCCCTTTACACAAGCTAAAACTATGCCCAATAGGACCATTTCAAAACAACAAGTGCAAATCTGGAAATTCTTTAGCCAAAGTGCTTAAAATACAATTTGGTCAGGTGAATACAAAATTTGGCTCGGGAAAATATGTTCAGAAATTGATTTGCACACAACGCCCCCTTTACACAAGCTAAAACGATGCTCAATAGGACCATTTCAAAACAACAAGTGCAAATCTGGAAATTCTTTAGCCAAAGTGCTTAAAATACAATTTGGTCAGGTGAATACAAAATTTGGCTCGGGAAAATATGTTCAGAAATTGATTTGCACACAACGCCCCCTTTACACAAGCTAAAACGATGCTCAATAGGACCATTTCAAAACAACAAGTGCAAATCTGGAAATTCTTTAGCCAAAGTGCTTAAAATACAATTTGGTCAGGTGAATACAAAATTTGGCTAGGGAAAATATGTTCAGAAATCACAGCCCACCCTTAGGCACCACAAACATGGTCAAAACAACGCCCTCTAGGACAATTTCAAAATAGTGCGTGAACAACTGAAAATTCTTTAGCCAAAATGTTTTAAATACAATTTGGTCTGGTGAATACAAAATTTGGCTAGGGAAAATATGCTTAGAAAACGAGTTTTGCCCAAGACACCATTTGTGCGCCATGTTTAGGCATAGGCAGCACCTTGGCGCCACCCCAGGCGCCAGAACAGTGCCCAGACAGCAACAACATACAACACAAGTTACTGCTACAGTACACAGGGCGCCATTTCCCTAGGCACTTGGCGCCCCATGCGACCCAACATCCACCAAACATCAAATTTCCAAATCAATTCACAACAACAAATCACAAAATACATTATGCTCATACCAACAACATTCAATCTCACATTTATACATTAAGGACACAACAAGGCATAAAATCAACACATGAAATCTAACCTTAGCATAGGGAATCGAATCAATCACACTAATTATCAATTTCAACCAACCTAAACAATCTAACAATTCTAAATAATATCAAGTGGGATCCTATGGCCTACATACAACCTATTATATTCTCTATTATAGAGTGAGACTCCCCTAACCTTTTCAAGAAGAAGGATCGAATCCTAGAGAGCAGACACCTACAGAGCCACAGCAACAACGGGAACCCTTTTCTCCTTGAGCTTGAAGCCTTCTTCATTTTTCCTTCTTGATTCACGATTTCCTCTCTCTCTCTCTCTCTCCAAGAGCTGCGCGCCTCTCCTCTCTCTAGAGCTCTAGGTTTCTAAAATTTCGTAAGCAACAAGTGACTAACCCTAGGCAAGTCCCTTCCCAAAACTTAGGTTAGTTGGGCCATGGGCTTCACTTAAGCCCATTCCTCTCTATTTCGCCACCCCCCTCCTACAACATACCACCTCTTAATATAATTTCTAATATTTACTTATACAAATTATAATATCAAATACTTAAATATCTAATTAAATAAATAATTAAATACTTGGGCGTTACAAAGTTAATACCACCATTACATCTTTGACTATGCTATTCCGTTACAAAGTTAATATTACAATTAAATCTGTAACCACGAATAATTAATTAAATAAACTCCTCAATTATAACTATTCCATGAAATACCTAAGTAATTTAATATAATAACTACTTAATTATTTTGGGGCGTTACAACTCTCCCCCACTTAGAACATTTTCGTCCTCGAAAATTTAGTCAAACTCACGAAACACTACCAAATCTCTTCCTCATCTCTAACCGTCCTCTCCCATAATCTATCGCATACTTGGCAGCAGACTAAACACCCTTCCACTCACAAACTACAACCATCTAGACAACTAGCACTATCCACATTGCTGATCATTATTTCCTTGATTACCGGCGGTAAGTGATTGGGCGGCCGTCCCTCCTACTTGTTCAGCCAGGTAACTCCAGAAATAATAACCAGACTCATCACCTCCCAAAACTCACCGACCTACTACGACAATTAACCATAGACATGGTTATGCTCTAACCAGTTCATACTCGATATTACATCTAACCCATTCGACGGCAGCAAGTAAGATTCACCACAGGGTCTCTGTCGAAGATCGACAAGGGACACTGAGGACACAACACACAAAGCAAGACTCGGACCCAACGATATCGTATCAGCCTCTCACAGGCTAGATACAACTCAAACTGAAAGGTATTATATCAGCCTCTCACAGGCTAGATATAATTTCAGACTCTAGAATTCCATATGACAACGCGCACAACCACAATCATAGTGCAGTCAAAACATCAAATAAGCACCATTCTCACTTGTCGCAGGTTAGGTAGCTCATCACAATGATATCAAAGCATAGTCATACACCACATATTATAAAGAAGATAGTAACAAGGACACACATGGTTTACCTGCACTTTTGGTTATTCGAATCCAAATAATTCTTTATACTCTTAAGTTCGTCAATAGTAATCATTTCTTAACATGCATTCCATATTTAACTCATTAAACCACACAACACAATTGGCACAACTGCGAAACAATCTAATAGGAATTCGTTTATTAAAAAAAATAAGTTTGATACCAATATTGTATCCAATCATAACATTTGTTTATTAGGGGTTCACAAACAATCTCATAACTCACTTCATTTTCAACTTACAAAACCACGTAACACAATTAAAGAGGTACCAACCAGAATCAGACAATAAAATCAGTTGTAGACAATTAGAGTTCGCAAATAGTTTTTAAGCATGCATTTATTCTAGTCACCTCTACAATCATATTTTATAAATTTCAATGAAACATAATTCCACCAATTTCGACACCAAACATTTACATTCATTTAAATATGTACAAAGGGAAGTAACTAGACTCGATTAGGTTACAAAAAGGTAGAGGAAAACGGAGTCCAAACACTTAACACCTAATGATTCTAACACTTAACACCAAGCGGTTATACTCTAGAAGGAAATCAAAGTGTGCAACATCAAGAGTGTGGAACAATCCTTTACTATCGTCTAATTGGAATCTAGAAAGATACACTTCACAACCCCAATAGAATTAGAAATACCATAAAATAAGAGCCAGAGGAAAATACTTTCATAAAACCCAATTTTTCAAATGTATCGAACTCGCCGTTAATCCAAAACAGTCAATAATGGTATTTATAGGTTTTTAGTTCCATAGAGTAACGAGCTAATAAGGAGCACATCCATTTTATGGCACATAGTTCAAATCAGCTCAAAAATCTTTTTCTTTGGGGTCATAAAGGAGTAAGTGAGACGTATTATACTAAGCCTTGTAGAAAGGAAGGTAGGATACTTAACACTACGACATTGATCAATTACACCTTGTCAACTATAATTAAAACACGAGTACAAACATCATTTTAAATTTTAGGAACTCGGCACTTCAAGTTATTACGAAAACAGCACGTTTTTCAGCATAAAAAAAATAGCGCTTCATTTTCATAAAACCGCACCACACTTATTTCATAAAACAACAACTCATTCTATAAAAATAAACCGTAATATAGCAACTCGTTTAGTTGGCAAATAGCAATACTTTAAATTGACAAAACAACAACTAATACATTTTTCGAAAATTGAACACCTTCCAAACCAGCAGGAAATCAAAACCAAGTCCCGTGACATCAGTCACTAATCACCAAAACAATAATGACAATCTTTTTGAGTAAGTGATAATCATCTACATAATTCAGCATGGAAAAATACTTCAACTCATGGAACAGCAGTCAAGGCATTAAAACAGCTAGAAGGGCCAACCCATGGAGACAACAATTCACAGCTAAAGGCACATATACGAAAAGGCACAATCACACCATGCACCAAAATACCCGGGATAACAACGACATAACTATAACCCATTTTTAAAATCATTTCACGTAGCTTGTAAAAATAGGAGGAAACAACAGTTGTGGTGTTCAAACCAAAAATTTTATCATTTGCGGCAGTCAAGGATGCTAACATCGAAACATAATTGACACGACCAATTCACAAGGCACTTAGCGTGAAGCATCATTGTGCAGTCAAAAACATGCTATAGTAAAACTTTATACACTTTCAATGTCCATTTATTAAAATAATTTTCCAATGCCAAAATCAGTATCCAACCATAAAGCTATTTAACAGTCATTCAAAAGCAGTTTCAGAAATCCCCTTACTTTTTTAAATTCACATGACGCAATTCAAGAAATAACGACCAAAAGATTTGTCATAAAACTTAAGCATGCGAGATTACACTTTGAAGAAATCAGGCAGGTTAAAATAGTAGTTCAATGAGGTAGTTCTCAGCTAAAATCGTTATATCAAGTTGCAACTTCCAAAATAATTGAGGACCAAAATTGTAGCACTAGAATGAAAACGTTTTCACTTGTAGGGATTAAAACACCACGGCAGTTATTGGCAATAACTTGATTTGGACAAAACAACATAGGAGAGTAACATGCAACAAGGTAAACTGCCAATAGCATACAGGCACAGCAGACGCACGTAACGAGGCCAGACAAACAGCATAGGATGCAATTACCATTTTAAAACGCATCAAGTTTGTTCACACTCGAGAGGCAACCAAACTCAGGATGGGGAGCATGTAATATTATACTTTACAAATACATGAGCATGCGAATAAATGTCAAATTACATCTAACAACAAACAGCAATTACTTTGAATATGATGCAGGATACGCCGAGCTCAATACCAACCAAAACCCATGTGAGTACTTAAACAACAGAGCATATCATGTAGAAACATGCAGTAAGGAGGTCAACAATAAGGACTACAACAAACAAACACAATTCACACACCGAAAGCACAATAAGGCACACAGCACTAGTAGGGCATCTCCCCCACTAGTTCACTTACCAATGGAAACTTTTGGAGTACCTGCAATATAAACCATGGTCAGCTCTGAAAGACAACAGTTGGTCACTATCTGACACAACGACTCGACGACTTGGCCGGACGGACCAACCATTGCTCTGATACCACTAATGTAACACCCCATTCTACCCGGCCTTTATTTGTAAGAATCAGAGTTTCAAAATTTCGTCTCAATGGAATGTTACACATAACTCAAATCTAACAAATAGTAAAATCAGCTTAAGCGTTCATTATATCATGATATTACGCAACACCCTTAGATGGGATAGAATACTCAAGACCTCATCAAATAAAATCCACACACTAGAAATGAGTGTCTCGCAGCGGAAAATAACGTAATCTCAAAAATACCGAACAACAGCCTCATCCAAATTAACTCAATGTATATAAAAATTCAACATACAAAAGAATAACACTAGAATCCTACGCCCACCCCCTAGGTGTCACGTATCAGAGCAGACCGACTCGGGAATGAAGGGAGTAAACCTTCACTCAGGGCTACCTGTGGTAAACAACAACAGAAGGGTGAGTCTCAACTACATAATAAAGACTATAATAAGAAGTATATTTCATCATAGTATCGCACTCATACAGTCACACAATAGTATAGTTCATACAATCAACAACTCACATGCTTATTATGAGGATGTATGCAATACGGTTATGCATGTGGTACCATTTTTCCCAGACCGCAGCCTCTTCATCATAATATTCAAACTCAGACCGCAGCCTTATCAACTCAGACCGCAGCCTTATCATTACTATATAAACTCAGACCTCAGCCTTATGTATGCATGAGACCCTATGACAAAGATCACAATCACAATTCATAACGACACGGTCCATATATCATTTATCACCTCTTTATTAATCTCAGTCATAGCCCCCATGGCCTTATCATCAAATCAACTTAATTATTATCTCATCTCAATTCACGTCCCTAGGACTAAACTAGCACTTAGGAATCAATCTATCACTTTCAGGACCAAAACGAAACACAATACACCGGCGCACTACTTGGCGCCCTGGGCGGCCACACTTGGCGCCCGACACAGCACGCACGCGCACAAACATAGTAGACCACCTGAACAAGTAAAACCGCTCTAGCCAAAATATTCAAAATGGGATTTGGTCAGGTAAATACAAAGTTTGGCTAGGGAAAATATGTTCAGAACTCACAGCTCACCCCTAGGCACCACAAACATAGTCAAAACAACGCCCTCTAGGACAATTTCAAAACAACAAGTGCAAATCTGGACATTCTTTAGCCAAAGTGCTTAAAATACAATTTGGTCAGGTGAATACAAAGTTTGGCTCGGGAAAATATGCTCAGAAATTGATTTGCACACAACGCCCCCTTTACACAAGCTAAAACGATGCTCAATAGGACCATTTCAAAACAACAAGTGCAAATCTGGAAATTCTTTAGCCAAAGTGCTTAAAATACAATTTGGTCAGGTGAATACAAAATTTGGCTCGGGAAAATATGTTCAGAAATTGATTTGCACACAACGCCCCCTTTACACAAGCTAAAACTATGCCCAATAGGACCATTTCAAAACAACAAGTGCAAATCTGGAAATTCTTTAGCCAAAGTGCTTAAAATACAATTTGGTCAGGTGAATACAAAATTTGGCTCGGGAAAATATGTTCAGAAATTGATTTGCACACAACGCCCCCTTTACACAAGCTAAAACGATGCTCAATAGGACCATTTCAAAACAACAAGTGCAAATCTGGAAATTCTTTAGCCAAAGTGCTTAAAATACAATTTGGTCAGGTGAATACAAAATTTGGCTCGGGAAAATATGTTCAGAAATTGATTTGCACACAACGCCCCCTTTACACAAGCTAAAACGATGCTCAATAGGACCATTTCAAAACAACAAGTGCAAATCTGGAAATTCTTTAGCCAAAGTGCTTAAAATACAATTTGGTCAGGTGAATACAAAATTTGGCTAGGGAAAATATGTTCAGAAATCACAGCCCACCCTTAGGCACCACAAACATGGTCAAAACAACGCCCTCTAGGACAATTTCAAAATAGTGCGTGAACAACTGAAAATTCTTTAGCCAAAATGTTTTAAATACAATTTGGTCTGGTGAATACAAAATTTGGCTAGGGAAAATATGCTTAGAAAACGAGTTTTGCCCAAGACACCATTTGTGCGCCATGTTTAGGCATAGGCAGCACCTTGGCGCCACCCCAGGCGCCAGAACAGTGCCCAGACAGCAACAACATACAACACAAGTTACTGCTACAGTACACAGGGCGCCATTTCCCTAGGCACTTGGCGCCCCATGCGACCCAACATCCACCAAACATCAAATTTCCAAATCAATTCACAACAACAAATCACAAAATACATTATGCTCATACCAACAACATTCAATCTCACATTTATACATTAAGGACACAACAAGGCATAAAATCAACACATGAAATCTAACCTTAGCATAGGGAATCGAATCAATCACACTAATTATCAATTTCAACCAACCTAAACAATCTAACAATTCTAAATAATATCAAGTGGGATCCTATGGCCTACATACAACCTATTATATTCTCTATTATAGAGTGAGACTCCCCTAACCTTTTCAAGAAGAAGGATCGAATCCTAGAGAGCAGACACCTACAGAGCCACAGCAACAACGGGAACCCTTTTCTCCTTGAGCTTGAAGCCTTCTTCATTTTTCCTTCTTGATTCACGATTTCCTCTCTCTCTCTCTCTCTCCAAGAGCTGCGCGCCTCTCCTCTCTCTAGAGCTCTAGGTTTCTAAAATTTCGTAAGCAACAAGTGACTAACCCTAGGCAAGTCCCTTCCCAAAACTTAGGTTAGTTGGGCCATGGGCTTCACTTAAGCCCATTCCTCTCTATTTCGCCACCCCCCTCCTACAACATACCACCTCTTAATATAATTTCTAATATTTACTTATACAAATTATAATATCAAATACTTAAATATCTAATTAAATAAATAATTAAATACTTGGGCGTTACAAAGTTAATACCACCATTACATCTTTGACTATGCTATTCCGTTACAAAGTTAATATTACAATTAAATCTGTAACCACGAATAATTAATTAAATAAACTCCTCAATTATAACTATTCCATGAAATACCTAAGTAATTTAATATAATAACTACTTAATTATTTTGGGGCGTTACAATGCTCATCAGTACTAATTTTTACCCCTTGTTTCATGCATAGCTCAGTGATCAAGCATGGAAAAAATAGAAATCCTTCTGTTTTAGTTGCACAAGCTAAAATTTCCTTGTTAATGATTCTTCCTATGTCCACATTGTCATTGGTTAAGATTGCATCCAAGAGGATCAATCTATCCTTCGAGAGTGTGTATGTATGTGATGTGGGGAAGATTGAGCAATCAATAAACAGGTACCAATTTCCTAACTCAGGAATAATGAATCTATTCTTAAGCTTGAATTCCGTGTTGGTAACCTTATCCCATTTTGAGTTTTTCACAGCAATTCTAGACCTTACTCTTTCCATTTCTTTTCTTCCATAATTTTCTACTTTTTCCTCAAAATCAAAACCAGAGTAGACTAGGTTTTAATGGTTATTAATCCTATCAGCATCAAAATAAACCTTTCTACCTCTAATTACAGAATGGTCCTGAATTTTACCTTTCTTGTTGTCCTGAATTCCAAAATAGAATTCTCTCACCACTTGTTCCAAGTAGAAGGCTCTGTGTTGCACAAATAGGTCCCAATGAAGACTTGAAATTGTTGACATGAAGCTTGGATGTGCTTTCATCAAACTGTAGCCTCTTTCAGGAAGAAATTTCATTTCCCAGAAATGCGCATGATCAGCATCAATGGGTACTGGAATAGATGCAGTTGCACCAATTTTCTTCTTTTGGATCTGCTTCGATGTTGATCCTGTACTTGTGGTGTTCTTTCCTGTGGTTTTTATAACACTTTGTTTGCGTACCATTTTGAACGAGTTTGCAGGGAAATTTGGAAAAAATTTGCGAGAGGTTGAAGATGGGTGTTACAGAAATTTGGAAAATTGTGGGAGAGAGAAAGTAATTGATGAGGTTTATGGTTTTGTGAGAGAGATGGTAACTGTGGGTGAAAAAACGGTAGCCATGGGAAGTTGGGTCGGTTTAAAGAGGTGAATGAGTTAGTGGTTGGTTGATTTGATGGGTGGAGTAGCCGTTAGGGGTACGTGGGATTGCATTTACTAAGACACGTGGGAGTCTAGGTGGGACAACTCAACATCTCAGCCACTAATCATGATTTACACATTGTTGTGCTGGCATTTTTGAAAATTTTTCACCCAAGTGGAATTTTTTTGAATTTGGTTGGTGCATTGGCACTGAGAGATTCTGAGGTGCAGATGCACAAAAACCTGTATTCCTACAAAACACTTGAAGAACATAAAATTGAACAAAATAACTTACTAATTACCAAAAATTGTGGGTTGCCTCCCATAAGCGCTTGTTTTAAGAGTCTTTCAGCCTGACTATCTCCTTATCTTAGAGATTTTGAAGATGGGTGATGAATTTATCCTTCACCGCATGCTCACCATAGTACATTTTTACTCTTTGGCCATTTACCTTGAAAGTGGTATTTGTGGCTGCATCATAAAGATCAACTGCACTATGGGGGTAAATTTTAACTAATTGAAATGGTCCTGACCACCTAGATTTAAGCTTTCCAGGGAACAATTTCAACCTAGAATTATATAACAAGACCATTCCTCCTTCTCTAAGTTCTCTCTTTTGGATTTTTTTGTCATGCCATGCTTTGGTTTTTGCTTTGTAAATTTTTGCATTCTCATAAGAGAATTGCCTAAATTCTTCTAATTCATTTAATTCCAAAAACCTTTGTGCTCCTGCCTTGTTAAGATCAAAATTTAAATTTTTGATAGCCCAATATGACTTGTTCTCTAACTCAACAGGAATATGGCATGCTTTGCCATAAACTATCCTATAGGGGGCTGTCATACCCCAATTTTGTCCGGCTTAGGTCAAAACCCTAATTTTCCCCAAAAAATAAATAAATAAGAGAAAAGAGCATCATGCATTGCAGTTTGGGTCCTAGAAGTCATTTCAAGGTCTTTAAAATCATTTTTAGGGTTGGAATGCACTTTTTAGGCGAATTAGGGTTTTAGTGTCAAAAAGGGCATTTTGGTCATTTTTCGCAAAAAGATGATTTTCTCACAAAAAATGCACATCCACAAAAAGTACATTTTTATTCTATCAAGGATAATTTTTGTACAATTTTTTAGAAAGAAAACCCTAGTCAAAAATAATTAAAATGTATTTTTCCGTTTTTCATTGTCATAGGTGATTAGAGGGAATATTTTATGGTGCCCAAAAGCATGTGACACATTTTCAATAGTTGCATTCCCATTATTTCCCATGCCCAAAAATTCAAAAAAACAAAAAAAGGGAAGTGTCCTCAATAAGACAAAAAGACCAAAAAACAAGTTTTTTTTCTCCCTTATCCCCTCAATTTCGAATCTCTCTCTCTCTCACTCCAATTTCTTCCACACTCTTCCAATATACCCTCTTTGGTAAATTACTCCACCCACTTACACTAACCCCTTCATAAGAAAACCCAAAGTTCCCTCTTTGGTAACAATTCTTCCCTAAAAGGCCCTTAACCCTACCTCACATAAAATATCTCTTCCAAAATAAGAAAATTCATTTTTCTTTTTCCTTTTTCTTTCCTCTAAATTTCCCCCCCCACTCTCCATACTCTCACATTTTGTGTTTTCTCTCCACCCTCAATCCTTGTGATAAGTGATCTCAACCCTCCATCCAAAATCAAAACTCAATCCTAGAGCACATTAAAAGCACTAAGACTAAATTACCCTTAGACCTAGTTTCATCCTATAAATACCCCCCCTCATTCCCACACCTAGGGAGCTTTTTTTTTTTTTTTGGCTTCTCATTCTCCTACACAAAACCCTAGCACACCAAAGCTACCCCCTTCTCCCCCATCCATTTTTCTTCAAAAATCAACCATCAAATCCTTCATTTCTTGTTAGATCATCATCACTCCTTCCATTCTCTTCAAGGTTGCATCATCAAATTGCTAAGAGCTAGCAATCTTTGTGTTCACATCATCTCCTTCTTCATTTCTTTGTGATTTTGAGGTAAACCTTGAAACTTTGCATCCCATATTTAGTTCTTCTTGTATAATCTCTCTTCTACTCCCAACTCCTTCTTGATTGCTTGTTGTTGTTGCTTTGAGGATCCATTTCAAACATTTTGACAAAGACTTAGGGAGCTTTGGGTGTTTGAGATGGGTCCTTGGCCTTGAAGGAGTTGTTCTTGTGCTTGATTAATTTCCCTTGCATTTTCTTGTTCATGTCATGAATTGTAAGTTGAATTTTGGGCTTGATTTTTTGGTGTATGAGGCTTCGGTTTTGAGCTTATAGATTTAGGGTTTTTTGTTGCCTTTTTCTTTCCTTTAATTTATGTGAAGAATGGATGCATGTTTTGCTTGATAATTATCTTGTAACATGGCATGATAATTTAGGGTTTAGTCATGTACTTTGTTCTACATGTTGATTGTGAATCTTGACATGAAATAATTGTGCCTATTTTTGTGCTTGAAATAGTTGTTTGATCTTGTGTAAATGAATGCAATTGTATCAATGTGTTTTTTTTATTTTTAACCACTCACTTACTTTTTACTTTACCATTCATTAACTTTTTACTAAAACATAAAAAGATTTTACCATTTTACTTTTACCTCATCATTAAGTTTTTACTAAGAGTTTTTACCTCATTCATTAAAACATTTTTTACCTTCATTCATCAAAACATTTTTACTACATCCTTACTCTAACTTTTTACCACTTCTTACCAAAACATTTTTAAGCTTTGCATTTCATTTATTTACATCATCCATGCAACACACTCTCATGCTTGCACACTAATACTTGCATACTCCCATATACTCGCATGTTCATGCATTCTTATATGCTTATGCATCTTGCATTCTTTTATCACATGTTTACGCATCCTTGTATGCCATACATACATTCATAAACAAGTATGTTATACATTCAATAGTGTTATGCCTTGCATTCATTCTTAAATGTTCATGCATTCATTAATATCATGTCTTGCATTCAATAACCAAATGTTCATGCATTCATGCCATGTCAATTACTTCAAAATCAAACAAAATTGCATTCAATAATGCTCATTCATTCATTGTATGCTCATGCATCATCACCCAACCGTGCATTCATATCCACATGCTTACACTTTTAAACTAAGAATATCCTATGCTTATGATCAATTGTGTTCTCTTGTTCATGATGCCATTTAAATGTCTTGATTTAATTGTGTGCCATCCTCTCCACTTGTCTGACCTCCTAATGAAGACGTAAGCCTACTTGCTTGTTGTAGCATAGAGTCATTAGGGTAAATACACTCCTTCCTACACACACACGCATTTATTTTGAGAAATTCACCTTGCATCTTTGACAATTGAATCTTTGATTGTGTTGGCATGTTTAGTCTTAGTTGATGTTTGACATATGCATGATTACTTGATTATTGAATGTGTTTGAACTTTGTAACCAATCATTGATAATAACTTCACCCTTTTCCCAAAAATCTTTCAAACTCTTTTCTAACTAATGCAAGTTAATAGTGACTATCACTCAAAGCCTTGGCTTGTTTGATTGTCATGAACGCCATCAAGAGTTATTAGTAATGATCACTCAAAGCCTTTGCTTGCTTGATCATTATGAAAGCTCTTCCCCTTTCCAACCCCTTTCAAAAACATTTTTATTAGAACTACGTCGCTTTGATTCCCATTTGGGATACGTAGGAGCGAGTCTCGTTCTCGTCAAGCGCAACAAATAAAAATCCTTTTCGCAACCCTAAACCAATCATTTTCACAAAACAAACCAAAAAGTCATTTTCAAACTCATTGTTGCTAGTAGCTCATCAGAGCCTTTGTTCGTTTAGCTATTAGTGGCAATGTCCTTTTCTCATAAGAATAATAAACGATGATCCATCATAACCTTTGTTAGTTTGATCATCGTGCAAATCAATCTCCTTCGAAAATCACTTTCAAAAAAAGATAATAAAAACGAGTTGTTATCAATAGTCCATCAGAACCTTTGTTCGTTTGACTAGCGGTACAACTCTCTTTTTTGAGTATTTAGTAGTGATTCATCATAGCCTCTGCTAGTTTAATCATTTGCTAATGCTCGTCCTATTTCAAAAACTCACTAAAAAAGATAAAAAAAACAAAAACTTTTCAAAAGACACAGGAGAACTACGTAAGCTTTGAATTCTCCATCGCACCGGGAGATACGTAGGAGCGGGTCACATCCCGTCAAGCATAACAAATAAAAATCATTTTCACAATAAGTTTTCAAACAATTATTTTCAAAAGAACCTAGAACTACGTCGCCTTTGATTCTCCACCCGGAGATACGTAGGAGCAGGGCCACGCCCCTGTCAAGCGCAAAAATAAAAAACTTCTAAAATTAAAAAATATACAAACACACCTCTTTCATTTCAAAAATCAAAAATCTTGTTTTCAAAGTAGGGGATTAAGTCGGTCGTACGGCCGGGTTAATCATCGTTTTAGAATAAGTGAACTGTGGTCCTTCAGAGCCCCAGCGCTCCTTCAGCCCCCAGCGGCCCTTCAGACCCCCAGTGGTCCTTCAACACAGATCACACAATCCTAAAACCCCTATATTAAAAAACACCAACACACAAACATTTTCTACCCAAGAACTACGTAGCTTTGAATTCTCCATCGCACCGGGAGATACGTAGGAGCGGGCCATGTCCCGTCAAGCACTTTTTCTAAAAAACCCTTTTTCCCCCCTTTCTCGCCAAAAATAAAAAATTTTCATTAAGTTTTCCCATTCATCTTCAAACAAGAAATAAATAGGCAAATCTAGGTATTTTTCAAATCAAACGTTAAAACCACACATTTAATTAGAGGTTCCCTTTCGGTAGAAAGGACGTGCGCGGTGCTAACACCTTCCTCGCACGTAATCGACCCCCGAACCGATATCTCTAGTTTTCAAAAGACCATCCGTCTTGTTCAAAAGACCTTTTTTCAATGTTTTGGTCTTAAAATTAAAATATTGGTGGCGGCTTCAAAATTTTTCCACGTTGTACATTGAGAAACCCAAACCAGGATTTTTCGGGGTGCAACAGGGGCATACCTAATGTAGTTTTAAATGCAGTTCTGTATGCCCATAATGCTTCATCTAAGTGTAAGGACCAGTCTTTTCTTGTTGGCCCAACCATTTTCTCAAGCATTCTTTTTATCTCCCTATTAGACAATTCAGCTTGTCCACTTGTTTGTGGGTGATAGTCTATAGCAATTTTATGTTTGTGGGTGATAGGCTGTAGCAATTGAAATATAAAGATTTGGGTCCTCCGAGGGAGAACCAGAAAATTGGATTTGTTGAACCATTGAAAGTAGAGATGTTTTGAGTTCAAAATTATTTGCTTCCACATTCGGATGTACAATGGCAGCCGATGGCTCTGCTGAAGGTGTTGCGTACTCTTTGAGAGCACGATTTTCATTAGCCGCCATTTGGTTATCGGGAATTTCTCTCCTCCTTCTATGTAAGAACCTTTCGATTTCGGGAATTTGTTGAACAGTTTCTCCGAAACTTCTGGTTCTTCGCATTCGAGGGACAAGAGAAGAAAAAGTAAAAATAAAGAAAATAAAATTTCAGTCTAACCGGTTTCGAAAAACTTAATTAATATCACTGCCTCCCCGGCAACGGCGCCAAAAACTTGATAGCCTCGCAAGTGCACGAGTCGTATCGCGTAATAAAAAGAGTTATCGATCCACAGGGAGAGCCTAGGGGAATACCAATTTAATTTTTCAAAGTTGATTAACTGAAAAGAAAGTGTTTTTAGAAAGAAGGAATGTTTTAGTAAAGTCTACTCACTCATGATCATTGTAGACAAAAGAGGAGAAAAGAAAATAAGAGAAGAAAACATAAAGTTAAATAGCGAGAAATAAAAGAAAGCGGTAAATTGCAAAATCATAAATAGCGGAATTGTAAATGACAAGAAAATAAAAGTGCAAGAAAATAAATAGCAAGGAAAGTAAATGACTTGGAAAATAAAAGTGCAAGAAAATAAATAGCAAGGAAAGTAAATGACTTGGAAAATAAAAGTGCAAGAAAGTAAATAGCAAGGAAAGTAAATGACTTGGAAAATAAATGGGCAAGAAAGTAAATAGCAAGGAAAATAAAAGAGCGAGAAAGTAAAGGAGCGAGAAAGTAAAAGAGCGAGAAATGTAAAGGGAAAGAAAGTAAATAGCAAGGAAAGTAAATGACTTGGAAAATAAATGGGCAAGAAAGTAAATAGCAAGGAAAATAAAAGAGCGAGAAAGTAAAAAGCAAGAAAGTAAATAGCAAGGAATTGTAAATGACTTGGAAAGTAAAAGGGCAAGAAAGTAAATAGTAAGGAAAATAAAAGAGCGAGAAAGTAAAGAGCGAGAAAGTAAAGGGGCAATAAAGTAAAGGAGCAAGAATTAAAAGGGCAAGAAAGTAAATAAACAAGAATCATAAAAACATGAAGAGTAAATTGAAGTCATGAATCTTTAGAGAGCCTTTGTCATTGATTTTCTAACAAAATTCAAGCTTGGTTACAAGTGAGGATCAAGCCTCTATTTATAGGAAAATATGAGGGGCAAAATGGTCCAAAAGAGGAAAAAGTGGCAAATCAAGTTGGCCAAGGTAGTCATCAAAAAGCCATCCTCAAGTGGACAAAGCACATGAGCAAGTGGTCAAAGCACATGAGTGGAGGGGCAAAATAGTAAATTACAAGTTTTGCCAAAGATATGGTCATCAACAAGTGGGCAAGGCAAAGCCATCAACAAGTGGCCGCAGCCAATTTTGACTGCATTTTGGCGCCCTTGGCGCCCATGGTGCCCTGTCCTGCGCCAGTTCTGCGCCAGTTTGTGTTGTGCTGTCGAATATGGGAGACAAATGCTGTCGAATTCTGGGAGACAGATGCAGTCGAATTCCGACAGATGCAGACGAATTCTGGGAGACAGATGCTGTCGAATTCTAACCTGCTGAGACAGAAGCAGTCGAAATCTGGAAGACAGATGCAGTCGAATTCTGACAGATGCAGTCGAATTCTGACAGATGCAGTCGAATTCTGGGAGACAGATGCTGTCGAATTCTAACCTGCTGAGACAGAAGCAGTCGAAATCTGGAAGACAGATGCAGTCGAATTCTGACAGATGCAGTCGAATTCTGGGAGACAGATGCTGTCGAATTCTGAGAGACAGATGCTGTCGAATTCTAACCTGCTGAGACAGAAGCAGTCGAAATCTGGAAGACAGATGCAGTCGAATTCTAACAGATGCAGTCGAATTCTGGGAGACAGATGCTGTCGAATTCTGAGAGACAGATGCTGTCGAATTCTAACCTGCTGAGACAGAAGCAGTCGAAATCTGGAAGACAGATGCAGTCGAATTCTGACAGATGCAGTCGAATTCTGACAGATGCAGTCGAATTCTGGGAGACAGATGTTGTCGAATTCTAACCTGCTGAGACAGAAGTAGTCGAAATCTGGAAGACAGATGCAGTCGAATTCTGACAGATGCAGTCGAATTCTGGGAGATAGATGCTGTCGAATTCTAACCTGCTGAGACAGAAGCAGTCGAAATTGCTTCAAAATAAAACCTGAAGATAAAAAGTAAACATTTGCAGTAAAATAGATCAAAAATATAATTAAAATACTAAAAAGACTTAATAAAATAACTATTAAAAAGACTCTAAAAATATACTTATCAAACTCCCCTATGCTTGAACCTTTGCTTGTCCTCAAGCAAAAACAGTGTAAATCTTTAGGCCAATTCTGAAGGAAAAATATTTTCATATCGAAACCTTAAGTGAACTGTGGGGCAATTCTAACACTTTGGTTTGAGAGCTACTTTTTTGGGCTTCTTGTGGAATTGAGAGACAACTTTAAAGTATCAATACTCTAGAGAGGATATTAATGTCATCATAGAACCGGTTCCCCAACATTCTTAAGCTTGGGTCCTCCATTTACTAAGACCGGGTCTCAAAGGAGGGTCTTTATACGTTGGGTATTCAAGCATTTTTCTTTTCTTTTTGATTTTATATGTTAACCATTTATTTTGACATTTAAAATGCACTAACTTTTGCATTTTTGAATTGGTTTTGCATATATATATATATATATATATATATATATATATATATATATATATATATATATATTTGATACCCCAACTCAGACGTTTTTCTCCAGTAACCGCGCATCTAGTAAATGTCACCAAGAGAACCAGGTTACTAGTTTCCTTTCAGTCCCTCTAATTGTATTAATAACTGAAAACAGTCTCAATAGTGTGTGTGTGAAAAAGCCCTAGAAGTAGAAACCGAACCATGATACAATTTTGTTGTTCCCAACCAGTCCACCTAGATGATTGCTAATGAAAAATTGAAAAATTATTTTTGTCCAGAAAAGGCTTATCTAAAACATGCTTAGGGTTCACAAAGTTTCGTGATGGAGGGAGCAGATACAACTTAAAGTACAAAAAGATAAAAACTCGGCGAAGCAATAAAGACATTCCTAATAAAAGTAATAAAATACCCCCCATGCTTGGACTAGGCATTGTCCTCAATGATTTTTCAAATAAAACAAAAGGGGTTAGGAGAGCTCACCTGGCTGTCTGGTTCAGGATACTCGGCCCTGGGGTATTTTATTTTTCAACAAATCGAAAAATACTTTAAGCCGTGGGTTGCCTCCCACGCAGTGCTCTTTTAACGTCACTAGCTTGACGATCAAAATTTCAATTGGGATCTTGCAGAACTAAACTAGTTTCTTTCTCAATTGGGTCACCAATTAAATAATTTTTCAACCTTTGACCATTGACTTTAAACGATCTGGTTTTCTCGCTCCAGATCTCTACAGATCCGAAGGGGTAAACCTTACGGATTTCAAAAGGACCGGACCATCTTGACTTTAATTTTCCCGGAAAAATTTTTAGCCTGGAATTAAACAATAACACCAGGTCACCCTCCTTGAATTCTCTACGAATGATAAGCTTATCATGCCAAATTTTTGTTCTTTCTTTGTAAAGTTTGGCATTCTCATAAGCATCCATTCGCAGTTCTTCCAATTCGTTTAGTTGGAGTTTTCTTTTTTCTCCGGCTAATTCCATGTTCAGGTTAAGGCGTTTAATTGCCTAGTAAGCTTTGTGCTCTAGTTCTACCGGAAGGTGGCAAGACTTCCAATAAATTAATTTGAAAGGAGTCATTCCTATGGGAGTCTTGTAGCAGTCCGATAAGCCCAGAGAGCATCATCGAGCTTTACCGACCAGTCCTTTCTTGAGGTCGAAACAGTTTTTTCTAAAATACTTTTAATTTCTCTGTTCGATACCTCAACCTGACCGCTTGTTTGAGGGTGATAAGGCGTTGCAATTTTGTGCCTTACTCCAAACTTTTGTAGTAACATTTCAAAATGTTTTGAGATGAAATGGGATCCTCCGTCGCTTATGACAACACGAGGGACCCCGAATCTTGGAAAAATTATTTTTTTGAAAAGTTTTATGACTACCTTTGCATCGTTTGTAGGAGAAGCAATGGCTTCGATCCATTTTGACACATAGTCAACGGCTACCAGAATATATTGGTTTCCAAAAGAAGAAGGAAATGGTCCCATGAAATCGACACCCCAGACGTCGAAAATTTCAACCTCTAAGATATTATTTAAGGGCATTTCATTTCTTTTTGAAATATTTCCGGTGCGTTGACACTGGTCGCATTTAGAAATGAATTGATGCGTGTCTTTAAAAAGGGGCGGCCAATAAAAACCAGATTGTAGAATTTTCGTAGCAGTTTTTGAAGAACTGGCATGGCCGCCATAGGAAGAAGAATGACAATGGTATAGAATGTTACTTACCTCTTCTTCCGGAATGCATCTTCTGAACACCCCATCTGCTCCCCTTTTAAAAAGCAGTGGCTCGTCCCAGTAATACTGTTTAAGATCATGGAAGAATTTCTTCTTCTGCTGATAATTTAAATCTGGGGGGAGTACTCCTGCTGCAAGGTAGTTTACAAAATCTGCATACCATGGTGCTTCAGATTTGACCAATGAGAAGAGTTGATCATCCAAAAATGTATCATTAAGCGGCAACTCTTCTTCTTTTGTTCCTTGTAGACGGGACAAATGATCAGCCACAACATTTTCAACGCCTTTTTTATCCCTTATTTCAAGATCAAATTCTTGTAGGAGTAAAACCCATCGGATCAATCTCGGCTTGGCATCTTTTTTGTTTAACAAATATTTTATGGCCGAGTGATCAGTAAAAATGATGACTTTTGAACCTACCAGATATGATCGAAACTTATCAACGGCAAAAACTACCGCCAATAATTCTTTTTTAGTTGTGGCGTAATTCATTTGTGCCTCGTCTAAGGTCCTGCTTGCATAGTATATGGCATGCAATTTTTTTTCTTTTCTTTGTCCCAGGACTGCCCCAACTGCATAGTCGCTTGCATCGCACATTATCTCGAACGGAAGATTCCAGTCTGGTGGTTGTATGATCGGGGCAGTAACTAAAGCCTTTTTCAACCTGTTAAAAGCTTCAAGACAAAGATCGTTAAAAATAAATGCTGCATCCTTAAGGAGCAGACTTGTCATAGGTTTTGAAATTTTTGAGAAGTCTTTTATGAACCGGCGGTAGAAACCTGCATGGCCTAAAAAGCTTCTCACCTCTTTTACTGTGGTGGGAGGTAGCATTTTTTCAATCACCTAAATTTTTGCACGATCTACCTCAATACCTCTATGAGAAATTAAGTGCCCTAGGACAATTCCTTCATTAACCATGAAATGACACTTTTACCAGTTTAGAACCAGGTTTACCTTCTCACACCTCTCTAAGACTTTTTCCAGATTGGCTAAACAGTTTTCAAAATTTGAGCCATGAACGGAAAAATCATCCATAAACACTTCCATTATGTTTTCAACAAAGTCTGAGAATATGGACATCATACACCTTTGAAAGGTAGCCAGAGCATTACATAGACCAAAGGGCATCCTTCTATAGGCATAAGTGCCAAAAGGACATGTGAAAGTTGTTTTTTCTTGGTCGCTAGGGTGGATGGGAATTTGGAAAAATCCCGAATAACCATCCAAATAGCAGAAATGTGAGTGCTGTGCTAACCTTTCTAGCATTTGATCAATGAACGGGAGAGGGAAGTGATCTTTCCGGGTAGCTTTGTTAAGCTTTCTGTAATCGATACACATTCTCCATCCGTAATTGTCCTTGTGGAAATGCTTTCATCCTTCTCATTTTTAATAACTGTTAAGCCTCCTTTCTTAGGTACTACTTGAACAGGACTAACCCACTTACTATCGGAAATAGGATATATTATCCCAGCATCAAGGAGTTTTAAAACTTCCTTTTTAACAACCTCTTTCATGTTTGGGTTTAATCTTCTTTGATGCTCGATAGAAGGTTTATACTCCTCTTCCAGTAGTATTCTGTGTATGCAGATTGACGGATTTATTCCTTTAATGTCCTCAATAGTATACCCTATGGCTTTGGGATACTTCTTGAGAACATTAAGCAATTTTTCAGTCTCATTTTGTTTCAAATTTGCATTTACAATTACTGAAAAAGTAGAATTAGGGCCAAGGAACTCATACCTGAGAGATGATGGTAAGGGTTTCAGTTCTATTTTTGGTGTTTCTTTTGGGAGAGGTCGAGGGTTTTCCTCACCCAAAGTTTCAGTACCCAATTCTTGTGATGGTGGATTTTCATCCAAAAGTTTTATGTAGAATTGGGTTTCCCCTGCCGCATTTGTATTTGTGTTGCCTAAAAGGCAATCTTCCAGACTATCTTGTGAAGATGATGCTAAAGAGCAGTCTCGCACGTAATAGTCTACAATATCAATCCTGTAGCACGAGTCGCAAGTGCACGAGTCGTTTACAGACGGGCTCTTCAGGAAGTTTGAAACTTCAAACTCAACTTTTTCATCCCCCACATTAAAAACCAACTTACCGTTTTTAACGTCAATTATTGCCCCTACAGTAGCTAAAAAAGGCCTCCCTAGAAGAATAGGAATTTGGGAGTCTTCTTCAATTTCCATTACAACAAAGTCCACCGGTATAAAAGTTTGCCCTACCTTGATAGGGATATCCTCTAAGATTCCAGTGGGGTATTTAACGGAACGATCTGCCAACTGTATTGTCATTTTTGTGGGTTTAAGTTTGCCTATCCCTAGTCTATTGCAAAGAGAAAGAGGCATCAAACTTACACTGGCTCCTAGATCGCACATTGCTCTGTTTATAGTTTCACTTCCAATCACACAAGGTATGGAAAAACTACCTGGATCTTTGAGTTTTTGTGGCAGCTTGTTCTGGATAATTGCACTACATTCCTCTGTTAATGCAATCGTCTCATAGTCGTCTATTTTTCTTTTCTTGGATAAAATTTCTTTCAAAAATTTAGAATAAGACGGCATTTGAGACAATGCATCAGTGAAAGGAACGTTGATGTAAAGCTTTTTAAGCAAGTCGACAAACCTTTTGAATTGCTCATCAATTTTGTTTTTTTGCAAATCTTTGGGGAAAAGGAATGGGTGGTTTGTATGGTGGTGGGGGGATGTGTGGTTCTTCTCTTTCTTTTTCTGGTTCTTTCTCTTGTTCTTTCTCTTCTTGCTCACCTGGTAAATTATGTTTTTCACTCACAATTTTTTCTTGGTTAGCTCTTGGTTCCTCTAATTGTTTTCCGCTTCTAAGGGTCACGGCATTTATTTGGCCTTTTGGATTTTGTTCTGGTTGCCCAGGAAATACCCCTGAAGACTTAGAGGATGAAGCCACCTGTGTTGCCACTTGAGTTATTTGATTTTCAAGCATTTTATTATGAGTGGCAATAGAGTCGACTTTTGATACTAATTTGATAAGTGTGTCATTCAAATAACCAGTTTGATTTTTGAATTCTTCATTTTGTTTTGTTTGAGATGACACAAATGTTTCCATCAAAAATTCCAAGTTCGACTTTTGCGGGTTGTTTTGTGGGTTGTTAAAAACCCTTTGATTTTGAAAGACAGGAGGTGGTCTAGGTGCTGGATTGGGTGGAGGATTTTTATAAGAAAAATTTGGATGATTCCTCCACCCAGGATTATAAATATTTGAAAATGGATCTTCCTTTTGAGCATAGTTAATATGCTCATTTCCAGCACTAGATGCCTCAAGCTGGCATTCAGCTCCAATATGGCCAACAACCCCACATAATTCACATGGTGGAGTAGTAGGAGAAAAAGTTTTTGAGACGGCACTTACATTTAATTTTTCAAATTTTTGAAAAAGTGCGTCCACTTTTGAGGCAAGATGATCAACGGCAGATATTTCATATTTACCTGGCTCTTTTGATGATGCTGGTTTATCTGACATGGCTCGCTCACTTGCCCATTGACAATGGTTTTGAGCCATATCTTCAATGAGTGCATAAGCTTCAGTAAAATTTTTGTTCATCAAAGCTCCACCTGCAGCTGCATCAACAGTCATTCTAGTTGCATATTGTAATCCATTATAAAACGTGTGAACAACGAGCCATTTCTCTAGTCCATGATGGGGGCATAGCCTTAACATTTCTTTGAAACGTTCCCAAGCATCATAAAGAGATTCCCCGTCGTTTTGAGAAAATCGAGTAATTTGATTTCTCATTTGAACTGTTTTACTCGGGGGAAAGAACTTAGCAAGAAAAGTTTGTTTTAACTGGTCCCAGTTGGTAATGGATTCCGAAGGCAAAGAATGTAGCCATGCTCTTGCTCTATCCCTTAATGAAAAAGGGAAGAGTTTTAGTCTTATGGCATCTGGAGGTACCCCGTTTATTTTGAGAGTTCCACAGTATTCTAGAAAAATTGAAATATGAAGATTTGGGTCCTCCGAGGGAGAACCAGAAAATTGGATTTGTTGAACCATTGAAAGTAGAGATGTTTTGAGTTCAAAATTATTTGCTTCCACATTCGGATGTACAATGGCAGCCGATGGCTCTGCTGAAGGTGTTGCGTACTCTTTGAGAGCACGATTTTCATTAGCCGCCATTTGGTTATCGGGAATTTCTCTCCTCCTTCTATGTAAGAACCTTTCGATTTCGGGAATTTGTTGAACAGTTTCTCCGAAACTTCTGGTTCTTCGCATTCGAGGGACAAGAGAAGAAAAAGTAAAAATAAAGAAAATAAAATTTCAGTCTAACCGGTTTCGAAAAACTTAATTAATATCACTGCCTCCCCGGCAACGGCGCCAAAAACTTGATAGCCTCGCAAGTGCACGAGTCCTATCGCGTAATAAAAAGAGTTATCGATCCACAGGGAGAGCCTAGGTGAATACCAATTTAATTTTTCAAAGTTGATTAACTGAAAAGAAAGTGTTTTTAGAAAGAAGGAATGTTTTAGTAAAGTCTACTCACTCATGATCATTGTAGACAAAAGAGGAGAAAAGAAAATAAGAGAAGAAAACATAAAGTTAAATAGCGAGAAATAAAAGAAAGCGGTAAATTGCAAAATCATAAATAGCGGAATTGTAAATGACAAGAAAATAAAAGTGCAAGAAAATAAATAGCAAGGAAAGTAAATGACTTGGAAAATAAAAGTGCAAGAAAATAAATAGCAAGGAAAGTAAATGACTTGGAAAATAAAAGTGCAAGAAAGTAAATAGCAAGGAAAGTAAATGACTTGGAAAATAAATGGGCAAGAAAGTAAATAGCAAGGAAAATAAAAGAGCGAGAAAGTAAAGGAGCGAGAAAGTAAAAGAGCGAGAAATGTAAAGGGAAAGAAAGTAAATAGCAAGGAAAGTAAATGACTTGGAAAATAAATGGGCAAGAAAGTAAATAGCAAGGAAAATAAAAGAGCGAGAAAGTAAAAAGCAAGAAAGTAAATAGCAAGGAATTGTAAATGACTTGGAAAGTAAAAGGGCAAGAAAGTAAATAGCAAGGAAAATAAAAGAGCGAGAAAGTAAAGAGCGAGAAAGTAAAGGGGCAATAAAGTAAAGGAGCAAGAATTAAAAGGGCAAGAAAGTAAATAAACAAGAATCATAAAAACATGAAGAGTAAATTGAAGTCATGAATCTTTAGAGAGCCTTTGTCATTGATTTTCTAACAAAATTCAAGCTTGGTTACAAGTGAGGATCAAGCCTCTATTTATAGGAAAATATGAGGGGCAAAATGGTCCAAAAGAGGAAAAAGTGGCAAATCAAGTTGGCCAAGGTAGTCATCAAAAAGCCATCCTCAAGTGGACAAAGCACATGAGCAAGTGGTCAAAGCACATGAGTGGAGGGGCAAAATAGTAAATTACAAGTTTTGCCAAAGATATGGTCATCAACAAGTGGGCAAGGCAAAGCCATCAACAAGTGGCCGCAGCCAATTTTGACTGCATTTTGGCGCCCTTGGCGCCCATGGTGCCCTGTCCTGCGCCAGTTCTGCGCCAGTTTGTGTTGTGCTGTCGAATCTGGGAGACAGATGCTGTCGAATTCTGGGAGACAGATGCAGTCGAATTCCGACAGATGCAGACGAATTCTGGGAGACAGATGCTGTCGAATTCTAACCTGCTGAGACAGAAGCAGTCGAAATCTGGAAGACAGATGCAGTCGAATTCTGACAGATGCAGTCGAATTCTGACAGATGCAGTCGAATTCTGGGAGACAGATGCTGTCGAATTCTAACCTGCTGAGACAGAAGCAGTCGAAATCTGGAAGACAGATGCAGTCGAATTCTGACAGATGCAGTCGAATTCTGGGAGACAGATGCTGTCGAATTCTAACCTGCTGAGACAGAAGCAGTCGAAATCTGGAAGACAGATGCAGTCGAATTCTGACAGATGCAGTCGAATTCTGGGAGACAGATGCTGTCGAATTCTGAGAGACAGATGCTGTCGAATTCTAACCTGCTGAGACAGAAGCAGTCGAAATCTGGAAGACAGATGCAGTCGAATTCTGACAGATGCAGTCGAATTCTGACAGATGCAGTTGAATTCTGGGAGACAGATGCTGTCGAATTCTAACCTGCTGAGACAGAAGCAGTCGAAATCTGGAAGACAGATGCAGTCGAATTCTGACAGATGCAGTCGAATTCTGGGAGACAGATGCTGTCGAATTCTAACCTGCTGAGACAGAAGCAGTCGAAATTACTTCAAAATAAAACCTGAAGATAAGAAGTAAACATTTGCAGTAAAATAGATCAAAAATATAATTAAAATACTAAAAAGACTTAATAAAATAACTATTAAAAAGACTCTAAAAATATACTTATCACTTGGCTGCTGTTCTATGGCTTCCAAAGTGGCCTCCATAGGGTGCAGCATGACAGTGCAGAAGCACTGCTTGTTGTTCTTCTTTTGGGATGCATTTTCCCATTAGCTGATCTGGACACATCTTGTAGAGAAAGGGATCATCCCAATAGTATTGTTTGACTATTTGGAAAAACCTCCTTCGTTGCTGATAATTCATGTCCACTGATACATCTTTGCTTACAAGGAAATTTACTATGTCAGCATACCATGGTGCAGTTGCACTAGGTGCATCTGCACTTAGTGCAGAAGCACTAGGTACAGTCAAGGTAATTGCCAACAGTTTTTCATCTGGGAAGTTTTCCTTGATCTCTCCTTCTTGTGTACCTGTACTTTCACCTTCAAGTCTAGATAAATGGTCAGCAACTTGGTTCTCCACCCCCTTTTTATCTCTAATTTCAAGATCAAATCCTTGAAGGAGGAGAACCCATCTTATTAACCTTGGTTTTGCATCTTTCTTTGATATTAAATACTTGATGGCAGAATGATCAGTATAAACAATAGCTTTGGTGCCAACCAAGTAAGATCTAAATTTGTCAAATGCAAAAACCACTGCTAATAATTCTTTTTCTGTTACAGTATAATTCATTTGAGCTTCAATTAATGTCTTGCTAGCATAATAAATAGAATGAAAGATTTTATCATACCTTTGCCCTAGGACAGCTCCCACAGCAAAGTCACTAGCATCAAACATCAATTCAAAAGGCCTGCTCCAATCTGGTGTAACAATCACTGGTGCAGTTACCAGTGCCTTCTTGAGCTTTTGAAATTCTTCCATACATGATTCATCAAAATTAAATTGTGTATCTTGTTGCAAAATATTACACAATGGCTTGGATGTTTTAGAGAAATCTTTGATAAATCTTCTGTAGAAGCCTGCATGACCTAAGAAGCTTCTAATTCCTTTGACATTTGTTGGAGGTGATAACTTCTCAATGACCTCTATCTTAGCCTTATCCACTTCAAGACCTTTCTTTGACACTTTATGCCCAAGCACAATGCCTTCTTGTACCATAAAATGACACTTTTCCCAATTGAGCACTAGATTTGTTTCCTCACATCTTTGGAGAATTTTTTCTAAATTTGACAAACACAATGGAAATGTTTCCCCAAAAACTAAAAAATCATCCATGAAAACTTCCATTGATTGCTCAATGAAGTCAGAAAATATGGACATCATGCATCTTTGGAATGTTGCATGTGCATTACAAAGTCCAAAAGGCATCCTTCAAAATGCAAAGGTGCCATAAGGACAAGTGAATGTAGTTTTTTGTTGATCCTTAGGTTCAATTACAATTTGATTGTATCCTGAATAACCATCTAAGAAACAATAAAACTCCTTACTTGCTAACCTATCTAACATTTGGTCAATGAAGGGTAAAGGAAAAAGGTCTTTCTTTGTGGCCTTATTGAGTTTTCTATAATCCATACATATCCTCCGACCTGTAACAGTTCTTGTTGGTATTAACTCATTTTTTTCATTGGCTATAACTGTTACACCCCTCTTCTTTGGAAAACATTGTACAGGCCTAACCCATGCACTATCTGATATAGGGTATATGATTCCAGCATCTAGCCATTTAATGATTTCTTTCTTTACAACCTCTTTCATTATTGGATTTAGCCTTCTCTGTCCTTCTTGTAATTTTTAGAATTATCTTCTAAAATTATCCTATGCATGCATATTGAAGGGATAATTCCTTTTATGTTTGCCATTTGCCAGCCTATTGCTTTTTTATGCTTTCTTAAGGTACAAATGAGATTATGCTCCTGCTCTATTGATAAGTCAGAGGCAATGATCACTGGAAGTGTATCATCTTCCCCTAAGAAAGCATATTTCAAATGTTTGGGCAGCTGTTTCAATTCTAATTTTGGAGGTTGTTCAATTGAGGGTAAATTCTTTTTAAGGTTGGGGTCTTCTAAATTAAGAGATTCAAAAGTTCTAGACCATACCTTTTGCGTTTGTTCTTCTCTTGGCAGAATGTCCTTTTCCAGAATTTCTTCTTCAGGCAGTGCATCTGCATCAGGTGCAAGTGCATTGGCAAGGTGATCATACTGCTTATGGAACTGCTTCTGCACTAAATGGTCAAGAGAATTGATAGCTGAACACTCTTCAATCTCCTCTGCAGGATACTTTAGGGCATTCATCACATTGAATTTCACCTCTTGATCATTTACTCTCATGGTTTGTTCTCCTTTTTGCACATCAATCAGTGCTTTCCCAGTTGCTAAGAATGGTCTTCCAAGAATAACTGGCACTTCTTCATCTGCAACAAAATCAAGAATAACAAAATCTGCAGAGAATATAAATTTGTCAACCTTTACCAAAATATCTTCAATAGTTCCCTCTGGGTAAGCTATTGATCTGTCTGCCAGTGATAGTGTTACAGTGGTAGGCTTAGCAATTCCAATCCCTAGCTTTGTAAAGATAGATTTAGGCATCAAGTTTATGCTTGCACCTAAATCACACAATGCACGACCAGTATAGAATTTGCCTATGGAAAATGGAATTGTAAAACTACCAGGGTCTTTCAATTTTCTTGAAATTTTGTTTTGCAAAATCAAACTACATTCTTTGGACATAACAACTGTTTCAAAATCCCCTAATCTTTTTCTTTTTGAAAGCACATCTTTCATAAATTTAGCATAATTAGGCATTTGCTGAAGTGCTTCAATTAAAGGAACATTGATATGCAACAGTTTTAAAACATCTAAAAACTTACTGAATTGCTTCTCCTCATGTGCCTTTTTTAACCTTTGAGGAAAAGGAGGAGGAGGGTATTCAGGGGCTAACCTTAGAGTTGGAACTTCATTAGGTGTAGATGCATCAGGTGCTTCTACATCTTGAGTATTTTTTTCATTTTTATTTTTTTCTCCCTTACCTGTACCTTCAATCTCTTGTGGTTTTGAAAGATCTTTCCCATTCCTTAAAGAAATGGCCTTTATTTGTTCCTTCTGGCCTGTGGGATGTGGTGGCTTCTGTATTTGATGGTAGTGTACCTGTTGGTCTTTGATACATAGCTGTAGCCAATTGTCCCACTTGATTCTCCAAATTCTTTATAGATGCATGTTGTGCTTGCCTAGCTGTTCTAGTTTCACTAATGAAGGATTTTAGCAAGGCTTCTAAGGCATGTTATCATTGGCAGGTGTTTGTTGTCTTTGGTAATTATGAGATTGGAATCCTGGTGGTGTGGCTGGTGCAGATGCACTTGGTGCAGGTGCACTAGTATTGTTATTGTTCCACCTAAAGTTTGGGTGGTTCTTCCAACCAACATTATAGGTGTTTGAGTAAGGGTTGTTATTCCTATTATATCCTACAAAATTGACAGAGACAGGGTTGCTAGGACACTCTTCATACAAATGGCCTCCCTCACAATATACACAATTTGTATCACCTGGGGGGCTTGTTCTATGGCTGCTGTAGCGTTTTCTATTGGTGCAGCTGCACTAGGTGCAGGTGCACTAGTTGAAGTGAAGTTTTTAAACATGTTTGTCAGTGAGGCTAACTGAGCAGATAGGGCTGATACGTCACTAATTTCATGCACCCCTGATGGTCTCTTTTGGGCACTCAGCCTCTCAGTAGGCCAACTAGAACTGTTTGTTGCAATTCTATCAATCAATTCACATGCTTCATTATAAGAAAAGTTTAATAACACACCCCCAGATGATGCATCGAGCATTATTCTGGTTTGGGGTTCAAGACCATTATAATCTTTGCTTTGTAATCTTTGCTTCTGGAGTCTCAGTAACTTTCTAAACCTTCTCTCTATCTCTGGATCTAATTCAAATTTTGGTGTTCTGACCCTGCGCATATGCTAGTGCATCTGCACAGAAAACAAAATACCAGAGTAATAAAACACTAACTTATAAATCTAAGCAACAAAAATTAATGGCAATCCCCGGCAATGGCGCCAAAAACATGGTGTGTGAAAAGATGTGCAAGTATACATAGTCACAAACAAGTAATATAGTGATGAGAAAGGTCGAACCCACAGGGATTGGTTAAACTTTTGTATGTTTAGAAAGCATATAAATTAGTGCAGCGATACTTCTCACAATTTTGGGTATTGATGTTTACGAAAACATAATGTAAATATGTAAGAAAATATGAAGGAAATTAGTTGGGAATGATAGTTGAGATGTCTTCACTAAATAAATCACTTTCAAGAGTATTGTGTTTTCTGTGGTGCAGTTGCACTAGTATGTGCCTTTCAACTACTTTCTTCAAAACTTCGTTACAAGCTCTTAAAACCTTGTCTTAAAGTAAAGAGAGAAGTTGTCAATTCCTTTCTTGCCTTCTTACAATTCTTGTCTAAGTTGCTAAATAAGTACACTCATGCCTTTTAAGTATTCACTGCATTACCCTAAGGACTATGTTATCCTATGTCTAGGACTTAACATGGTTTTAACAAAGTTTTCTTTATTAAACAAGTTAACAAAGCCTTCATTAAAATACTCACCCTTATTAGTTCTTGATTTCTAGTTATAAACCATATCTGTGAATATAACTCTACTCATTTTAAGTGATCAACTTTAAAATAAGATGGATGTGGTATAACGCAAGAACCAAAAATGCTTACACCACTTTGAAAACACGATAACTTACTCAAAAACTCATTATAAAGTTAGAACATCTCAACCAAAGAGGTTTATCTCATAATATGCATTGCAAGGCAAAAATATATGAAATAAAACATGTTGATATAATGGAAAGTACAAGAGATATCAATAGGATAGAGATTACACTGATTGAAGTACTCTTGCATAAGTTTGCCCAGCAGTGCAAATGCACTGATTCCTTCTACGTAACTAACTTGATGAAGAAGTGAAAGAGGGAGTTGTCAATTCCTTCCTTACCTTCTTACTTCTAACTACTACTAAGAACTATAAAATGAAAAGCAAGAAAAGTAGATGTACGGATCCTATAGAACTTCTTATTTTTCAAATGATGAGAAGTGTAACACCCTAATATTTCTATCAAGTAGAAATGCTAAGATGCACGAAATGGCATACATCAGAGTAATATTTCCTGTTTAGATATCGAACACAACTAAAATTTTTCTCGATGATTAACATCAACAGTCTTACATTCCATAACTTAATTAAAAACCGTATAGGTTCCATGTCTGACAATAACCTTATAACCTAGTGTTCAGTACCATCACAAGAAAAAGCGGAAACGATTACATAACTTAAATAAATTCAAGTCATACTATCGAGTTACAAAGACAACAAGAGAACTCAATATCAAAGATAAAAGAACCAAGTCTTCTAACTTCTCCTCTAGCACGTCACCTACTCGTGCCTCGTCGCTTTATTCTTTCCCTGTTTCTCTGTAAAACAATAACATATAATGGGTGCGATAATTATTATCTCAGTGAGTCCTACCGTAACCCCTCACAATAACTCTGGGTCCTTTTATTTCTTTTTCTTTAATCGTAGTCCATAAAGGGCCCACGTGCATATGTCTTTTCCTTTCATGCCATAGTACATCTCCGGAAAAAGCTCTGCCTTTGCCTTCGAACCTCTCCCCTAGCTTACACTGTTGAACCAAGGACAAACACTCTTTGTTTTGTATGATAACAAATTACATTTAGTCTACTAATGGTTGCAGTGTATAAAAGTGCAGGGACAAAATAAAGTACAGGACATGAATCAAAGAGCAGGAAATATTAAAGTGGAGCAGCTTGGAGAATAAGCCACCTCAGCAGTTCAAGACCTATTTGTTTATCCGCTTTCTTTAGGACACTGTGTAAGGTCCTATCACTGAAGGTCTATGACATTTTAGTAGCTGAGAGATGACTTTTTTGAAAACATGCATCATGCATCAATTAGGGTTTGAAAATGGTTTGAAAAATATTTTATTCAAATGCATGCTTGCATGAGAAAGGCACATAACTTGGAAAAACATTTTAAAGCAAAAGAATCGATTTCTATATTGTTTCATAGGAGTATAAATCGATTTTATATTGTCTCATAGGACTATAAAATCGATTATATACTAAATACATTGGACTATGAATCGATTTTATATTGTCTCATAGGAGTATAAAATCGATTACTTGTTTTCCTTTCTTAAAACAATCGATTTCCCTATCCAATGGTAAAACAAAGAATCGATTCATACATATACTCAAGCCAAACCAAGAATCGATTTCCTTCTTTTATAAAACACCTTGAAATCGATTTTCAACTATCCTATAGGCTATGAATCGATTCCTCCTTACTTTAACTAAACATTGAAATCGATTCTTACCTATTTAGGATGTCCTGAAAATCGATTCCTACATATTTCCAAAAGCCAAGGAATCGATTCCTATGTTTTCTAAAAATAAAGAATCGATTATACTATATTTTAACATCACTCATGAATCGATTCTTAAGTCACATTTATGAATCCTACGTTTTCTTAAACCTATAAATAGGGAGGTGCTTCACACTTTTCATTTCACACCTCACACCACAATTCACAACTCCTCTCTGCTTCTCACATACATTTTCTAGATCTGAGAAAGAGAGAAAATAGAGCTTCAACTTTCATATCATTTTCTATTTTCCATATCACTCATCTCTTAGTCACTATACTGTCATTATATCTGAGGTGATTGGATCATAGATCTCTATTTGTATTCGTTACTCTATTTGTGGGGGTCACTTTGAAATCCTGGGCTTTGTTCTTGGGTCTCTCAATCAGGAGATTGAGTTGGTTTGAAATCCTGGGAAGTTTTCTTGGGTCTCTCAATCAGGAGATTGAGTTGGTTTGAAATCCTGGGAAGTTTTCTTGGGTCTCTCAATCAGGAGATTGAGTTGGTTTGAAATCCTGGGAGGTGATCTTGGGTCGTTCAATCAGGGAAGATTGAAGCGGTAGTGAAATCCTGGGAGGTGCTCTTGGGTCGTTCAATCAGGAGATTGAAGCGGTGTTGAAATCCTTAGCTAGGTGCTCGGGTTCTCAGTTCGGGGGAATTGAGATTTGCTATCTTGAAGTTGCCTGTTTGTAAAGAATTCTTCAATATAGTGGTTACCATCAAGTCCAAGGGTTGCAAAGCCTGAGGCCGAGGACGTAGGGCTTTTATCCCGAACCTCGCTAAAATCCTGGTGTATCTCTATCCCTATCTCTTTACTTTGCTTTATTATCTATACCCTTGCTTATTGCTATATTGAATGTTATTTAGATCTGTTTATCATACTTTTCATCTGTCTACAACTAAACTACTCTGATCTTGTACTTATCTATTATCTTCCATATCACTGCAATTGATCTACTTTCTACTATATTCAATATCACTACACTTCTTATAAATAATCTTATTGTGTATATTGAAAATAGTATAATATCTCTTTGTTCCTAAATCTGCTGCTTGCACCATATAAAGTTTAAATCTAAGTTTTCGCATTTGATTTAAAACAAACTTATCATTTATTTTGAAAAGAATCCAAGATTTACATATAACCTTATTCACCCCCCCCCCTCTAAGGTTATACTATAGTCTAACATACACTAGATTCAAACCTCTGAGGTCTAGGTTCTGGGGCTCATGACTTCCTCTCCCCTAGTATACTACTCTACTGGGTCGTCACCCATCCTTTTGATATAATTTATATATCCACCCGCATTGGGCCGTCTATTGTATTCAATATAATTTATATATTTAAACCTTAATAATCTTTGATGAAAATATTTATTCATCCATTTTCATTCAATGTCATTCATGTTAATACCTAAACATAAATTTGATGAACATATAGTTCCACAACCTTAAACATAACCCATGTCCTCTAGCGTGTACTACTTTACGGTTTTTGAAACAATTATGACTTCCAAAAACAATTCATTTTAAACCTTGCAATCATGTTGATAACACTTTTTCGTAAAAGCGTTACTTCCGTTCTAATACAGCAGTAAAATACTAAAGTATTAGGTATCGTATCCACAGAGACTTGGTGATATTGTCAGCCGTTCAATCAGATTTTCAAATCTTAAGTTACAAAGAGATAGTTGTTTGTTTGTTTTGTGAACTTTAAAACTAAAAACGATAATTTGATAAAAGGAATTAACAAGTGATAAAAAGATGTTGAGATTAGATTTTATTAGCTTATTCCAATGTATTTAACTAGTTCATATACATAACTCTATTTTATTCATTGATTCATCATCACCATATCATCCAAGTTAGCTAATTCCTTAGACTAATATGAAATCAACAACTAATTTGCGTAAACAAAGATTCCTCAACTATTTAAGCAAATAGTAGCATTATGATTAGGTGATATATTGACTAGAAAACATGATTCTATTCCTAGATATCAAGCTTAATAGGTGATTGAATTTAGTAGATAACCAAAAGCTTATTTTCCAATACAACTTTTAGATTCAAAGATCAAGTATAGGAGATCAAACTATAACAAGCATTAAGAACAACATTCAATCACTAAATCAATTCATGAAACGAGATACATATATTCTTGAATTAGGTTCAATACATGGATATAAGATAATTAAACCTAACCTCAACAAAAGAGAGTTTAGCTACTCATTTTCATGATAGCTATCATACAAAATATAAAAGAGATGAAAAACCTCAAGAATGTAGCACCCTTGATCCCTCAAAATGATGCTCCAAGCCTTGATTCTTCACTCTCTTTCGTTTTTGTATTCAGTATATGGTGCTCCTTAAAGTTCAGAAATGAAGTTCTATTTATAGGAAAATTTGTTAGCTAAGCTAAAGCATGAGGTTGCTTAGCTAACAAACGGTGTGCTGTCGCCCTTGCATCATATTTCTTGTTAGCTAAGCTAAGGCATGATGTTGCTTAGCTAACAAATGGTGTGCTGTCGCCTTTTCATCCTCTTTCTTGTTAGCTAAGCTAAGGCATGAGGTTGCTTAGCTAACAAATGGTGTGCTGCCACCTTTTCATTCTCTTTCTTGTTAGCTAAGCTAAAGCTTGATGTTGCTTAGCTAACAAAACTGTGTGCTGAAGTCTCTTTCTTGTTAGCTGAGCTATGGCTTGATGTTGCTTAGCTAACAAATTGAGTGTGGCCGCCTTTCCTTGCTCTATCTTGTTAGCTAAGCTATAGTTTTGATGTTGCTTAGCTAACAAACTATGTGTGGCCGCCCTTCTTTGTTCTTTCTTCATGGCGAAGCAACTCTATTTTGGCTCAGCAAATGTTAACTTTAGCTTAGCTACCAGTGTCTTCTGATTTTGCTTCTTTTTGATTTCTTTCGGCTTTGCTTTACGCCTATTTGCACAACTTTCCTATAAAAGGATTAACTTCATACATTTTGCAATATTTACTAATATTTATGGGAAAAGTTAAATTAGTTTGCATTTAAATGAAATAAGTGCTTATAAATTGTTTAGGATTTTGAAGTAAATAAAGCACTTATCACATGTTCCAAAACAGAGTATCAATGGTTCCATAACATGAGGGATGGTTGGGAAGAAGATTAGAAGAGGTTTGGAATCGAAAGGAGCGACGAAACGAATTTTGGTAACCGGGAACAGAAAAACTAGCACGACCCGTGCCATAACTAGCGCGACTCGTGCTGCCTGGAAATGTAGTTCCAGTCAACCAGAAAGGTTGGCACGACCCGTGCTAAGGGTGGTACGACCTGTGCTGCCTGTAGCAGAGTCACAATTCGCTTATTTTGTTCCAATTCGCTTAATCCAATCCGTAACCCAATCTTAATCCAACTTAAACACAGTCAATATTCCAGTCCAAACAAGTAACATCAATCAATTCCACAACAATCACACGACACATATTCATTAAATCGTTAAAACGACGCCGAAACGAGACATTTTTGAAAACGCATTTCTCGACTCGAATTTCATAAAAACGATATTGCACATAAGGTTCCAGCAACTAGCAACAATCGAAACTCAAATATTAAAAACCCTAAGCGAGTAGAACTCACCGATTTGACGAACTCGCGAGAAATCACGTCCTCACACGAAACGATCGAACCGTAACCTCTCGAACGATCCACGTAATCACGAACTCGCGCCGAACTTGTCCGATACTCGAAACTGAACTTCTACCACTTTCAAATTCGACACTCAACCTCTTGGAGCTACTGAATTCACCTCCAAGTTCAACCTAAACACAATATATGGCTTTATCAATTTGATGAAAATCACTTCTAAGGCTTCCAATGGTACATGCAATGCTTCAAGGTGCTCAAAGCTCCATTTCTTCCCTTTGACCTTCCAAAATTCGAAAATGGTAGATGGACAAAGAGGGTGAATCAGATGATGAAATTGGTATCAAAGGAAAGAGAAAAGAAAATGGATAAGATTGGTACCAATTTTGCTTGCATGCACCAAGTATATAGGAGAATCTCTCTTCTTCTCTCTCATCTCCCCTTCGCCCTCCTCTCTCCCTCACTCTAAGATTTCTGAACTTTTTCTGGTTTCGGAGTTGAATGAAGTTGGTTCAGCTGGGTAAGGCTTTAAGTGGATGGGAAATGACCAAAATGCCCTCCACTTAACCCTTCACCTTAATCTACCCTTAAATAACCACTAACTCATAATTAACTTCTAAAAATTGTGATTGTGGTTTTATGGAGTTAAGGAGTATGTTTTGGTGTTGAGTAATTTGGGTCAGGGTTTGAAAGATATGGAAATGACCAAAATACCCTTGGTCCCCTAATCCTCACATAATTCTATTTCTACCTCAAAACGACCACGTAATTCATACTATTAGCAACTAAATGTTGCTTTCACGCTTTTAACATGTCCATGACTCGAATTATTATTTCATCGAATAGAAATTCGCTAGTTAATTTCATAAAACGAAATTAACCAAAATTAGGGATGTTACAAGAAGTGAAGCCTTTATATAGCCTTGGAGCTTTCCTTTAAGTGAGGGTTTCCTTGGAGATCAGGTTTAACCTAGAGGGGTTAACCATGGTTACGTTTCAGAACATGTTTGCTGGGAATTGAGTCCAACACTCCACCTCAAAGAGAGGTCCAATCGTGGAGGGCCATGTGTCCTTTATGAATGACTCTTCATGATGGTCATCTATTGTAGGCGCCTCCTTTCGCAAGTGGGCATGTGCCTCCATGTGACTTGTGACTAAGTATGATATCATAGAGGTGTTTATGCATTGATATGAATTGAGGTGCTTCCAATGTGGGGTTATCCGTCTTGGTGCAGAAAGGTGCAGATGCACTGTGGAAATGCTTCTAGTGCAGATGCACTGTGTTTTTCCTGGTGCAGAAGCATCAACTGCAGATGCACTGAACAAACACATCAAACATACCAATGTATATACAAAATGCTAAGTTGTGAATGTCATTCATCTTAAAACCATAAATGTTGTTATTTTATTCATACTACTATATTTAACACATATTATACTTGAAATCAAGTAATTATCTAAGTTTAAATGTATGAATAACTCTATAAAATAGAGTTATCAGTAACCAAAAAAAAAATAAGCCTTTTGTTGACCAACTCAAAAAGCCTTTTTTTGACACAATTACATAAATAAACCTACTAAACCAATATAGTATATGTCCCTCACTGATGGTTGCCTTGGCAATTTCAGCGGCATAGGGACGTCGGCTCTCGGGTTCGAACTCAGGTGTAACCAGTGGTAGTGTGTGTGTGGTGTTTATTTGACATTTTATCTAAGTAGACAAAAAAAACCAATATATAGTATATGTAGGACAATATTAATTTTCTTTTAGCAAAAAGAAAGGGTTGTGGATTCTCTTTAAAACCTTCGGATGCAAAACTCTCCTTAGGGAAAATATTGTCCTATATCAATATTTGTACTCCCTCAAGAATGTTTTATACACATTAACTAATTCACGATTATTAAGGAAGTTGGTTATTCATATTTTATCAGTGTAATCTCAATTAAAAAATTAACTTTTTTTCGATAAGCATTAAAAGACTAACTCTATTGTGTTAACTTACTCTTCACGAGTTTTCCTTATATTTTCTCGTTCGGTACAAAAAAAACTACCCTTCACAACTAATAAATGTAATCATTGGAAATATAAAAAGTTGAACAACATGAGGGGTAATTTAGAAAGAGTAATGTTATTTAGCCAAAATGTTTCAGCCAAAAATAGTCAAAAGCCAAGTTACAACACCGATTAACCAAGTTTTATAAGTCATTAACCAACCTACTTTTTCACAGTTTTCTAAGTCATTGACTAAAAGCTGTGAAAAAGCAGGTTGGTTAATGACTTATAAAACTTGGTTAATTAGTGTTGTAATTTGGTTTTTGGCTATTTTTGTTTAGAGGATTTTGGCTAAATAACATTACTCATTTAGAAATACCATGGAGAGAAGTAGTTGCTTGCATTTCATTTTAAAGAACATGAAGTAAAATTAGTTTATATTTTCATTACGAATAAAATATATAATGATAAGACACAATTTTGTTTGTTCGAATGTGTGTGTGTGTGTGTGTGTGTGTGTGTGTGTGTGTGTGTGTGTGTGTGTGAAGGAAACCTCAATGGAGCCTCCACAATGATTCTCAAGATTTTTATCTATATTAATATTTAATAAAATAATTTACATATAAATAAGACATTATTACTATTTTAATGTAATCATATAATGACGACTAACTTATTAAATGATGCTATTAGTGGAATATTGTTCAACTATTTTTTATATTAATATGAAGCTTGAATGGAGCCTTTAGACTACTCATCTCTCTTATTTACTACTTAAATGAAAATGTACTAAGCTTTAATCAAAAGACTTTCTATAGTTGATGAATTTCCATTAGTTGTACATGGTTTAAATTTTTTTGGCTTTCATTTTATCAAATAATTATATTAATTTTTATTTGTTGTGAAAATTAAATATTTGATATATTAAATTATATATAAATAATGTATAATATATTATATAAATTATAAATTATGTATGATATATTAAATAAATGTTTGTCATTTTTTTTCAACTCTTTTGTTAACTTTCCACATTTTAGTATTACTCATTAATATTATTATTCTTTAATTTTAACGTTACGCTTTTCCAAGAAAAAAATGTGATTGGATAATGCATTAAAAGACGAGGCATAGAAATAATTGGTTACAAAAATAAAGTAGTTGGTCAAGCCTACGAGAATTCTAAAAAAAAAAACCACAATTATGGATGGCTAATGGTAACTAAACATAAAATTATCCATTACACAACGAAGGGAATTGTTTATTATTATTATTATGGTTGGGTATATTAAAAGTTAAGAATACAAGCTCCATTATGGTTATGGCTAATAGGAAATTTTTTTTGACAAAATGGCTAATAGGAACTATCCGCAATACATAAGTTGGCAAACCTTTTGAAGTCCCAAAGGTGAGTTAGTAAAATAATATGAAAATAAGAATATCGGTTATGGAATATCAAAAGAAAATATGGTATTTCAATTTTTTTATTTTCTCTCTTAGTTCAGAATGATGAAATTATAATGATTAATATTATACTACTACTACTATTAGGGGAATACCCGTGCTTTGCACTGGTTGATATAAATGTATTTTAAAATATAGTATTACATAAATATATTGTTTCATTTTTTATATTCAAAAATTATTTATTTTAAGCAATATTTATATATATATATATATAGTGTATGCATTTTTTAATATAAACAGTTGTCAATATTTTTTATGAGCTTAATTGTTAAAAACAAAACTTTACTAAAATTCATTATATTTAGTAATAATAAATGTAATTGTAACACCCCGCAATTTAACCAAAGCGGAAATGTCAACACATAATGCCCTAACTCAGAGAATACACAAAACTATTATGGATTCAATTTAAAACTTAATATTGTGAATAAAGTGGATGTCTAATGCAATTGTAACTCCTAGGCATTATTCCTTATTATTATTCATCATTGTATATGTTAAATGCAAATCATATGTTACAATAGTTGAGTCTATAAATAGGACTCATATGACATTGTAGAAGATACCTTTGAAGAGTAAAATACAATAGCTCTATTATTCTCTCATCTTCTATTCTTGTTCTTGCTCTATTTGAGTTTATTTATAACATGTTATCAGCACGAAGCTCTACCAAAATGACGGCTTAATAATCTTGGAGGCTATTTGGCAAAGATATGTTTTCTTCTACTATCTTATAGTTAATCTAACTCATATTAGTTTTCTTATAGTTTTTATTTTATCATGTGAATATGTTATATTTCTTGTATAAAATTTTATTGTGAATTTTATTTAGCTACCATGGTTATCATGTTTTCTATTTTTGATGAATTCCTGAAGAAATCAACATTCAAGTATCCCTGTTGGATTGCACAAGGACAATTATTTGTCTATTCTTGATGAATTCCAGAAGAATTCATCATTCAAGCATCCTAGAAGGATTGCACAAAGAACTTGAAGCATATCGTGTTTGTCCTATATTCATGATGAATTCTAGAAGAATTCCCTAGTCAAACATCCCAGAAGGATTGCACAAATAAATTAATATTGAAGCATCTTGTAGGATTGCTCAAAGTGTGAACGTTTATAATATAGTTCTTGAAGATCTTAAAAAAATTGTGATATAGTTCTTGAAGAACTTAAAAAAAAATTATTAACATTCAATCATCCCTGGAGGATTGTTCAAATAATGATGGTAAACATATAAATTCGTTGTATAGTTCTTGAAGAGCAAATTGTTAGAAAGTATGATTTTTCTTGATCATCACTAGTGAAAGATTTGTGGTCAAGTTCTTGAAGAACTAAACCTTTAGACCATGATTGTAATCTAAATGATCTATTTGAACTTAGTATAATTAAATCAAAGGAATATAATGGAAATTTTATTTGAATATGCTCTTGGAGTAGCACAAATGAGAAAATATTTTCAAGAATATTTTGAATCAATATTATGTGACGTTGTAATGGAAAAAATAATCACAAACCACTCAATGAATTGAACTTTATTCCTAGAAGAGAATGAATCAAATTAAAACATTGAGTACAACAAAAGTTGTGGTTATGATCATTGATGTAGTAAATGTTACCATTATCCTTTATGAAAGATTTTTTTGACCACAAAAAATATGAAAGATTTGAGGTCGAGTTCATGCAGAACTAGACCTTTAGACCGTGATTGAAATCTATAAGATCTATTTGATCTTAGTATACTTTGAAATAAGGAAAAGTGAGAGAAAAATAAATTATTTTTATGTATCACAATTATGCTCTTGAAGTAGCAAAATTGAGAAAATATTTTCAAGAATATTTTGAAAGTTTAGACATCATTTGATTGAACAAAAGAGTGATTGTTGATTAAAATGTGAAAGGTCACGTAATAATTGAACTTTATTATGATTTATGATTTATGGTTATATTCTTTACTATTTTTCATAATGGTATACTAGTTTTCTTTTTATGAAAATAATGATGTAGTAACTCATATACATTATGACAAAGTTTAATTTTTCGAAATGTAACTTCTCTTCCTACTTACTCTTGGAATTCTAGTATTTCATTTCATGAGTGGAAACAATAGAAAAAAAATGTGATACGATCAGGTATTTCTTAAAGAATTAGATCTTTTTATGTTCTTATTTTTTTTATCTTGTTTTGATTTCATGTTAACTTAATATTGTAAAGCATATGAGTGCAATTAAAATTATGCTATGGAAAACCAGAAGTATGCTATGCACTTTTAAAAAATAAAATGTTGTTTTAAACCCGAAGTTTAATAGTCTACATGATTTTACTATTTAGTATGTGTTCAATTATATTTTTCTAATATAAAGATGACGACACTTATTAATATTTTTGAAGGACCAGAAGATTCTTCAATATAATAAGTTTTCTATGTCATATGTTTTAATGCATATAAATTATCAGAAAGTCATATGGTAGTGTGTATTTTTATTATGAACTTGCAACTAGAAGTTTGCATGTATAGTTGAAGGCTCAAGAAGAGCTAATGTATTGTTACAAGCTTGAGGAACAAAAAATTTTCACAGATTGATACCACATTTATTCTCTCAAGTCTCATGGAAACTAATAAAGTTTCAACGATATCAATCTAAGAGGAGATCATGTGGAAAAATAAATTTTCTTTGAGTTTGTACTTGATAAGCTCATATTTGATGCATTTTTGGAGATATTTTTGAGTTACTTTTAGAGCAATTATCACTATATATTTAAATGACTAACTCAATTTATTCTATTGTGCACAAAAGGAAATTATATATATATATATATATATATATATATATATATATATATATGTATGTATATATATAAAAGAAAGAGCCTGAAAGAAAGGAATAAAATTAAGGTTGCAGCATGTGGAAAGAAGTGGCATAAAGACATGGCTTGTGACTCAGAATAAAAGCAAGGCCCACGACCTGTTGGAAAAACAAAGAGGATCCACAATTGATTTACCCTAAGTTACATGGTATAATTGATAAATAGACAACAACAGCCGCACACGGGAAGGAGAGGGAGCCGCACAACACAGATATTAGAGGACAACAGTAGCACCGGTAAGGAGAGAGTGAAGAATTTGGGTACCATTCTTGACACCGTGAGAGAGCTCTGGAGCAGAAAAATGAGACTAAATTCTAAATATCAGAAATTTCTCTATTCCGGGTTATTTTTATCTCTGTAATTTATGACTCCTAATTTTATTTCATTGTTCTTGAACACTATGGATAGCTAAATCCTCTTCTAGGGTCTTAGGTGGATCTTGCTTGATTAGAGACCTTTTTATGTTCTAATTTTTAATCTGAATTCCTATTTTTATTTCAATTAATATTGTCCTAGTAATTTAATCACGTTCTTAGGATTGATCACCCTTTGCATGTTCATAATCAACTAGTTGATCAGCGACCGTACTGCAATTAGTTGGTGGACCTATAGGATAATTGGGGCTATAATTAATGCATGACCAAACTTCAATTTAGTCTTCCAATCATTCAACCTTTTCGTTCTTTATGCTTTTCCTCAACTTAAATTCTTGCATGACCAAACAAGGGTTAGTTTAGGAAAAAGAATATTAATCGCGAATGACCAAACGGATTAATAGCTTTAGTAAAGGGATTGGTAATTAAATAAAATAAAGGAATTCAGGTAGAATTAGACATAGGGGAATCGAAGCTTGCAAGTGAAACCGTGACCCTAGACCTCTCTCCATCAATTAAGTTTAGTATTTTATTTATTGTTATTTATTTCTTTTTACTTGTTTTTATTACAACTCAATTATTAGTTCGTCTGAACAATAGACAATTTTGATTAGTTTGGTACTTGTTAATTAGTCCCTGTGGATACGATAATCTTTTATACTACTTCTGCAAAAGAGTACACTTGCTCTAAGTGTGTTTTTAATGCAACAAGTTTTTGGCACCGTTGCCGGGGATTAATTTAGCAATATTAAACGAAAAAGATTTTTATTGCTTTAGACATTTTTTTATGCACTAGTTTTATTTTTTTTATTTATCTTATTGAAAAAAATACAAAAAAGGCTGCTAATACTTTTCCAAGAGACCGCTACAGTTCACCTTTTTTGCAGATAAAAGTTTAAATCATGGTTAAGACAATTGGAGATTATATTAGAGATGCAGAGGCACAAAGGAATTTGGAGAAGTCGTCTTGGTATATGCCTCAATGTCAGATCCCATTTCCTCCTCCTCCTCCTCCTTATGAGCCTTATTCAAACTACTGGGATGACTATGAGCCACCTCTTTATTCCTCCAACTGGGATAATTATGAGCCACTACATCTTCATAGGCAAGAGGAGGAGATACAAGATACCAATGATGTATTGGCAAAGTTTATGCAGCAGACAAATGAAAAATTTGAAAGCTTGGAGGGTCAAGTTGGAGCCATGTACAACAAATTTGAAAGCTTGGAGGGTCAAATTGGAGCCATGAACAATGAATTTGGAAGCCTGAAGGGTCAAATCTCAAGTCTCATTGCTTTGTTATCTCAAGAGACCCAAGAAACTCCTTCACAAACTAAGTCTACCCAAAATGAAGAAGCTGAGCAATACAAAGAAAGTATTCCTTCGAGAGATGAAGGTGTCTTTATGGAATATAATCTGGAGGAAGAAGCTCTCAAGAAAGATGAGGAGACTCCTACTGAAGGGAGTCAAATCAAAATAGTAGCTCCTACTGAAGGGAGTCATATTGAAACAAAAGATCCTACTAAAGGGAGCATTTGTGAGGACAGTGAGAAAGATCTCATGGTTCTGGATTTGGAGAAAGAGGAGAAAGCGCCCTTTTTTGGGCAAATTGTTTTAACCATTGGTGATGCTGTGATTGAGGTTCACCGGGGAAAGGTAACTTTAAGGAGTGGTAAAGAAGATGATGTTATTAAAGCTTTAAATTCCAATGAAATTTTCTCTTCTTTAACTTCTCCTTATTTTGATGATGTGGTTGAAACTAACATTTTTAGTGAATTAAAGATGCAGGACCTTTTGGAAAAAAAATCTTATTTTGCAGGATCCTAGCATAATGGTGGATGGAGATAAAATAAAAATTTCACCATTCTTTGAAGTTCATCCACCACGTGGAAAAAGAAAGAATAATGTAAACCACATTGTTAGAAAGCTACGAAGGTGCACATCATTAGATGTTAAATTTGCTCTCGGAGAACCCCCTGATTAAGCACAACTATAGTCAGGCTCACGACGTTAAACAAGCGCTTCGCAGGAGGCAACCTGTGTTTTATTTTCAGTTATTTTTACTTTTAATTTGTTTCATTTTGTTTTTAAGAATAAGCTCGGACTACAAGCTCTCTCAGGGAAGTCACTATTACTCTCTCTCATTCATTTCTCTTTGTTTCTATTTGGTCATTTTGCATTGTGGACCATGCTTCATGCTAGTGTGGGGGAGGATATTATATCTTCTCACTTGATCTCTATTAATGCACATACTCACCGTATATGTTGATAGCATTTTTTTGGCTTGTTTTAGTGACTTAGGCTTCAAGTTGAAAAAAATAGAGATTTTGCCTTTAGGGGATCCCATAATTAATTTACTTGACAGACTTGTGCTTAATTGTAACTGTGGGGATGTCCTTAGGAAGCTGACAACTAGCAATTGTCCCTGTTGAGTACTTTTTTGTGAACTAGCTTCTAAATGTGAGATCTGAGCCTTCATAAGGGGATTGATACTAAATCATGAACTTTTACCCCTTTTCTTTCTATGAGTGTGTTTCCCAATTTGCTACATTCTAGAATTTGTCTTTTGACCATTTCAAGGCGAAAATTTATTTGCATCATGTAAAAAGATTTGGGGAATTTAGGTATTTTTCTGGCCTCAGAGTTGTGTGTTGAATTTATCCATTAGTTGCCCCTTTGAGCCTATTTGTTATATATTTCTTTGGTACCCAAATATAATTTTTTTCTTCTTTTTCGTGATAACCATTTGAAATTAAATTTGGAGCAACTATTGAAAGTTACAATTTTGTCCTGTATTTCAATTGTCTATCTCATCAGGCCGTAAAAACAAAATAAGAGTGGCTCATATGGTTACAAGTTCCTTTTCCTTCCGAGAGAAATATAGAAAAATGAAATGAAAAAAAAAAAGAGGAAAGAAAGCAAGAAGGAGGAAAAGGCACATCAAAAGAATGAAAGAGCCAAAGGGCAAATCCAGCAAAAAAAAAGAGTCTACTCAAGAGCAAAAGGCAAATCAAAAAGAGTTGTCCCAATAGAAAAAGATTGAAGAATGGAAGTGACATTAATTTGGAGTTTGGACAAAAATTGTAAAATAGATAGGAGTTCCATATATGATTTCAAAGGTTACTATTTGTTTCTTGTTTTTTTTAGCCCTTTGATTATCCCTACATGAATTCACCATGGCCCCATTACAACCAATAACACCCCATCTTTTGCATGCATGTGAATTATTTAGTGGAGATTTGGTCAAATTACAAGCTTATGGTAATGTGCATTTTGTGGAAACTTGAGTGTATATTTTCCCTAGTCCCTAAGCACTTGGAGAGATTCTGAGCGAGTGTCATTGTTCACAGAAATGTATTCTTCAGGGACATGAACCTCTAATTGGGCAACCTTTTGACACCTCATATGTGTTATATTGTCTATTGTCTGTCATTGTGCTTCTAATTTTGGGAATCTTATTTGGCTGTCTCTATTACTGATTTTGAAAAAAAATTCATTGAGCCAGGAAATTTGCTTGAGGACAAGCAAAAGTTAAGTGTGGGGGAGTTGATAAGCTCATATTTGATGCATTTTTGGAGATATTTTTGAGTTACTTTTAGAGCAATTATCACTAAATATTTAAATTACTAACTCAATTTATTCTATTGTGCACAAAAGGAAATTATATATATATATATATATATATATATATATATATATATATATATAAAAAAGAAAGAGCCTGAAAGAAAGGAATAAAATTAAGGTTGCAGCATGTGGAAAGAAGTGGCATAAAGACATGGCTTGTGACTCAAAATAAAAGCAAGGCCCACGGCCTGTTGGAAAAACAAAGAGGATCCACAATTGATTTACCCTAAGTTACATGGTATAATTGATAAATAGACAACAACAGCCGCACAACACAAATATTAGAGGACAACAGTAGCACCGGCAAGGAGAGAGTGAAGAATTTGGGTACCATTCTTGACATCGTGAGAGAGCTCTGAAGCAGAAAAATGAGACTAAATTCTCAAGATCATAAATTTCTCTATTCCGGGTTATTTTTATCTCTGTAATTTATGACTCCTAATTTTATTTCATTGTTCTTGAAAACTATGGATAGCTAAATCCTCTTCTAGGGTCTTAGGTGGATCTTGCTTGATTAGAGACTTTTTTATGTTCTAATTTTTAATCTGAATTCCTATTTTTATTTCAATTAATATTGTCCTAGTAATTTAATCACGTTCTTAGGATTGATCACCCTTTGCATGTTCATAATCAACTAGTTGATCAGCGACCGTACTGCAATTAGTTGGTGGACCTATAGGATAATTGGGGCTATAATTAACGCATGACCAAACTTTAATCTAGTCTTCCAATCATTCAACCTTTTCGTTCTTTATGCTTTTCCTCAACTTAAATTCTTGCATGACCAAACAAGGGTTAGTTTAGGAAAAAGAATATTAATCGTGAATGACCAAACAGATTAATAGCTTTAGTAAAGGGATTGGTAATTAAATAAAATAAAGGAATTCAGGTAGAATTAGACATAGGGGAATCAAAGCTTGCAAGTGAAACCGTGACCCTAGACCTCTCTCCATCAATTAAATCTAGTATTTTATTTATTGTTATTTATTTCTTTTTAGTTGTTTTTATTACGACTCAATTATTAGTTCGTCTGAACAATAGACAATCTTGATTAGTTTGGTACTTATTAATTAGTCTCTGTGGATACGATAATCTTTTATACTACTTCTGCGAAAGAGTACACTTGCTCTAAGTGTGTTTTTAACGCAACAGTACTAAATGTATATTAGTACATACATGCTACCTTAAACCAGAAGTTTATCGTTGGCAAGACCGGTTGGGCCATCCCGAGTCTATTATGATGCGAAAAAATAGTTAAGAATTTTAGTGAACGTATATTGAAGAGCCCGTAGATTCTTCAATCCATTAACTTTTGTGTATTACTAGTTCCCAAAGAAAGTTGAGAATTTGAAAGAATAAGTCCCTCACATTTCTAAAATGTGTATAAGGGGATATTTGTAAACAAATACATCCATCACATGATATTTTATGATTTTAATTGATGCATCAATTAGATGACCACATATATACTACATATATTTGTCGCCAACTCACAACTTGAAGTTTGTGAGATGGTTTGCTCAACTAATTTGAGTAAGAGGTCATTATGTGAATTATCTTGGAATCATTTGGTAAGTATTGTATGTATATTAGAACTGATATTGGACATCACATGGCTATGTTTATCCATAAAATGGTCTCGAAGAACCATTCGTCAGGCGTCTAAAGTTAATAATATGATCAATTCTTATGAGATCAAAACTTCAATTTCTACATGGGAACATGCAATATTGCAAGCAAAGACATTGATACGCATCAAGCCAATAAGGTATCATATGTAAGTTCTCCCTTTTATGATTGATTTTTAGTCAATAATCCAATATCTCCCATCTTAAATTTTTTGGATGTGTTGTGTATGTTCACATTACTACACTACTATACAATAAGAAGTATGCTTAAAGAATGTTGGAAGTACATGAGTATATGAATCTCCATCCATGATAAAGTATGTTGAGCCAACAACTAGAGATGTATTTATAGCTAAGTTAGTTGATTAAAATTGTGATGAATTAGTTTTCCCAATATTAGGGGGAGAGACGAGCAGCTAAAAATGAATATTATTTGAAATAAATTATTATTATCTCATCTTGATCCTCGTACAAACAAATGAGAACCAGAAGTTCAAAGGATAACTCATTTGCAAAATTTAGCAAATTAATTACAGCTGCAGTGCTCCAATTAAAATTGATGTCCCTGTTAGACACTCAAACATTGCAAATGAATCTTAACCACGCATGAAGCGTGTGGCATGGTCGGTTCCAAAGAAAAAGAAATAATCCTCAAACAAAGAAAGGAGCTTAAAAGTAAGATGGCCCAAAGGAGGATATGGAAGCTCTAAAAGAGTAATTTGACATAATTGATTTTTCAAGTTCCAGAAGAACTAATCAGGTACCTGAAAAATTCTGAAATTTATGGAAATGGGATCTCAATAAATTATGTCATGAATGGAGAAACATGGAACCAAAGTAAAGTCAACGTTGACGATATTTTGATATATAATATAGCGCTAAATGTGATGAGTGATAATGAGGATCATGAACCAAAGTCCATCGAAGATTGTCGACAAAGAAATGATTGGAAAAAGTGGAAAGATGCAATTGAAGCGGAATTAAACTCATTTTGTAAGAGAAATGTTTTTGGACCTGTAGTCCGAACACCTGAAGGTGTGAAGTCAGTTGGATATAAGTGGATTTTTGTACGAAATCGAAATGAAAATGGTGATATTGTGAGATACAAAGCTTGACTTGTTGCTCAAGGATTTTCACAACGACCTGACATCGATTTTGAAGAAACTTATTCACCTGTAGTGGATGCAAGTACTTTACGATACTTAATTAGTCTAGTAGCACGTGAGGGGCTAAATTTACATATGATGGATGTTGTTACAACATATTTATATGGTTCACTTGATAGTGAAATTTATATGAAACTCCCTGAAGGATTTCATTTTCCTAAGGCAAACAATCCAGTCTCTCGAGAAGATTATTCGATCAAGTTGAATAAGTCTCTCTATGGACTTAAAAAATCTGGACGCATGTAGAATAATCGTCTCAGTGAATATTTGTTAAATGAGGGATATAAAAATGACCCCATATGTACACACATTTTTATGAAAAGATCTGGAAAAGAATTTGCTATAATTGCTGTTTATGTGGAATACTTAAATATTATTGGAACTCCTAAATAGCTTCCAAAAGCTATAGAATGCTTAAAGAAAGAGTTCGAGATGAAGGACTTAGGAAGGACAAAATTTTGTTTGGGACTACAAATTGAATATTTAAGAAATGGAATTCTCGTACATTGTTCTGTACCTAGCAGTATTTTGGTCGGCTGCTGTTGGTAGGTCTCTTGCTGCCCTGGCAGGAGGTCAATGAGCGCCCGGGGGGGTACCTGCAAAGCCACTCCGACGCTCAAGTCAGTATGAGAATTAGCTAGTGAATTTGCAAGGGAAGAGTGTGTACCTTGTAAATGGCTATGCGAGCCGATATTTATAGGAAGTCGTGCCCGTTGTGGATCATCGGATCGGCGGAACTGATCTTGGCCGTCCAAGCATGATTGGGCTTGTGTGTGGTGGATATGGGCCAAAGTGATTGGGCCAATCCATATCCGTTGCTAAACGCACCTCCTGGAATTGCTAAATGGACCTCTTGGTCCAGTCCAGAACAGTTGCCCCCCAAGCCGAGATTATTCCGGAGGATGGTCTTGGCTTGAAGGATTTTCGTCGATTTGCCAGATTTGTGAAGTCGTGTGGGATATTATTTTTGTAACGACCGTGTCTTTAGGTTTTTACTCTCTATAGAGTAAAAATAATAAGTTTTATCCTCATCTGACTATCTTCTATAAATAGGTGAGTCTTCGTCTCGTGGTCCACTCTTTAAAATTTTGTGGAGGAGTAGGGATCAAGCTATCTTTGGAGCGCCTACTTGAAGAGGTGAAGGGAGGTAGGATCTACTTGCTTCAACGTTTCTCCTCCTCGGTAAGTGTTGGTTTTCGCTCTTGTTTGCGTTGTTGATGGCGCCCTCATGGGCGCCTTGGGCGCCTTGCCATGTTGTCTTGGCTGCCGCCTCTTGGAGCAGGATCTGGCGCCTTGTCTCGTTGATCTGGCTGCCGCCTCTTGGACAGGATCTGGCGCCCTCATGGGCGCCTTGTCTCGTTGATCTGGCTGTCGCCTCTTGGACAGGATCTGTCGCCCTCATGGGCGCCAAGGGTGCCTTGTCTCGTTAATCTGGCTGCCGCCTCTTGGACAGGATCTGGCGCCCTCATGGGCGCCATGGGCGCCTTGTTGCGTTGCACAGGGTTTTGCGAAAGGGGATCCAGTGCCCTCTTGGGCGCCCTAGGGCGTTGTGCTATGTTGTCTTGGCGCCCTGCCAGGCGCCCTCTTGGGTGCCGCCTGTGGCTGCCTTGGCACCCTGCCAGGCGCCCTCATGGGCATTTTAAGCTTCAAAATTGGCGCCCTGCCAGGTGCCCTCATGGGCGCTGGTCGCTTCTTCATTGGCACCCTCATGGGCGCTGGTTGCTTCTTCATTGGCGCCCTGCCAGGCGTCCTCATGGGCGCTGGCTGATTCTTCATTGGCGCCCTGCCAGGCGCCCTCATGGGCGCTGGCTGCTTCTTTATTGGCGCCCTGCCAGGCGCCCTCATGGGCGCTGGCTGCTTCTTCATTGGCGCCTTGCCAGGCGCCCTCGTGGGCGCCGGTTTTGGTGGACGTGTGCTCGGTACTCTGCTTTTTTGTTGTTCATCCTGTCTCTTAGCCTACTTTTCTTCTTGGTGAAATTTCAGGGCTTGCTTGGTGCCGAGGGGAATTGTTTCTTCAGTCTTCACCATTATCTGTTTGACGTTTCCACAAGCTTTGCCGCTTCTAACTTACTAAGGTAATTTGGGCTGACCTTTAGCTTTTATTTCTAGCTTTCCTGTTTTTGAGCATGTCTTGTTTTGTGGAAGTCTCCATCCCCAGGAGAGGGGGTTGTCTACAAGTTTTTGTTGTCTGTCTCGTAACTACTTGTTCTGCCCCTTGTTCTGCAGGTTGAGAGATGGCGAGGACGAAGGAGACAGCCCGGACGAACGGGGTGTACCCTAGTCCCACCCCTACTATGAGGCAGGCTGTGAAGGGAGGGCTGTTGGCGGTAGATGATGATATCGTGCCTTCGGAGGAAACGGGCTCCCCTGGCATTATCGTTACCTCCTCTGATGATGATTTTCCATTTGAGCATGAAGTGGTGGAGATCGGTGGTTTAAATTATGACTGGATTGCTCGTGCTGTTCGCTCTACCAGAAGTTTCTACCTTCCAGGGAAAGACTCCCCCCCCCCCCCCCCGCTACCTACAAGACGCACTGGGAGGCGACTGGCGGGGTGAGGTGGTTGACCCCCATGATAGAGTGTGCAGAGTTCCTGATGGCCGGAAATTCATGATGTTCCATAGTGTGATTTATAAGGTGCGGGTTTCTCCTATCTTTACACCGTTTCAACTGGAAGTCTTAAACCACCTCCATATAGCTCCATCTCAGCTCCACCCAAATTCATGGTGCTTCGTGAAGTGTTTCGAATTGGTGATGAGAGCTTTACAAAGGAAGTGCAACTTGAGGGTCTTCTTGACTATCTTCGAGGTGCTGTGTCGTCGAGAATCTTCGGGTGGCATCACTCGTTACGAGTTCGTATGCTTGAAATGTCGGGCCAGCTGTGCTTTCTTTCAAGTGCATTCGGATAATCAGCATGATTGGAGGTTTAAGTATTTTTACCTCGTCCCCTCTAGTCAGAAGGCGGTGGATAACATGGGCTTTTTTCATGAAACAAGGGTGTTTGGTCCGAGATGAGTTTCATTTTGGGTGTTGTAATGCTGATGCTGACCGCACTTCTCGGTCTTATCGCGTCCTCCCGTCTGAGTTATCAGATTCTGAGCTGAGGACTTTAAGTATGCTTAGGAGGATTGTCAGTCGCTTTTCCACTACGCCCCAAAAGATTTTGCGTTGAGCTCTTAGGTTGCTTGTTTGGATTGGTGTGCCTTTACTTTCTCCTTTCAATTCTTTGCTTCTATTGCTGATTTGTTTCATTGTTGTTTTGAAGATAAGATGGCCGCTCCACTTTCCTTCAATGAATTGGCTTCTTGGGCCGGGAGGAGGAAGCCTTTAGGTTTCGAACCTGATGAGGCAAGTAGTCCAGTTCCTGCAGTGTCAGCTCTTGTCCGTCCCTCCATGGGACCTCGTCTAAGTCTAGGAGCGCCAAGTCGGGCTGTTAAAGATCTCTCTGGGGCGAATTGGCTCTACCAACCTGGGGGTCCATAGTCAGTCCAAGCGCAAGAAATGTTGTACTCAGCATTCTCCTCCTGCTGATGGCCCCTCTCCTGTTAGGCGCCCCTCTCTTGAGAGTATAGAGGAGGGTGAAATTAGCTTTATTGCGCAAGAGCGTGACCACCTCTGGGAGCACCCTTTCGAACTTGCCATGCGTATGGTCAAGGCTGGGGAGAGTCTGCATGCGAAGTGGGGAGCCGAGAGGGGGCGCGGATCTCATTCAGGTAACCTTTTTAATTTATTTCTTTTAGTTTTTGACACGTCTGTAGTTAGGAATCTTGAACCATGTTGTGTTGTTTTTTCCTCTATGTAGGGTTGAGCGAGGAGAGGGATCAACTTGTGTTGGATAAGAATCAACTTCAGGTAGATCTTCATGAAGCTTTGGAATCTGCTCGCCGGGCCAAAGAGGCTGCTCGTCACTATCAGAAAGACCGGGAGGCGGCCTATGCTGAGAGGGATGAGTACAAGAAGAGGGTGGAGGAGCTCCAATCTGAATTGGATAGTATGGAGAAACTGAAGGATGAGGCTAAGACAAAGGTGCAGATGGTGGCCGGGAAGGCTGTAGACTTTTCCTATGCCGCTTATGATAAGGCGATTAGCCATGTTCAGTGTTTGTATCCGGAAGCCATTCTAGAGTCGAGCATCTTTCAATTTGATCATGATGTTCGGGACGGGAGGATCGTCAAATACCACTCCAACGGGGTTAACTTCGATGTCGTTGCCCCTTGATTATTTCTTTCAGTCCATTTGCTTTGATTGTGTAATTTTTCTTTGACTTGTCGAATTTCGTTATGTGTCTTGCTTAATGGAGCCTTGCTGTCTCCGGGGAGATTTTTGTATTACATTTCACCCCAACGGGGTTGACCTAAATGTCATTGTCCGCTGATATTTATGTTACCTTTTGAAACGTCTATATTTCTTCTTTGCGTAGCTAGTTTCTTATGTTTATAACTGGTTCGCGTTGGATGGCCTCGGGCGCACGTTCTTGCCTTGCGCACCTGAATATACAACTTCATATCGCTTCGTGGCAAAGGGTTGTGTTTTGAAGTTGGCGCCCTCGTGGGCGCCTTGTGCCATGCCTCCTGATGTTGGTGCCCTCCTGGGCGTCTTATGTCAAGGTACATAGTCCTGATGTTGGCTGTAACACCCCCTTCTAAATTATCTATTATTCAGTATATAAAATCAGAGTTTTAAAAAAAAATATGAATCACCGAAGAAGGTGTCACATTTCAACGCTTATAAAAATCGACTAGTTTATAAATAAGTGACGTGAAGTCAACGGTCAATAGCACGATATATAGCACGATAGTTTAGGGACGGGCCCACAACACCTGTTTTAATTTACAGCACATAAATAAAATATTTTATCAACACAGCGGATGACTTCAAATCTAGAGTTATACTCGGTACATCACCATAACAGTCTAACACATCAAAAATAACATTAACTAGTATTACTACGCCCTCCCCCTGGTGCTACATATCAGAGCTGACACGACTACTAGTAGAAGGCACAAGACTGCCCTCACTCGCTATCACCTGCAAGTTGCCGACATAAGAAGCAACAAAGGCAGTAGGGTGAGTCTCTTTACACAAATAATAATAATTAAGGTAAGCATTATATTAAGGAAGGCAGCAAGCAACACTAATTCATAGCAACTCACCACATTACCAACAACAATCATCACATTCATAATTCGTCCATAAACTCATTAAATGCTTGACTAATGCATGTAATGCAACATGCATGTGGATCCATCATCACCGCTATTAGCCTGGAGGGCACTCACCGCTTTGGCCGAAGCCACCACACCGCTTTGGCCGAAGCCTACACACCGCTTTATGCAACATGAATCATGTGACATTATGACTATGCACAACAGCCCCACACATAAAACAATAATAATTATTAAACTCACCGCTTTTCATTTCTCAATTTAATATCATCAACATACAGGCCTTAAGGATGTCACACCGCTTCGGACCGGAGTCCCTCGCCGCTTTCGCATCTCCAAATAATCACGTCTCCGCACACACCGCTTTTTATCCTTAGGCTAGGAGTCAAATTTTAATTTTTACGGTTCACTCCCCCGCAACCACACACACCTACGCAGTACACATAACGCACCCGCACGGGGCCGCCCAATTGGGCGCCCCTGCACTACACCGCCAGCCCGCGCCACACGCGCACGGGGCTGCCCAATTTGGCGCCCCTGCGCAACACCACCAACAGTAACATATCTCCACAATTCCAAATCAATTCAATTCATCAACACATATATATATATATATCAATGCAATATCCAACAATTACATCCTTCTCACTAAACAATCAAACAGTAACAATTAGTAAACATTCAACTAACTTATTTCACCAATCTAACTCCTACAACCAATCCTACATATATCACCTAACTTAAGCATTATTATAAGTATAAAGTAGAGCCCCCTAACCTTTAGGAATTCGAGAATACTAGGCACCCCTCCAAGAAATCACTTCTTCTTCTTCCTCTTGCTTGAGCCTCCACGTTTTCCTCCCCCTTCTCCTTGCTGTTTTCACGAGTTCCTCTTCTCACTCTCTCTCCTTTCCTTTCTTTTTGTTCCCTACGGCCCTCTCTCTCTTTTCTCTTGTTTTCTTTTCTTTTCTTCTCTTCTTCTCTTCTTCCTCCTTTCTCACCTACGGCTGATCCATTTCTTTTAATTCCTTCCTTTAGTTCATTTTAAACCTAGGCCCAATTAAACTAATGGCCTTTGGGCCATTGGCCCTTTATTTACACCTCCCACCAATTACTTCCACCACTCCTAATTACTTAACACCTCCTAAAATAGAATAAACTCCAACTTAATTAATCTACTTAAATAAATATTGCAAGCCTTAAATAACTTAATTAAATAAATAATTAAATGAATAATTAAATAAATAATTAAATTATTTTGGGGCGTTACATTGGCGCCCTCTTGGGCGCCTTCCTAGATTCAGGCGCAAGTCATTGCCTTGCACATCTGTATGTATGATCTCATACCTCCTCGTGGCAGGTTTATTCTGGAGGCAGTTTGTCAGAGGGGGTCTGAATCTAACTTGCCCATCAGAGGTTGCGATATGTCGATTCATGCCCCGTGGCAAAGTTAACTCCGGGGGCAGTTTATCAGAACTCGGTCTGAATTTAACTCACCCATCAGAGGTTACGACACGTTTAAAGTCGCTTCGCGCCTCGTGGCAATGTTAACTCCAGGGGCAGTTTATCAGAACTCGGTCTGAATTTAACTCGCCCATCAGAGGTTGCGACACGTTTAAAGTCGCCTCGCGCCTCGTGGCAATGTTAACTCCGGGGGCAGTTTATCAGAACTCGGTCTGAATTTAACTCGCCCATCAGAGGTTGCGACCCGTTTAAAGTTGCCTCGCGCCTCGTGGCAATGTTAACTCCGGGGGCAGTTTATCAGAATTCCGTCTGAATTTAACTCGCCCATCAGAGGTTGCGACACGTTTAAAGTCGCCTCGTGAAACTAGTAGGTTGACTCGTGCCTCGGTTTGTAGGGAGGCGCAAACGATCGTAGCGTTGATCTCATGCCGCCCCTTTTTACCGTCAGGCTTTTACTTAGTTGCCCGGTCCCTCGCCATTAGTATTAGGACCTGGCTTTCTATTCTGCAAGTGATAGTAAATATTGCTGGCATGATATTTTTGACGTGTAAACAGTAAAATTTGTTCATTCATTCATGCGTGTTATCAGTCCACGCTACTACATCATTTTGATATGAAAACAAAGCTCATACAACCAACTTCTTTAGCTTAAGGGCGTTCTAGGTATTAGGATCAACAGCTATGTGGTGGCAGGCTACCTCAGGTGGTATCCCTGGCCCCTCTGCTGCAGATCAGGGAAACAGGTCCCCATTCTCCCTTGGGTGGATGGTGAGTTTCTCTTTAATCTCCTCAAGGAGGTCAGAACACTCTTCATCTGGCTTGAGCCTCTTCAAACGCTTTTTTGGCTCCTTAGTAATGGAGGAATCTTCTTCCTCTTCCTCACTATCGGAACCACCTCTGGCATCCCAATCTGCCAAATTTACCTCAGCTTCCTTCCCGGATCCATTGTCTGAGACTCTCACTCCAGCAGTCTCTCTTTCATCTTTCATGCTCATGTAAAAACACCTGTGTGCCGCACCTAGGTTCGTCTGGAGGGTTACCACCTTATTTTCCAGGCTGTAGAACTTCATTTTAAGGTGAACCGTCGATGTTACTGCCTCCAGCTTGCCCAGCGTGGGTCTCCCAATGATGCATTGGTAGACCGACTTGCATGGGAGGACTAGGAAGGCTGTCTTAACAGTTCTGAACAAGGGTGGTTTACCATCGGGGTCTCCATAGGTGACCATCAACTCCAAGTGGCCCAGTGGTTTGGTTTTTGATCCGTTGAAACTTGTTAGATCCCCTCCTCGGTATGGAGTCAGGTCATCGGGGGATATGTTCAACCAAGGTAATCAAAACCGGACCGGACATTGAACCGGAAGAGGTAGCGGTTCAGGGTTTCTTGGGTTCAACCGGTTGAATCGGGGGTTGAACCGGAATTAATTAAATAGATTATTTAATATATTTTTTACAATATATAAAGGATAAAAAACAAAAAAAAATCGTAGTATAACATAATAAATTATAATATTCAACAATCATAGATAGTTAGATACTAGTATAATGTAAGTACTCTCATAGTAATATTAGTGTACACATTTATTTTCATTATAGAATTATCTAAAAGTATTTTGTAGTATTATTTTATATAGTAATTTTGTAGTATTATTTTATATTGTAATGATAGTATAGTAATGTTTGTAAAAAAAACTATTATTATATAGCAGGTAACATTTGAGTAATGAAATGTTCGTTGATGAATACAGCAAGGAGTTGAAGGCAGCAAGGAGAATGAGAAAAACTGGAAAATAACAACTCAAGGTTAGTCCCACATTGCTTGGAGTTGAAGAATGAGTACAGGGATATTGCTATAAAAGACCCCTTCCTTCACCAGCGAATATATTCTGTGGAAGCAGGTCAATATTTTTGAACCGCTCCAAACCGCTTTGAACTCGGTTATGTCCGGTTATGGCGGTTCAGTACCGGTTATCCGGTTTAAATTCCGGTTCTTTGCTATAGCAGTTTCCAGTGCTATATGGACCGAATAGGGGTCCGGTTCCCGGTTCAACCGGTCGAACCGGCCGATCCGGTTCGGTTTTGATTACCTTGTGTTCAACACTTGCAGCAAGTCTTCAAAAATGATGTCCACTGCGCTTCCCTGGTCGACCAGGATTCTTCTTACCTCAATGTTGGCCATGATGGTAGTGATGAGCAACGGGACATGTTTATTCGGTTTTCCATCAAGCAAATTCTTATCGTCAAAGGATAAGGGCGGTCTGGTTGATCCCTTAATAGGGGCTGAGGTTGATGCCACGCTCAAAATTTCCTTCCACTTCCTTTTCATCGACTTGTTTGATCCCCAATCATCAAGGGGGTTGCTTCCGTGAATCACCATGGTCACTGGCCTTCCTTTGGATTTACGGGTGTCTTCTTTCTCGGAGGATTCGCTGTCATCGTCTTTGACCCCTTCACCGACTGGGGCCTTCCCTTCCTAGGGGAATCTGGATCTTCTTCCAGAGGATCGGGCTCTTTTGTGCGAGCTATTTGGTTCTTCCTCCTTTTTCACGTACTGCAGCAGTTTCCCTCTCTGAATCATTTCCTCAATATCGTCTCTAAGAGCACGGCAGCCATTGGTATCGTGGCCTCCGCTTCGATGATAGTGGCACCATTTCTTCGAGGGGTTCTGGCCATCTTTCAGTACCAACGGCTCTGGTCTCTTGACGTTTTTGAACTCAGTGTTAACACATTCGGCCAGGATCTTGTCCCGAGACGTGATGAGGGGGGTAAGCTCCGTGAATTTGTGGGGGCGCGCCTCGCGATGTCCGCCTCCTGTTACCTTTTGCTGGCGGACTTCCCGGGCGTTTTCCCTGTCGCCCCCGATCTTGGCTGCCTCGCGGTAAGCCATATCGTCCTCTTCGTAATCCATGTATTTCTGAGACCTTTGAAGGAACTCGCCCAAGTTCCTAGGTTTGTTGATACCTACATCCATCTGGAAAAGACTTCCATTTCTTAATCCGTCTTTCATCCAGAACAACCTCTGCCTGTCTTCCAAATTTCGAACGCACGAGGCCTCCTTGTTGAAACGCTCAATGTATTCTCTTAGCATCTCATTATCACGTTGCCTGACGACCCTCAGCACTTCTTCGGACTTAGGTTTCAACCGGGAGGCAGTGAAGCGAGCTGTGAACATTCTCGCCAGCTGACTCCACAAGGAGATGGAATTTGGTCTCAACTCTTGAAACCACTCTAATGCGGAATTTTCGAGAGTGAGGGGGAAGATTTTGCAATGAACAGGCTCTCTGGCGCCTCTATAGCGCATCATCAGGGAGAAGTGTGCCAGATGGCGGTCTGGATCTCCAGTTCCATCATACATCTTGAGGGTTGGAAGCTTCTCCAAGGCCCTTGGGATTTGGCATTCATCCACCCTTTGAGTGAATGGTCCTTCATCAGAAAACCTTCTTGAGTTCCGAGGGGAGGTGTATTCATAGTTTAAATCTCAATACCTGCGCTCGTCGAGGGATCTCCTAGATGGTGATCCCCGGCTGTGCCTCCGATGGGTATCAACCCTATTCCTTGGCCTCTCATGAGAATGGGGGGATGCACGCGAGGAGGTCCTGGAGTGGGAATCGTGAATCTGGTAGGTATCCTCTAGAGGGGATCGAGGGGTCCTCAGAGGTGAGCCCGACCCTTCATGCCCGTGTCGCCGAGGGGGAGATCGGTGCACGTGCCTTTGCCTTGGGGGAATGATGGACGTGGTGCCTTCGAGGGGGAGACCGATGGCGCCTTGAAGCCACCATTGTCGGAGAAGGCTGCTCGGGAAGGGAAGCCACGCGCCTTTCAATCTGCCTCAGGCGAGCTTCCTGCTGCAGCATAGCTTGAGTGCGGCTGGCCAGGAGATCCAGGCTGGCGACGTTGCCCTCATTAGGTAGTGTCATACCCTAATTTTGTCCGGCTTAGGTCAAAACCCTAATTTTCCACAAAAATAAATAAATTGAAGAATGAAGAGCATCATGCATTGCATTTTGGGTCCTAGAAGTCATTCCAAGGTCTTTAAAATCATTTTTAGGGTTGGAATGCACTTTTTAGGCAAATTAGGGTTTTAGGGTCAAAAAGGACATTTTGGTCATTTTTCGCAAAAAGATGATTTTCTCGCCAAAAATGCACATCCACAAAAAGTACATTTTTATTCTATCAAGGATAATTTTTGTACAATTTTTTAGAAAGAAAACCCTAGTCAAAAATAATTAAAAATGTATTTTTCCATTTTTAGTGCATAGAAAAATAAAAAAGGACCATTAAATATTCCTCAATTCTTAAGTGACAATTTTTATTGTCATGGGTGACTAGAGGGAATATTTTATGGTGCCCAAAAACATGTAACACATTTTCAATAGTTGCATTCCCATTATTTCCCATGCCCAAAAATTTCAAATTCAAAAAGCAAAATGAGGAAGTGTCTTCAAATAAGACAAAACACCAAAAAAAAACAAGTTTTTTTTCCTTCTCTCCTCTCCTCACATTCGCATACTCCTTCTCTCTCTCTCTCTCTCTCCAATTTCTTCCACACCCTTCCATTTTGTAATCATTATACCCTCTTTGGTAAATTACTTCACTCACTTACACTAACCTATTCCTAAGAAAACACAAATTTCCCTCTTTGGTAACAATCCATCCCTAAAATGCCCTTAACCCTACCTCACATGAGACCCCTTTCCCAAAATACGAAAATTCATTTTTCTTTTCCTTTTTTTCCTTCTTCATTTTCGCCCCCCCCCCCCCCCCTCTCCCTCACTCTTATTTTGTGCTTCTTCAATACCCTTAATCCATGTGAGGATTAATCTCAACCCTTGATTCAAAATTGAGACTCAATCCTAGAGCACATTAAAAGCACAAAGGCTAAACTACCCTTAGACCTAGTTTCATCCTATAAATACCCCTTCATTCCCACACCTAAGGATCCTCTTTTTTTTGGCTTCTCATTTGATCCTTTAGCCTCTCATTCTCCTACACAAAACCCTAGCACACCAAAGCTTCTCCCTTCTCCTCTCTTCTTGCGAAACCATCCTCTTCTCCCTCACCCATTTTTCTTCAAAAATCAACCATCAAATCCTCCATTTCTTGTTAGATCACCATCATTCCTTCCATTCTCTTCAAGGTTGCATCATCAAATTGCTAAGAGCTAGCGATTTTTGAGCTTACCATCTCCTTCTTCATTTCTTTGTAGTTTTGAGGTAATCCTTGAAGCTTTGCACCTTATATTTAATTTTCTTGCATAATCTCTCCTCTACTCCGAACTCCTTCTTGATTGTTTGTTTGCTTTGAGGATCCATTTCAAACATTTTGACAAAGACTTGGGGAGCTTTGGGTGTTTGAGATGGGTCCTTGGCCTTGAAGGAGTTGTTCTTATGCTTGAATGATTTCCCTTGCATCTCTAAACATTTTGCACTAAATTTCATAAAATAAGAGTTGTTTTATGGCATTGTTCATTTCGCATGCTTATGTTTAAAAACATTTTCAAATTGATTTTGTTGTTGTTCTTTGCTTGATGATGTTTAATCTTGTTGTTAGTATTTTATTTTAGTGTTAGATGCTATTTTTTGTTGTTGGATGATGATCTAGCAATATGATTCCCACTAGTGCCTAGTGCACCTTGACCTAAGTGGTGAAGATTGCTAGAAATGACTCAATTTAGTTTGTGTGTCCACTTATTCTTGTGTCTTAGTTTGCTTATTGTAAATTGTTGATGATAGGCAAGTTGATTCTCACTAGTGCCTAGTGCACTTTTCTCAAAGTGAGTGGATTGCTCTATGTGATTCAACTTGGTTTTTAGTGTTTATTTATTTTTTACCATTTTACTTTACCACTTCATTAACTTTTTACCAAAAACATAAAAATATTTTACTACTTTGGTTTTTACCACTTCATTAATTTTTTACTAAAACATAAAAAGATTTTACCACTTCCCATTTACCTCATGCATTTTTAATTTACCATCTCATTAAATAATTACCATTTACTTCATGCATTTTTACTTTACTTTTCACTAACTTCTTACTTAAAGTTTTACAACTTATCAACTTGCAAAAATACCCAAAACATTTTCACATTCATGCATCTTCATTCATACTTAGTTTATGTGACACTCTCATGCATCCTCATATGCTTATATCTCTTGCATCCTCTTATGCATCCTTGTATGCCATCCATTCATAAATAAAGTGCTATGCATCCATTCCTTGTACACTCATGCACTTACATGCTTACCTAATCATGCATCCTTGCTTACATATTCAATCATTTAACTTAGAATACTCTATGTTTACAATCAATTGTATTCACTTGTTCTTGATGCCATGTAAATGTCTTGACTTGATTGTGTGCCCTCCTCTCCACTTGTATGACCTCCTAATGGAGACGTAAGTCTACATGCATATTGTAGCATAGAGCCATTAGGGTAAATACAATCCTTCTTGCACACACACAATTACTTTGAGAACTTTGTTTTGCATCTTTAATAATTGAATCCTTTGATTGTATGGGCATGTTTAATCTTGGTTAATGAATGATATGTTCATGTTTGCTTGAGTATTATTCATTCATTTGCATTTGGTTATGGATTTAGAATTGACTTGAAATGTTCTACTCCTTTTCTAAAACTCATTTCCTAAAATCATTTCAAAACAAAAAGAAACTTTTACTTTCAAAACAAAAATAAATCAATTGTCATTAAACACCAATCGCGCTGTTGCCGATTAGGTTGTTAATGATGATATTGTTTTCAAAAGGAGTTAGAAGCGAGACCATTCTAACCGTTGTTGTTCGGTCTTCGCAAAAGCTCTATCCCATTTTCGAATACTTATTCATTTCTCAAAAATAAACCAATTGTCATTAAACACCAATCGCGCCGTTGCCGATTAGGTTGTTAATGATGATGTTGTTTTCAAAAGGAGTTAGTAGCGAGACCATTCTAACCATTGTTGTTCGGTCTTCGCAAAAGCTCAATCCTTTTTCAAAACCAAAAGCCGAGAACTTCGTAGCTTTGAATTCTCCATCGCACCGGGAGATACGTAGGAGCGGGGTCCTGTCCCGTCAAGCACACTTTTAAAAAAAAACTTTGTTTTGTTCCGCTTTTCAAAGATACCAAAAATATCCCTTTGCCCCTCGTTTTCAATAAAACAAACTCCTAAAGAAAAGAAAAGAAGTAGAATAAACCGCTTTCAAACTCAAACTTTTTTCCAAACCACACATCAAGTTAATGGTTCCCTTTCGGTAGAAAGGAGGTGCGGGGTGCTAATACCTTCCCCGCACCTAACCGACCCCCGAACCTACATCTCTAGTTTTCAAAAGACCATCCGCCTTGTTTGAAAGACCTTTTTTCAATGTTTTGGTCTTAAAATTAAAATATTGGTGGCGGCTCGAAACTTTTTCCATGTTGTCAAACGAAAAGTCCCAAACCGGATTTTTCGGGCGCAACAGGTAGGCTGGTGACGTTGCCCTTAGGGGTATCCTCTGGTCGGGGTGCAGGTATGGCAATGCTTTGAACCCGAGGTCTGCCTCTGGGAGCCATGGAGTAGCAAGAGAAAAGTTCAAGGAGTAGTGATTGTGAAAGATAGATGCCTCCCACTGTGGTCGCCAATGTTCTGTACCTAATGTTAACAATTTGGCAAGTGTACCAAATTCGTTGAAAGTAATAATTTAAACGGTAAGTACCGGTCGTATCCACAGGGATTGCGTTTTATTATCAATTAGGCAAGTTTATTAATTCTTAGCGGCAGAAACGGAAAGATAATCTTTTTGGGATTTTGTAAATTAAATGCAAGATAGTGTTTGAAAATAAAGCAAGATACAAGCGATTAAGGATTGATTCATCTTCCCTACGCTATCCTATGACCTTCAGCTAATTACAGATTAGTTGTTTGAACTACTAGATTCAATTCACTATGATAGGTTAAGAGCAATTCCTTGCCTCAGAACCCCTTTTACCTAATTGAGTTACCATAATTCCTTAGGTGAATCATGCCAATCGGTAAAGCAATAAACTCAAGAAATAAAGAATTCATGCATCCAACCCCGTATTCCTATGGTGATCACAAGTACATGATCTAATACCCCATATCCAGTATGCAACCCATATTCATATGCAATCACATAACCTAGATCATTATAATTATCATATGTAACTATAAAGCATTAAACTCAGAGGCATAGACTTATGATAATTCAAACTACTAATTGTATTAACCATAACAAAGCATTCATAGGATAGTTTTGGGAAGATTCATCTCTCCCTAATCAAAAGAAACTAAGTAGACAACATCATAAGAGTAGAAATCAAGAGTAGGAGAAGATTACACAAGTAATGATCCATTAGAACCTTCAAACCCTTGTTCCCACGGTGAAGGAAGGCCTCCAAATTCGCCCCCAGCTGCTGCTCCAAACCCTAGCACTGCTCTCCAGACGAAGTCCCCCAACAATTCGCTGAAAACGGATATTTAACCTAACTTTCTGAAGTCCATCGCGATGCGGCCCGTAGCCATCGCGACGCGATATTGCACAGAATCAACAATCCTCCTGTTTTATGCTTCCTTCGCGGCGCGAACCCTCCTGGTCGTGACGCGAAATTGCTCAGAAACTCAAATCTTCCCAATTGTGCTGCATCTACGGGCAAGTGTCTGGTTCGCCGAATGATAACACACAAATTGGAGGTCTTCAAGTACAATTTAGCTCCAAAAGTGAAGGAATTGCTTACAACAGGACTTCCTACTACAATTATCTAAAACTAAACTAAATCCCCAGATAATGACTCTGATACAATGAAAAACCTGCACAATTGGTCCTAAAAATGCACAACTTACATCATATGATAGGGAGTTAACACCTAGCAGTATTTTGGTCGGCTGCTGTTGGTAAGTCTCTTGCTGCCCTGGCAGGAGGTCAGTGAGCTCCCCGGGGGTACCTGCAAAGCCACTCCGACGCTCAAGTCAGTATGAGAATTAGCTAGTGAATTTGCAAGGGAAGAGTGTGTACCTTGTAAATGGCTATGCGAGCCGATATTTATAGGAAGTCGTGCCCGTTGTGGATCATCGGATCGGCGGAACTGATCTTGACCGTCCAAGCATGATTGGGCTTGTGTGTGGTGGATATGGGCCAAAGTGATTGGGTCAATCCATATCCGTTGCTAAACGCACCTCCTGGAATTGCTAAATGGACCTCTTGGTCCAATTCAGAACATACATTAAGAAGCTTATATAGCAAAAGTTCTAAAACGGTTTTACATGGACAAATCACATCCACTGTGTGCACCAATGGTTGTAAGATCACTAAATGTGAATAAAGATCCATTTATACCTCGAGAAAAGGATGCGGAACTACATGGTCCTGAAGTACCAAAAAGATCCAATTGGTGCACTAATGTACCTTGCTAATTATACAGGTCCTGATATATCATTTGCTGTCAATATATTAGCAAGTTATAGTTCTTCACCTACACGAAGACATTGGAATGGAGTTAAGCATGTACTTCGTTACCTTAGAGGTACAATGGATATGGGTTTGTTTTATTCAAATGAATCAAAGTCAGATTTAACTGGTTTTGCAGATGCAGGTTATTTATCTGACCCTCGTAATGGAATATCACAAACAAGCTATCTGTTCACATGTGGTGATACAGCCATCTCATGGAGGTCCGAAAAACAAACCATAAGAGCCACATCATCCAACCATGCAGAAATTTTAGCACTACATGAGGCAAGTCGAGAATGCGTTTGGTTAAGGTCACTAATGCAACATATACAAGAAACCTGTGGTTTGTCTTCTGAGAAAATGATTGCAACAACTATGTATGAAGATAACACTGCATGCATTGCTCAATTGAAAGAAGGGTATATTAAAGGAGATAGGACAAAACATATTTCACCAAAGTTCTTCTTCACTCATGATCTTCAAAAGAGCAGTGCTATTAACATCCAACAAATTCGCTCCTGTGATAATTTAGTAGATCTTCTGACAAAGTCATTGCCAAGCAAAACTTTTGAACAGTTAACAAGGAAGATTGGTCTTCGTCGTCTTAGAGATTGTTACATGCATGGGGAGGAGAAATAAATATGTTCTGCACTCTTTTTTCCTTCACCACGATTTTGTCCCAATGGGTTTTCCTGGTAAGGTTTTTAACGAGGCAGCCCTCAAGCAAATGATGTTGTACTCTTTTTCCTTCACTGAAATTTTTTCCCATTGGGTTTTTTCTTAGTAAGGTTTTAATGAGGCATATCCTTAATAGACATCCAAGGGGGAGTATTGTGAATAAAGTGGATGTCTAATGCAATTGTAACTCCTAGGCATTATTCCTTATTATTATTCATCATTGTGTATGTTTGGGCAGCGTCTGTGAGCTGTTTTGCAACAAACATAACTAATGTGTAGATAATTTTGTCTAATTTCATATGGTTCAAGTCCCACACTGATATGATGAGTATTCAGGGAGTTATGGCTAAAACACTGTGACTGATTCAAAACTGACACTGATTCAAAAGTAAAACTTGTAAATCATTTTTCTCCCATAATACTCAGTCAAATTACGTGGTTCTTGTGCCTAGACTGAAGGATTTCGTGTCTAGTTTCTAATGAAACAAAAATGAGCTTAAACAGAGGTCTGTACTGTGAGTTGTGAGGGAAATACCAGAGGGTGTCGAAACTGTTTTGCAGCAGAAGTTTTCCTATGAATTTGTATCTTCACATACACCACCAAGAGTCACGAAATGTGTCTCCAATACACCCATTGCAGCTCTATCTTACAATATTTCATATGTCTATAGCTGCCCTTTTTCTCTTCATTTCATATTTTACCCAATATTCATACATGCATGCAAGAGCTTCCAATTAGAGTAGTTTGACACACAATGAAGCACCAAACATCAACAAACACCCAAACTCTTCCTAGCTTTAGAAACAGCTCCCACACTCACCTAGAATTCGATTTCCCCTTCCTATGCTTCAATAATCTGAACCAAACTCACAAGCAAGCTTCCTTTCATCATTTGTACCCCTTAGAACTCACATGCATGATGACTAAAGGTATAGATGGTATGAAAAGTGAAATTTCTGAAATGGGTATCTCAAACCTCCAAGCATTTCGAAATGGAGAAGGAGGAGAAGTAAAGTGAAGAGCTGAACTTCCATAGTTTCAGAATCTAAGTCGAAAGAATGTGAGAAATGGATTTTGTGAGATAAGGCTTTGTTGAAACTCCCTCTTTCTCCCTTCTCCCTCTCTCTCTCTCTCGATTTTTCCCTCTCTCCCTCTCTATTGTTTCTAAAATTTCTGAAAGTGAGGTCTATGGGTGTGAGTGTGTCTTGTTTAATGTTCTTTTCAGCTGAAGGTTTTTAGGAGATGGAAAAGACTAAGTTGCCCCTTTACTCTAATTCTCACTAAAACTCAATTTTAAACAATAAATTAATTACTAATGCACATACTCATATCATAAGTAATTATATTTGCCATCACACACATTTATAAATACTATAATACTTAGGATAACTAATTAATTTAGTTATAACTCCTCGCTAGGCAAAAATGACTATTTTACCCTTGTGCTCTAATTCCCATAACGATGCACACAATCCGAATAAATTGTGTGTATTTCATATGATTGAGCAATTGAACATGGCTTTCACGAAATCATCATATCCATGACTCGATTTATCATCTAATCGAATAATAAATCTTTAGTTAATTTCGTAAACCGAAATTAAAGAAACTAGGGATGTTACACGCCTTCAGGCCTGTGCGTAATTCGTGGTATATGCCTATGTTTGATTGAACTATGAAAGATTCCATTAAGTCATGTTATTGAAAGTTTAGTATCCACGGGCGAGGTTAATGTGATGACATGATAAATGGACTATAAGTCTCATGAGGTTGAGGTTAATGCTATGACATGATAAATAGACTATAAGTCCCATGAGGTTGAGGTTGATGCTATGATATGATAAATGGACTATAAGTCCCATGAGGTTGAGGTTAAATGCTATGAATGATAATAATGAGGCCATGTGTGTGTCTATATATATATATATATATATATATATATATATATATATATATATATATATATATATATATATAAATTGAGGATGAGTGACGACCCTAAGAGGTTAGCGTACTAGGGGAGGGGAAGTCATGAGCCCTAGAACCTAAGCCCCGTGAGGGACCCGCTAATAGAATATGGTTAGCGGTTTGGGTTCACCGGGAATAAAAAATGGTTCATGGTGATATGCTATACTATGTTAAAAGAGGTTTCACGTGGCTATCAATATTGGGCTACGATTCATGTGATGCATAATGAACCGAGAGTGATTTAGTAAGGAGTCTCGATAGGACTCACTGAGATGTTTATCTCACCCTTTAAAATTGTGGTTTTTACAGAGAAACAGGGAAAAGCGAAGGCGAAGAGGCATGGCTAGACGATGTGACCTAAATGAGATGTTGAAGCTTTAGTTTTTAATGCTCATGTTATTTTCCCTTGTTGTCTTTGTATTTTCGATTGTATGACTTATACTCGTTAAAAGTTGTAAATCGTTTCCGCTACTTTTGGCTTTGGATATTGAACACTAGGTGATGATAAATTTGTAAGGCATGCAACTTAAGTGTTTAAGTAATTTATATTAAGTTATGAACTTAAAGTAACAGTTTTGATGATTATTCATCGGGGTTTTTAGTTGTGTTCAATATCTATGGCAGGAAGTTATCTCTGATGTATGCGATGTTGTATGTCTTGGTATTTTCTACATGTTAGAGATACTAGGGTGTTACACTTTACATTAGCAATAAGTACTAGTTTGTGAACTTACAATTTAAATAAACACTAAACTCTCAATTTTATTCTTGAATTTACATTTTCTTTTTTACTTGATCCCTAAAATATATAAAGAATAAGTAGTCTCTGAGTTTGTAAAATATATCAAATTAGTATCTAAATTTGTAAGAAACAAGTCTCATTTTTTTAGATAGTCAAAATTTTATTGGGGGGAGTACAAGGGTACTACAACCCGCACAAATACAAGAGATCTCGTTAAAACCTTCCAGAGCCAAAATTCAAAGGGGTTTCATTAGTTGTTGCAAATGGCCATTTATCAAATTTTAGGAAGTAATTTTGGCATACCTCACAAACTTTAGAGACCACTTATTAATTTCATATACTTTAGTGATCAAATAAAAGAACTAATGTAAACTTAGAGACTAAATTGATAATTTGATCTAAAATAATTTTGGAGTTAAATAATTCAGTTTTTTAATTTTAGTGAATCAAATGAGAATATTTTAAAACATTCTGAAAATCTCGTGAACCAATAATTTTGTTTATGAAATTCCTTTTGCACCCCTTGACCAAAGATTTTACGTCAGCTGCGGATTGAAATTGCATAAAAAAAGTTGCATATTGACAAAAAAAGTTGCATATTGAAAAAAATGCACAAAAATTACAGAAAGAACCTTTTAAAAAGAGAGAGTCTTGTAGAAAAGGTAAAAATCTGGCGGTAAAATGGAGCATTAGACTTTCAGCTTTTATATATAAAGATACTTTTTTGATAATTTTTTTATGATACTATTTTTTTATTTGGTAGAAATTTATTTATACTCCCTATGTCCCTTTTTGTTTGATGTTTTACCCAAAAAAATTATCTCATATTATTTATCGTTTTATAGTAGCAAATTTTAAATGTTTTAATATTTCAAATTAAATATAATGATGAAACTATCCTTATGACAAAAGGATACAATGTGTTTTAACAATTTTTAGTTTTATAATATTTATAAAAAAAATAACATGACTTAAATTAATTTTTTATGATTTTCAATAATAAATTTTAGTTTCTAGTAAATGATTAAAAACTTAATTATATTTTATTTTATTATATTCCTTTATATTTTAAAAAATAGATAATAAAATTTCCATTATGACAAAATGATACAAAGTTTTATTTTTTGTTGATTTAAATTGTTTTTTATGTGTATTTTATAAATTTCAAATATTAAGTTTCAAATTTTTACCTAGTCGCATCCTAATCTTACTTGAATTGGCTCTTTAGTAGATCAGTGTTTATAAGAATCAAAGCAAATTTGCCATTTTTGGTCGACGAAACTGAAAACTAGTCGGTTCAGTGGTTGGTTCAAATCTATTTAAACTGCAGTCTGATTAAATTGTTCAGAACTTAATTGAATTAATTATGGATGAACTGCTCTGAATATTAGATCACCCGTACAAGACTAGTCAAGTGTCAACTTTCAAAAGTTGAGGGGTAATAACATTTTCCCTCACTTAATGTTAACAAACCAATGCAGAGCTCAATATGGGCACTACCCCTGTGTTTTAAAATTTGAGATTATTAAATACGTCTCCAATTTTAGAGTATATTCCCCAAATGAAAAGAAAAATAAAATTTCGAACATCATAAGTTGTTCAAAAATAAACTTTAAGAAGGAAATAGATACACCTCCAAAAATATATTTCCAAATGGGGGTGTAATAGATTATTCCTTTAAAATTCTAGGCCCCGGGGTTGTCCCCTAACTTCAGCCCAATGGACTTCATTAAACAATGGGTCTTACTTTTCCTACCCCCCAACTCCTATACCCCATACCTACTCAAACCCAAACTTCCCATTTTACCCATTAAGTTTAACAAATATTCCATACCATATTTTCTTTCCGGATTTATGTAACCCAAGAGCACTTGGATGAGATGGTATGGGGCTCTTACAGCTTAACCAAGGTCACGAATTCGAATCTAGCCTTAGGCATGCAGCAGTGTTAAATCTCTTGAGGGAGAGCTTTGCCGCCCATTGTGGTCCTACCCGGCTCGAGGGATTAGTGTCTACAGTTTGCGCGCAGAGGATATCCAGTTTATACCAAAAAAATCAAACTTCTGTATTAATACAAAAATTCGGAATGAAAAACTCCATAATGCATTTTTTCATTTTTCATTATGGATTTTTATGTATTAATACATAAATCCGTAATGAATTTTTTTTATTCCAGATTTATGTATCAATACAAAAATAAATCCGTAATGTACTTTTTCATTCCGGATTCATGTATTAGTACATAAATCTATAATGCATTTTTTTATTTTTCATTCCAGATTTATTTATTAATACATAAATCCGTAAAGTTTTTTTTCATTTCGGATTTATGTATTAATACATAAATCAGTAATGCATTTTTTTCATTTTTCATTCCAGATTTATGTCCTAACACATAAATCGGTAATGTATTTTTTTCATTCCAGATTTATGTATTAATACATAAATCCATAATGTATTTTAGCAAGGGTAAAAATGGAATAAATTAAAATGTGGGGTATATGGTATAGGGGTAGGGGTATAGGAACTCACATAAAAAGTTGCATATTGAAAAAATGTACAGAAATTACAGAAAGATCCTTTTAAAAAAAGAGAGCCTTGTAAAAAAGAAACTCATCTGGCGACTGGCGGTAAAATGGAGTAGCAGACTTTACGCTTTCATATATAAAGATACTTTTTTGATAATTTCTATACGACACTATTTTTTTTTGGTAGAAATTTATTATACTCTCTATGTCCCTTTTTGTTTGATGTTTTACCCAAAAAATGACCTCATTTTAAATATCATTTTACAATATCCCAAGTAGGTAGCTCAGTTTGCGAGCTAAGGGATACCGAAGGAGTGCACCAAAGGAGTGCAAGAAGGAGGTCCCGGGTTCAAACCCCGGAAACTAACATTTCCCCACCCCCCACTAACCTTGCTTATCAAAAAAAAATTATCATTTTACATTAGCAAATTTTAGATGTTTTAATATTTCAAATAACATGTAATGATAAAACCACACTTATGACAAAAGTATACAATGTGTTTTAATAACTTATTTTGATAAGATTTAGGAAAAAGTAAAATGAAGTTAATTTTTATGGTTTTAAATAATAAACTTTAGTTTCTAGTAAACGTTTTAAAACTTAATTATATTTTTATGACAAAATGATACAAACTTTTTAGTTTTTGGTTGCTTATCTAAAAAAAAAGTTTTTGGTTGATTTAAATTGTTTTTTATGTATTTTTATAAACTTCAATTATTAAGTTTTACATTTCTACCTAGTCGCATCCTAATTTTACTTGAGTTACATGGGTACTTTTTTATATGGATAGCCGCTCTTTAGTATAGCAGTGTTTATAAGAACTAGTGCCTTTTGTAAAAAAAAAAAAAAAGAATTGTGTCGTGACCCGTGCGTTGCACGGGATAAAAACTCTAGTTAATATAGAATTATTTTTGGGTAAAATTTGTTTCTTAATTTGAAACATGAAAAAGCCTTGTTTAAATTGAAGATAAGTATGAATTAAAAAAAGTGTGTAATAAAAAAAGATAATTACGAACTTAAAAACTAAAATAGAGTGTGTACTGATATAATTCAAACAAATCGTCCGATACACATAATCCATAATATTGGTTTATAAAATATATTGTCTAATATCTATAAATAAAAATTAGATTATAACCATAAATTAAATAAGAAAACTATAAAATTGAAATTGGTTATCCATAGATACTAAGAAGAAATGAATTCAACAAATGAATTGGCAGTGACCCAACTAAATGAATTTAATAAATATTTCGGGTTTAGAAAGATAAGGAGAAGAAGTGTAAAAATAATTTTTTTTAATTTATAAAAATTTGGTCCTAAAAAATATAAAGAGAAGAAGTATAAAAAGAAATTGATTTTTTAAAATGCTGGAATCATTAAAAGGGTGCGTTGCACTGACCTGTGTCACGAAATTAATATTTTTTCACCAAATCAGTTATTGAGGAATGAATTTTGATTATTTGAACCGTTAAAATTTTTCTTAATGCTAAAGTACCTCAAAACACACTGCTTAGCATCACACTTTATGTACTTGTCACGAAATTATTATTTGTTTCAACAAATCGATTATTGATGTAACACCCCGATATTTTTATTTAGTAAAAATACCCAAGTGCACCATCCCTAGAACATCAGAGATATATTTCCTGCTTAGACACTGAATATCACTATAAATTTTTGCTGAATATAAACCAAACAGTCTTATTTACAAACAAGACAGTACGCTTCTCAGACCATAAACCATCAGCAACTATAGTATTCAGTATCATACAAGAAAGCGGAAGAAAGATATAACACTAAAGACATAGTGTTGCAGTACATAGACAATAAAGGGAAACATACACTTAAGCATAAAGCTAAGTCTTCAGCCACCATCCGAGTGCCACCTACTCGTGCCTCTTGGATTTCCACTTTCCCTGTTTATCTGTAAAACAACAACATATAAACAATGAGATACAATCTCAGTGAGTTCTACCGAGACCCCTACTAACACTCTCGGTTTAATTATGAAACCTTTTTAACTCAACACGGCACCGACTGCGCGAACGCTAACTCCCAATGAACAGCATTATTTTACACATAACATTCCACCGACTGCGCGAACGCTAACTCCCGGGGAACCTGCTATAACTCAGTACGACACCGACTTTGCGAACGCTAACTCCCGGTGAACCGCACAACAAACAATTTAACATAACACCGACTGCGCGAACGCTAACTCCCGGTGAACCCCCTTACCAATAGCATTTTTCCTAATGGCACGGAGCCTAGAGTAAGGGATCATGACTGCCCCGCCTATTATGTTAGTCTCTTGGGTTGTCACCCAAACTCGATATAATATACACATATATCCACTATCATATGAACCCATAGTTCATTTGCATTAAACCTTCGTTTGTATTATACCGTACCACGTAGGACTCATAGTCCGCCGTATTATTAATAAAACATATCCGCACACGTGTACTATTATTCGGTTTTTTCGAAACAATTTCAACTTCAAAAACATCTCAGTTTACCATAGTTAGGTATCTGAATATGCTTTCAAACGCATCTTAAAACACCTCAATCGGGTTCCCGGATCAAAAGTTATCGCGAAAACAAAATCAGTGTACAGTTGCTGAAAAACTACAAAACGTCGCGACGCGAACTGCTACCGTCGCGACACGAAAAGAGTCAAACATTTTCGTTGCAAAAATTAATCCTGGTCGTGACGCGATGGGCACGCTTCGCGACGCGATGGATGCTGAGAAAGGCAGATTTTTGCGGTTTCTCGCGAAATCCGCTATTCCGCTCAATTCCGATTCTTGTTCCGATTGAAAACAGTCCAAACAACCAAAAAAAAGAGATTCAATCAATATCACACAATCAATCAAATCAATCAAAAACTCAATCTAAATGAATTTTATCAAAATACGATATATTTCGAAATAACGATTTTCGACTCAAAATCTTTCGAAACCAAATCACGAAAAGTTCATTTCAAAACGGAACAATCCTAAACGTGAGTAAAACTCACCGATTGTGATGAAAATCACAAATTGCCGAAACTTTCCGCGAAACTGCTTTTCCGTCATAACCACACAAGCGCTCCCCGAATCAACTCCACATTCCGGCGACATCCGTATCCGCTCCCAAAGCTTTCCACTCGATCACGAGACATCTTTTTGACCGAAATACCGAATTCCTCGAAATCCCGCCATTCGAACCCTAATCACCAACCAACTTCCAATTCGCGAAATTGAACTTCATTCCGCACTCAATACGCTTCGGGTTCGTTCCTAATCATCCTTGAATCATCAAACACTATTCATCATCTTCAACCTTCAGTCACTATTCACACATAAACCCCAAATTTGATTTTCAAACCCTAACTCACCCAATCTTTGATTCCTTCACTCCAAGCTAGCAATCAACCTTATATTTGAACTTCTATGGCTCTAAAATTCATGAATGGAAGCATAACACCTCAAACCTCCTCTTTTATTCATCAAAATCGAAAATGGCAAAGTGAGAGAGAGTGAATTGATGGTGATGATGTTGGTACCAAATTGAAGAGGAAGGAACGCTGATCATTTTTCGTGTTGAAAGGAAGAAGTTTCAGTGAACCTATCTCTCCCTTGCTCCTCTTCTTCCTTCCATACCCATTTTCCATTTTCTTTCTTCTTCTCCTTTCTTTCTCTGTCTCTTTCTCGTTTCCTTTTCTTTCTTTCATTTCTTTTCTTTCTTTCTTTATATATATTAAGTGGTAACGTGGTGATTTGACCATATTGCTCTTAATCTCTAATTTCGTTTCTAAATCGTCATTGCCCCGAATTAACCGGTTCACGATCATAAGACAACCAATAATTAATTTTAGCACTCAATAAATTTATCAGTCAAGTACTAAAATAATTCAATTGGGTTAACATCCAAATAATTCTATTAATTATTTTGGGGATGTTACAATTGAGGAATGAATTTTGAGTATTTGACCGGTTAAATTTTTTCTGAACACTAAAGTACCCCAAAACACTCTGCTTAGCATCACACTTTACGTATTTTGTCACGAAATTATATTTTTTTTTCACCAAACCAGCTATTGAGGCACAATCTTTGCATATTTGAATAGTTGAATTTTTTTGCGAACACTAAAGCATCCGAAAACACACTACTTAGCGTCGTACTTTGCATATTTTGTCATGAAATTATTTTTTTCACTAAACCGGTTACTGAGTAACAAACTTTGCGTATTTGAACAATTATAATTCTTTTTGATCGATAAAATACCCCAAAACATATTGCTTAACATTGCACTTTATGTATTTTATTACAAAATTACTATTTTCTTTCAACAAACCGGTTATTGAGGAACAAACTTTGCGTATTTGAATAGTTCAAATTTTTTGGAACCCTATTACCCGAAAACACACTGCCTAAAACATGAAAAAGGAAAAAAAAATGAAAGTACCCCAAAACACACTACTTAGTGTCGCACTTTACGTATTTTTCCTCGAAATTAATTTTTAGATCGAGGAACGAACTTCATATATTTGTACATCTAATTTTTTTAATTCTAAAGTACCTCAAAACACACTGTTTAGCTTCGCACTTTACCTATTTTGTTACAAATTCAATCATTTTTAACGAAATTGGTTATCGAGGAACAAACTTTGCGTATTTGAATTGTTAAAAATTTTTCCGGAACGGTGGCTAGCATTACACTTTACGTATTTATCGTGAAATTAATTTTCATCTTCATTAGCTTATAGATCTATTTTTTCTATAAAATAAAAATATGAAAAAAAAAAAAAGAGGAGAGGGAAGGGAGTGGGGGTTGGAATTTTGGAGAGAAAATAGAGTGAGAGACTCCCTAAAATTTATATTCTTAAGATTGGAGCAAATCTGCCATTGAACTCAAAACTAGTCATTTGAGAGGTTGGTTCAATTCTATTGGAACCACAATTTAATTAAATTATTCAGAATTGAATTGAATTATGGATGAACCGCTTTGAAAATTTGGTCACCCGTACAAAACTAGTCAACGCATATGGGGAAGTGCCAAAATTGAAAAGTTGAGGGGTAATAACATTTTCCCTCCCTTAATGCTAACAAACCCAATTTTAAAGTACGTTCCCCAAATGAAAAGAAAAATTTATTTTCGAACATCATAACTTGTTCAGAAATAAACTTTAAGAAGGAAAGTTGAGTTGTCCCATCCACAAGATGTCACATTTCAGCCAATCCCTGTTTTATATTTTTTAGAAAATAGGTGTTCAAGAAAAGAAAGTTGATTATTTGGAAAAAAAATAATTAGCTTGACGGAGGAGCCCCGCTCCTACGTATCTCTGTGTGCGGAGAATCAAATGCTACGTAGTTCTTCTTGAAAATATTTGTTTGTTTTGTTGATTTTAATATTTTGAAGGGGTTTGAGATCACCAAGTTGTACAACTCAGGCATCTTAACCGGGTTGCGGGTTTGATAAGATGTACATCTCGATCAAAGCCATTTTTATTTACGTTTTAATTCATTTTTAGAAATAGATAACAATAATAATAATAATAGATAATAATAATAATTAAAAAGTAAAGATAAAAAAAATAAACTAAATAACTATACACCTAAAAAAATATAAATAAATAAATATATGCATAAATAATAAATAAATATATACATAAATAAACAAACAATAAATAAGTAATCAATAAATATGTACATAAATAAATAAATAAATAATAAATAAACAAATGGATATAAATAAATAAATACAAAACTAACCTCAAGCTGATAAGCGCAATGAACGCCGAACCGGACCGAGCAGTCTGACCAGGTCAACTACGAACCAGACTCCTCTCTGATCTGTTTTGACCCCAAAACCGCCTTGTGCAAAAACCGCTTTGAGAACCAGAAAATTGACTCAAAAACGTATAAAATAATCAAAGACAGGCTTTTAGTGTAATGGACCGCAAAGGCTAGCCCGAAAGATCACTTAACCCGCCAATGACCTCCGCTTTGAGAACCGGAAAACTGACTCCAGAACGTACAAAATAATCAAAGACAGACTTTTAGTGTCTGGACCGCAAAGGCTAGCCCAAAAGATCACTTAATCTGCCAATGACTCCTCCTCCCAAGTCTTTGCCTCTCAGACTCTTTTATAGCCAAATGTTAGGCGGTTCTTGTTTCTCTGAAACAACCTGGGACTAAAACAATATAGAGAAAATTGTCTACTCTTCATTTCGAATCATGATTCCTCATTTTTAAAATTTAATTTCGAAACTACATTTACCCTTTTACAAATTCTTTGCTCTCTCTTTCTTTTGTATTTTTTTGGTTTTTTTTATCATTTTTTTTTGGGAAATGGACCTTCAACATGTGATATTCGTTCACTGGTTCATCCTTGAATGACGTAATTAAATGGTCTTCAGAAAATATCGCTTGAGGCAAGAACTCAAAAGGGATGTTTTAAGGGAACATGGGGTGAGAAAGGATGGAAATGGTTTTTTAAATACATGCAAATTCATTAGCATAAAATTTCAACTAATCAACTTGGTTTCGAACTACATGATTAAAGAAGTGCTAATGACAATCATCTTTTTCCTTTTGTTTTTGAGCAAAACATAATTACCAACCTTATGTCTCCCTTCTTTTTTTCAATATGCCCAAGTATTGTGCCCCATGATATCTTTCCTCTCACATTATTTCTCTACACCTCTAATGATTAATCTTCCCAACAACTCTCAAGCGAATGATCCAATTCCACGAGTCTAAACTTGATTGGAACACAAGCACAAAAATTTCAAACTCCTTTTTATTTATTTCCTTAAAGAAAAGTTTATGAGAATGGGTCAAAGAGACCAATATGTTATGGAATGCATGGTATGCATGCAAGCATTCATCCTAAGATGCAACATGCGTTGTTTTGTAATGTTTTTTTTATCCTTTTCATGCAAGAAATGAAATGTAAATTTTTTCTTTGCCCCAATTGAAGGGAATATGCTATGAAGATTGATGAATGATAATGTGCTTTTTTTTATTCACTCATGAAAGTATGCATAACATGCAAAGATTTTTATATACATGCAGAGAGAGAGAGAGAGAGAGAGAGAGAGAGAGAGAGAGAGAGAGAATGAAATATGGAGAAACTTTATGATGAATGATTGTTGACAAATGAGTATGATGAATGATGATTGACAATGAAATGAAAATATGCACTACATGCAGAAAAAAACAAATTTTCCTAAGGACTTATACAAAGAAAAATGCAAATGATTAAACTCTATTTTTTTACATGAAATGCACCTTTTTTACAAGGCAACATGTTATTTTTCTTATGCTTTTTATGCATGAGATGCAATATGATTTTGATTTTTGTAGGAAATAATGAGTGATTTTCTGAACCCAAAAGTTTGTTTATGGGAAAAATATTTTGTTTATTTTTTATGAAAAATAAGGTAAGAGGTGGAGTAGCTTTGTGACCTAATTTGGTTAGCCCATGCTATTGGGCTTTGGAACCTATAGATCTAATGTCTTCTATTGTGAGTACTCACAAGGCATGGGCTTGTTCTAACCTATTGAGATTTAAGGTCTCTAGAGTCAGTTACTCTTCTAGAAGATTAAACACACCAGGATGTACATCCAAAATGTGAATACCCGCATAGAAGAATGGTACTCTAGATGAGGAATTCATGGAAGTCACACAGGATGTACATCCAAAATGAGTCCCACTTATCCTCGCCTAAACTTATCTGTTTTTTGCGGCTCAGGTGTGAGCGCAACTCTCAATTGTTGAACCAATGACAAACACTATTTGTTTTGTATGATAACAAATTAAATTTTGTCTACTAATGGTTACAGTGTATAAAAGTACAAGACATAATTTAAAGAGTAGAATATCCTAAAGTGCAGTGGCTTGGAGAAGAAGCAACTCTGAAGTCCAAGACCTAATTGTTTATCTGCTTTTGATAGGACACAATGTAAGATCCTGTCCCTTCAGTTATATGACATTTAGTAGAAGAGAGACGATGTTTTAAAAAAATGTTTTAAAAAATATAATTGATGTGTTAAAGCCTAGAAAAATATTTTATTCAAATGCATGCATGCATGAGAAAGGCACATAACATGGGAAAATGTTTTTAAAGCAAAATAATCGATTTTATATTGTCTCATTGGAGTATAAAATCGATTTCTAACTCCCAATGAAAGAGAACAATCGATTTCCAAGTTGGTTTTAAAAGAAAAGAATCGATTACTTGGTTTTCTTTTTTGAAAGAGACGCAAATTTCAGAGCAAGGAATCGATTACATGCTTGGCCATTTCAGAGCAAGGAATCGATTACATGCTCAGTTAATTCAGAGCACATAATCGGTTACATACTCCAATGTATTAAGAACGTAATCGATTATGATATGTTTCCATTTTAAAGAGAAGAATCGATTATGCCATTTACTCTTTCAGAGCACATAATCGATTGTTGTTTGATTTGTTTTATTCCAACGGTCAATTTTTTTACATTTTCTATAAATAGGGACCTTGGATTCACAAATCAAACACACCACTGAAATACAATTTCAAATCACAAGAAAAGATAAAAAAGAGCTTTCATTGTCAAATCTATTTTTCAAAGTTCTTCATTTCAAAACCAATCATCTCTCTCTCTACTATATTGTTATTCTGCTGAAGTGATTGGTTCATAGATTTCAATATTGTATTCATCTCTATTCGTGGTGGCTGTGAAATCCTGGGAAGTATTCTTGGGTCGTTCGGGGAGATTGAAGTGGTTATTGTGAAATCCTGGGAAGTGTTCTTGGGTCGTTCAATCGGGGAGATTGAAGTGGTTGCGAAATCCTGGGAAGTATTCTTGGGTCGTTCAATCGGGGAGATTGACGTGGTTGCGAAATCCCAGGAAGTGTTCTTAGGTCGTTCAATCGGGGAGATTGAAGTGGTTGCGAAATACTGGGAAGTATTCTTGGGTCGTTCAATCGGGGAGATTGAAGTGGTTGCAAAATCCTTAGCGGGGTGCTCGGGTTCTCAATTTTGGATAATTGAGATTAGCTATAGGGAAGTTGCTTGTTTGTAAAATATTGAAGAGGTTTTTCTCATATAGTGGTTGTTATCAAGTCCAAAGGTTGCAAAGCCGGAGGTCGAGGACGTAGGGCTTTTATCCCAAACCTCATAAAATTGACGGTGTATTGTCATACCCTAATTTTGTCCGCCTAGGTCGAAACCCTAATTTTCAAACAAAATTAAGTAAGTTAAGGTTTAGCATTCATTCATAATGTCATGAAGACCATCATTCATACATTTCAAAGTTTTGAAAGTCATCTTAGGATTAGGGATGCATTGCATTGCCTTTTATAGCATCTTCAGAGTTTTTCAAGACCAAGGGCATTTTGGTCATTTTCGAAAAATGAGACATTTCTCAGCAAAAAAATCATTTCTTGCATACAGTTTAGATTTTAGGGCCATTTTAGAGTTTTGAAGTAATTCTTGAAAAGAAAATGCATTTTGAACAAGGATTAGGGTTTCTAATGATCAAAAGGGCATTTTGGTCATTCCGCCAAAAAAATTCAATTTTTCATCAAAAAATCACAGGGATCTATAAGGAATCACTTGAGGTGAGATGTGCTTGATCATACATTTTTTTGGTAAATACATTGTTGATTTATGTAAAAGAAAGAAAAAGTCAAAACCGTAAAGTCAACAATGGAATATTCTTCAAGCATCTTCAAAGTGGGGCACCCAAATCAATTTTGGGATGATGGTAGCATTTATTTCTGAACCCAATGATTGATCATAGGATATGGCCCAAAATGGCAAGAATTTAGAAGAATTATCTAGAAGGGAATAAGGAATATCCCTTTGAATTTTGAAAGGTCAAGTGTAGTACAATAGTACAAGTTGCAATTCCACTCACTCTCTCTCCCTTGGCTGCGAATATCAGCTCCATATCCACCCAATTTTGATTTATTTTATTGCTTGATAATCATGTTTTGATCATAGCCTTTCATTTGAATTGTAAATGCAATCCCAACCCTCCATTTGAATTAAAATGGCATTCTTGCAATATGAACCATTTGGAAAAACATTTTGGTAAAATGATTTATCCTTCACCCTCCCTCCTTATGCTGAGCCCCTCAGCCCCCTCTCTCCTCCCTTTGTGCTTCTTGACTACCCTCAATCCTTGTGACAATTGATCCTAACCATTGATCCAAAATAAAACTCTAATCCTAGAGCACAAGTGAGATGAAGTGACATAGTTACCCTCAACTTTGAGTGGCCTCTATAAATACCATTTTGTGCTCAGCTCACAAGGACCTTTTGGCTGATCATTCACTCCTCAAAAAACCCTAGCACACTCTCTCAAAAGAGCCTCCAAAACCGTGAGCACATTCACCTTCATCCACCCATTGTTTCTTTGATTTTTCTTCACCAAATCACTTCCAATCCACTCCCATTTCGCATATCTTCTTCCTACCATCTTCAAGTTCAGATTCATACCCTCAAGAGCTTAGGATTTTGAAGGTTTTCAAGGGCTTGGTTGGTGTTCTTTTGAAGATTTGGTTGATTGGTTCACTAGCTCTCCATTTTCGCATAGTTTAGTGAAGGCTCTAGGTAAACTCTTAGAACCCTTTGCATTCATAAACTTTTTGCATCAAAAGGACTTATCTCTTTTGCATATTCATCAACATGTAGATTAGGGGGCTGTTGGGGGAAGATTTGGTATCTCACCCCTTTTGAATAAGTTGTGTTATGTGATCTTTGCATATCATCATCTTTGCATCTTTGTTTCATGAATAAAATGCTCTTTTCTCCTTGATTTGGTTTCGGCCTCATGTTAGATCTTAGGGATCTTGTTTCTTCTAGTTCATTTCATGTCCAAAATGTGAATAATGGTGGGATTCCAAGTATGTGTAGCTTCGGGTTCAACTTGTAGAAATTAGGGTTTTGATGTTTGTTTCATTTCCTTAGTTTTTTGCGTGAATAAATGTATGTGATGCTTGATCTTTATCTTATAATCTCATGTGCTATGTTATGTTTGTATTTGATGTCATTTTTATGCATCAATTTATGTCATGTTTGGCATGAAATTTGTTGGTGAATATTGCTTGCAAGCATTCGGCCAAGGCCACTTTTATGACCTAGCTTTTGTTGCAATTTGCTTTATTGATTTGGTGTGTGCAAATAATTTTGTGTAAATGTGTTTTTTTTAACCATTTACCAATGTACTTTACTATTCACTTAAAAAATTACCAAAAAGTTAAAAACATTTTCATTCTTACTTTTCACTTCTTACCACAAGTTTTTACCTCATTCATTAACTCTTTACTCAAAAATACAAAAAGATTTTACCATTCACTTTTTACCATTTATCTTTCACCTCTCATTAAAATATTTTCACTTGCCTTTACACTTGTTTCACTATTTGCATATCACATCATGTTTAATCACTTACCTCTTGTTGATGATTGGGTGATGTGATCCAAATACTTATGCCTAGAGCATATCCCAAGTAGGGGAGATCACCCAAAGTGAATCAATCCCTTTGTGTTTCATTTGCATAGTTAATTACTTGTCTCTTGTTAATGATTGGGTGATGTGATCCAAATACTTATGCCTAGTGCATATCCCAAGTAGGGGAGATCACCCAAAATGAATCAATCCCTTTGTGTTTCATTTGCATAGTTAATTACTTGTCTCTTGTTGATGATTTAGTAATGTGATTCAACACTAATGCCTAGTGCATGCCCCAAGTGTTGAAGATTACTTGAAAGTGATTCAACTACTTGCATCATTTACTTACATGCTTTGCATTCATTACTTGTGTGCTCATTGTGCTTGAAAGTGTTGAATTGGTGTTCACAACTTGGTTGTTTTGATTTTCGCAAAGACTTTGTAAAGTCATAGACTTATTGCTGCTCGATAGTAACACTTCAAACCTCAAAACCATGTTGTATGTGAAAGACAATTCGTTACTCGTTAGTAACATCTACAGTTTCAAAACTTTTAGCACTCAAGTTCAAAAAGCAAGTTTGTCACTCATTAGTAACAACTTCAATTTTCAAAAACCTTTTGCATTCATAATAAAAAACATTTTTTTGCATTTGCACTCAATCAATTTCAAACTCATAAAAACAATGTGAGCAAGTAATGATCACCCATAGCCTTAGCTAGTTTGATCATGAAAGCTCTCCCTTTTTCAAAAGCCATGTGAACTAGTAAGGATCACCCATAGCCTTAGCTAGTTTGATCATGAAAGTTCCTTCCTTTTTCAAACACCTTCTTCAAGGCTTCTTTTTCTCGCTCCAAGAACTACGTTGCTTTGATTCCCACTTGGGATACGTAGGAGCGAGACTTGTTCTCGCCAAGCACATCAAAAAAAATCTTCACTTTCACAACAATAAAAAACCTCCATTTTTAAAACAAACAAAAAATGTTTTCAAACCCATTGTCGTTAGTAGCTAATCAGAACCGTAGTTCGTCTAGCTATTGACATCAATGTCCTTTCTCCAAAAAGAACAATAAGTGATGACCACCCATAGCCTTTGCTAGTTTGGTCATCAAACAAATCAATCCTTTTCAAAAAAGCTTTCAAAAAGAGAATAAAAACAAGTTGTTACCAACGGTCACCCAGAACCTTAGTTCGTTTGACTAGCGGTAGCGACTCCTTTTGAGTACTTAGCGGTGATTACCCATAGCCTTAGCTAGTTTAGTCACTCGCTAGTACTCGTCCTATTTCGAAAACTCACCAAAAAGAACAAAACAAAAACCTTTTCAAAACCAAAGGCTTAGAACTACGTCGTCTTTGATTCTCCACTCGGAGATACGTAGGAGCAGGGCCACGCCCCTGTCAAGCGCAAAAATAAACAATTTCCCAAATAGAAAATACAAACACATCTCTTTCATTTCAAAAACCAAAAATCTTATTTTTTTAAAGTAGGGGATTAAGTCGGTCGTACGGCCGGGTTAGTCATCGTTTTTGGATAAGTGAACTGTGGTCCTCCAGAGCCCCAGTGCTCCTTCAGCCCTCAGCGGCACTCCAGACCCCCAGCGGTCCTTCAACACAGATCACACAATCCTAAAACCCCTATATTAAAAAAACACCAAACACACAAACATTTTCTACACAGAAGAACTACGTAGCTTTGAGTTCTCCATCGCACCGGGAGATACGTAGGAGCGGGCCATGTCCCGTCAAGCGTTTTTTTTTCTAAAAAACCGTTTTTCCCCCTTTTTTCATAATAAATAAAGATTTTCATTAAGAGTTTTCCAATAAGAAGTAGAGAGGCAAAATTAAGCATTTTCAAGTCAACACACTAAAACCACACATTTAATTAAAGGTTCCCTCTCAGTAGAGAGGACGTGTGGGGTGCTAACACCTTCCCTGCGCGTAACCGACCCCCGAACCCTGTTCTCTAGTTTCGCAAGACCAATCGCTTTCCAAAAAAGGTTTTCCTAATATTTTCCTTAATAAATATTGGTGGCGGCTTCATTGTCTTAGGAAAAGTTGTGAACGAGGAAGGTTCTCCCTCGGGGACTTTTTCGGGCGCAACAGCTGGCGACTTCACTGGGGACACTTTTTAAAACGAGGGTCAAGCCTAACTAATTTAAATGTGTGGTTTAATGTATTGTTGATTTGATTGAAACCTTGTTTGCCTTTCCTTCTTATCATTGATTGTAGGCGTATGCATTTGTGTTCTTCTATGCTGTTCCTTGTCTCATCTTATTCCCTTTCTTTTATCGTTTATGCCCATGCATCCTTCCAATCCCCATGTTCCCTCTTCTTGGCTCCTCTTCTTAAGGTAAGTAATATCCTTGTTTGTAGATATCTTAGGAATGAAACCCTAGGGTAGACAACTTGATATTGATTGTTATTTGCTGGACTGGTCTGGTTTTCATTTGCAGGTGGGGTAGTGTTAGGGAAAATGCCCTTGACACACACTACACTTGTACCATATGACTACATATTCTGAGTGGGACCATAACCCAGGTCTGCAAATTTAGGAGAGTGGATTCGAGTAGTGAGAGCCCATCAGGACCTTTGTCCGTTTGGCTACTTGCGAAAGTTTCAGCCAGAGTTGTGCTCTTTCATGATGCCTCACACCTAGCAGTTTGCTGCATTTGTGGGGAGTTTTGTGAAAGGGACTGTAGCTCTGGTGGCCTTGTTAGGGAGTGAATAGAGCTACATGGGAGAAACCTTTGAAGTTGCCCTAGAACTTAGGATTCCCACCTTGGTAGGACACGAGGGCATACGAATTGTATGTTGCATTGTAGTTTAGGCATGTCTTTACTAGAATAAAAGAAGAAATTTTCAAAAAAAAAAAGAAAAAAAGAAAAGAGGAAAGGGTTTCCATTGTAGCCCTTTCTTTCGCCGGTCCGTACGAAGTGACATATGGCCCACTTCATTTTCAAAAAAAAAAAGAAAGAAAGAGTTACCGCTGTAGCCTTTCTCATACCGGTCCATATGAAATGACGTACGGTCCTCATTTTCAAAAAATAATGATATATTTCCCTTCATCAAATAAACCAGTGCGTGAGGCGGCACGTAGCGTGGCTCCTCAATTTTTGAACTTCCGTCCATATGCATCGCCTTTATTTTTTCCACACGCATCATTCATATCACAATTGCATCATACCGCATTCATGTATTCGTATTCATATAGCATCTCATGTGCATCTGCTTGTCGGGGATCACCGAACAATGTACCGTCTTGTCATAGGTGCGTCAGAATGGAATCAAATAGCAAGGCTTCACTTGCTTCTCGCTTCCCAGTTTTGAAGAAGGTTGATTTGCTATTTCGATTCCTCGTTTACTTCACTTCTTAAATAAAAAAAAAATCAAAAAAAGAAAAGTTTATGCGCTTATGACAAGATAAGACATCCCGTGGTTCCCGGCATCAAGCAAACATTGTCCATACATCCATTCATGCATTTATCTTGATTTCTTATGCAATAAATGTCAAAACAAACATAAAATCATACATTATCATTTCATGCGCATACATTTGTATCTCATTCATACTCATTCATTTGCATACTTACATCATGCATTACATAAAACAAAATTTTGAAAAAAAACATACATATATCCTGCATCCTGCATCATTGCTTCACTGCATCATTGCATCATTGCATCATTATATCATTGCGTCATTTGCATTAAATAAATTTCCAATTTTGAAAGAATCATTCATCCTGCATTTCATTTCATTGCATAAAAATGAAAAAACAATTATCATTTGCATAGCATAAGCATTCATGCATAAGCATTATTTAGGGACAAAGTAGAGCTACGTACGCTTTGATTCCTCATCACAGGGAGGATACGTAGGAGCGGGTTCGCCCCGTCAAGCATAACAAATAAAAAACTTCATTTTTGAAAAGCGTTTTTCGCACACCATTCAAAATACATTTCATTTTGCATCAAAATCATAAAAACCTTTAGAATAATTACACTTCTCAAGTGGTCATTTTTCCATGCATTTGCATACAATGATCTGTACATCCGTTTGTTGCATAAAATAAAGGATTTGATGAGAGACGAGACGGTTTTTTTCAAAGTAATCATTCTTTCAAATTTCAAGGTGTTCCGAGGTGCTCAGTTTCTCGAGTCGGTAGCTCAAAACAAAAAAATTTGCATCTCATCCATTCCATGATAAAAGACTGAAACAGTTCATCAAAGAGTTTTTATATCATGTTCTAACTGATGCTAACTCTCTGCGAAGCGTTCTTCCAGTCAGCATGCATGCCACGTGCAATTTCTCTTGTTTGAGTCAGTCAGTTTCCTTCCTTGTCATCATCACCATCCAAGTCTAATCCCGCCCCGTCCACCCATAAATCGCTCCCCTATCAGTGCATACTTGACTTTTTGGTTCATTTTAACACTTTAAGTCCTCCATGCTGGGGCAAGTCTGTGATCACTAAGTTTCCTTGTCGGTGTCATATACCTTGAGTGCAAGTCTTCCAAAAATAATATAATAAACAAGAAAATAAGCTCGCTAGGTTGAAAACCCACAAAAGGCGGCCTAGGCAAAATCAGAGCGACCCGGTGGATTGAAAACTCGCAAAGAGCGGTCCAGGCAAAAGTTAGGGCATAAAAAAAAAAAGAAAAATGCAAAGAAAAGTGCAAGCACATGAAGGTAGATAAATTATTGTTCCAAAGTGAAGTCTTACAGAAATAAGCAATCGGGATTTGAAATGAAGTTTGGCCATATCCTCAAAAACCCCAAAATCCCAGAAAGTCCCTTTCCTACCCACCTTAAGCCAAGAAAATCCCAAAGAGAAAAACAAAATCCTCTCCTACCCACCGTAAAAAAAAAAAAAGAGCCAAAAATCCAAAAATCACCCTAGACAAGGATCACCTCAAATATCAAAAAGCAGGGCATCACCTTTTACCAGCTCACCCGAGTCAAAGAATGAAAAGAGCCAAATAAAAAAGAGACCAAGAAAAAAGGAGAAAATCAAAAAGGGATTCAAAAATGAAAACCCTAAAACAAGAGAAACAAAAGAAATATCAGTGGTGAGCTGGTACATGTTGCCACAAAACACAAGAGATCCTTGTCTCAATAAACCTTCAAACACTTCATCATTCCCATACACCCCCCTTCCATAAACCGTAAACACTTTCCTTTGACCTCGACATCCCGCCCCTCACAAACCCTTAGCCAGGAATAAAATTTCCAAACACCCTATCAAGCCATTTAACCCTCATAGACCATTAACCGTCAAATCAATGCCGAATAAAAATCATCCTCCCATCAACCTCAAACACTTCGATAAGCCCGATTACCCCTCCTCCACGAAACACCACAATCCTGAAATGTCCAGTCCGATCAATGACCGGTTGCTTTCGTTTTCTCATGTTTTAATCTTAGGACAACTAAGTTTATCTGTCTACAATGTGTTTGCCCAAAAAAAAAAAACAAACGATCAGAAAAAAGAAAGCTGATCAAGAAAAAAACAAACCCTCGGGAAAAAGAAATGAGGGAGAAAAAACAAACAGTCAGAAAAAAGAAAGCTGACAAAATAAAAGAGGGACCTGCACTCCAAAACAGCTTCAAACTGCATTAAAACAAGGTTTAGTGATCACCAAGTGAGGCTTCTTTCACACCAAAAGTCAAGACATCAGTAGAGAACCAAATATTTGCACTGAGAACGTCACTCAGATTCAAAGTTGGGGCATTCTCTTCACCACCCACCCACCCTGGTCTTGGGAAAGTCTGTTCAAATGCCCATCCCATGTCACTCCAATTGTCAATACTTCCAAAGTGAGGACAAGTACATTCCCATTCCTTCACCTCATTCATTCCCATAAAAAACCTCACCGGGGCAATCTCTCAAACAAAGCCTTGTTATTCTAACTGGGGCAGCTTTGTCCTTGTTATGACTGGGGCAACATCAAACTTTGTGGGGTGAGACAAAATCTCTTTTGCACCTTTCATTTCAAAAGCCGAAGCATTCCCAATTCATCATCTTCTACACCCCTAGTTGTCGTCACCACTAGACAGGGGCAAGTTATTCATTCGTCAAAGACATGAATTGGGGCAATCTTGTATCTCTTGATCCCTCATAAGCTTCGGCAATAACCATGTCTGTCATTTCTTCACTTGCCATAAATATCCATACCCTAAACCAATTCCAAGTTAACTGACTCAGTCATTCACATTTGCACTCCTATGCATGCTTACTAGGCAATGCTTCAAAGAGAGAGAATACAAGTTAGTCATGCGATATCTCAGATTCAGTCGTCATTGGAAGGAAGAGAAAACAAGTGAGCTTGTTTGTAAATAAACACCTTGAGAACACCAGAGTTTTAAGCAAAACTAGTTTTTTTCAAAAAGAATGATCCAGATTCACCTCCACTTTTGTTTTGCATCCAAAGTCTCGCGTCTCATCATCTCAAAAATGTTTAATCATGCATATCGTATTTTTCGCCTCATGCATTTGGGCGTTCCTTTTTGTTCATCATAGTGTCTCATTTGCATCGTGCCAACATTATCATTTTATGGAAGGCAACAAAAAAAAGAAGCAGCGGATAAAAGCGAAAATCTTCCATCTCATTCCATCAAGCATCAAAGCATTACATCATAAAAGCAAAAACACGTCATCCCATGTCATAACATTTGCATCCAAGCATTTCATTCACATCATATTCACATTTGCATTCGCATTTCATGCATGTCATCCAAAATGCCTGTGTTTCCCAATCAATCATCTCATATCATTACACTATACATCATAACGTTAGCATCCAAACATTTCATTTGCATTCGCATTTCGTGCATTCATCCAAAATGCCTATGTTTCCCAATCAACTATTTCATATCATGCATCAAAATTTTGCATTTGCATACCAGCACTGCATAAAAAGAGCAAAAGAAAAGAATTTAGAAAACAAAAAAGGGGATATAAAAAAAAACAAAAGAACAGCGAAACAAATAAAATTCATACATTGCATTCATCAAACATAGAAAAATTTGTGCAAGCAAAAAGAAACTCCTGCATCACATCACATTCATCCCATCAAAAAGAAATCATGGCATTTGCATTGCATGCATTTGTTCATTTTCAGCTGCAGGTACAAAGAGAGGATGAGCACTTCGGTGTTAGCCCTCGCCCCCATATTCCAGAAAATGCTCCCCCAAGTTGGGAGAGTTCAGAATAAAAAAAAACAACAAAAAAACAAGAAAAAAAACAAATGAGCAGAAAACAGAAAGCTGCTCAAAGCAAACAGAATAAACAAAAAATAAACAAGCAGAAAAAAGAAAGCTGCTTAAAGAAAACAAACAGCATAAACAAAGACAGAAGAATTGCAGAAAACGGAACATAAAAAGAACACACCATCTTCATATCATTCATCATTCTCATACCATTCATACCATTCATCGCTTCATGGCATCAAACAGTAGTGCATTACACTTTCAATTCGTATCTCAGAAGAGCGAAGAAATAACAGAAAAAGCATTCTACCAAAGTCGATCATTGCATTCATATGCATTCAAGTGCATGCATTTCATATACCAATCAAGATAGAAGTTACCTCAGGCTAGATAGTCTCAACCCAGAGTTAGTAAACTCCATCAACCCAGAGTTAGTAAACTCCATCAACCCAGAGTTAGTGAACTCCATCAATCCAGATCACAACATCGTGTACGAGCACGCGATGGATCCATCCGACTTCGTCAAGTCCTTCGGATTAGTTATGTCAACCTAAGGCATAATGGACATCCTTTGATCAAATCAGTTCCGGACCTGATGTTGATCGGCCGCTCGAGAAGGCCACCCCTAAGCTCGGACTCAACAAGAGTCCGTTAGAAGGTTTTTAGGCAACCTCCGAATTCAGGACCCCAGCGTCCCTTCAGAACCCCAGTGTTCATTCAGGATCCAAGCATCCCTTCAGGACCCAAGTGTCCATCCAGGTTACTTTCTTTACTGCTTTCTTTACAGCTTTATTTCCTGCTTTTTGAGGGCGGGTATTTCATTTAAGTAAAAAAAAAAGAGAGAAAATTCGGGTTTTCCCAAGCAGACAAAATCAGTATAATTTCTGAATTCTTTATTTCTATTTTGCCTCGGAATATGTTTCGGCCAATTCATATTCCTTGTCAAAATCCAAATAAAGAGGGGCAGCTGTCATACCCTAATTTTGTCCGCCTAGGTCGAAACCCTAATTTTCAAACAAAATTAAGTAAGTTAAGGTTTAGCATTCATTCATAATGTCATGAAGACCATCATTCATACATTTCAAAGTTTTGAAAGTCATCTTAGGATTAGGGATGCATTGCATTGCCTTTTATAGCATCTTCAGAGTTTTTCAAGACCAAGGGCATTTTGGTCATTTTCGAAAAATGAGACATTTCTCAGCAAAAAAATCATTTCTTGCATACAGTTTAGATTTTAGGGCCATTTTAGAGTTTTGAAGTAATTCTTGAAAAGAAAATGCATTTTGAACAAGGATTAGGGTTTCTAATGATCAAAAGGGCATTTTGGTCATTCCGCCAAAAAAATTCAATTTTTCATCAAAAAATCACAGGGATCTATAAGGAATCACTTGAGGTGAGATGTGCTTGATCATACATTTTTTTGGTAAATACATTGTTGATTTATGTAAAAGAAAGAAAAAGTCAAAACCGTAAAGTCAACAATGGAATATTCTTCAAGCATCTTCAAAGTGGGGCACCCAAATCAATTTTGGGATGATGGTAGCATTTATTTCTGAACCCAATGATTGATCATAGGATATGGCCCAAAATGGCAAGAATTTAGAAGAATTATCTAGAAGGGAATAAGGAATATCCCTTTGAATTTTGAAAGGTCAAGTGTAGTACAATAGTACAAGTTGCAATTCCACTCACTCTCTCTCCCTTGGCTGCGAATATCAGCTCCATATCCACCCAATTTTGATTTATTTTATTGCTTGATAATCATGTTTTGATCATAGCCTTTCATTTGAATTGTAAATGCAATCCCAACCCTCCATTTGAATTAAAATGGCATTCTTGCAATATGAACCATTTGGAAAAACATTTTGGTAAAATGATTTATCCTTCACCCTCCCTCCTTATGCTGCGCCCCTCAGCCCCCTCTCTCCTCCCTTTGTGCTTCTTGACTACCCTCAATCCTTGTGACAATTGATCCTAACCATTGATCCAAAATAAAACTCTAATCCTAGAGCACAAGTGAGATGAAGTGACATAGTTACCCTCAACTTTGAGTGGCCTCTATAAATACCATTTTGTGCTCAGCTCACAAGGACCTTTTGGCTGATCATTCACTCCTCAAAAAACCCTAGCACACTCTCTCAAAAGAGCCTCCAAAACCGTGAGCACATTCACCTTCATCCACCCATTGTTTCTTTGATTTTTCTTCACCAAATCACTTCCAATCCACTCCCATTTCGCATATCTTCTTCCTACCATCTTCAAGTTCAGATTCATACCCTCAAGAGCTTAGGATTTTGAAGGTTTTCAAGGGCTTGGTTGGTGTTCTTTTGAAGATTTGGTTGATTGGTTCACTAGCTCTCCATTTTCGCATAGTTTAGTGAAGGCTCTAGGTAAACTCTTAGAACCCTTTGCATTCATAAACTTTTTGCATCAAAAGGACTTATCTCTTTTGCATATTCATCAACATGTAGATTAGGGGGCTGTTGGGGGAAGATTTGGTATCTCACCCCTTTTGAATAAGTTGTGTTATGTGATCTTTGCATATCATCATCTTTGCATCTTTGTTTCATGAATAAAATGCTCTTTTCTCCTTGATTTGGTTTCGGCCTCATGTTAGATCTTAGGGATCTTGTTTCTTCTAGTTCATTTCATGTCCAAAATGTGAATAATGGTGGGATTCCAAGTATGTGTAGCTTCGGGTTCAACTTGTAGAAATTAGGGTTTTGATGTTTGTTTCATTTCCTTAGTTTTTTGCGTGAATAAATGTATGTGATGCTTGATCTTTATCTTATAATCTCATGTGCTATGTTATGTTTGTATTTGATGTCATTTTTATGCATCAATTTATGTCATGTTTGGCATGAAATTTGTTGGTGAATATTGCTTGCAAGCATTCGGCCAAGGCCACTTTTATGACCTAGCTTTTGTTGCAATTTGCTTTATTGATTTGGTGTGTGCAAATAATTTTGTGTAAATGTGTTTTTTTTAACCATTTACCAATGTACTTTACTATTCACTTAAAAAATTACCAAAAAGTTAAAAACATTTTCATTCTTACTTTTCACTTCTTACCACAAGTTTTTACCTCATTCATTAACTCTTTACTCAAAAATACAAAAAGATTTTACCATTCACTTTTTACCATTTATCTTTCACCTCTCATTAAAATATTTTCACTTGCCTTTACACTTGTTTCACTATTTGCATATCACATCATGTTTAATCACTTACCTCTTGTTGATGATTGGGTGATGTGATCCAAATACTTATGCCTAGAGCATATCCCAAGTAGGGGAGATCACCCAAAGTGAATCAATCCCTTTGTGTTTCATTTGCATAGTTAATTACTTGTCTCTTGTTAATGATTGGGTGATGTGATCCAAATACTTATGCCTAGTGCATATCCCAAGTAGGGGAGATCACCCAAAATGAATCAATCCCTTTGTGTTTCATTTGCATAGTTAATTACTTGTCTCTTGTTGATGATTTAGTAATGTGATTCAACACTAATGCCTAGTGCATGCCCCAAGTGTTGAAGATTACTTGAAAGTGATTCAACTACTTGCATCATTTACTTACATGCTTTGCATTCATTACTTGTGTGCTCATTGTGCTTGAAAGTGTTGAATTGGTGTTCACAACTTGGTTGTTTTGATTTTCGCAAAGACTTTGTAAAGTCATAGACTTATTGCTGCTCGATAGTAACACTTCAAACCTCAAAACCATGTTGTATGTGAAAGACAATTCGTTACTCGTTAGTAACATCTACAGTTTCAAAACTTTTAGCACTCAAGTTCAAAAAGCAAGTTTGTCACTCATTAGTAACAACTTCAATTTTCAAAAACCTTTTGCATTCATAATAAAAAACATTTTTTTGCATTTGCACTCAATCAATTTCAAACTCATAAAAACAATGTGAGCAAGTAATGATCACCCATAGCCTTAGCTAGTTTGATCATGAAAGCTCTCCCTTTTTCAAAAGCCATGTGAACTAGTAAGGATCACCCATAGCCTTAGCTAGTTTGATCATGAAAGTTCCTTCCTTTTTCAAACACCTTCTTCAAGGCTTCTTTTTCTCGCTCCAAGAACTACGTTGCTTTGATTCCCACTTGGGATACGTAGGAGCGAGACTTGTTCTCGCCAAGCACATCAAAAAAAATCTTCACTTTCACAACAATAAAAAACCTCCATTTTTAAAACAAACAAAAAATGTTTTCAAACCCATTGTCGTTAGTAGCTAATCAGAACCGTAGTTCGTCTAGCTATTGACATCAATGTCCTTTCTCCAAAAAGAACAATAAGTGATGACCACCCATAGCCTTTGCTAGTTTGGTCATCAAACAAATCAATCCTTTTCAAAAAAGCTTTCAAAAAGAGAATAAAAACAAGTTGTTACCAACGGTCACCCAGAACCTTAGTTCGTTTGACTAGCGGTAGCGACTCCTTTTGAGTACTTAGCGGTGATTACCCATAGCCTTAGCTAGTTTAGTCACTCGCTAGTACTCGTCCTATTTCGAAAACTCACCAAAAAGAACAAAACAAAAACCTTTTCAAAACCAAAGGCTTAGAACTACGTCGTCTTTGATTCTCCACTCGGAGATACGTAGGAGCAGGGCCACGCCCCTGTCAAGCGCAAAAATAAACAATTTCCCAAATAGAAAATACAAACACATCTCTTTCATTTCAAAAACCAAAAATCTTATTTTTTTAAAGTAGGGGATTAAGTCGGTCGTACGGCCGGGTTAGTCATCGTTTTTGGATAAGTGAACTGTGGTCCTCCAGAGCCCCAGTGCTCCTTCAGCCCTCAGCGGCACTCCAGACCCCCAGCGGTCCTTCAACACAGATCACACAATCCTAAAACCCCTATATTAAAAAAACACCAAACACACAAACATTTTCTACACAGAAGAACTACGTAGCTTTGAGTTCTCCATCGCACCGGGAGATACGTAGGAGCGGGCCATGTCCCGTCAAGCGTTTTTTTTTCTAAAAAACCGTTTTTCCCCCTTTTTTCATAATAAATAAAGATTTTCATTAAGAGTTTTCCAATAAGAAGTAGAGAGGCAAAATTAAGCATTTTCAAGTCAACACACTAAAACCACACATTTAATTAAAGGTTCCCTCTCAGTAGAGAGGACGTGTGGGGTGCTAACACCTTCCCTGCGCGTAACCGACCCCCGAACCCTGTTCTCTAGTTTCGCAAGACCAATCGCTTTCCAAAAAAGGTTTTCCTAATATTTTCCTTAATAAATATTGGTGGCGGCTTCATTGTCTTAGGAAAAGTTGTGAACGAGGAAGGTTCTCCCTCGGGGACTTTTTCGGGCGCAACATGTATCTCTTTCCCTACTCTTTTACTTTACCGTTTATATTTGCCTGTTATTATAGTTGACATCACTGCGCTGCGTTCAATATCTGTTTATTTGATAAGCGTAAAATATCACTGTAATTGGATCTGTCATAGGTATAGCTTGCTTAGGTACTGCATATTGTTTAAATGTTATTTTCCTGCATTTGATTTAAACTGGCATTGTTAAAGTTTTGAAAATCGAAAATGAATTCAAGTTTAGCGTATAACCTTATTCACCCCCCTCTAAGGTTATCATATAGTCCAACATCAATGTGTGCTCACGGTGTATGTGTACTGTGTGAAGGGAGCATACAAACCTCAAACCCTAAAATAAACAAAGGCCAAATAGTACCTGCAAAAATACCAGAAAAATACAACCAGGCAGCAATATTTAACGTCTCCTACCCTAGAGTTTATATACAACAAATAATAGCATAACTTATAAACATTTTGCACAAACAAATTAAATAGGCTTGACTCTCACCAGTCCCCAGTGGAGTCGCCATCTGTCGTGACCGGGATCCCGGTGTAGACGGCCCAAAAATTGATATTTCAGAGAGTCCCCACCCAATTTATTAAATAGGGAAAATTGAGAAAAACCTACCTTAAAATTATTGGTCTGCGTAAACTAGGTTGGATTTGGGAGTCGGTTATGCATAGGGAAGGGCGAAAACTTAATTCCACTACACCCCTAGTACATCCGTCCTAAGAGTTACCATAAATCTGGTTGTGCAAATATAAATTACGAATTTATTTGTTTTACCCAAAAATAAATAGTGGAAAATAATAAGGACTAATTTAGAAAAGTTTAATTTTGATTTGATGGGGAAGCCCCGCTCCTACGTATCTTCTGGTGCAATGAGGAACTCAAAAGTCACGTAGTTCTTTCTTGAAATTTTTTGTTGGTTTGGTTGATTTTAATTTTTTGAAGGGGTTTGAGATCACCAAGTTGTACAACTCAGGCGTCTTAAACCAGGATCGACAAGATGTCACATATCAACCAATCCCTATTTTATATTTTTTAGAAAATAGGTGTTGAAGAAAAGAAAGTTGATTATTTGGAAAAAAAATAATTAGCTTGACGGGGAAGCCCCGCTCCTACGTATCTCCGTGTGCGGAGAATCAAAGGCTACGTAGTTCTTCTTGAAAATATTTGTTTGTTTTGTTGATTTTAATATTTTGAAGGGGTTTGAGATCACCAAGTTGTATAACTCACGCGTCTTAACCGGGTTGCGGGTTTGATAAGATGTACATCTCGATCAAAGCCATTTTTATTTATGTTTTAATTCATTTTTAGAAATAGATAACAATAATAATAGATAATAATAACAATAATCATAATAATAATTAAAAAGGAAAGATAAAATAAAAATAAAAATAAATAACTATACACTAAAAAAAATATAAATAAATAAATATATACAGAAATAAACAAACAATAAATAAGTAATCAATAAATATGTACATAAATAAATAAATAATAAATAAATAAACAAATAGATATAAATAAATAAATACAAAATTAACCTCAAGCCGATAAACGCGATGAACGCCGAACCGGACCGAGCAGTCTGACCAGGTCAACTGCGAACCGGACTCCTATCTGGTCTGTTTTGACCCCAAAACCACCTTGTGCAAAAACCGCTTTGAGAACCGGAAAACCGACTCAAAAACGTATAAAATAATCAAAGACAGGCTTTTAGTGTAATGGACCGCAAATGCTAGCCCGAAAGATCACCTAACCCGCCAATGACCTCCGCTTTGAGAACCGGAAAACTGACTCCAGAACGTACAAAATAATCAAAGACAGACTTTTAGTGTCTAGACCGCAAAGGCTAACCCAAAAGATCACTTAATCTGCCAATGACTCCTCCTCCCAAGTATTTGCCTCTCAGTCTCTTTTATAGCCAAATGTTAGGCGGTTCTTGTTTCTCCAAAACAATGTGGGACTAACACAAGATAGAGAAAGTCATTCCCATTTTTCTCAAACCAGCCACTGTAACAGTGTGATTCCGGATTCGTTAACCGTTGGATCATTGTCGTTTTTTTGACACCAGGTTCGTGAGACATCCATCTTCACTTTTACCCTTCGGATCGTCTAAACGAGGTGTGAGGAGAGAGAAATCACCTTTGCAAAGTAGCTGCAGTTTTGGGTATTTGGGTTTATTTTTGTATTTTTGTAACTTTGACATTCTTGGGCCAAGTCATGTACATGGACATTCTCCTTTTTTGTAATAAACTGAATTAACCTAATTTTTTTTAGTTTTGTTTAACCACTAAAAAAGAAATAACAACGCAAAATTGGTAAAACATATTTTTGTGATTTTTTGAGAAGAAAATTAAAAATACCGATTAAAATTGGGTGTTCACAGGGGGATTCATTAAGGCCCATGCTTCTCCCACTCCCCATACTCACCACACACCCCCAAACCCCAAAAATACCCCTCCCCAAAACCACTTCAACTCACACTCTCCCTCCCTTAACTCCTTCACACCCCCCTCTCATTTCCTTCCACCAAACCCTAGTCTCTCTCTCTCTCTCTCTCTCTCTCTCCCACTCTCCATCGCCTCTCACTCTCCATCGCCTCTCTCTCTCCCTCTCTCACTCTCTCACACCCACTCTATTTTTTATGGCTCTCCATTTTGGTTTTTTTTCTGCAACTGAGCTTGGTTCGGCACCATGCAATCGTGTTGGTGTATATTCTGAAACCATGGTGCAAATAGTAATGAAATAGGCCCAAGAATCAAAAACAAACTGACCCAATTACTAATTATTGCAGGTACTGTGCACTTAGATCCAATGAATCAAGACCCGATCTAATACCACAACGCAGAGAAGGGTTAAACGCTGAACCCTAACTTCTATTGCCTCAGATGTAATTTTTCTCTTCTCTCTCTATCTTTTCTTTCTTTCGTTTTCTCTTCCTTCTCTCTAAACAATGAACCCTAATCTCTGTTCTTGGTTTTTGAGGTGTTGAGACTAAAATTGTTGATTCATGTAACACCCTAATATCTCTATCAGGTAGACATATTAGAATGCACGGCTTAGCATTCATCAGAGATCATAATTCCTGTTTAGATATTGAACACGACTAAATTTTTTTCGATATTACAAAATATCACATCATCACAACCTGTCATTACTTCATGGAACTCAAAATAATTCATAACCTCAAAGGACATTAAATTCCTAATGTTCAATATCTTCACAAAAAAAGCGGAAACGGTTGATACAACTTATCTTAAGTACAAGTTACATAACCGAATACATAATCAACAAGGAAAACATAAACATAAACATAAACATAAACATGGACAAAGACACAATGTCTCAATCAACTCCTTAGGCACCTCTCCTACTCGTGCCGCTTAGCCTTCTTCTTTCCATGTTTCTCTGTAGAACAACAACATATGAAAGGGTGAGATACATTTAACATATCAAACGATGTCAAAAAAATTGCAAAGACCACTTGTTGGAAAGCTACTGATGTCTAGTTTTTGACTACATTCTGAGATTTGCAAAATAATGAACCAATTGGTACAGTTTTCAAAAATGGTCCGAATGGTTCCTGGGTTAGACAGAATCGGTTTCCTAAATTCTAGCACTTCTAAAATGAACAAAACTCCACCACTTAACATGAAACTTGAGCCTAAACCATAGAAAATTGTGTCTAGTTTTCAAATAAATAAGAATCGTTCAAAAACAAGTCCAATTGAGAGCACAAAATCCAAAACGCTGAACCTATACCCAATTTAACTTCAGAAATTTGATCTAACTTGGGATACTCATAACTCGAGCTACACAACTCCAATGTTGATGAAACCAGTGCCAAAATGACCAGAATTAAGTCTAGTTTCTAAAAAAATAAGCCCCACGATTGTTGGATTAATATAACATTCCCAGTTTCAAAAAGACAGCACCTATGTTCAGAAGGCTTCCAGAATATTACTCTAACTTGTGAAACCTATATATTGAGCTATACAACTCCAATTTTGATGAAATCAGTTCCAAATTAAAGAGTCCTAAGTCTAGTTTTAAAAAATGTAGGAAACAGAATTTTATGGTTACCGGAACTCACGCAACAGCCAAAACACTGAACATATATCCAGAAACTTTCAACAGTGAAACTTTATCATCAATTTTTCTAATTTTCAGCAACCATCAAATTAAAACAAGCATAGAATACATATAAATTCCTAAACGTGAGTAAAACTCACCGATCGTGATGAAAAGCACGCAAAACCCGAGACTTTGAAGTTCAACGACTTCGAAACTTCACGAACTCGTACCAAACGCGTCCAAAACTTCAAAACCGAAACCAACCCACTATGAACTTCGAAAACAGCAACTTCAACACTCCAATCTCTCCTTAAATCCACAATGTGGGTGATTAATGGAGCTTCCAAACTGATTTTCAATGGTTCAAAGCACATGCAATGAGGTTAACTTCAAGTTTGGCAATATTAGCTCAAGAGCTTCACCAATGGTGAATTGAGAATGAGAAAGAATGAGATGATGAAACTTACATCATTGGAAGAGCAGGGGTGGATCTATGTATATGTCAGGGTGGTCAATCACACATCCTGAAAAAATATTATTAGTACCAATACTCCTATTAAAAAATAATATTAGCACCAATATCCTATTAAAAAAAAATATTTTGCACACCTTGAAATATTTGTTTGCATCAAAACTCCTAGTTTTGCACCTATCTAATACATCATACTCACACTCTTACACATTTCTAATTTTCTCTCTCCCCACGGTTTCTCACTCTCGAGCATGTTGTTCTTTCTTCTATTCCTCCTTTATTATATTTATAGCAATGCGTGTGTTTAAAACATTTTGCACACCCTAACCCAGTGTCCTAGATACGCCACTGGGGAAGAGGATGAAAAACTGAAATGAATGGAGAAGACATCACTTACATGCAATTGGAATTTTTGATGAATCCTTGCTCTTCTTCTTTCTCTCACCCTCTCGGCCTCACTCTCTCTCTCTCTCTACTCTCTATTCTTTCTTTTTCTAAGTTTTCTGTTTTTGCACAAAATGAGAGGGTGTTGGTTGGTTTTGTGTTTTTGGAGCTGAAGGTTTAAGTGACATAGAAATGACCAAAACGCCATTGGTTTACTAATTCCCTCTTAATTCTATTTCTACCCCAAACAATTACACACAATTAAAACAATAATGCAAATAAATCCTATAATTTAGCAATTATATATATTGCTTTCGCGACAACCCTATATCCTCGACTAGATTTATTATTTAATCGAATAATAAATCACTAGTTAATTTCGTAAACCGAAATTAACGGAATTGGGGATGTTACAATTCAAGTCAACACAACGCAGAAGAGAGGAATATGGATTTGATGGTGTGCAAGGCGAAGGTAGAAGTGTCTGTGCGAAGTGAGAACTCGAAGATCAAAGGTTCAAAAAACCGAAAGTTCAGCAACGAACAATCACAAGGAAGGAACTGAAAACAAGGGAATGAAGGATAACACGCAAGGAAACCTTTTCAATATGTAATTTTCTTTATTGATCTTAGTGTGTGTGATTCTGATTGCACACACATGTATTTATAGGGTTTTACAAGTTAGTTAGAGTTTGCTCAACAAACTCTAACAACCAAATCTTTACAGAAACAGCTTTCCTCTACTGTTAAAATTTCTAACTCTCTCAACTCCTTTTGAGCAATGGTCACGTTTGACCCAAAAGTTTCTACGTACAAAAACCCTAATTTTTCAGATTACAAAATTTATTTAGGGCTTTGCCCAATTACAGTTTAGAGGCTAATTACAACACTAATTAGCTAAAAAAACAGCATTACTATATTACAATAACCCGAAAAGATTTTTGTAAAACAGCGTACGTTCGGCCTCTTTATATTTGTGTTAGTTTAGTGCATTATATTTCTGACTACAGTGCTACCAATTGATTGTAATATGATAGTCAAAATCATGCATGCCAAAGAAAAATAGACGTTTTGAATTTAGTTTACAACTTGATAGTATATCCTTATTACGGTTGGCTTTCATGTGCATTGTCTCTAGATTGTGTCTATGCTTATGGAAATTATACAATTTTAAATGTTTTTTTATTTAATATTAAATATTAAATTGAGACACAATCAATTTATGAGAAAACAAGATTTGGAAAGTATAACGTGCAATGATATATAAGTGACAAATGGTTATGCTAGACTTGGTATAGCCAACACTCACCAAACTTAATTTCTCTGCCCATCATGGTGGAGCCTTACGTGTTTTTTTTTCTTTTTTGTGTGTGTGAATAGAATACAAAAATGACTTAATTTTGCCCACAACTTGAATTTTTGGCGAACTATATATAGCTAAAAACCCTAGGTAGAATTTAAAAAAAAAACCATAGGTAGAATTTAAAGACTATTGGCTTCTTAAAAAAGGCTATTGATTAGATGGTCGAGGTGAGGGGAAGAAATTTCAAGTCAATTGATAAATAATTTTATAAATTTGTTTAAAAATATTATTTTTTTTGACCATATTAAAAATATTATATTTGAAAGGTGTTCGAATGGGAAACTCCCAATAGCAATATCAAGGATGGGAAAAATTTGGAAAATAGATTGTCTAACTTTTACGTTTGTAAACTTTAGTGACTTTATTATTTTCCATTTCCCTAGTCGGCCCTAATTTTGCTCCATCATCTCTCTAACTTTTCTTCTTCTTCATTCAAGGGAGAGGGGAGATTTTTCGATCCGGAATCACCACTCTACATCGTTTTATTCACATAGTTTTGAGCTTTTTTTGTGATTTCGTCGTCTAAGTGCGACGCTGTTGTTTTGTTCATCATCTTGTGCGGCGGTGCTGTTTTGTTCGTCGTCTTGCGCGACGTAGTTTAGTTTTCCCGTCTTGTTACGGTGTTTGTTCTGTTCAGATTGATAGATCCACTTCGACTCGCTACAGATTCAACTAATGAAGACTTGGTCGTCAATGCTACAAATTTGGAGGCATAGGTACTCTGGTGGCTTTAATTTTGTCATTTTTGTAGGTAATTTGCCGTTTTATGCTATTAACTTGGATGCTGTGAGCTTATTCGCAGATTCATCCTTTTCAATTTTAGCAATATGAAATTTGTATTGTTTTCGATATATTTGAACGAATAAATGCCTTATTTTTAGTAAAAGAAAACTTTAATGATTTTAGTGTATTTAGGAGAGAGAACGCTGATTAAAATAATTATTATTGTTATTTAGATAAAAGAGAATGATAAGAGAGAAAGTCACCAAAATTAGAAATTCGAAAATTAGACAATCTCTCTATAAAAACTTTGGGGGTGGAGATGAGGAGAGTGGGCACTCCCCGCTCCCACCCGTCCTTTGGTCATCCCTAAGTTTTTTTTTTTGACCGCTTGAAGACCCAACTCTCTCAACCATTCAATAGCAAACTTAAGCCCTAGAGCCTTCTCTTTTTGAGGAAGAGGTATACCGTTAAAATTCATAGTTTTAGCATTGACAAACTCTCCCAAATTGTTCCTAATGCACATCCTGATATCGTATCAACCTTGTTGATTAAATAGTGCAGCGTCCACATTACACTTGAGCTCTCCATCACACGGCTTTAACCACCGCACCCCTTCATTGTCCCGATGTTGTTGCACTACCGGATTCAGACCATGCTTCTGCCTAGCAACCTCCCAATCCCACAAAAACTCCATTGACCTCCTCACCGCACCTGCGGCAGCTGTATTAACGTTCTCCAAGATTTTGTCATTCCTCACCTTCCAGATCGCCCAGAGCACCATACTATAAGTACTCGTTCGAGAAATCGGTAAAGATCTCAACAAACTCCAAAAGCAATCTTTAAAATTATCAGTAGTTGATCTTGCTTGTGCTACATCGGCCCGCAAGCCACTATGTGGCCAAGTTTCCTGTGACTTAGGAAAATCAAAAAATAAATACAATTCATCTTCATCATTACCTGTGCACATCGGACAGTTTAACTCGCAGTTTACCATCTTTTTGCGTAGGTTGCTCCTTGTTGGTAGTACTCTCCTAGCTGCAAGCCACATTAATAATTTAACCTTTTGAAGCACTTTCATCCTCCATAGTGCCAACCAGTCACCTTCCTTCCTTAGGTGTGAGTTATCAATCAACCTCCATCGCCGCATAATATGCCGACCGAACTGAATAAGACCCATTCCTGCTTCTCCACCAAGTGATATTGTCATCACTTTCGCGAATAAGCATAGGCATGGATTTAATTAAGCTTGCATCGGCTGCTGAAAAAATTGAATCAATGAGAGCATTATTCCAATCACTAGATGCTACATCATAGAGGTCACGCACCTTCATGTCTTCCAAACCTTGTATCAACGGGGATGTCACTCTAGAATCACTTCGACCCTTTAGCCATGGGTCCTTCCAAACATTGATGCTCCTACCATTCCCAACTCGCCATCTATAACCCAAATTTATCACCACTCGAGAAGTGTAGATACTACGCCAAACATAACTGAGATTATGGCCCAAGCGAGCCCCCGTAAAATCTCCATTCAGAAAATATTTAGTTTTGAAGACACGATGCACTATAGTATCTCTATTGGTAAAAATATTCCAAGCATGCTTCCCTAGCATTGCTAAATTGAAACCATAGAAATGACGAAAACACATACCTCCATACTCCTTCCTCATAGAGAGCTTTTCCCAACTTAGCCACTTGATGCCTTTGGAATTGGTTCGATTCGTAACCCACCAAAAAGAATTCAGCATCCTTTCCAACTCCTCACCTAAAGTAGACGGAAGCATAAAGGTACTCATACAATAAGTAGGAATTGCTTGAGCCACAAATTTTATTAAAACCTCCTGGCCTGCCTTGGAAAGATGTTATTGCCAGACCAACTTTGTGTGCGCTTCCAAGTCCTGTTAAAAATTTTATTAGAACCTCTCTGCCTCCCTAAGTTCTTCCCATTAGATCTTTCCATGTTTTAGTTAGGAGCCAAATCATAAGAAGCACAAACAAGCCACCAATTTCAAATAGGGACATAAAAACAGGTCAGCCCGCTCCGTCCCACCATGAGCCCGCCAAAGGCTAGTGGGTTGAAAATTTGAGCCCGCCTTAATCCTCAGTGAGTTGGCGGGCCAGCGGGCTAGCCCGCCATTAAAATAAACAAATAAAAAATGAATTAAATCATACTTTTTGGGCTAAAAATTGGCGCGTTAGCTGGTTGGTCTGTCATAAGAAATAAGGTGAAAATTGGCGGGTTGGTGGGTTGACCCGCCACAACCCGCCAAAAAATATTAAAAAATAATTAAAAAACAAGGAAATATTAAAAATAAAAAAGTTTAAATTTTGGGTTAACCTGCCCCAACTCGTCTGTGGCCGCTAGATTGGTGGGCTAGGTGGGGCGGACTACTATGGGTTGACGAGGTGAGATCACCAACCCAACCCACCATTTTTTTGAGGGCTAGCGGGCTGGCCCGTCGGACCGAACCCATTTTGCCATCCCTAATTTCAAGCGAGCAAGTTGATTAAGAGAAATAACCTCCTCCCTACCGAACAAGTAGAATAAATTCACTTAAGCAATACCACATGGGCTCATCTCCTTGTGTTTTATTCCAAACGAATGGCCACATTAACCCACAAAAAAAAAACGAATGGCCACAAAACAACTATGAAAATGATGCACTGTTTCCTTTCCAACCTAAATTCATGTCCAAACATATACCCAACATGTCTAGTAGACCCATTGAATATGTCCTTAATTTTGATCCCCAAAAAATTAACAAGTAAAAAACTAGCTAGCTGGCAAATCCAAAGAGGTCACGATATATTGGAACAAAGTCTTGGTTGTATTTTGGAAATTGGTTCTTCTTTTGGAGGAATTTTAGCTGAATAGTTAATTAGTAAAGCTAGAGATGGGAATAGCCAACTTTGAGTACCCAATGGGATGGGGAAAGTGAGTCCATGAGCTGCATGCATCCTCTTAAATTTGAAGAACGTTCCTTTTTTATTTCTAATTTTGGGTTAAATTAGAAAGCATTTTTATACAATTAAATTTTGAGAAATAAAAGTTTCTTTTCAGCTATTGCTAATCTTATGTTTATGTTTACACGTGCTGTTTTGATTTGGTCTATGTGTGGGAGTCATAAAGAAATTATTATCACTTAAGGGATGAGATTGACTTCCCAACATTATTGTCGCCACCTTCATGCACCGGCATCACTTCCCATGCGTTATTGTCCTAGATTAGATTCTTAAATAATTAGATTTTACAAAGTCCTCTTATACGACTAAATCATCGTGTAGGTCTCCCAAATATTGCACCTTTCCTTCTCAAAAAGAGGAACCAAGTAAAGAAAGGGGAGAAAAGGAAAAAGGGCCATGGGATTTATTGGGAAAGGAGTAAAGTGGGGCACCTTATACTAACTCAATGGTTAGAATATGTGATTCATGATGCATTGCAAAAGTACTTGCCATTAAATATTTCTTTTTCAAAAATGAACTTGATATTTATTTATTTTTTTGACAAACAAGAATGAACTTGATTTATGGACTATACTTGGCATTTGAAGGAAGAAAGATGGGGGGATTGGTAGAAGTAGCTAGAACCAGCATCGTGATTGGTACGGCGTTTGGGGAGGGTCCATTGGGCTTGGGCTTGGAGTACGTGATTTACACATGCCCCAACGCTGCTTAGTTCAAAAAAGGAGAGCCACTTTGAACACACTTGACCCAAGAGGGGGTAAAGGGACCATATTTTTGAACACCTTTAACCCTTTTCTTTTTGCATTCACATGTGTCTCCACCCTTTCTTTGACTCACTCATTGGCCTAATCACTTGGGTGAGTAATCAGTGGGACATTCGACTTATTGATGGCCACTATTCATCTATACTAGTACAACTATAGTCTATAACGAATATTAGACAGGTTAGATGCGATCACATGGCTAGTCGTTCAGTTAGTTCATATCAATAAACTTCTAATTATCGTGAAAAAACTATAATCTATAATATCTTATTTGATTGATGTTCAAGCTTTTATATTTTCTCATTTTCTTTAAAGTTTATTTCCGTAACTTTCGCTTTCCATTGGCACTTCTTTAAATGGATTTATTGTTATCCTATGTAGGTAGCTCAGTTGTCGAGCTAAAGAATATCAAAGATCTGCAAGCAGGAGGTCCCGTGTTCAAACCCCAGAAACTAACATCCCCTTCCCCTACTAACATTGCTTTTGAAAAATGATTTAATGATTTTGTTTTGCAAAAAAAATGATTTATTGATATTACATGTAAGAATTGATATAATTATATTTATAGGATGATTTTTTTTGACAAAAATAGAATGAAAATTTAATCAATCTAATTAATGAATTATATAATATAATATAATATTATACATCGACCATCGTTTAAAATAATTGTGAGTATACTGTTTAATATGCAATAAATATGAAAGATTCACAATTATATGAATTTTGTAGACTTCAATGAATACTTTTAATTTTATGATTGGATAGATTAAATTCACACTCTACAAGAAATTATTGTATTTTATGTAAATTTGACACATGGTTGTAATAGAATATTGTGTTCGTGTGAATCAGTTGGAGTATTCTTTGTACTCCCTAATATAATTTCTTTGCTTATAAAGAGTCGTTTTAAAACTTACACCACTTTTTAAACAACTTTTTATTGAAATTGAGATTAGCAATCCAATCATTCATTTGATATAATCTTCCTAATCTTGCATCTGATAAAAAAAATCTTCCTAATCTTGCATACTAAGATAATTTGAATATTTTTAGACATGTTATCTAATAATGAAAATTCCCTTAAATATTAAATAACACAATACATGCTAAGATGAAGTAGTATGATGAAGTTTCATGTATAGCTTTAAATCAAAAAAAGTATCAAGTAGCTTTCGGTTTATCTAAAATAAAATATGGTAAATTTATCTACTTCAAAATATTTCTTTTGTAAAAAAAGAATTTTCGTTAGTAAATTTTTTTCCTCAATCCACACCAGATGAAACTATTAAGTTTTACAATTTCTACAAAAAATTTTATACAAGCATAAAAAATTTGCCATGTGGTATGTTAATCTGTGTCGATTTCTACCATGCCATCATGGTATAGGTGGTGCATGATGCACTATCTTTCCTTATTGTTCGATTGGACAATCCTACAAATCTCATGATAAATCTCTCAAGAGGTCGTGAAGTAATGAGTTCAAATTTCATCATTAGTTTTTTGCCCAGCTCGATAAAGTACAAACTTGTCTGCTATGTAGCTCTTTTTTTTCCGTTATCTATTAGCTTTGTTGATTACTAATCTATGTTGGAAAATCTGGCTGGCTTTGAATACCCGACTTTGCCGACTCGTGTGGTTTTCTTCTTTCAACGGAGTTTTTATCACACCCAAAATTCTAATTCGAGACCTTAAGATGGGATCCAAATCGTTTTACCGGTCGAACCAACCCTTACCGGTGTTTTTTTATCACACAGCTCATTTGTTATCTACCTCTTACCCAATAGAGTCTTACTATACAAGTGATTATCATATCTATTTTGCGGGTTTGCAAAATCTATTTAAAATTACAAAACTCCAAATTGAAAATGCATGTGTTTGAAATAAAGCAAGAGATATGATTTGTACCTTATTCCTGTTGGGGTGACCGGCCCTAGATAGTCGGTACGTAGTCTTGTCTAGTTGAAGTTGTGGTGCAGAGCTCAAGTCGGATCACAAGTCGGGAGTTGTACCTGCAAAAACACTTCAACAACCAAATCAGAGGAATAAGACAAAGTGAGGTATGAGAGTGAGAATGTGTGCCTGTCACTGGGGGTTGACCCTATTTATAGAGTCAGGTATTTGACGAGGCGATACCAGTCGTTGATAGCGATCAGACACGGATCGCCATTTCCCTAGGTAAAAGTACTCTTTTTCTCCATAAGAGCTCCTTGCTTAGTGGGCCGCCTCTCGGCCCAAGGTAGGGATTGGACCCTCGGCCGAGTCCGGAACAATATATAATTAGTTCCATAACTATACGAGTAACTGAATTAAGAGAGTATGATTAGTCATAACTAATTACTCCATCCATTCATCTTATCAGTTATCCTTTAACACTCATGCATAACTGATTGTCAATTTCCTATATAACAAGTCTCTCATAAAGAGAACAAAGAAATATAAACAAGTCAAAGAATAAGTTAATTGAGATAAAAAATGAACGGCAAAGATGGTGATGGCAGCTTTTCTTCAACGAATCTACAACTGTGATACTTTCTGTAGAGTCTACCAGTCAATATGAATATGACTTGTGTGTTTAGCGAAATGCCTTTTCATTCTTTCTTTTTAAATTATTGACCATGAAGTTATGTTTTTCTTAAGAATAATAATAATGTAATTAGAATGTTGTTGATCATAGTAGTAACTAGGGGCTTTTGTATGAAAATTATGGAGCTTTTGTATGAAAATATATAATTTGTTAACATAAATTATGTATATTTAAAAATAGTATTATATTTTGTCAAAAAAAAATAGTATTATATAAATATATTATTGCATTTATTATATTAAATATTATTTATGTTACACAATAGTCTTATATAATGTATAAATTTTTAAAATAAGTAATTGCCAATATTTTTTAAGAGGTAAACTGTTGAATATAAAATTTTACTAAAGTTTAATGAATTTTAGAAGTTTTGTTTAACAATTTGTTATTAAAAAATTTGTAAATATATTTTCATGTCAGTTTCTACATGAATATAGTATTGTTTCATCTAATTTTTCATTATATTTAGTAATTTATGGCAAAACATATATCATAGAAAATAAAAAGTTATTGAATTATTTTCTTTCACTGGATTTCATCATCAAATAATAATTTATAAAAAAAACTATAATAAAAAATTAGAATTAAAGAAATTTAATTTAAATGAAATTTAGAGTAAATACGTCTATTATTTATTTTTAATTTTCGTAATGATATGAAAAAAATTAAAAAAGTATGATATTCATAATATAAAAAGAAATATTATTTTTAAAATAATGAAAATATTTTTTGATATAGCGTATAATCTAAATATTACATAAAGAACATACAATACTTTTCTTGTAGAAAAATATTTTTTTGAAAATATGTCAAACAAATATTACTCAATGTTTTGTTTACTTGTAAACCCAAAAAGGATTGTTTATTTCATGGAAGTTGAAGGATAAAACTCATAATGAGAGTAATTGAAGATGAAAATGTGGAATTAGAAAATAAATAACTATATTGCATTAAGGAAATGAGCATAGTATATTAACAAAAATTTCCTTAACTTTTATAATGATTTTTTCTTTTTCTTCATCCAAATTTCAGTTGCGGCCTCTAAATATTATTATTACATTAAGTTTGGGAAGTTTTTGTTGTACATGAATTTTAATAAAGGAAGCTAATGAATTTGTACAATAAAACATAAATCATAGAAAATAGAAAGTCACTATTCTTTACTTCTTCACAAATTAATAAATACTAATTAAAGCAAAAATTGAAATTCAATATAAAAGTGAAAATAAAGAGTATAGATTTAACATAAAACTTAGAAATAGATAACAATCAAAAATCGATCCCTTATTTTTATTCTTTATAATGATATGACAAAAGGATAGTAAAAATAATGGCATTTTTCACAATAAGCTTAAATTAAGAGTAAAAATATAATATTTGTAAAAAAATTAAAACATAAATCTGAAACTTTATTTGTTGTTTTTAAATGAAATACTATTTCATATTTTTACTTTTTTAACAATTTTTTTACCTAACGATCTTAGGTGTGATTTTGTAAAGAATAACTTAAATTTAATACGCTTACGAAATCATTTTAGTTTTAAAGGATCATTTTACATCACAAACCTACCAGAATGCACTATTCTAGTGAGATTAGTTAGCACATTTCATTGTGGTCGGGCTACCCTGAGCTACGTAGTGGGGGTCGATCCGGTTTGCTCCCGGGTTCGATTCCCGCCCACGTTAAAAAGGCTTGTTGGCCAGCGAAATCCTTGCCGCAAGTAGCGAGCGAAGATTAGTCCTTCGTTGAAAGCGTTGGGACACTCCGTGGGTAGCCAGCAATGGTCCTAAATCAAAAAAAAGTTAGCACATTTCATTTTAGTGAGTTTTGTAACTTACATAAATATGATAATAGTTGCACAGGTTTATTTATTATATTGTCATATTATATTCCTTATAACCGATTAAAATTATATATCTTCCACCCATATTCTACTAACTCATGAACTTATTGGCAACTAAAGGAATGATTCCTATTAGTATGAAATTCTCCCACTTCAATGCGTAACAGTTACACCAAGAAGAACTTCAAAGACCCCCACTTATTATAATAGATAAAATTCATGAGAAGTATTGTGGATGCTCCAATGGGGCATCCTTTACATATATAATATATAGATAATATATATATATATTATAGATAGAGAGAGGGAGAGAGGGAGAGAGAGAGAGAGAGAATGAGAGAAATAGGTAAAATTTACAACAGCATCTCAATTATACTCCACTATACAATCAAGAAGATTACGATTAATAGTTGAAGATATACTCTAATCCAAAAAGAGATAGTTGTTTCTATTTACACACAATAAAAATATGATCAATACATTAAACATGAAACCTATAGCAAAGTCAATACTTAATCAATAGTCAATAAAAGCTTACGAAAAGAGACAAATTTAGACAACTAAATTTTGGAACTCCAACTACAACAATGGCTTTCATCAAGTCTGGATATTAGTGATGTGAAAACCAAAAAAAATTCATAAGTGATGTAACAACGAATCAAAAGTGATGTAAAAAATGAAAAGATAATTGGTGTTTTCTCTTCTTAGGTATTTATAGAATTTGTGAAAGAAGACTTGAAGTGAAGGAAAATGAAAAGATTGTACCTGATATCTATTAAAAGACAATTCTTTAAAATGAAAACATCAAGTAATGAATTAAGAGTAATCAATAAATTTTTTAAAAAGGGAGATAAACTCACAATTCTTATAAGGTATTTTTTACCATTAAGATTATTTGATCTGACAATGCACAATTGAATTGTATTTTTTAAGAAAATTTTTGTATCATTTTTTATCAAAATAAAAATGATAGTATCACTAGTGGAAAAAAGACATTTAGCGTCGGTTATCGCCCGACGCTAAATCGCCCGATGCTAATTGTCATACATTTAGCATCGGTTATTTAACCGACGCTAAATGTCACATTTAGCATCTGGTGTTCAGATAACCGATGCTAAATGTCCATTTCATCACTGTTTTTGCTCTGAAAATGACATTTAGCATCGGTTATTTGAAACAACCGATGCTAAATGTCCTGAAAAATGACATTTAGCATCGGGTGTTTGAAACAACCGATGCTAAATGTCCTGAAAAATGACATTTAGCATCGGGTGTTTGAAACAACCGATGCTAAATGTCCTGAAAGTGACATTTAGCATCGGTTGTTCCAAATAACCGATGCTAAAAGTCATTTTTGATAAAAAAAATGACATTTAGCATCGGGTGTTTGAAACAACCGATGCTAAACACTACAAGAAAATCGACGATTTCCGACGACAAAATCCGTCGGAAACGCACTGATTTTCGTCGGAAATTGACGTTTCCGACGGACAAAAAGTCGTCGCAAAATCGCTCGTCGGAAATCGTTTCCGACGAATTTTTTCGTCGCAAATGTTTCCGTCGCAAAGTCGTCGGAAATATCCGTGGCAAAGTCATCGCAAACGCTGACACATTTTCGTCGCAAATCCGTCGCAAATCCGTCGGAAATTTTTAAAAAAAATTAAAAAAAATTAAATTACATCCAAAATACTATTTATTAGTTATACCCTATACATACTAGCCTAATTTCAAGCATTCTATTTCAAGCCCAATTTAATCAAAACTAGAAACTAAAACTTTGCAATTTAGTAATATCCACTCTACAAAATCAGATATTACAAGGACATTCAGCAATGGATCAAATATCACAGGGTTATAATTTCAAGCATTCTACTTTATTTAATATACACCTTCAGATATTACAAAGACAAACAATAATTATAGCAGTGTCTAAGATGAAGCCGTGTCACGATTGTGTCTCAGAGAGTCTTCAAGCCTGGCATGTTTTCTTGCACATTCCAAGATAGTTTTATCAGCTGTAATGAAATATGCTGCAATGGTTGCTGTTCACCAACCAGGGACTAGTGTTAATATGCATTTAAATACTTCACAAGAACAGTCAACTTAAAGGAGAAATAATAACTCATGCATTGGTTTCAGAAAGCATTTTCTGTTCAGTTTTGATTTCAAAAATGCCACTTTGTTTTCGCTTTATTTCCAATTTCCAAAGATACAGAACTTTGAAAACAAGAAACAAAGTGAAAACAAGGTAACATATTATTAGAGCTCAGAGGCTAAAAGAAATACAAGATTAATAAATATCTATAGCAAATAGTTAAAATGAAAATTACTTACTGTGGGCACAGTACTGGCAACACACGTAATGGAAGCTGCCTTGAATCCAGCACGCACACCTTCTGCATATTAAGAAAAGGCTAGCTTAAGGGTATATAATTCATATTTCTCATGATCTCTGGCACCCTTTGACAAGATATCACATTAATGTTAAGATAACATGTTACATATATATGCTTTGCTATATTATTGAAACTGAAAATATTGGAAATGAAAACATTTATCAGATGTATGGCCAGGTAAAACATGCATTAGCTCAAACTAGTGCAATAAAGTTTAACATTGAATTTGCCAATCAGCAGACAAGTAAACAAGTGATAGTTCTTTTAGATTCCATTGTCCGGATTGTTAAAAATAAGATAAGGTTAAATTGATTCCCTCCATATATCCATTCTATTACTGAATTTTGCAAAGCCTAATATCCATTCTATTACTAAATTTGATTGATTCCTTCCATATATCACTAATAAACCAGCAAGCTCAAACTTCATTGTAGAAGAACATTGAATTCTAGTGCCCCAAATTACTCATACCAATAAACAAGGAACTACTATTATTAGTTGTATAAACAAGGTTCAAAGTTGTTAAACTTCATGAATTGCATCTGCAAATCGAATCTCCAAACTCCAAACAAATGAAGCTCCAATCATCATACATAAGCATAATTCAATGCAGTGCTACTGTAATCAAACTTAATGTACAAAGGATCACAGCAAAATGAAATGACTTCACCTAATCAAAAGCTAAATTAACCTATTGATAAGTAACAAGTAGCAAGAACACATTCCAACCCATATAATCATGAACTAGAAGCATATACACACCTTGTGGTTTCAGCTCGCACTTCCCACCACGAAATCGAATCTTTACTCAATCAAACAAGCTTCCTGGATGTACAAAGAAACATAACAACAAATCAATTTCGAGAATGAGCAAATCTGGAAAATCAGAAGATAAAAATGGAAGAAGAAATCACGAACCAAAGGAAGTAATGATGAGCATAAATACTAAAGTCGAACCTGAAACCAAAACCGAAATAAGAGAGATAAGCAAAGGAAGTAATAATGCGGGATTAGCAAAGGAAGTAATGATGAGCATAAATGCTAAAAACATGGAGGAGAAAAAGGAAAAGCTAATATGCTCTATAAGCAGATCAATAAAATAATGATCATGCTAAGGCCCGTCTTTCTTTTTATATGTCTCCTATAAATCTATATAGTCATGCCACGTCTACGTGACTAGTATTAGTATACTACAATACAAACTCAAAGATCACCCCACAAGACCAAACATCAGCAACCTATAAGAATATTAGTGTGGCTAATATTAGCTTCAAACTGGGAGGAAGAAGTAAGCAATTTCTGAATTTCTCAAACAACAATTATGTGCTGATTTTTGTTCTTCAATTGCTCTCTGTCTTGTTTCTGCATTTACATAACTTTTGTTGTTTATAAGGCAAAGAAAGCTGAAAGCAGGGTTCAGCGCTCAACTATATTGCCACCTACTATCATGTTGCCATCTCAAAAACCTGAACAAATCCCCTAATTTAGTTTATTTCTTATTAGTCTTGTCTTATTAGTCTTGCCTTAAGATCAAATTAGAGAGAGTGATCATATAAGTACCAAATTGAGAGTTTACTGGTTAACTTCTTTTAAGCAATTTATGTGATCCTATCTCACTATAAATTTATTAATAAGAAAACAATCAAACATAACAAAAGACATAAACCAAAAACCAAGTAAAAAAGAGAAAAAACAATGAACATGTAAATCTTATATTTACTCTTCTAATGGCAATCGATGATTTTAGGAAACTCAATAGCACATGAGCTTGGAAAAATAAGGTTATTTTTATTTTAAGTACTTTTCAAATTAAGAACTTCCTAGCTGTTATATAAGTTGTAAGAAATTCCTGTAAATAAAAGAAGTTGTAAGAAAGGCATATATCTCACATGAAATGCTGCTTTTATAATGTCATCTGACTTTGCCTGATCCTCATAGACCTTACATTTTGAAGGGTTATATGTCACAATATACTTCTCTTTCTGCAGCCAATTAAAGTGAACATGAGAACGTATCACATAGCAATAGCAATGACAAACAAATCAAAAGACAAATTTCTGGGAGAGAGAAAAATTCCCATGCTCCCAAAATAGGACATACGTCAAACGGGGGCTCTATGGCAATGTATGCACTAGGGATGTCAGATGCTAGTGAATCTACAGCGGTGTTGTGGTACCTGTCTTGAGGAAGGACTCAACTGCCACACTGAATCTTGCGCTGTTCAGTGTGTGCAAAACCACCAATCACCTATTATTACAACAAGCATTAGTGATTAAACCACCAGACATGATGCACAGCTAGATAGGCATCGTCATTAGAAATACAAAACCAAACCTTTCTATAAGAGTTCAGCATTTGTTTTCATTACAAGGGGTGAAACAAATAAAAGTTTTAAGATAACTAACAGATAAGATTCTAAAAGTAATAAAAAAAACTACACATTGAGATACATTAGTTAACGATGATCAATAGTTATGCATATACAATATTGTATCAGAACTACAAAATTGCATGTAAATGTTAGTTGCAAAAATCAATAAACAGGTAGCAACTATAACCATGGACATAAATCATATTTAATTAAATGAACAGAAAGATTTAACACATAATTATCTCAATTTAGGGTTTAAGAGATTTAGGGGAAAACGAAGAAAACCAAACCTGTATTTACCGTCCAGTGATGAAGCGAGAATCTGATAGTTGTGAAAAAAGGTGAAAAAAATGAATTTTGAAATCTCACCTTCAGAGGATCTGATAGCGATGAAGATAAAGTGATGAGGTTGAATAGCAAGGGGTGATTCCCACCTTCATAGAATCTGATTAGGGTGGGGAAGTTAGGGTTTTTGATTTCAACCAAAAATTGGGAGTTTTCTATCAAATAGAATTAATGTGGAAGAAAAACACTTACATTTAAGAAGAAGAGTAGAGGAGAGGCGCTGAGAGATGGAGAATGGCAGAATAGTCGTTGGTTTTGTTGCCGAGAGACTGTCTTCACGTTTAGCGATGGAAGAGGGCGGAGGAGGGTGGTGGAGAGCTGAGAAGGGCGGAGGAGAATGAGGGTGAGAACGAGGGAGAGAATGAGGGTTTGCTGAAGGAGAGGAGGGTTTGCTGAAGGAGAGGAGAGGGGTGATGTTTGCTGAATGAGAGGGTTCGAGGGGAAGGGGTTCTCTTTTTAATTGGGTCTTTTCGTTTCCGACGGATTTTAAGCGTTTTTCGACGAAAATATCCGTCGGAAATTTGCGACGGACAAAAACTTCGTCGCAAACGTAAGCTGGAATTTTAGCGCCTCTTTTGTTGAACATTTGCGACGACTTTGTCGTCGGAAATCCGTCGGAAATTGCGACGGACTAGAGTTCGTCGGAAAAAATGGCAGGAAACAGCACTTATTCTTGTAGTGAAATGTCCTAAAAGTGACATTTAGCATCGGTTGTTCCAAATAACCGATGCTAAAAGTCATTTTTGATAAAAAAAATGACATTTAGCATCGCTTGTTTCAAACAACCGATGCTAAATGTCATTTTCCTGATAAAAAAAAAAGACATTTAGCATCGCTTGTTTGAAACAAGTGATGCTAAATGTCTAATTTCTTTTTATACATGCCTCACAAACATCAATTCTGAAATATACCCAAAGGCAAAAAAGCAATCTTTCCAATACTGTCATATCCAATACAGCATCTTAACTTCAATATGGATGATATATTCAAGAACTATCTGAAGTTATCTCATTAGAGTGAAATACATGAAAAAATGACAAAATAAATAAATGCAAACAGAAGAGTTTGCTAAGTCATAAATAGAATTGGAAAAGAAAATGCAAGCAGTGTCATGAACAACTGACACTCTGCCAATGCATTTACACAAGTGAAAGCTCTCCTGCAGGAACTGATCTCTTGATAAGTTTATTCCATGACTCATTCGTCTCTGTGATGACCTTAAGTGCGTAATCCTGTTTGCAACAAATAAGTTTAGACAGAATTAGTGGAGTCAAAATGAGGCCATGCGCACCTTAACATTGATCATGATAAAACTACAGTAGATAAATGCCTTGCTTATATCTCTTGTTACTAATATACTTAACTAAAAAAGTAAAAGCTCTTCACTGAAACAGAATACAGTTAGAAGGACAATAATTTAATTAACAAGAACAACCAACAAATAATTTAAAAGAACATGTAAACTGATAACTATCATAAAGTTCAAAACAGAATAAAGAATTTATGAGGATAACTGGAGCAAGACAATTAGGCAGTAAAAGTACCTTATTTACTGCCTTGTTGTCAAGACCAAATCTATTAGCAGGCTTCCCATCAGGTATCTTGTAGTCTCTGAACCAGTCCCTAATTGCAGGAGCTGCAGCATTAGCAGGGAAGAAGGCCTGAAAATGAAACCATAAAAACATTCAGTTAACTATGTAATGAAAGAAGCACAAAATTGCATTGCTAATTAGTATTTCTATCAGAAAGTCGCAAAATAAACTAAATGTTTTTCCAAAATTAATTTTAAAAATTTTAAGTAAAACTTTTTTTTTGCTTGTACATGTTTCACGAAATAAAATGCCATTATGATTGCAGGTAACACAGTCAAATTATTTGTGCAAAAAATTTCAAATGTATTATATCATCCTTTTGGCCAACAAACGCATTAGCCAATGCATTAACTTCAACAATTTTTTGGGCAGCAAAAGCCAACCAGGACTTAATCTCATCATCCCACTTGGTCTCATTAACAAGATCCACAGCAGTGTGAAGAAGTGAGCAGAAGGTGGACACAACAACATTGTCTGCATGGATAAAATATATATACATCAAGCAGCAATATTATATTAACATTTTGTTTCCCAATTCTATGAAATGAATGTTTAATGAATACCTTTGCCCACAATTCCTGCAAGGGTCTCTAATGTACTGAGAGAAGCAGCAAGGTCATTAGCCCAAATGTTCCTTCCATCAACCACTCCAGCGAAGAGGTACTTTCCACTAGGGAATCCACCCTTGATCAAATCAATAGTCTTAGTTCCACAGACTAAATCAAATCCATATCCGGTGACACCACTCAAAGATGTGAGGGTCTTGTATGCCTCGGTGGGGATGTCGGCAAAGTAGGTCTCAACAAGAACATGCAGACCAGATAGACTTGCAGCTTGTGAGCTTCAAGGTCCAAGACAAGAGTAGGTTCATCAAACTGAATCGATGAAGCACCAGCTGCCTTAAGATCAGCAATAACTTCCCTGAGTTCATAGTGAAAAGCAAGTTAGAGAAATAACATGACATCGATACAATCAGAAAATAATAATAACCCACAACAATTTAAAATTCTTACTTGTAAACAGCAAGGATTTTGGGGAGCAGAGAGAGGAGATTGAAGGATTTTTCCACACCCTTGGCGGGTTTGGAAAGCAACAAGTATGATACAGGGCCAACGAGGACAGGAACAGTGTCTACTCCAAGCTGCAAGACAAATTAAATATTCAATGATAATGTCCATAAACACATGAAAAAGGCTAAGAATTAACCTATTGTCAGAATGACCAGATGCACACACCACAACCATGGACAGAACACACCACAATGAATGAGAAACGAACAACAAAGACAGACTAACAATCATTTTTAGTAAATCACCTAGCACCCTGAGATCTTCCAAACTCTGACCCGGATCCAATTAAAAACGTCATACAGCAATGCTTTACACTAAACATTAAGGCTTAAGCTATGCTAAGTGCTAACAATGCAAAAGGACTTTTATACATAAACAAAAAAACACATACCGCCTTGGCCTCCTTGTATTCATCAACAGCCTTGTATGAAGAATAAGCAAAGTTAATCTCAGGTCCCAACTCAAGGACAATAAAGTGGCTGCATCAACACACAACAAACACTTCAGTAACCAGATCAAAACAACAAAACACAACAAACCCATCACAATGAATGAAGTTAATTACAATACAAGGGATCATAATCATATTCATCACATCACTTACTAGTTGGTGTCGAACCACTTGGTCATCTCCATAAGGGTACAGACCTGCCGTTTCCTCTCATCCAGTTTCACTGAACCATCAATCCTGCAAACTTTAAGGCCCTTTTCACTAAAATAATAATCCATTATATCCAACACTTTAGTCCACTGGCTGAAGATCAGAACCTGATAGCAATTAGCAAAAAGGGAAGGGCACATGAGTAGCAGTTTGGCAACAAAAAAGGAAGCAGAGAGACATAAACACATTAAACACAGCACTGTAAGGCATACTTTGTGATTCCGTGCAAAGAGCCGTTCCAACAATCGGTCGAGCAAATGAAATTTTCAAAAGGGTCTTTAGAAACAAAACTTTTTCAAAAGAACCCAGATCTTAGATAGTTCCATACAATAGAGAAATATCTAAATTACCCCTTCCACAATCTCTGGATGGCCACCTCCAGAATTAGCAGCACCATTCTGATTCATTCCTAATCCTGTACAAGGTATCCTTGCAACATCTTCAATGTCTTTTATTATCACCTTAAGAAGAGCAACATGTATCTCGCCCAACAATCTTGAATCCTGAGATAAATGATTGGAACACCCCAGAATGAGCAAAAAGAGTGCACAAAATAGTTCCACTGATAGCAAAAAAGTTACTAAAAAAGACCAAACTGACTGACGTAGTCGTGAAATGCTTGCACAAACTCATCAAGGGTAAAAGGCCATAACTCCAGTACATCAGCAAAGCTAATCAAAAATCTCCAAACCTGAAATAGATCACCACAGCTATCAAACTTTAAATTCAGCAGTATCAATCAAGCAATCAGCCAACTGATGCTAAATAAAATGTTGGTGCTGTAGAAAGGAAATCAGCACATCAACAGAATTGCTGATCCAACAAACAAGCTCCATACACTAAAAGATAACAGCAAAATAACCTTTAAAAAACTTATAACTCAGAAGGACAAAACCACATGCACACCATTTACCAAAAGCCGCGTCCACATCAGGTAACTTAAAGATTCTGTACATTGTTTTGTGTTGTAAGGAAGCAAAAGTGACGATGAGAATTGAGAACATACCATGAGAAGGTTGCCAACATTCATGATGTCTCTTCAGCGTTTTAGGGTTTCACGAGGAAGAGGGCTGAGGACGAGAGATGATGGTGCCAGCTTCTATTTTAATGGGAGATTTCAGATGAAGGAGAGAGTTCAGAGAATGAGTGAGTTAGGCAATAGCTAGCAAGCGATGACAGCGAGCAAACAACGGTGACGGCGGCGATGTTGATTTTCAGTGTTCTTCTCCTTTCTTTCTCTCCAGCGTTTTAGGGTTTCACGAGGAAGAGGGCTGAGAACGAGAGATGATGGTGGGAGGCGACGGCGAGATCCAGCAAGAGACGGCGACGATGAGCAAGAGACGACGACGGCGAGGCAACAGCGACTGCGAGCGAGCGATGACAACCAGCAAACAACAGTGACGGCGACGATGTTGATCTTCAATGTTTTTGATTTAATTTATGGGTTTCGCGAGGATGAGGACTGAGAATGAGAGAGTTGAGAACTGTGAAGAGAGGGATGAGAGTGAAGAGAGGGAGAGAGATGAGAACGGTGGAGAGCTGAGAGGGAGACGGTGAAGAGAGTGAAGAGAGGTAGAGAGTGAAGAGAGGTAGAGAGTGAACGCGAGAGATATGTGAGAGAGAAGTTGGGAAAAAGATAAAAGGGACATTTAGTGTCGGGTGTTTAAACACCCGATGCTAAATACACACATTTAGCATCGGGTGTTTAAACACCCGACGCTAAATGTAGGTGCGAAAACTAAAAACTTCAGTTTAATTGCAAAATTGCCACCGCGCCTACTTTTAGCATCGGTTGTTCAAACAACCGATGCTAAATGATGCTTTTTAATGTCTAATTTCCACTAGTGTATTTTATAAAATATGAAAAAACTATTTTAATAGAAAACAATAAATCGACCATTGAACTTCAAAGTTGAAAGATTTCAAATTATCAGTATAGCCAATTGAGTTGCATCCTTTCATACTCGTTATATTTATTATCTTTATTTTTAAAAATGATAGAATATAGAAAGGTAAGGATTTTTTTTCAAAAATCAACTCATGCTTATCAAAAAAAAAATCAACTCATTTTTATAATAATTACTAAAATAATTACTAATATTCTATATCTATTTTTTTGTATAAAAAAATATTCTATATCTATTTCTAATGTATAAAGATAACCGGTTGAATAAAATTTAAAATATTTTTTGAAGATTCAAATATTCAACTATTATTAAACTGAAAATTTAATACATTAACCCTTCCACATTATTGTAAAAGCAATTACTGAAGTCTCACACTATTATAGTGTTGAAGAGCCCAAGTCTCCTTTACATTGATAAATAATTTTTTAATAATTATAAAAATTCTATGTGAAAATTAGATGAATAAACTTGGTCTACACTAAAGTTCACAATATAGACGTAGAATTTAGTTTTTTTAGTGAGAAAAGAAAAGAAGTCTATAGAGAATGTAGTATTTTTGCTTAATAATTTATAAATTGAATTTAACATATTTTTAATGTTTATAATTGTTTTAAATAATGAATAAATATATTACTTTGAATATTAACATAATACTTTGTGGTTTAGAAAAGTGAACTAAAAATATATTGTGATATTTAATTTTAAAAATTGGATGTCATAAAGGTTGAGATTAATTAAGTAAAAAAGAGTTTATGTTTTAAATAATGAAAATGGAAGGGAGTATTTTTTTTATTCGTATACTAAATTTATATAGGTGCATGAACTTAGCTCAGCACAATCATAATGTCAGTGTGATTGCAATCTTTATGAACTTTTTTCCGATTCCCTCACGCTCGCTCACTAACTTTTTCATGTTTTAAACTGGGTCGCTATCATGGAAGCAAACCAGCTCCAGGAAATGCTCTCCGGGGGCAGGGCCTCAAAAATAAAGGAAACTTTCATTTACATCTCTTTTTACTTTTTACTTTTTACTTAATTTTAAATCAAAGTTGTGTTGTGATGCCAAAATTTATCTATTGTAGCATCTCCTAAAATGAGAAATACAAAAACTTTAGGGTTTGTTAAGATTGAGCGGATTTTGGAGACTTTTAAATACACTACAAAAAAATTGGTTATTAGCGACGGAAATTTCCCTCGCAAAATGACCAAAATCCGTCGCTAATGGTCATTTGCGAGGGAATTAGCGACGGACTGGTTCCCTCGCTAATTCCCTCCTCGCTACTGGGATTAGCGAGGGAATTGAATCCCTCGCTAATTAGCGAGAGAATTTTCCCTCGCTAATTCCCTCACTAATGACTGCAGTTTTTCAAAAAAAAAACTGACACGTGTGCAGTGCTGAATGGCTTGTTTTTTTATATATATTTATTATTAATACTGTTAAAAAATTATTATATTATTAATTCTGTGGTTGTGGTGGTGGGGGTGGTGGTGGTGGTGGTGAAAGTTGGAAAGAAATTCGTATAGGTGAGAGAAGAGGAATTCGTAGGTGGAGAGAGGAGTTCATGGTGGTGGTTTCGTGGGTGGTGGCGGCGGTGGTGGTGGTTGTGTGGTGGTGGTGTGGTGGAAGAAGGTGGAGAGAAGAAGAGGGAAAGGGGAAATCATAAGAGAGAGAGAGAGGGAGAGGATGAGGAGCTCCGGTGGTGGTGGTGGTGGTGGTTGTGTGGTGGTGGTGTGGTGGAAGAAGGTGGAGAGAAGAAGAGGGAAAGGGGAGAGTAGCTCCGGTGGTGGTGGTGGTGGTGGTGGTGGTGGTGGGTTAGGGTTTGTAGGTGAGAGAGAGAGTAGAGGAAGAGGAAGGGGAGAGTAGGCCGTAGGTTGGTTGTATGGTGGTGATGGTGGTGGTGGTTGTGGTTGTGTGGGGTGGAGAGTAGAGGAAGAGGAAGGGAAGAGGAAGGGTGAAGAGGAGAGAAGAAGAGTGAGGGTGTAAACGGATTTAAAGAAAAAAAGTAAAAAAAAATTGCGAGGGAATTAGCGACGGAACTGTCCGTCGCTAATTTCTGCACATTTACCAACCCCTGCACTGTGTCCCATCATCTGAAAACTGTCAGAAATTAGCGAGGGAATTAGCGAGGGACTGAAATTCCGTCGTTAAATACCTGCACTGAGTCCCATCATCTGAAAACTGTCAAAAATTAGCGAGGGACTGAAATTCCGTCGCTAATTTTCAAAATTTCCGTCCCTAATTTTCAAAATTCCGTCGCTAATTCTCAAAAATACGACAGCCCCTATTCCCTCGCAAATTCCGTTGCTAATTCCAGTTTTTGCGAGGGAACATTAGTCCATCGCTAATTTCTGTCGCTAATGAGTAATTTTTTGTAGTGATAGGAGTGTTAATTTTGGAAGATCAAGTTTATATGTTTATTTATAAATGAGATTGTTAAAAAATTGAAAGGATAGCATGATAGATATTCATGTACATTTCAATTACTCTTTATATATTTTTAAAAGCATTTTTTAGTTTCTTTAATATAGAAGATGGAGATAAGTCCTCCTCTCCCTTTCCCACCAAAACACTTCATCCACACATACCCTTAATGATAGTTTTTTTCTTCATATTTTTACTGCTAATGAATAATGATAAAAACATCTTATATTTTTGTTTATTTCTTATTTTCAAAAACAAATATTCTTTTTATACGATGTTCATTAAATTAAAATAATTTATAATTGTTCTTAAAGATTAAATTAAAATAATTTTTTATAAAGTTAAAGACACTAATATAGTTAGAATATGGACGGAAAAGACAAATTAAAAGAAGAAAACCTAAGATATATAGTATGTTGTACTTGATCCTTCTCATGTAATCAAACCCCAAATATAGTACAACTAAAAGAAAACTTGACATTTAAGACATCACTTGTACGAATTGAAGATAACAAAACTTCCACATAAACATATTTCATTAGCTAAGGTTATTTTGAATGAGGCAAATGAAGTTAATGCTACATGGGAACTTAAAAAGATAATGTACGAGAAATATTGAGTTGATTGGAATTAAACATCTTGAAGAAGTCTCATATTGAACATCTTGGACCGGGGCGCCATCCCCTCACCCCTAAACTTTGTCTGAAGGTTTTCTCTGCCTTGGACTGGGGTGTCATCCTCTCACCCTAAATTTTTTGTATAAAAAAAATTGAACATCTTGAAGAAGTCCCATATTACCTAGTTTTGTGAAGGAAGAAGGAGACCATGGCTATATATAGGGGGCTTAAGTTGTCCTTTGCAAAATGTACTAGTCAAAAACACTTTAAGTTTGTATTTGATTTTTTCTTTCTCTTATACTCTTGTTTTAGTGTGTTGTCAGATGTAGTTAAATATTTTCTTTGGAGGGTGTGGCCGTGTGGGTGTATTATTAGACAAAGGTTCATAATTTTTCTTCAGTTTTGGAGTTTTCCACGTTAAATTCTTGTGTTCGATTGTGCTGATTGTATTTCTCTATGTTATTTTTCCCAACAAGAAACACATCTAGACTTGTCTAAGATACTTAATTTCGAGAATGAAACTAAGATGAGAGTTGTAACACCATGTTTTCTCATGTCTTTGGCAATAATTTCTCTACCATGCAAGTATTGTAAAATAACTACAAAACTAAAACCTAATTTAGTACCTAGTATATGTTTATAAGTGGAGGTTCGAGAGAGACTCTAACTTGATTCAGAATGAGAATAGGTTTAACAATGTTTTGAAGTCTTTGGAATGTGATTGTTGATTTTGGGTATTAGCATAAAAAGTTATTACTTTCTTCGAACTTGAGTGCCACATCCTCCTCGGGTCTTTTTCTTACTGGGTTTTGGCCCTTGGAGGTTTTAACGAGGCCCCCCGCCATTGTACGGGTTTGGACTTTTGAGTACCCCTTGTGCTCCACGTTAATAAAATCGTCGCTTATCAAAAAAAAGATTAGAGAGGTCCGAAGCCGAATGAAGGGGCGTGTTAAAATTATGGTCTTGATCAACCAACTATAAGGTGATCTTTCGCCAAAATGGAAGTACAACTTTTCTCTCTCTCTCTCTCTCTCTTTTCAGCATATGGCCTCTTTGAGCTAAACTTATTTTGGAAGCTTTTCCCCTCCATTTTGTGATAGTCAGATGGTAAAGTTTAAACAATTGACGTATAAAATGGGTACGGATTATCTACCTTGAGAGCGGAAAAGACACTTGTCTTTGTCTCTATCTCTCTCCCCTCTCATTTTGTCTATCATATTTTCCCCATATTTTTCTATATTATCTATCCTCTTTAAAGCCTAAAATCAATTAGGTGTTTTTTTCCGCAACAAGATAGAGAATACATTTCCGTATAAAATGGGTTTTATACTCATCAAATCTATTCTCTAGCCAAAGGATCCTCGCCATTTTGTAGAACTAGGAGGCATCAAAGCTAAAATATTTTGAATTATGTAATAACGCACACACCAACTCAACACACAAATGATACGGTTACCTCATGGATGAACCAAGACACAAACATGTAACTCGATATTTATTATTGTTATCCTCGAGCCTAATTCACACATCTGAAAACGTATAGAGTTACGCTTAACTACCATTCCATGATCCCAAGAAGCTAGCTTAGTTGGTGAGCTAAGGGATACTGAAGGAGTGCACCAAATGAGTGCAAGAAGGAGGTCCCGGGTTCAAACCCCGAAAACTAACATTTCCCCCACCCCCACTAATATTGCCTATCAAAAAAAAAAAAAAAAAAACTACCATTCCATGTATGGATATATTTAAATTTGTTGAGTCAAATCATTTTTGATATGTGATTTTAATGACAACAAACCCTCTAAGCGTTAAGTTTTCTAAATATTGATCTACTAATATTTACACCCGAGTTTATTGAGAGAACAAGTATCTCATAAGGGGAAAATCTTGAAGCTTCTCACACCATCAAGCACTCGTTATCTACCTACCATCTGAAGAGTTAGAGTAGCATTAGAGAATTGCAATGATAGTATCTTGAGCTTCACAAAGTCATTTGCTAATGGATAGAAAACTTACAAACAGTGCCTTAGGTACTGTTCAACCTGTTGGCCACTAATTAATAATCTAACAAGTGAAATATTAATCCACATCAGATCACTAAACTATCGTTAGGACTGTTTCTCATCTCTTCCGTTAACTGAGAACGATATAGCTGGCAGTATGGCACCCGTCTGAAGGTCTTTCCCCATCACCACTCACTTTCTCTTACACACCTTACCTTACCAGGGGGCTATTGGTCTGCATCCAATCCTCCACTGCCTCCTCCTTCATCTTCACCCACATCCGTTATAGATCCAAGGATGCAAACCTCCACACCGCAGAACCCCAGCCATGTAATCAACTTCAACGCACCTTAAAGCAGACCATTAGTGCAGCCCAATAATTATATTTTTAAGACTTAAATATGTTTTAGGCCCCCTACAAATATAGGGTGTTTTGGTTTAAGCCCCTGCAAAAAAAAAATTTTGTTAAAAGCCCTTGCAAAATAAAATATTTTGTTATAAGCCCTTCTCAACATATCCAGCAATCATAGCATTCCATGTATAGGCTAACATTTTAGTCATAGAAGGGCTTATAACAAAATATGTCATTTTACAAGAGATTTTAACAAAAAATTTTTTTTGCAAGAGCTTAAACCAAAACACCCTATATTTGCATTGTCCTAAAACATATTTAAGCCTATTTTTAATCGGTGGACATATATAGCACAATATAAAGCCAGTATCATATTAATTATATGCTCCCTTATTGTAAAAAAATACGTAATATATGCTCGATGGACATAGACCAATAAATAACCACATAGCGCAATATAAAGCTAATACGAAACTGTAATTTACCAGTATATTTTGTTATCGGTGGACATTATTTGCAAGAACTTCACAAGATGGAGTGCAAGAGATTAATTGCCCTTATTAGGAGTGAACGAAATTGATGAAGGATGAGAAGGAAGAGAAACGATTGTGCAAGAGAAAGTGAGCAGGAAGAACCTTCAGGTGGTGCCAACACACGGAGGCTCTTGTTGAGTTAACGGAAGAAAAACTGTAAGTTAACGAAAGAAAATTAATAATTAATGAGAGTTTAATTGATGATCCGATGTGGATTAATATTCCACTTGTTGTATTATTAGTGGCCAACAGGTTGAACAGTACCTAAAGCACTGTTTGTAAGTTTCCTCCTTTGCTAATTGCTAAATAATTACAAGATTAATTAATATTGAGTATGAGAAAGTTTGATCACTAAGTACTTTAGAAGATTTGCTCATTATATCAACAAAAGGTTCATTGAAGAATAACTTCATTAATAGTGTGTTTGGATGGGCGGTGGGATTGCCGCGCAGCAACACAAAAACCACGGCAAAACCACGGCAGAACCACGGTGAAGGCAATGCTCCAATTTGTAGCTTCGGAGCCACCGTGGTTTTTCCGCGGCGAAACACCCTGCGGACGTGCGTTTGGGTTGCAAACGTGCAACCAAACACACGCTAAGAAGGTTCACAACAGAAGAAAGAGTTCAAAAGATCACAAGAGATTAAGAGAAGACTCGTAAAAGGTTCGTAAACAAGAAGGGTTAAACCCTATTAACCTTTTTCAAGAAAAAAAAATTAAGTACAAAATATATATATTTTTGGGAGCAATATTATAAATATATATAAATATAAATAGAATAGACAGATATATATCCCCCTATCCTGCTCCTATATATGACCCTCCTTTTTAGTTTTTCCCTAGGCATATATGGAAGTTACTTACCTCTAAATTCTAATCACAATCCGTTGTTGCTTTACAAATTGGGACTCTGTTCTATCTCCAATTAACTCTCTCCGCTTCAACAGCAAAATTAGAAACAGAGCCGTTCATAGCAACATATATCCCCCTCCCTCCCTCCCAACGAGTCAGTTACTAGTTAGTTAACTTAACGGTTTTTCAATCCTATTTCGAATTCATTTCCCACTTTACACTTCTCTCTCATCTCTATCTTTAACACCACTTCACTCCACCGCCCTAATACCAAAATGATAACCTGGGGGGATCTGTACACCGTATTATCGGCGGTAATTCCCCTCTACGTTGCGATGATCTTAGCCTACGGTTCTGTGCGGTGGTGGAAAATATTCTCACCGGACCAATGTTCCGGCATAAACCGTTTCGTTGCGATTTTCGCGGTCCCACTTCTATCCTTCCACTTTATCTCCATCAACAACCCTTACGAAATGAACTTCAGGTTCATCGCCGCCGACACGCTTCAAAAAATCATTATGCTCTTCGCCCTCGCAATATGGACTAATTTCACTGCCAACGGAAGCTTAGAGTGGATGATAACCATATTTTCTCTCACCACATTGCCTAACACCTTGGTGATGGGAATCCCACTTCTCATCGCCATGTACGGCGAATATTCCGGCCAACTTATGGTTCAAGTGGTGGTTCTCCAGTGTATTATATGGTACACTCTCCTTTTATTCCTCTTTGAGTACCGTGGCGCTAAGCTTCTAATTATGGAGCAGTTCCCTGAAACTGCTGCTTCTATTGTATCTTTTAAAGTGGATTCCGATGTTGTTTCTCTCGACGGAAGGGATTTTCTTGAAACCGACGCGGAGGTTGGAGACGACGGTAAACTCCATGTCACTGTTAGAAAATCAAACGCTTCCCGGAGATCTTTTATGATGACTCCCCGTCCTTCAAATCTCACCGGCGCTGAGATTTACAGTTTAAATTCTTCTCGGAACCCTACCCCACGAGGCTCTAACTTCAACCACGCCGATTTCTACTCTATGATGGGCTACGCGCCGAGACATTCCAATTTCGCCGCTGCTGATTTGTATTCTGCTCAGTCTACTTCGCGTGGCCCCACTCCGCGGCCGTCTAATTTTGAAGAGAACGCTACGCCGGTGGCGCCCGCAGCGAGCTCCCCGAGATTTGGGTTTTATCCGGCGCAGAATGTTTCCGCGGCGTACCCTGCTCCGAACCCAGAATTCTCCTCCGGGTTGAGCAAGAGTGTTAGCAAAAACTCACAGCAACAGCAACAGCAATTTGTTCAGGCTCAACCACAAACGCTGCCTAACAATGGAGCTAAAGGGAGCAACGATGCTAAAGAGCTTCACATGTTTGTGTGGAGCTCCAGCGCTTCGCCGGTTTCCGAAAGAGCTGGCCTTCATGTTTTCAACGGTAGCGCTGATTATGGAGCCTCCGATCAATCTGGACGGTCCGATCAGGGTGCCAAGGAGATCAGAATGTTGGTTCCTGACGATCACCCTCCAAATGGGGTTATTAACAAAGGTAGTTGTACTAGTTTTTAAATTAATTTATTTTTTTAAGTTTAGCATATATGAGATAAATTTGATTTGGATATTCTGTGTTGAAATTTGAGTTATAGCTATGCCTGAGGCGGAATTTGGCGGGGAAGAGTTGAAGTTTCCGGTGAAAGAAGGAGAACAGGTGGCAGAAGAAGGGGCAGAGAAAATGGAACCCGGTGGACTGAACAAGCTGGGATCCAGCTCAACGGCGGAGCTACACCCAACAGCCTCTGGAGCCACGGTCGGAAAGCACATGCCTCCGGCGAGTGTGATGACCCGTTTGATACTCATCATGGTGTGGCGTAAACTCATCCGCAACCCCAACACGTATTCCAGCCTCATTGGTCTAATTTGGTCCCTCGTGGCGTTTAGGTAAATCAAAGTCAATCACAATTTGACGGCAGTTTTCTTCATAGTTTAATGTGGTTTTGACTTTTTTGAGTTTTATTTTAGTTATTACTCCATAGTTAGTAATATAAATGTTGTTTTGTTTGCTTTGATAGTTTAATTTACTGTAAATTAATGGATTGCAGGTGGCATGTGCATATGCCTAAAATAATAGAGAAATCCATTTCAATTCTGTCTGATGCTGGTCTTGGAATGGCTATGTTCAGTTTAGGTGAGTGGTCGTAGTTTCTCCAAATCCTTACTCTGCAATAATTTCATTCTTTTCTTTATATGTAAATCCTTTCCTCTTTTATGAAAAAACTGCATTATTACATCAACTCCCTTTTTCAGTATTGTAGATACGTTTACTTTCTCATAAAACCAACAAAATTAAGATCTATGGGTTTCTCTTCCTATTTTGGTAATCTTGTTTTGAAGAGAGTAATGTCAATTATGCAGCTTCTAATTATCTTTATTAAAATATAATAATTTGTTGAAAAAATACAATCACATTATGATGAGCGGGGTACAACGGCACTGAATTGATTGAATGTGATGGTAACACTAACATGGTATGAGAATTATGGATTTGGGGGAGAGCAAGTAAGTAAATCTTGGCCGTCCATTTTTTTGGCGTTTGTTAGCATAAAGTCCTGTTGGCTAGACGATAACGTGAGGATTGCAAAGTGATATAGTAGTGCAATGTCTCCGACATGTGGGCTCTGGCCATGAACCACATCGCTTTTCGGTGCAATGGACCAAAAGTTAGGCAAAGGTTAGAATTGCACCAATCAGGCAGTACTAAAAATATCGTTTCACGAGAAAACTGAAAAGCAATTTCCTATTATATGATATGATACGATACTGTAAATGTAAATCATTTAATTTAATTTAATTAAAGGATGCCTTTTGTTTTTGTTTTTTACAATGAACTTGGAGTGGTTTACCTGTATTTGACATATGCAGGTTTATTTATGGCTCTTCAACCCAAGATAATTGCATGTGGGAACTCTGTTGCTACATTTGCCATGGCTGTTAGATTCCTTACAGGTCCTGCCGTCATGGCTGCAGCTTCCATTGCTGTTGGCCTCCGTGGCACCCTCTTACGTGTAGCTATTGTTCAGGTATTAATAATACTAGTGGTAATTAACTTTATTTCCATTCATAGTTGTTTCAATCAAAATTCTAAATTATTAGCTTATGGAAATTTGATTGTTGAAAATAGGCTGCACTTCCTCAAGGGATTGTTCCATTTGTGTTTGCCAAGGAGTACAATGTCCATCCAGCCATTCTTAGCACGGCGTAAGCAATCAAACTTCCTCATTAATTTTATTGTTTCTCAAAAGAAAGAAAAATGACCCCTTTTCTTAAATGTTTATATTTCGTTGCAGGGTTATATTCGGGATGTTAATAGCTCTACCAATTACTCTAGTCTACTATATATTACTTGGTTTGTAAGTTATCTATATAGTAGTAGCCAACATACAAAGACAGAATGAATGGCCCTTCTCAATCTTTTATAATTTGGGAGTATGCAAATTCTTGGTGACCCCACGCCTGATTGTGCTGTTATTAGCAAGGATGGAGATTTTTCTGGGTGAGGGGGAGCTAAAATCACCACTTAGTATCCTTAAAAGAGTGGAGAATGAGATGAGAGACTTCAAAGTTTCCAAAAGGTTTGGGAACTTCAGAAAATTTGACCAAATGGCCCAAATTCTCAGCATTCTTGTCCCTTATTTAATGTCCAAACTGACGTATTTTTTTCAACTGAGAAAGGGGAGGTACATCATATGAGAGATAGGAGACACAGCAGAGGAAAACAGGGGAAAGCTAGTCAATGAAATTGAAATCTAGAAAGGGCTCTCTTCTAATGAGCATTGTATATTGTATATTTTTATTAGAAAGTAATGTTTGTGCACGGTTTAGCAAATGTGTAGTAGGAAATCAAATTGGAATATAAGAGGAAGACTGTTTCATTTTGCTTTTCTTAATCTTTTGTTTACTTTATTATTCAAAAAAAGACAGAATGAATGGCCCTTCTACTATTGGTACTTTTGTTTTTTATTGTCCACAGATCCCGCAATTATTTGCGTTTGTCGTCTTCTTTGGTTACGTGACTGAATTAGTGGTTTACTAGATTTTTTTCATTTGATGAAATAAAAAGCGGAGAAAAGTCATCTTTGTTATTTTTCGTGCATGAGGATAAGCAGAATCTGGAATAAAGTTGGGAGTTGGTTGGGACCATGAGAGTGAGGGTTGAACTTGTCAGTAGAACACATCTTGTTTCAGGGATCAAGTACTGTTCCTTTGAAGTTTGGTCACTTAGGTGATGGAAAAGAGATAGGGCGAAGAGGCAGAGTCAATAGCACAAAAAATTTCTCTGCTTTTCGGCTATTGATGTGCCCACAACCCTAACTAGCTAGTAACTCATAGTCAGCAGCATCTTTATGGTGGGAGTAGGGATGGTAGGTCGGTCAGCACTCAACTTTTTTACCAGGAAAATGATGGCACACTTCAACCTCGCGCCATCTCATATCCCATTCCCATTCAATCAATCATAAGGGTAGTTCGAATTATGTTCATCTAGAAAGTGTAAAACAACAAAAAAGAAATAAAAAGTATCCTGAAATGGTTATCTCAAACAGCGGTGGACCTATCTCTCATGCGAGGATCAATCGCATATCTGGAAAAATTAAAATTACGCCTACACTCTATCGAAAAAATATACTTTGCACAACTAAAAAAAATTATTTGCATTAAGCCCCTAGTTTTGCATCCAACAACTTACATTATATTATGCTCACACAATCACTCATATCAATTCTTCATTTTGTGTGCACAGGGAAAAAATATGAATTGTGAAATTTATTTAATTAAATATATTAAAAAATATTTTTATTATTTTTTAATAGCGCGCGATTTTAAAAAATTAGAGCCCACCTTAAAGTTGAGAGGTTATGGAGCCATCATTTATGGTTATGGAGCATAAAAAAGACTAGCCTAGGCTTCCACCGGTCTAAAGAGCAAAATAGAGCCCACCTTAAAGTTGAGGGGTTGCTTATCCTTACTTCAATACTAATATAATAAAATCAAGTGTTAGCAAAATCTACAAACTAAATATCTTACTAAAATGTCATGTGTACAAAATTAGGGGTAATTTTGTAAATTTACCACAAAATGATAAAAAATTTGCAGCATTTTAAGACTTACCCCTTTTGTCCCATATTATATGACTTTTTAGCCAAAAAAATTGTCTCATAATACATTACTTTTTAGAATCCCAATGAAATATTAATGTTTCTTTTCCTACCATACCCTTCTTTATTTAATAATATCTCTATCATAACTCTACTAATTTATCTTCCCAATGTCATAAATAAATATTAATTTGGTAAGCTAACTCACAATTTCTCTTTTCAATACAAAATTAAACACTTTTATATGATACAAGATGAGTACTTTATTTAGGGTACTTTGTTTTCACAAAAAGACAAAAAACATTAGCTTTTGTGAGATGTTTTTTCACCTTCTTCTTTTTTCCTTCCTCTCCCATGCCCTCCCACTACATTCTCTCTTCTCCTCGATTTTCTCTCTCTCTCTCAATCTATTTCCTCATATTCTCCTCTTTTCTCTTTCTTCTGCTCTCAAACTTTTTCTCTCCCCTCGACTAATTTTTCAATTTTTCAGCTTTCTCTCCTTACTTTACCCTATCATTTTTCTTATCAATTTAATCATTAATAATTGTAAAAAAAATTAATCATTATCAAAAATACCGAAATAACTTTTTTTAAATAATTTAATTAAAATTATCAAATTAATATTAAATTTTACTATTTACTATCTATACAAGTGTTAGAAAAATATCAAGACTAAACATCTTACTAATTTGCTATTTATCCAAAAACTAAGATAATTTGGTAAAACTACCACTAAATACCAAAAAATTGGTTGCTTTACTTTTTTGTCCAAAAATGGGAACAACACACACACACACACACACACACACACACACACACACACACACACACACACACACACACACACACACACACACACACACACACACACACACACACACACACACACACACACACACACACACACACACACACACACAGAGAGAGAGAGAGAGAGAGAGAGAGAGAGAGAGAGAGAGAGAGACTGAGAGAATTGACTAAATTGTTTAATAATCTTTTTTAAATAATTTAGTAATTTAATTAAAATGATTAAATTAATATTAAATAACCTAAAAATATACTATTACTATAATCTACTAACACTATTAAAATCAACCAATTTAACCACTAAAAATTGTAAAAAAAAATTAATCTTTAAAAAAAGTTCCAAAGTAACTTTTTCTAAAAAATTAACTAAAATTATTAAATTAATATTAAGTTATCTAAAAGTTTCTATTTACTATAACTTACTAGAACTACCAAAACCAATCAATTAAACCACTAACAATTGGCAACAAAAATTTAACCAGTATCAAAAAATTTAAAATAAATAAATTAATAATTTAATTAAAATAAATTAATATTAAATGATCTAAAATAAAAAAATAAAAACAACTGGCAACCGGAGCGACAATTTTGAGAGACTAACAATGGGAGCGACAACACGAGAGGCAACTGCAGAGGCAGCAGAGAGCAGCAACGAGAGTGGCAACGAGATACTGGCAATGGGATCAGAAATGGGAGAGCGGCAACGACAACAGGGAGCGACAACAGTTGGGTAAAACTGTCGCTAACTTTAATATATTGTAATGATCATCAATATAATATATTAACCACTAATAATTTAAAAAAAAAAGTAACAACTATCAAAAACAAAATGATGAAATTAATATTAAAGGATCTAGAATAAGAAATGTAAACAACTGGCAACGAGAGCGGCAATGAGAGACCAGGCAACCGAAGCGACAACGGAGAAGGCAACGAGGAGCGGCAACAGAAGCGTTAACGGGAGCGACAACGAGATACTGGCAATGGTAGCGGTGACGGGAGCAGCAACGGTAGCGGCACCGACAATCACTACAAGAAAACCTTTGTTTTCCCACCAGAATTTCCGACGGACCCATTCTCGTCGCAAATTTCCGACGGATTTCCGACGAATTGTTCATCGGTAAGTATGTGCACATATTTTAAGGCTTTTCCCTGCTTGGTTTTCGACGAAATTTGGTTCGGTAGGTAATTTGCGACGGCTAGTTTCGTCGGTAGTCCGTCGGAAACCTCAATTAAAATTTTAATATGCGCTTCTCATACACGATGCTCACTAAACCTATTCTTCTCTTCTCTCTGTTAAGACTTTTGGCAAGTGTACCTATTGTCGTCGCAAGTAATAAAATTTTACGGTAAGTACCGGTCGTATCCACAGGGATTGCGATTCATTATCAATAGGAAAGTTGTTAATTCTAAGTCGTGATACTTGTGATAGAATTGGTTTATTGTAACAACGAAATAGAAAGTGCAATAACATAAAGTAAGATAGAAGCGAATTGGGATCGACTCATCTCCCCTCTACTCTTATATGACCTTCAGCCACTCTCAAAGTAATTATCCAAATTATCCGATTCAATTCACTAAATTAGGCTAAGAACAATCCCTTGTCTCAAAACCCCTATTACCCTAAGAGTTACCCTAATTCCTTAGGTGATTCATGCCAAAGGGTAAAGCATTAAGTTCAAGAAATAAAGAATTCACTCACACAAATTCTCACTCCTACGATCATCAATGGCGACCGAATGAAATAAGAATTCACGAAACCCAATTACATATTCCTATGATAATTCAAGTCGTGACCTAAGCCCCAATTTCCAGCAAACAAACCCACATTCCTATGGTGATCATAAACCTAGATCGATACAAATATCATGTGTACTTGTAAAGCATTAAGAACATAAGGCATAGGCAGTGGATAAAGTGAATAAAAACTTGACTTGACCATAACAAAGCATTCATACAAGAGTTTTAGGAAGATTCATCTCTCCCAAATCAAAACTATCTAATTACATGGCATAAAAGGGATAAGATAAAAGAGTAGAAGAAGATTACATAGAGATGGATCCATGAGAGCCTTCAAACCCTTGTTCCCAAGGTGTTGGGAAGGCCCCAAAATCACCCCCAGCTGCTGCTCCAAACCCTAGAACTGATCCCAAACCGAAGAGAGAATTCAGAAAACGCAAAACTGATATTTTAACCAAAGTTTCGGCCACGCATCGCGTCGCGATGGTGCCTGGTCGCGTCGCGACTTTCTCCAGAAAGTTTGGTCGTGGCGCGATCGTTCTGGCTGCTTGGTGCGAAGGCTATCTGATCTTTTTCCTTTCTTCTTTTCTCCGTTTCGTCACTAGGCAAGTGTCTGGTTCGCTAGTAAACGCCACATCAAATTGAAGGTTTTTCATACATTTTGTTACAGCTCCACACTTATTACAAAAAACTAAAATTATGCTAAAACCCTTAGCAATCACTACAAGAATAGGCTGATTTAGCTACCAGATATTTCCGAGGGATTTTTTTCGGTCGCTAATACCTGCGTTTCCGACGGAAAACTCCATCGCTACGTGTTTAAGGGTTTTCCCGCTTAACTTTCCGACGGATTTGAAATCCCTCACTACGTTCCGAGGGAAATTTCCCTCGGAAACGCATAAAATTCCGTCGGAAACTTTTCTCCCTTAAAAATAAAAGATAGATTCATCGAATCACTCTGACTTCTCACTCTCCACTCAGCCACACTCACCGTAACCCTAAACCTTCTCCACTCTCAGCCACCATTCTCCCCTTCACGTCGCCGGCGACCGCAACTCTCACCGGCCACCACCGTTCCTTCTTCTCATCACTTCCACTCCCTTCGTGCGAGCGCTGAACCACTCTCCCTCTCTCTCTCTCCGTCTCCCTTCGTGCGAGGTTCTCCCATCTCCGGTTTCGAATCTCACTGTGAACGATCTCTCTCCCATCTCGCGCTCCATTCTGAGTTTTACGGTAAGCATTTCAATCTCTCTCTCTCTCTCTCTCTCCATGGTGCCTCTACTGCTCACCCTTTCTGTTTGCCCTGGTTTTTAAAGTTGTTTATCTTGTTAACACTGTTTAAAGTCAGGTAAACAATATAGTTAATATTGATGTGGTTGGTAACAGAGACTGAAACTACGTGCTTTCTGGTTTTGCTATGTGTATGTAGTTAATTTGTTAGTTTTAAAGTGATATGCAGTCTTGCTGTTGGTGGGAGTCTTGTGGTTTTGTGCGGGTCCGTGTTGTAGCTTCTTGCAATTTGCATTGTGATGTTTTTTTGTTATCCCCCTCCTGGTGTTGGTTTGTGGTTAGGTGATGTTTAAAACCTTTGATTACTTTCAGTTTTAAAGAGTTTTACTGTTTGTGTTTGGATGTTAGGGTTTGGGAGGTAGATTGGGTCTTTCTTTCAATTTAAAGTCAGGTAAACCTTTGATTACTTTCAGTTGGTGGGATTCTTGTGGTTTTGTGCGGGTGGTAGTGTTGTGGCTTCTTGCAATTTGCATTGTGATGTTTTTACAACAAAGTAATAAATAACTTAACTCCATTCCATTCCCCCATTTTCAAGTTTCCATAGCCTTAACTCCATCTGTTACTTGATCTTTGAAGCAAACTAACTCTCATCATTGAGACATAATAAATAAATAAGTTAATTTGGAGTGCTTTGTTTCTATATTGTGATACTGTTGCATTAGAAATATAAGCTACTTTAAATGTTTTGTTGGTTGAAATGTGTAGTTATTTTTGCTTTAGTTTTCTTTCTCTTAGACGATATGATCTTTTCATACTATACCCTTACATGTGTAGTTATTTTCTGTATTTTATGTACTGTTAATCACTTCAATTGTTTTAAATTCTGCAGGTTCCTTCCTTCAAAGGTAGCCGCTACGGCTATCCGTAAGACTATTCAGGAGTTGTACCACTATCAATGGGCTACTTGGCGTGGGCTTAATCACTACAAGAAAATCGCTCATTTGCGACGGCAATTTCCGTCGCAAATGGGCTTTTTTCCGTGGCAAATTCGCTTTTGCGACGGACAAAAAGCCGTCGCAAAACAGCTCGTCGCAAATTCTTTGCGACGAAACTCCCCGTCGCAAATTGTCCGTCGCAAATCCGTCGCAAAGCCGTCGCATATATCCGTGGCAAAGTCGTCGCAAACTCTGACAACTTTCGTCACAAAGCCGTCGCAAATCCGTCGGAAATTTTAAAAAAAAAATTAAAAAAAAATTAAATTATACCTCCACAATACTATTTAATAGTTATATCTATAATACAATCATTTCTGATTGACTGAGTTCTAATTTTTGGACAGCATAGCAATAAGTAAGGTCAATGTGACAACATTTACAACATTTAAAACAAACATATTTGCATCAGGAATAAATTACAAATAAGAAACTGATCTTTTAACAGCTCCTCCCAGAAATGTGTTCTTTCTGAACTGTTCACAGTTTCCATTGCTCTTTTTTGTGCTTCCTCCTCTGCTGCAGCCTCAGCCTCATCGACATGCGCAAAATTTGCAACCTAGATCATATAATTCATTCGGTCAATCAACAACATAGGGCCCAAACAAAAACCAACCAACATATATGCATAGTGAAGTTATAGAATCATGACTAGTGAATTGCCAAATTTATTGCTTTTAACCTTTTATTGTCACATAAGCAGGGCTAAACCCTCAAACATAGGATGAGACCATTGACACAACAAATTCAGCAATTACTGATAAGATGAACAAATTTCTTTCCTTTGTTTTATTTTGGAGACTTGACCATTTTCTTATTTCATTTGAAATGAAGCAAAAAGGTTCAAAAAAATTACAGTCTCAGTCTATATATAATACAGTGCACACTATTTACAAACTCTCCACTTTTGGGGAGAGGGAAGGAATGGCAACAAGAATCTTAATTGACAAGTTGGGATAGCATACCAAGGTGTGTGCAGTGCCAAAATACTAATATCAGCTCCAAGATGCAACTTATCATCCATTTTCAGCAAATATATCAGAAAACAGCTACTCTGAAAGAAGTTTCAACCATCAAAAACTAAAACGTGATATAAAAGGAGAACCCCAGTTAGAGAATTTCTCCATTCTATATGGCATAGGACATTCAAGAAGAAAAGGAGAATCGTGATACTTCAAGTTATAATGCTATTGCTAGCCTCTTATGCTGATTTTTGTGCATAGATGCAGAAACGAGACCAATTGTTACAGAAGTGCTTATATTAAAAACAAATATGTTATACAAAAGGTATAAAAAGGTAAAAATAGAAATAGATGGCCATACCTGGACTAGTTGAGAACCTGCTAACTTCAGAAAAGTAGCAAGGACACTTGAGTTATCTGGTTGGGTACTTCCAGAGATGGTTTTGGTGCTATGCAATTCTGTGGCATGGCTGAAGTGAAGTAGAAGAAGAAAAAGAAAGGTGAGCACATTCAAAAAACATAACAGACTTTTAAACAGGATATTGACAATCATGATAACAAAATGCTGCAACCAAAGTAACATGACAAGTGAACACATTCGAGCACACAACTGCATGCAACTATCAAAAAAAGAAAACATTATTTTTAAAAAGGATGTTGACAATCAATGATAACAAAAAATGATGCAACCACAGTATCTCATTACACAGGAAGACCATAAAAAGAAAAATTGAGAATTTACAAGTATCAAATCTAGGAACGACAATGCAACTATCCATGCTTAAGAGAGACATTCAATTCAAAAGCCAATCATATGCTTTGCTGAATAATTCAGTCATCACAGAATTTATACATTGGCCCCAACTTGCTCATGATATATCAAATAGAAATACCACAACTAAATCAGAGCAACATTATCATAACATTGTATATGATAAACTGAAAAAAGAACATAAATTATGATAATCCAATTAAAATGCCACAACTAAATCAGAGCAAGATTATCATAACAACATTGCATATGACACACTGAGAAAGCAAACATAAAACATGATACTTGCAGAAGGTCACTTCACCTTATACTTAGCAACCTCTTCGCTAACTTCCTTCAAGTCACCTTTGGTAAAAATCAACCCCACATTTCCCTGGTTCAATGAACAAACATTATTCAAATCCCAAAAAAAAAGAATCAACAACAATAACAACTCTGAATCTAGTTTAGTAATTAAAACATCAAAATTCCATTGTAATACATAACCAAAGTTTGGAGAGGAAGAGATTAGGGATTAGGGCTCGCGATTGCAGATTTACAGATTGGGGATTAGGGTTTTTGGTTTGGAGAGGAAGGGAGGCGATGGAGGGTGGACGGCGATGGAGGGCGATGGTGGGCGATGGAGGACGATGATTGAGAGCAGTGAAGGAGCAGAGAACGAAAGTGAGCTGAATAACGCGACTGAGAGAGCCAGAGAGGGAAGCTGAAGCTTGCGACTGAGAGAGGGAAGCTCGCGACTGAGAGGGAAGCTCGCGAGAGAGAGAGAGCGCCAGAGAGAGAGAGAGAGAGAGAGCACCTGGAGAGAGAGCACCTGGGGAGAGCACAAGAGAGAGAGAGAGAGCGCCTGAGGGAAGCAGGAGAGAAAGAGAGTGACAATAGAAAGGGAGAGAACGAGAGTGCCTAGGTTAATGAATTGGGATTCTGAATTTGCGACGGGCTTGCGACAAAACCTTCGTCGCAAACTAGCGACCAACATCCTCTTCCATCGCAAAGTAGTGACGAACATGTCTTCCCGTCGCAAATTATGAGCGGGATTGTTACCGCCAATGCACAATTTCACTTGCCGTCGCAAATCCGTCGCAAATTAGCGACGGGTAGTTGTCCGTGGGAAACTTTCGTAGCAATATAGGCTTATTCTTGTAGTGAATGAGCTTGAGCGAGAGCATTTTTTTAACGCTTTTAGAGTAAGTGTACCTTTTAACATATGCCTTTAAATAATTTGTTAAGTTATTTAATAACATATTGTCTTCTCTGTAGTCAATAGCGGTCGTAGCGGCCGCTATAGCGGCATAGCGTTGCGTAGCGGTCCCTAGGTGCTACGCAATTTGCCGTTGTGTTGCAGTTTTGAGTAGCGGTCGTAGTGCCGCAAATGGCGGCCGCTATAGCGGCCAAATAGCGCTCGTAGCGGCCGCTACGATGAAATTTCATTAAAAAATCAGTTTTTCCGTCACTTTTAGTCATTCCCTCTTTTATTTAGGCTTTTTGATCAATTTTAGCAAACTGAAACAGTGAGTTTAATTTGTGCCTCTATTCCTCTTTCTTGCATTGTTTCTCTTCTGCATTCATTATTTTGCATGTTTCATTCATCTATGCTTCAATGTTTGTGTATTAATTTTGTGCATTCTTCTATTTTTGAGCTCTTAAAAGCTCTATTTTATTTTTTCTGCGCACTCTGCTGAATACTGAATACTGTTTTATTTTTTCCAATACTGAATACTGTTTTATTTTGTGCATTCTTTCCAATACTGAATACTGAATACTGTTTTATTTTTCCCCTCTTTTATTCTGAATACTGATACCAATAAAGCTTGGCAATGGAATAGTCTTATCATGCATTTTCAGTTTACTAGCAGCAGTGCACTTAAACACATCAGCAGCAGGAATACTGAATACTGAATACTGAATACTGTTTTATTTTGTGCATTCTTTCCAATACTGAATACTGAATACTGTTTTATTTTTTCCCCTCTTTTATTCTGAATACTGATACCAATAAAGCTTGGCAATGGAATAGTCTTATCATGCATTTTCAGTTTACCAGCAGCAGTGCACTTAAAAACATCAGCAGTAGGAATACTGAATACTGAATACTGTTTTATTTTTTCCCCTCTTTTATCATGCATTTATGATTAATTCTGAATACTTTTATGAACATCAGCAGCAGTGCACTTAAAAACATCAGCAGTGCACTTTTATGATTAATTATGAAAACGTGTTTGTTTTTGAGTGTTTTTTGTTTTTTATGCAGAAGAAAGTTGGATGGCGTAAGTCTCAGGAGGCCGTCGTTGAGAAGCTTTTTCATAAGAAAGCTACTGAACGACTCGCCGATATGCTCAATGATATCCGTAGGCAGAGGAGTCAGCCTGGTTGGATGGGAGATCTAGTCTACCGTCACCTACAAGACCAATGGAATGATCCAAAATACTTGGCTAAGTGTGCGCAGAATAAGAAGAATAGGGCATCAGAGAAAGGAGGAAGCGTGCACACTGGAGGTTCTATCTCTATCTTGCAGCATGCAGAGAGATTGGTATATACTTCAACTTATCTTTTCATGTCATTATAATTAATTATAATTTATCAATTAGAAACTTATGTTATCGATTATAGGCCAAGAAGTGGGGCCGAATGCCACATGTGGATGAGCTCCACCGCCACACTCATATTAGGAGAGGCACGGGCGACTTTGTAGACGAGCGTGCTCGCATTACTCAGGTATATATCTCTTTTTAAGATAATTTCAATTTGAAAATATTATTTTACCAATGACTAATTTTAACTTGTGTATTTAATAGGAGGAGTTCCACCGACGATTGTCTCAGTTAAGTATACCAGTCAATCCCGCTGAGCTAGAGAAGTTGAAAGAGGTGTTGTGGAAAGATACTGTTGGAGGCCCCTATAAGAGTCGCCTGTACGGGACAGGAGACATGTATACCAATTTGTTAGACTCTGGAGCTTCGACGAGCGCGGGCCTTTCCTCCGAGCACCTTAGGATCATCCGGGCATTGACAACGCAGGTTGCACAATATCAGGAGCATGCTGCACGACAGGAGCAGCAGCTTGCACGACAGCAGCAGCTACTTGACCATGTATATAATCATGTCGGGATTCCAGTACCTCCACCTGAGTCGCAACCGCCCGAGCAGGACAACCCCCCCGCCCAGCATGGCCAGCCTGCCCAACAGGACCAGGACCTGGATGATGGAGGTGGTGATGACATAGACCATGCTTATGAGAAGGGTTATTGATGGCATCTAGGTAATTTGTCGTTGTTTGGCACTTGTTGAATTAGTTTTAAATGGTCTCGCTTTTGGACTTAGTTTATGTGATTTTTAGTTACATTGGTTTGGAAATATAAGTTAGCATATATGATATTTAGTTATATTGGTTTGGAATTATAAGCTAGTTGAAATTATTTGGTTTGGATTGAATTTCTAGTGAATTGGTAGGCTGAGTCTGAATTAAATTGGCAGCGAAGTAAACAGGTTGCTGAAAATGGTTGCTGAAAATTATAAACTGTGAATTGGAGTGAATTATAAACTGTGAATTATAAACTGTGAATTGGAGTAAATTGGCAGGGAAGTAAACAGGTTGCTGAAACAGGTTGCTGAAAATGGTTGCTGAAAATGGTTGCTGAAAATTATAAACAGGTTGCAGTGAATTGGAATTATAAACTGTTGTGTTTGCAAAATGTAAACAGGTTGCTGTAAACATTAAATTTTTTGTCTTGTGTTTGCTGAAAATGAGTACTAGGATATAATGGAGGTGCAAATGCAATGAATATGAATATTCATAGTCATAACAACCTTGCTTCTTCTATTGAGTCTTTGAGTTCTATGAATCAGGACTTGCACTGGAAAGCTGCAGCAGCAAAGATTAGCTACGCTTTTTGGAGGAGAAAACCAGAAAGAAAACAACAGTGTTTCACTTGAGAATGGGAACCAACTGGAGTGGTAATGCAACCAACTGGAGTCCTGGACCTGCTCATGATAATGCAACCAACTGGAGTCTTATGGTACTTAGGAAGATGAAATTAATGAATAGGCCAACTCTTTTAATTATTTGTAGACAGACTCCTTTAATTATATCTTAGTTAATTATGTATTGTTCTTTACAGTGGACACTGTTTATTGGCTCTCAAGCAAATTAACTAGTATTATGCCAAGCAAATTTACTGACATTGTTGAATCTAATCTAATTGATTATGCTAATTTGTTTGGATCTAGTCTTATGTGGGTTCTATGTAATTACTTATTGTACCCATAGGATTATCTTAAGTGCTCAATTTGGGGCCGGTTGGACTTTTCGAGGTATTTGACATTTGAAATGTTCAAATGGTTTATTGAAATTTTCTTAAGTTTAGGATGATACCTCTTTCGATTTCATAGATCTTTGAATTAATTATAGGCTAGTTAGCTGAGTCTGAATGGGCAGGAAAGCAAAATAGAATGGAGCTGTCTGAATGTAATGGAAGGATTTTGGAAAATTATTTATCACTTCGTACCGGCGGAATTTCCGACGGAATTTTCTTGGAAATTTACGAGGGATATTTCCCAGGGATTTGCGAGGGACGTTTCCGAGGGATTTGCGAGGGATATTTCCGAGGGTTTTGCGAGGGATATTTCCAAGGGATTTGCGAGGGATTTGCGACGGAAACGTTTCCGAGGGAAATTTCCGTCGGAAATCGTTTGCGAGGACCATTTATCCCACGGAAATTCCGTCGGAAACGTGAATTAGCGACCGATTTTCCTGCTTTTCCGAGGGAATTTTCCCTCGGAAATCACCGAAATTCTTGTAGTGAATTGGCTGAATCAAACAATAAACCACCGACATTTTGGTTGCAAACTGAATGAAAATCATCATATAATAATGACTCAACACAACCCCAAACTTAGATCATTGCTTGTCCTCAAGCAGTTCACTCAATTCAGGCTGTGGCAATTTGTTATTCAGCTTCCACATTGTTCACATACCACAACTCCTTCAACACATCAGAAGATATCATCCAATCATAATATAGTAGCAAGACAATTGAATTGGAAAACACAAGATCATAAGCAGGCAAGCAGTCTCAAGTCCCCTCTTTTTCACACATCTCACTACTGTTTCGCTCTTTGAGGTGTTTATGGTGTTCACTCATTTCACAATACCTGCATCATCGTTTCATAGGCTTGAACAAGTACTATACAAATCAATACACATGAATTGCACACACACTATTTGAAGACTTTCAAGGTTATAGCAGGGCTTAGGTAAGGGTGGACAACATTTGGATAAGTAGGTTACAAACTTGGAGTTAGGCCTACCTCTCTCTTTGTCAATTTCAGCACTATTGTTCACTTACCCATTTTCCCCAAAGCATTCCACAAGAGAAGGAACTATTCACTTATTCTTTATGTATAACTTTTTTTTTTCTTTTTTATTTGAAATATATGTATATATATTTTTTTTCTTTTTTTTCTTAAACTTTATATGTTCCTTTCTCTTGTATACCACCCCAAACTTAGAATGTTGTTATTCCATGAGCAACCCCAAACTTAGAATTTTTCCCACTCTCATGCTTTTATCTACCTAACTCCAAGTTAAGAAAAACTAGGCTATGATTTGCAGGAAAAATAAAAATAAACAATTAGGCTCAGAAGGGCTAACAAGGGATAACAATTAGTGGGTTGGCTTGAAAGGCTCAGGGGTGCCAAACAAAAAATTTGCCTCAGTGTGTATGTAAAACATATGCATGACAGTTAAGTACAAGCTCAAGTTCTGCAGACTAATGCAAGCAAGGAATAATCACACAATGAATAAAATACGTGTTTGGGCTCAAACCTCACAGCTGGGAATAAGAGATGGAACTCAAGAGAACCTGCCCACAGATGATCCAGATCTTCCTCAACCTTTGACTTGGCCTCTAATACTATCTGATGATAAAATCTGATTTGGAGGAGTCACATGGTAGCTGCAACATGTTAGGCTGAACAATCACCACAGAGAACCAGTTCAAAGATTGCGGTGCATCATCATCAATGTACAAGCTAGACAGCAACCAAAATGCAACATTAACTTTTTCCGGTTTGCCTTTTACGATCTTCCAATCTCGGGGTCAAGCAGCAATTCTTTCGAATCTCGCCCCCGCATAATTAGCTCGCTGAAACACTAAACAAACCATCAAAAGGTCCAACATAATAACTAAGGATCTGAATAAATAAAACCAAAATAAAATACTGAAATAAATAAAATAAAATAAAATAAAAAACAACTAAGAATCAACTCATTGCCTTATCAATAATGAAATCAACAATCCCCGGCAACGGCGCCAAAAACTTGTTAAGACTTTTGGCAAGTGTACCAATTGTCGTCGCAAGTAATAAAATTTTACGGTAAGTACCGGTCGTATCCACAGGGATTGCGATTCATTATCAATAGGCAAGTTGTTAATTCTAAGTCGTGATACTTGTGATAGAATTGGTTTATTGTAACAACAAAATAGAAAGTGCAATAACATAAAGTAAGATAGAAGCGAATTGGGATCGACTCATCTCCCCTCTACTCTTATATGACCTTCAGCCACTCTCAAAGTAATTATCCAAATTATCCGATTCAATTCACTAAATTAGGCTAAGAACAATCCCTTGTCTCAAAACCCCTATTACCCTAAGAGTTACCCTAATTCCTTAGGTGATTCATGCCAAAGGGTAAAGCATTAAGTTCAAGAAATAAAGAATTCACTCACACAAATTCTCACTCCTACGATCATCAATGGCGACCGAATGAAATAAGAATTCACGAAACCCAATTACATATTCCTATGATAATTCAAGTCGTGACCTAAGCCCCAATTTCCAGCAAACAAACCCACATTCCTATGGTGATCATAAACCTAGATCGATACAAATATCATGTGTACTTGTAAAGCATTAAGAACATAAGGCATAGGCAATGGATAAAGTGAATAAAAACTTGACTTGACCATAACAAAGCATTCATACAAGAGTTTTAGGAAGAGTCATCTCTCCCAAATCAAAACTATCTAATTACATGGCATAAAAGGGATAAGATAAAAGAGTAGAAGAAGATTACATAGAGATGGATCCATGAGAGCCTTCAAACCCTTGTTCCCAAGGTGTTGGGAAGGCCCCAAAATCACCCCCAGCTGCTGCTCCAAACCCTAGAACTGATCCCAAACCGAAGAGAGAATTCAGAAAACGCAAAACTGATATTTTAACCAAAGTTTCGGCCACGCATCGCGTCGCGATGGTGCTTGGTCGCGTCGCGACTTTCTCCAGAAAGTTTGGTCGTGGCGCGATCGTTCTGGCTGCTTGGTGCGAAGGCTGTCTGATCTTTTTCCTTTCTTCTTTTCTCCGTTTCGTCACTAGGCAAGTGTCTGGTTCGCTAGTAAACGCCACATCAAATTGAAGGTTTTTCATACATTTTGTTACAGCTCCACACTTATTACAAAAAACTAAAATTATGCTAAAACCCTTAGCAATTGGCTGAATCAAACAATAAACCACCGACATTTTGGTTGCAAACTGAATGAAAATCATCATATAATAATGACTCAACACTCTCTACTCACGCTGTTCTCTTCCCTCTTCACTCCGCGACCCAACCTCTTCTCTTCTCACTACTCACGCTACGACCCAACCTCTTCATCTCACCATCAGCCATGACCCAACCTCTTCACTCTACGACCGACCCATCAACCACGACCCACATCCTCTTCTCTCGCATCTCAGCACAACGCGAAGTCGCAAAGCTACCACGCCATCCTCCGTCTCTGCTCCACGCCTCTACCTTCTGGTGAGCGTTACTTTCTTCTCCATGCCTCCCTCCTTCGAGTTTGCCATTTTTTGTTGCTTTTAGGTGAGAAATTGATTTTCCCCCAAAACCCTAAATCCTCAATGTTGAATCTTTTGAATCTCTGATTCGCTCTCTCTCTCTCTCTCTCTCACTATGATTTCTGAATCAAAAACCCTAACCTTTGAGAAGTCCATTCGCTCTCTCGCTCCACAATCTCTCTATCGCTCGAGGTTCACATGTTTCCCTTAGAAGTCCATCGCTGAATCAAAGTGAACTAGGATCTCTCTAGCTCCATTCGCATATCTTCTTCCATTTACGGTAAGCACCACTCTCTCTCTCTCTCTCTGAATCAAACTTAATATGGGATATGTCTCTCTCTGTATGTAGCGTTTTTGTTTTGGAACAAACCTGTATATATGAAGCTATTTGCTAATTGCTATTTTGGTGTTTGTTTAATGTTTGTCATTCCTTTTAATGTATATAGGGTTTAAGTGTTTCCAAGTTTGGTTTGGGTTAGAGTGATTCTTGTCTATAATACTTGTAGGTTATATTAGATAAATTGTTTAGTTGTTCTTATTTGGGGTAGATTGATACTTGTCTATAATACTTGTAGGTTATATTAGATAAATTGTTTAGTTGTTCTTATTTGGGGTAGAAAGCTGTCTTTGGTCACTAATGATTGTTACAAATATGCTAATCTGAAGAACCATGTGATCTAGTTGAGCTTCTTGGATTGCAGATTTGAAGAAAGGCTTGAATTTATTTATCCCTTGAGGTACGATTTTTAATTTTTTTGAGGATTTGATATGATTCTGTGTCAAAATAATGCCATGCTCATGTTCTTGTATGATTGGCTTAGCTATTGCAGTCTAATTGCAAGATGAAATTTGAGTTGGTTACTTGCTGGATGCAGTGGCGGACCCAGGACCCCGGGGTCAGGGGTGTCAAATTTTTTAAGGCCAGTGTCAAATGGGTGCAAAACTTGGTCTACCTAGTGCAATTTAAAATTTTCAGGGGGTTCAAAATCAAAATTTCAGGATATTTAGACTATTTATATAAGGTGATAAGTGCAATTTTTTTTTCCAGGGGGTTCAACTGAACCCCCTAGTAACAAGCCAGGTCCGCCACTGGTTGGATGTATGTCTTCTTCCTCTGCACATAATTTAATGTACTTTTTTAACTCTTGGACCTTATCTTGTTTCAATGCCTTGGTATAATTGTGGCTGCTTTTACTATGTTAGTTAGATATAATATCCTAGTGGGTGTTTTAGAAGCACATGTGGACTCTTTGTATCAATTGTTGTTATGTAATATTGAGATGCATGGAAGTTATTTGTGCTGAACTAACAAATATTGGTACTACAGGTGGCTGACTTTTGTGTCTCCCTACTATTTATTTACTAGGAATAATGGATAGTTGAGATTTAAAAATCTACATGCCCATAGACATTGTATGAATCTACTTATGTTGTTTTTAACAGGAGAAAACACATCTGCCTGCAGTACTGCAGTCTCTGGGATGCATAGCGCAGTTCGCAATGCCTGTCTTTGAAACTAGAGAGAGTGAAATTAAAGAATTTATAACAAACCAGATTCTTAGAAGTGATAGTGTAAGCATTTCATACCCCTCTGAATGGTGTGCTCGTTTGTAAAATAAACTAGAAATAATTGTTTTTCATCTAGATGTATGCTTTGCTGTTTCAGAAAGAAGATCGTACTAGAACATCTTGGGTTGATAAAAGTGATCTCTGTATGTTAAAGGTTGGTAGGAAAAAGTCTCTTCTGTTTGTTTTAAGATATTTAGGATAGAATTTTGTTCAGTAGATACATCTGAAAATCCTTATGTTTGATTTTTATTTAACATTTAATTTTCTTTTTCTACGCGTGGCCCCCTTCTTTTTCTTTCTCTGCTGCATTAAAATCTTAGTAAAGAGCTACTTGCCTGTCAAAGATGCTCATGTTCGTCCTGATTTTGACAGTCTTCTAGATATCCTTAGGAACATTCTATCTTATGGTGAAATATCAAAGGACCTACAATCAAGGTATATCAGCTTCAAAATTATATATTTTATAGAAATTTTAAACTAGGATTGTGGGTCCAAATAATATATACTCATTTATGATCTCTTGCAGTTCAGTTGATAAGGCCCATTTGAGGCTTGCTTCTGCGAAAGCTGTTCTTCGTTTGTCAAGACATTGGGATCAAAAGATACCTGTTGATCTTTTCCACCTGACATTTGTCTTGTCTATAACATTTAATATTCTTTGTTCTTTTAAATTGGACTTACTGTTTCATTGATCCTTTGATGTTTGATGCATGATTCAGAGAAGCTAAACCTACAAAATGCTTGCTGCAGTTTTATGGTTGGGGATGTGATTATTAATAAAGAGTTAGTAACGAAGTTAGTAAGTACTAAGTTAATATCCTTTGATGTGATTGTTAATAATGAGTTAGTAACTAAGTTGGTGATTAAGAATTGCTTTTATGTGGAGAAATGAAAGGCTGTTTTACAAGCTTCTAATTAATCATGATGAGGAGCTTGCCAGAAATATGGGAGCATCTTCATGTATCCTCAGGGTCTTCATATAAGCTTGAAAGAGAAGTTGTAACACCCCTTTTCTACCCTTATATTACACGTCATTTATCAGAGTAATCCCTTTCAAAAATATTATTTTCATTGATAGAAAAGAAATGCTACAATTTCGTTAAAAACAAACTCATCAATTTCACTCTTCAAATTTGCGCAACAAAACATCCTTCATGGAAAATCAAATCCTCAAAATTCACATCACAGCGGAATAAACAACAACTCACCAATAACTCTCAAACACGTCTCAAATATATCAATAAGATCATTAAAACAACTAATTAAATCGTTTATCAAAATTCACCCACGCCCCCTAGGTGTTACAGTACCAGAGAGCGACACAAAATACATCCCAAAAGCTAAAAGGAAGGCAGCAGATCCTTCACTCGCGATTACCTGCAGCGTTGCCACAATAGAGCAACATTCCAAGCAGAAGGGGTGAGAATTTTAACAAAACATAATCCAGCATATGATAGAGTAATGGAGACAAACAATTCTACAACATCACTATTAACGTCACGCCATCATCACCGAACACCAATTCACAACACAGTTTGGCAACAAGCCACAATCATGATCATGCATGTAAATGCAACCCCCACCAGGGCATATGCATGATGGTACCATATTCATCACAATTAAGAGGCCGAAGCCTATTCTTCACAGAAGGCCGAAGCCTATTCTTCACGATATGCACATGCCATGAGACTCTATATACACATGTGCATTTCATCAAAAACACTCACCTGGAGTACTCATCATCATCGTCATCAAACACTCATAGAGTGTATTCGTCACAATTCATCCCAATCACATTACATCATTATTAAAGCCATACTCATAGAGTATATTCTTCACAATTCATCATAAATCATATTACGTCATTACCACACATATCTTTTTTTTTTTTTTTTGAAATTTGGGTAGCCACACATTTGGAGTTTGGAAAAACGTCCCGTTTTAATTTAGTAAACACCACATCTTATTTGAAAGAACCTCACATTTTAAATTCGGTAAACACCACATTTATTAAGCTTGGGAAACACTATATTTGGATTGAGAAAACGTCACATTTTTGCTAGTAGAAACGTCACCATTCTATGGAGGAATATCACTTTTGAATTTAAGGAAAACACCGCATTTTTAATTGGGGAAAACTTCACATTTTGTGGAGAAACATCACATCTACATTGGAGAAACAAAAAAACTTCACATTTAATAGTGAAAACATCATATTTTCATTGGGAAAATATCACATTTTTAATTGGAGAAAACGGTGTGAAAACAGCAAGAAAAACAGTGGAAAAACAGTGAACAACAGTGGGAAACAATGGCTCGCGCTTGGGGCGCGAGTGGGGCGCGAGTGGGGCGCGAAACAACAGCAACAACACGCCCAGCGCAGCACGCCTTGCGCCTGGGGCGCGACCCGAGCGCGAGTGAGGCGCAGATCAGCAGCAACAACAGGTCGCTTGCGGAATGTTCAGATTTTCAAAACTTTCATCCAGACATCATCCAATCATCAAAACACAATTTCATCACACATTGTTCATTGCCCAATTCAACACAATTTCATCAAGACATCATCAAATTTATCAAAGAACAATCATCAAGAATTCATCGAGTAATCCCTCAAAATGTTCATCAAAGCAAACTTCGAAAATTCCCCGAAGGGAAACGTCAACAACTCATCAAACAAAACCCCAACATTTCAATTACACCATTACACCCAAAAATCCCACAAAACCCCAATCACATACTCGATTTTGTTGAATTAAAATGCTCACCCTTACCTCGAATATGAATGATCTGAAGAAGACGAGTGGAAGCACGAACAAAATCACAACAACACAACGATCAGCTCGCGATCCTTCTTCCTTCGAAACCGTAGCCACGCCCACTAACAAAACTCGAGAAAATTCCCTTCCTTCCTCTCTCCTCAGCGCCGTACGGTGCTCCCTCTCTTCTCACTCTCTCAAATTTCGTTTTCTTTCTCTGATGCAAGGAGTGAGGCGCAAAACCCTAACCCCTTAGCTTCAAGAGCCTCAGGAGCGCCTAAGCTATCGGGCTTGGCTTCCTGGGCCATTTTTCACCACCCCTGAGTTGCCAACATCACCCCCCCAATACTCGTTCCACTTCCTGAACCACACCCATCACTTTAATTAAATTAATCACGCCTCCGACTAAAATTTAATAATTCAACTAATCAAATTAATTAAATTAACTAAATTATTTTTCGGGGTGTTACAACTCTCCCCTACTTAGGATTTTTCGTCCTCGAAAACATACCTGATTCAAATAACTCTGGATACGACTCTCGCATCCTGTCCTCCAGCTCCCAAGTCAGGCTTTCACCAGCTGCCCCAAACCAAACGACCTTCACCAGATTGATCTCCTTACCTCGCAAGGTCTTCACTTCACGATCCTCAATTCGTACAGGCATGGTCTCCACAGTGAGATTGTCCCGCACTTCCACATCATCTGGTTGAATCACATGAGACGGATCCGCAACATACTTCCGAAGCTGCGACACGTGAAACACGTCGTGCAAGTTCGAAAGGTTAGGTGGTAAGGCCACCCGATATGCAACATTTCCAACTCTCTCCGTAATCTGATACGGCCCGATGAATCGAGGAGTCAACTTCTTCGATTTCATCGCACGCCCAACACCAGTCATAGGTGTGACCCTCAGGAACACGTGGTCACCAGCTTCAAATTCTAAATCTTTCCTTCTCTTATCATGGTAGCTCTTCTGTCTACTCTGTGACGCTTTCATTTTCTCCCGGATCGCCTTTACTTTCTCAGTAGTCTCTCTGACTAGCTCAGGTCCAAGTACTAAACTTTCCCCAGTTTCATACCAACACACCGGAGTCCTGCACCTCCGACCATACAACGCCTCAAATGGCGCCATCCCGATACTGGAATGATAACTGTTGTTGTAGGTAAACTCGATCAATGGAAGATGGGTATCCCACGCACCTCCCTGCTCTAGAACACATGACCTCAACAAATCCTCCAACGATTGAATCGTCCTCTCTGTCTGCCCATCAGTTTGAGGATGATAAGCTGAACTCAACCTCAATTTCGAACCCAACTCCTTCTGCAAACTACTCCAAAAGTCCGAAGTGAACCTTGGGTCTCTATCCGACACAATGCACAAAGGAACGCCATGCAACTTGATAACCTTATTTTATATAGGTTATTTATGCTCCTAATACTTAAGTCAAGCTTATTTCTCAAGTAATTTTAGTGCTTAAATATGTGAATATATGGATATTAGAATAAATATAGGTTATAATTTAAACCTTGGGCATAGTTAATGCCTTTGTGAATATGTTTGATGCTTTGTTTTAGCGCTGCAGCGTGTGCTATCAAGGAAACGCTACAGCGTTATATGACGGTTGACCTTTGAGATATTTGTGTGGCCACTTGAGGACATGATGAGTCACCACCCTTATCTCTTCCTCTCAGCTGGAATTGTTGACTTTCAAGTGGATGCTAAATTACACTTGGCGCCTCCTAAATGGAACCCATGTGATAGTTGTTGCATTCCATCATTACCACTTTTTGTAAAGTGCTTTAAGGATAATATCTAAGTCTAATAATCATCATGTAATATTATTATTCTATTAAGGCTTAGATATTATTTAGATTAATTAAGATTGCTTCTAAAGGAAGTAACGGACGTAGACAAATATTGTACCTTGGAAGAAGAACTACATACATACGTAGTAGCCACTCTCCATTGATACACTTTTAAGCTTTTATTTTGAGAATAGTTCTTCAAGTCTTTTATCCAAGGTTTTGCTCACGCCTCAACTTCATCTCTTGTATGCTACTGGGGATCATTGGATTGCATCTTTTGCAACCACTCTTCTCTTGTCTTCATACGGTAATACATACTCTCTAGTTGTATTATGTTGATGGAACTTGTGATGAGCTAACTTTGTTGTAGTTGGATTGTTCTTGGTATGTAATGAACCTTGAGTAACTTTTGTATAATATTATGATGTTTGTGTTTTATTCCTTGTGTCATAATACTTTCAATCTTGGTTTGGGAATGATCAACTAAAACAAGGTAACTTTGTGAGTACAGACATGGTTCACAAAGAGAACTCAAGGAATAATATGAATGAAAACCCTTTAAAGACATTTAAAGGAAGCACTACTTAACTCTAGACATAGGGGAGTAATAGTTCATAAGGCAAATGTTGTAAGATCTTAATATACAGGGGTAAAACTTATTTAGAGCCTAGACATAGGAGTCTTGTAACATAGCCCTGACGAAAGTGACTGAAAGGCACGCCACCAAGGCGCTACAGCGTCTACGGATTTTTAAGCGCTACAGCGCTTAACGCTACAGCGCTTAACGCTACAGCGTCTAATATTATATGAGCATTACTCTTGGGAACTTACATATTATTGAGCTATCCAACTCACCTTTAATTACTTCAACTTAATACTGTTTTATCACAACTTATGATGTTTACAACTCTTCACCTTTACTTGTTACTTAATTCTTTTCACTAAGCTTCTAATCACTTAAACTTTATAGATTAACTCCAATCCCTGTGGGAACGAACTTTACTTATCATTATATTACTTGTTGCGATTGTGTATACTTGCACATCACCTTTTCGCACAACAAGTTTTTGGCGCCGTTGCCGGGGATTGCATTTAATTTTCATTGTTTAAGTTTTTAGTAAACTTAGTGCCTATTTTATACTGGTGTGTTGTTTCTTGTTGCTGCAGCAGTAGACGCTACAGCGTATGCCCAGGTCTCAACCACCAGAATTTGAACCATACTCAGAACCAGAGAGAAGGTTCAGGAAGCTAAGACATCTTCACAGGCTCAGACCCACCATGTCAGAACATAGCCATAGGACCAATTCTGGTAGAACTAACACTCTAAATGGCAGAACTAGCTCTGGTAGAGGAGGGACTGAACCAGGTGGAAGGGGTAGAGGTAGACATCAGCAACCACCCACTCCAACCTTACATGACCAAGAGGACTGGTACAGACATCAATTCATAAATGAAGGACCTGCTCAAATGGTAAATGACAGAGATAGACCAATGAGGGACTATGCTGTGTTTGATCCACAAACCATGGAGACAAGCATAGCAAGACCTACTCTCAACACAGCTCAGTTTGAATTCAAACCTATGATGTTCCAAATGTTGCAAAAAGTGGGACAGTTTGGTGGTGCTCCTCAAGAGGACCCATATTTACACTTAAAGCAATTTTTGGAAGTCTGCAGTAACTTCATCATTCCAGGGGTAAGTGATGATGCATTCAGATTAAAGCATTTTCCTTATTCCTTGAAGGATAGAGCAAAGGCCTGGTTAACTTCTCTTGAGCCTAACTCTATCCATACTTGGAATGAAATGGCTGAGAAATTCTTAGCAAAATATTTTCCTCCAAGTAAGAATGCAAGAATGAGGAATGAGGTTACTGCATTCAGACAAAGAGATGCTGAAACACTGTTTGAGGCATGGGAGAGATGGAAGGAGCTGTTGAGAAAGTGCCCTCATCATGGTATACCTGTGATTATCCAAATGGAAACCTTCTACAATGGACTAGATCCAACAACCAGACAAATGTTAGATGCTTCTTCAGGGGGTGTGTTGTTGAAAACCTCCTATAATGAGGCATGTGAACTGATTGATGACATTGCCACAAATAGCTATCAATGGCCTACAGAAAGGTTAGCTCAGCAAAAGAAGGTAGCTGGTGTGCATGAAATAAGTGAAGTTTCTGCTTTATCTGCACAGGTTGCCTCTCTTACTAACATGATAAAATCTATGAGCACATCAAACGCTGTAGCGGTTACCGCTGCAGCGGTACATGAACCTACAGTAGCTGTTATTGAGCAAGCCTCTCCAGGGGCAGTAAGCTGTGTATACTGTGGAGGAGAGCATTTGTATGAAGAATGTCCTGGTAATCCTGTCTCTGTGAACTTTGTGGGTTTCAATAAAAACAATAATCCCTATTCAAATACATATAATCCTGGTTGGAAGAACCACCCCAATTTCAGATGGGGAGCCAACAATGCAACAGCACCTAATTATAGTGCTCCAGCAAATCCACCAGGATTCCCTGCTCAGAACTACCAAAGACAGAATGCCCCTGTGATAGATAACTCATTAGAAGGATTGATGAAAGGTTTCATGAGTGATTGCAAGACAGCCCTAAAAACTCATGAGGCTTCCATTAAAAATCTAGAAGTACAGATGGGGCAGATGGCTAATGTCCTTTCCCAAAGAATCAGTGGATCATTACCATCCACTACAGAAGCTTCAACTTCAGGTACTGCAGGGAAGGAGCATGTAAAAGCTATAACCTTAAGGAGTGGGAGAGATTTGATAGGATCATCAACTGTTTCAGATGATGAAAAAAACAAAAATTCTGAAAAACAAAAAGAACCTACAACAAGCGCTACAGCGCCTGAACCTACCGCTGCAGCGCCTGTTGTTGAAAAAACATCACCATCGCCCAAAACTATCCCAACATACCCAGATCCTCCATATCCTCAAAGACTTCGAAAGGCTCATGAAGACAAGCAATTTAACAAATTCCTAGAAGTCCTTAAACAATTGCACATTAATGTTCCTTTGGTGGAGGCTCTCCAACAAATGCCTAACTATGAAAAGTTTATGAAGGATGTGCTTACTAAGAGGAGGAGACTAGGGGAGTTTGAAACAGTGGCAATGACTGGGGAGTGCAACATGTTGATGCAAAACAAGCTCCCACCCAAATCAAAGGATCCTGGCAGTTTTACTATACCATGCTCAATTGGAAATTTTTACTCTGGTCGTGCCCTATGTGATTTGGGAGCCAGCATAAATCTCATGCCTAAGTCCATATACACTCAGCTAGGAGTGGGAACTGCTAGACCTACCTCACTTACACTGCAGCTAGCTGATAGAACTCTTGCATATCCAGAAGGAATCCTAGAAGATGTTCTAATAAAGGTAGACAAATTTGTATTTCCTGTTGATTTTGTAATCTTGGACTTTGATGCAGACAAAGAAGTACCCATCATACTGGGGAGACCATTCTTGGCCACTGGAAGAACTTTGATAGATGTGCAAAGAGGGGAATTGATCATGAGGGTCAATGACCAAGAAGTCAAGTTCAACATTCTCAATGCTATGAAATTTCCAGATCCCAATCTTGAAGAGTGCTCCTTTGTGTCTGTTATTGATAAAGTAGTTCAGGATCACTTCCAGAAAAGCACAGATCACCTGAGGCAATTACTGGATAGCAGTGAAAATACAGCATCTGATACAGAAGCTACAGGAGAGGAGGAACAGACAGCCAAAGAAATTTGGGCGAAGAAATATGAATCTTTGGAGCAGGAGAATTCAGACATGAGAGAGGATCTCCCCTCCACTGAACAACCACCAACTCTGGAACTTAAAGAGTTGCCTTCACACCTCAAATATGCTTATCTAGGTAATAATAATACTTTGCCTGTTATAATTGCTGCTGACCTTTCTGAAAAGCAGGAACAGGATTTGATTCAGACGCTACAGCGGCATAAAAAGGCAATTGGTTGGCAAATGTCAGACATAAAAGGTATTAGTCCAACCATTTGTATGCACAGAATAGTGTTAGAAGAAGACTCTAAAAATTACATTGAAGGGCAGAGGAGGTTGAATCCAATTATGAAAGAAGTGGTGAAGAAGGAAATCATCAAGTGGTTGGATGCAGGTATTGTATACCCCATTTCTGACAGTGCATGGGTTAGTCCTGTGCAGTGTGTGCCAAAGAAGGGAGGGGTAACAGTAATAACAAATGAGATGAATGAGCTGCTTCCAACCAGAAAAATAACAGGCTGGAGAATATGCATGGATTATAGGAGATTGAATAAGGCAACAAGAAAGGACCATTTTCCATTGGCTTTCATTGACCAGATGCTGGACAGGCTAGCAGGTAAAGAATTTTATTGCTTTCTTGATGGTTATTCAGGTTATTACCAGATTGCAATATTACCTGAAGATCAGCAGAAGACTACATTCACTTGTCCATATGGCACCTTTGCTTTTAGAAGGATGCCATTTGGCCTGTGTAATGCTCCTGCCACCTTTCAAAGGTGTATGATGGCAATTTTCTCTGATTACATTGAAAGATCCATGGAAGTCTTCATGGATGATTTCTCTGTGTTTGGAGAAACATTCCATCTATGCCTATCCAACTTGGAAGAAATCTTGATTAGATGTGAAGAAACTAACCTTGTGCTGAACTGGGAGAAATGCCATTTTATGGTGCAAGAAGGTATAGTTTTGGGGCATAAGATATCCAAAAAAGGATTGGAAGTGGACAAGGCTAAAATAGAGGTCATTGAGAAGCTATCTCCACCAACCAACATCAAAGGTATTAGAAGCTTTTTGGGGCATGCTGGGTTCTATAGGAGATTCATAAAAGATTTTTCAAAAATCTCCAAACCTTTATGTCAACTGTTACAGCATGATAACCCCTTTATATTTGATGAGCCATGCATATTAGCCTTTGATAAATTAAAGAAAGCTTTAATAACAACACCAGTTATTATAGCTCCTGACTGGAGTAAGCCTTTTGAGCTTATGTGTGATGCTAGTGACTTTGCCATTGGAGCTGTCCTTGGGCAAAGGTATGATAAAATTTTTCACTCTATATATTATGCTAGCAAAACACTTGTAGAAGCTCAAATGAATTACACAGTCACTGAAAAAGAACTACTAGCCGTGGTCTTTGCATTTGATAAATTCAGATCATATTTGGTTGGCACCAAGGTGATTGTCTTCACAGACCATTCAGCCATTAAATATTTGATAACAAAAAAAGATGCAAAGCCTAGGCTAATTAGGTGGGTTCTCCTACTCCAAGAATTTGATTTAGAAATAAGGGATAAAAAGGGAGTGGAGAACCAAGTTGCTGATCATCTTTCTAGATTAGAAAGGGATATTGCAGGTACAGCAGGTGGGGAGATCAAGGAATACTTTCCAGATGAACAGCTGTTGGCAATGACTGATGACTCATCAACCGCTGTAGCGGCCAATGTAACAACATTTGATGCTGCAGCGGCTGAACCTGCAACACCTTGGTATGCTGATATAGTGAACTTTCTGGTTAGCAAGGTGGTACCTGCTGAGATGACTTATCAGCAAAGGAGAAGGTTCTTCCACACAATGAAACAATATTATTGGGATGAACCTTTTCTATACAAGAAGTGTCAAGACCAGTTAATGAGGAGATGCCTAGCAGAGGAAGAACAAATTCAAGTGCTACAGCACTGCCATTCTGCACCAAGTGGTGGGCATTTTGGTGGTGTTAGAACTGCTGCAAAGGTATTGCAATCAGGCTACTTTTGGCCTTCACTTTTTAGAGATCCTCAAGACTTTGTAAAAAAATGTGATAGGTGCCAAAGAACAGGGAATATTTCAAACAAACATGAAATGCCTTTGACAAACATTCTAGAGATTGAACTCTTTGATGTTTGGGGAATGGATTTCATGGGACCTTTTCCCCCTTCTCATGGAAACCTATACATTTTAGTAGCTGTAGACTATGTCTCAAAATGGGTGGAAGCTGTTGCTTTACCCAACAATGATGCAAGGTCTGTGAGCAAATTTTTATTGAAAAACATTTTCACTCGTTTTGGAACTCCTAGAGCCATCATAAGTGATGAGGGATCTCATTTTTGTAATAAACTAATTGAGACCCTATTGGCTAAATATGGAGTCAAACATAAAATAGCAACTGCTTATCATCCACAAACTAGTGGTCAAACTGAATTGTCACATAGAGAAATAAAAAGGATGTTGGAAAAGATGGTAGGGCCTTCAAGAAAAGAATGGTCAATACATCTAGATGATGCTTTATGGGCCTACAGAACAGCTTATAAAACACCTTTGGGGATGTCTCCCTATAGGTTGGTTTATGGGAAGTCCTGTCACCTACCAATTGAACTTCAGCACAAGGCCCATTGGGCTCTAAAAAAACTCAACTTTGACTACAAGAAAGCAGGGGATGCAAGATTGCTGCAACTGAATGAGTTGGAAGAACTTAGGCATTTTGCTTATGAGAATGCAGCAATCTATAAAGAAAAAACCAAAGTATGGCATGATCAAAAACTGATAAAAAAAGATCTCACTGAAGGAGGACAGGTATTGCTTTACAACTCCAGGTTAAGATTATTTCCTGGAAAGTTAAAATCTAGGTGGTCAGGCCCTTTTCAATTGAAAAAAATATATAGTCATGGGGCTGTGGACCTCTATGATATAACAACCAATACTACCTTCAAAGTGAATGGCCAAAGGGTTAAACAATATTTTGGTGAAAATGTGGTAAGGGACAAAACCACAATTGAGCTTAAAGATCTCTAATTTGAAAGAGAAAGTCTGGCTGCAGACTTTAAAAGCAAGCGCTCTTGGGAGGCACCCCAAGGATTCTAACAAAATTTTTATGTTTATTTTCTATGCAGGAAATTAGGGCTAACGCTATAGCGGTTGCCTATGACAATGGCGCTGTAGCGCTTGTCTTAAATCAGGGCTGGGTGAGGTCAAACAAAAAAATAAAAAAAGATCTTGCTCAGGATGAGCTGGCACTGCACCCCCATCCCTAACCTGACAAGCACGTGCACCTACTCACCTGCAGTTGTCAAATCAACAGTTTCATCTTCTCTTTCCCACTTCACTCTCAAAACCGTAACTTTAATATCCACAACTCCCCACGCTACCATTTTCTTTTCTCTTTCTCTTTCCTAAATCTCTGAAACTGCTCGCAACCGTTACACTCACCACTCATAACCTCCATTTCTTTTTCTTCCTTCGTCCCAAAACACACCAACATTTCCCAAAGCACCCAGAAACAAATACGCAAGTTCTTAACCAACCATGACAAAGAAACAAGCCACCCTAAAACGATCTGGTAAGGGAGCTACTAAGAAACCAGAAACCTCAAATCCTACCAAAAACACCATGGCTAAGGCATCTCAAGATCCTCAGAGGTTTTCGAAGATGGATTTCATAGCTGAAAGAGGATTTAAGACAGAAAGTGCTCCTGAGGCGTTTTCAACCGCTGTCACAGCGTTGGGATGGGAGAGCTTCATTAAGCATCGCAAAGACTACATGACGTCCTTGGTACGGGAGTTCTATTCTGGCATTGAAGAACCTAAGGAGGGAAAACCTCAAACCCATTCACTGGTAAGAGGAGAAACTGTGAACTTCAACTCCAGAACAATAAATGATATCTTCCATCTGGGCTATCATGGAAAAGCGCTGGAAACTAAGGTATTGAACTGGGGAGACGAAGAAATGGAAGCTATTCGAAGAAGGATTTGTGTGGAAGGAACAACGTGGGACAAATTTGGAGCTGAATACAAAATTAAAAAAGCCTATTGTCATACCCCAATTTTGTCCGGCTTAGGTCAAAACCCTAATTTTCAATCAAAAATAAATCAAGTCTTAGCATTCATCCTAGAGGTTAGGAAGAGCATCATGCTTGCATCTTAGAAGTTCCAGAATGCATTTTAGGGTTAGAAAAGCATTGCATGGCATTTTAGAGCACTTTAGAGCATGTCTAGGGTTTCTAAGGTTTTTCCTAGTTCAAAGGGTATTTTGGTAATTTCGCCAAAAAGACTTATTTTCTCATCATTTCTAGAGTTTTAGAGTCATCCAAAGGGTCTCAGGATCATTGTTAGAGTGGAAATGAAGTTTGGAGCAAATTAGGGTTTTTGGGACCAAAAGGGTATTTTGGTCATTTCACTAAAATAAATAATTTCTCGGTAAAAACCATTATACATCTCTTGAGGAATTTATGTGAATCCAAGTGAGTATAGTTGTGTATTTTTGTGCATCATGAGAATATTTTTGGCATGAAATTCGGTTTTTGAACAAAAGGGCATTTTGGTCATTTCTCACAAAAGGGTCTATAAAAATATTTTTTGCATGAAAATATTTTTTAATAAGCCTCATGCATGAAAATATTTTTTAGAAAGTATAAAATTGATTTTATCATGCATATAATGTATTCTTGATGAATAAGGAAATAATCGATTACGTCATATCCTTCCTTCAAGCAAATAATCGATTATCTACTCTGAAAATCAAGCAAATAATCGATTATCTACTTGAAAATCAAGGGGATAATCGATTATCCACTCTGAAAAGCAAAGGGGATAATCGATTATCTACTCTGAAATAATTCAGGAGCATAATCGATTATCCCATGTTCTCACTAAGGACCATAATCGATTATCACCTATTTTGGAAAGTTTCTATGATTTTGGAAAGCACCTAATCGATTATACCAAGGCTATAATCGATTATCCTCCTGAAAATAGTCAAGAGCATAATCGATTATTGACTCTGGAACCCAAGGCACATAATCGATTATTGAATCTGAGATCTAGAGCACATAATCGATTATGCACACCAAGTTATTTCCAACATAATCGATTATCATGCTTCCTAAAATAGATCAAATCCAATTTCCTATAAATATGACGCTCAAATTTCATTTCCAGGGAGATTTTCACGAACACACATTTTCACCACAATTTCACAACTCCTCTCTGCTTCTCAGACACAGATTTTCACGAGATCAGAGAAAAAACCCATTTTTCTCGAAATCTCTCACATTTTAGAAAAAACTCTTCTACGCTTTATTTTTTCGCTCTATTCGTTCCGTTGGTCCGTCTGAGCTGATCTTCTGCAAGAGTTAGTTGGAGTTGCGTTCTTCAAGTGGTAGTATCTGCCTTCATCAGAGGTATTTCTGTCTTTATATTTGTTAATAGTTAATCATTGTGATCCATGCCAAAATTGCCCTATGTGATTTAGCTTAGTTATAGTGTCATTGTTGATGATGAACCACATGATTCCCACTTATGCCTAGTGCATCATGTTCTAAGTGGTGAAGATGGTCTCAGATGATTCAACCTCCCCCTTTCAAACCCTTTTAGTTTATATGTTGTTTAAGTTGATGATTGGCAATGTGATTCACACTTGTGCACTTGTGCACTTAATCTTAAGTGTGAGGATTGACCAAAGTGATTCAACATTCTTTGATACTTTGGTCGCTAAATAATTTGCTTGCTTATGCTGGCCAATGATCATGATTGAGGCAACTTTTTTTGCTTGAGCTTACAGCGCCATCGTCTACTCTCATATAGAATATCATCAATACTTAGATAGGTCCATTCCTTACATTGCATCTTCCACTAGATGTGCATTTAGATTCCCTTGCGTTTTGTAGAAATATTTGAGTATGGTTCTCGCCTAGCATCTTCCACTAGATGTGCATTTAGGTTCAATCTTGCCTACTCTTGTATTTTTGCTTGATGCCCAATTCAAGTTCCCTCCTTGCCTATCTATGCGTTGTGATCTACTATGTGTAGTTTAGACTTGATTTTTGTTTGCGAATTCAAATATTGTTGCTTAATGATTTGATTCCGCTGATTGCATTATGCTTGAATCCACCAATTCTTTCTTGCATTCATTGTTTTTCATTTCTAAAACGACCTGGCACAAAAAAACGGTTACTAGTGGCAATCCATCACAACCTTTGTTGGTTTGATTGCCATGAAAGCCTCAATTTCAAAAGAATTGTCGTAAGCATAAAGCAAGCTACTAGTGATAATCCATCACAACCTTTGTTGGTTTGATTATCATGAACGCGTCCAATTTCAAAAAGCATTTTTCTAAGTATCAAAGAATCAAAAACAAGTTATTAGCGGTGGCCCATCATAACCATTGTTAGTTTAATCATCAAAGCAAAAAGACTTTCATTTTTAAGGCTCGTTAGAACTACGTCGCTTTGATTCCCATTTTGGGATACGTAGGAGCGAGTCAAATTCTCGTCAAGCGCAACCATAAAAAGTTTAGCATTTGCATAACAAAAAGAAAAGAGTCATTTTCATCACTTTTGCAAACCAAGATCATTTTCAGGACGAAAACCTTTTCCTTTCTAAAAACATTTTCAACCCATTGTCGCTAGTGGCTAATCAGAACCTTTGTTCGTCTAGCCATTGGTAGCAATGTCTTTTTCCCAAAAGAACAACAAGCGATGATCACTCATAACCTTTGTTAGCTTGATCATTCGTGCCAATAAATCTCTTTCGAAAACCACTTTCAAAAAGACAAATAAAAAACGGGTTGCTACTAATAGTCAATCAGAACCTTTGTTCGTCTGACTGGCGGTAGTGACTCTCATTTTCAAGAGTACTTAGCGGTGATTACCCATAACATTGGTTAGTTTAATCATTCACTAAATGCTCGTCCTATTTCAAAAACTCACTAAAAAAGGATAAAAAACAAAAACTTTTCAAAAAGAACCAAGAACTACGTAGCTTTGAGTTCTCCATCGCACCGGGAGATACGTAGGAGCGGGCCATGTCCCGTCAAGCACTTTTTTCTAAAAAACCTTTTTTTCCCCCCTTCTCACCTAAAATAAAATTTTCATTAAAGATTTCCCATTCATCTCCGAATAAGAAATAAATAGGCAAATCTAGGTATTTTTCAAATCAAACGTTAAAACCACACATTTAATTAGAGGTTCCCTTTCGGTAGAAAGGACGTGCGCGGTGCTAACACCTTCCTCGCACGTAATCGACCCCCGAACCTATATCTCTAGTTTCAAAAGACCATCCGCCTTGTCCAAAAGACCTTTTTTCAATGTTTTGGTCTTAAAATTAAAATATTGGTGGCGGCTCCAACTTATTCCACGTTGTACATTGAGAAACCCAAACCGGAGATTTTTCGGGGTGCAACAGCTGGCGACTCCACTGGGGACTAAAAAACACTTTTTTTCAAAAGTGGGTCAAGCCTAATTAATTAAGTGTGTGGTTTGTGTGATTGATTTGAACATCTTGCTTTGCCTCTATTCTTCTTCTTTTTTCATAAGCATGTTGCGTCCATATGCATTCTTCTTCAATGTTTGCTTTTGTTTAAAATAATAGATAGTTACTTCTTTGCTTAAATGCTTAGTTCCCTCATGCATATTTCCCCTCCCTTGTCATGTCCCCTTCTTCTCAGCTCCCTTTCTGAGGTAAGTAATGTGTTTGTTGTTGGCACCCTAGATTAGTTGAATTTGATTGGTATTGAACCCTAGGGTAGACGACATGTTATTGATTTCTATTGTCTGGACTGTTCTGGATTTTCATTTGCAGGTAGGTTAGTTTTTTTAAGGAAATGCCCTTCGCACACACACACTTGTACCTTGAGGCTACATGATTAGAGAAAGAGACCATAACCCAGGTCTGTTAGGATACCATAAGATGAGTGGATTCGAGTAGTGGGAGCCCATCAGGACCTTTGTCCGTTTGGCTACTTACGAAAGTTTCAATCAGAGTTGTGCTCTTTCATGATGCCTCGTACCTAGCAGTTTGCTGCATTTACGGGGATTTTCATGAGAGGGACTGTGGCTCTGATGACCTTTGTGAGGGTGTGAATAGAGCTACATGAGAAGATTATCCCTAAAGTGCCTTAGATCATAGGTTTTACCCCCTTTTTAGGTCACAAGGGCTTTCCAAATCGTGTGCTGCATTGTTGCATTCAGTTCAATCAATTTTTCCTTCAAAATTTTCGAAAATCAAAAAAGATATGCTTTTCCTTTTCAATAAACGCCTATATGAGGTGGCATATAGTGTGAAAATTTTCAAATTACCACCTGTAAATATCCTCTTTCTACAAAAACACAAAAAAAAAGAAGCATCCTTGCATCATCGCATCATTGCATCACTGCATCATTGCGTCATTTGCATTAAATAAAGTTCCAATTTTGAAGAAAAAAAAAATCATTGTGAGCATCATGCATTTCATTGCACAAAAAATAAAAACAAGAAAGCATCTCATTCATCATCAAATTTATTCAAAATGTAGCATTCATGCATCATTTCATTAACCTCATCACTTTAGTTCAAATACATCATTCCTCCATACATGCATCTTTCAAAAAAGGAAGGGGCGTTGGCATTTCATACTTCGCCTTGCCTTTAAAAAAAAATAATAATAAAAAAAGAATAATAATAATAAAAAAAAATCATCATTTAGAAAAAAAGCATCATTCCTGCATCTTTCATCATTCAAAAGAAAAAGGAGGCATCAGCATTTCATATCTTGTCTTGCCTCTTGCATCATTCATCACCCAAAGATGCATTGGCATTTCATATTTCGTCTTGCACAAAAAGAAAGCATCAAAAAGAAAAAACTTTTAGAATAATCACACCTTTCAAGTAGACATGCTTTCATGCATTTCATCTTCATCATGTATACATCATAATGTTTTCATCCGTGCATTGCGTACAACAAAAATGTTGTGATGAGAGACGAGATGTTCTTGCAAAGTAATCTTTTCTTTTTGGAAAAGTTTACCCTCACTCATTTGCAAACTCAAGGTGTTCCAAGGCACTCAGTTTTTCACATCAATAGCTCATTTGTATTTCCTTCAAAAAAGGGGATTACATCTCATCCATTCCATGATAAAAGACCGAAACAGTTCATCAAAAAGTTTTTATATCATGTTTTAACCAATGTCAATTCTCTGTGAAGCGTTCTTCTAGTAAGCATGCATGCCACGTGCAGTTTCTCTTGTTTGAGTCAGTCAATTTCCTTCATTTATCATCATTCCCCATCCAAGTCTAATCCCGCCCCGTCCACCCCTAAAGCGCATATTCTCTCCCGTCAGTGCATACTTGACTTTTGGTTCATTCCCACTAACACTTTAAGTCCTCCATGCTGGGGCAATTCTGTGATCACTAATTTTCCTTGTCGGTATCATATTCCCTTAGTGCAAGTCTTTCTAAAAAATATAATAAATAAAAAAGATAAAATAAGCTCGCTAGGTTGAAAACCCGCAAAGGGCGGCCTAGGCAAAAATGAGCGCCCGGTGGATTGAAAACTCGCAAAGAGCGGTCCAGGCAAAAATTAGGGCACAAAAAAAGGGAAAATAAAAGAGCAAAGACATGAAGATAGATAAATTATTGTCCTAAAGTTAAATCTTACAGAAATAAGTAATCAGGATTTGAAATGAGATTTGGCCTTCTCTCCACACCCTCAAGAACCTAAAATCCCAGAAAGACCATTCCCTACCCCTCTTAAGCCAAAGATTCAAAATCACAAAAACACCCTTTGTTACCCATCTTAAGCCAAGAAAAGCCCAAGATATCCCCATCACTCCCGACAAGGGTTAATTCCACATCAAAGATGGTATATCATTCACACCCAAGTCAAAAGGAAAGGAAATCCGCAAAAGGAGGGGAATAACAAAGTTTCAAAAAAGAGAATCCCAAAGTGAAGAAAGGAAGACAAATGGAGTATAAATTAAGAGTCAATACATTTTGCCATAAAGCATAAGAGCTCCCCTCCCAAAAAGCCCTCAATTCAATGGGCTCGATCATTTCTCCTTTCAAAAAAAAAAAAAAAAAACAGCCCTCAATTCATTGGGTTTAACCATCTCTTCTTTCATAAAGCCTTCAAACACCTCACCTCATCAAACCTAGTAACTACCCCCTTCATAAACCATTGACCATCGGCCAACGCTGAATAAGACCCATCCTCCCATCAACCCCAAACTCTCCGATAAGCCCAATCATCCCTTCTCCACAAAACATCACAATCCTGCAAAGTCCATTTCGATCAATGACCGGTTGCTTTCGTTTTCTCAAATTTTAATTTTAAGACGAATAAGTTTATCTGTTTACAATGTGTTTGCTCAAAAAGAAAAACAAACAGTCAGAAAAAAGAAAGCTGACAAAATAAAAAGAGGGACTTGCACTCCAAAGCACATTTAAGATGCATTAAAACAAGGTTTAGTGATCACCAAATGAGGCTTCTCTTCATTACCAAAGTCAAGGCATTCATAGAGAACCAAAGATTTACACTGAGGACACCACTCAGATCTAAAAGTTGGGGCATCCCCTTCACCTCTCACACCACTCAACTTTGGGGAGGTTTGTTCATTGCCCACCCCATTCATATATTACCCTCAGTTCATAACCGTCACCATAACTCTGCCGCCTTTCACAACCTCACTCAAAGAAACCATTTGAAATGTCATTCGAAAGTGGGCCAAGTGTGTTCCCATTCCTTCACCTCATTCATTCCTATAAAACCTCACCGGGGCAATCTCTCAACTCACTATCCTAAACAAGGCCTTGTCATTCTAATTGGGGCAGCTTTGTCCTTGTTATGACTGGGGCAACATCAAACTCTATGGGTTGAGACTAAATCTCTTTTGCTCCACCTTTCATTTCAAAAGCCGAAGCATTCCCAATTCATCATCTTCTACACCCCTGGATGTTGTCACCACTAGACAGGGGCAAGCTATTCGCTATTCAAAGACCTGAATTGGGGCAATCTTGTATCTCTTGAGCCCTCATGAGCTTCGGTAACAACCATGTCTGTCATTCCTTCACTTGCCATAAAAGTCCATGCCCTGAACCAATTCCAAGTTAACTGACTCATTCATTCACATTTGCACTCCTATGCATGCTTACTAGATAATGCTTCAAAGGAGAGAACACAAGTTGTTTGCGTGATATCTAAAATTCAGTCATCATGGAAAGAAAGAGAAAACAAGTGAGGTTGTTTGTAAATAAAAACCTTGAGAACACCAGAGTTTGAGTCAAATTCAATTTTTCAACAGAATGGTCAATAATCATCTCAAGTCCTTGCATTCAAAGTCTCGCATCTCATCATCACAAAAATGTTTACCTCATACATCTAGGCATTATAGCATATGCATCAAAGCATTACATTTGCATCTTCACATTTTGTGCATTCATCACATAGCAAAAAGAAAAAAACGTTCCACGTCAGTTGCACAGAAAAAGCAAAAATCTTTTCGTTGCATTGGCATCATATTAATGTTCGCACTTCATAAAAAGAAAAAAAAAAGAACAAAATCATTGCATGTCATTCATCACTAGAGCATTACATTTTGCATCAGATATTTCACAGAAAAAGCAAAGAAAGCAAAAAGAAAACAAAGAAAAGACAAAAGCATTCCATGTCATTCATCATCAAACATTAAAACAGTGCATATGCATCATATTAACGTTAGCATTTCCATAAAAGAAAAAGAACAAGAATCATTGCATCAAACATCAGAGCATTGCATTTTGCACTTCATAGAAGAAGCAAAAAGAAACAAACAGAACAGGAGCATTTCATTCATCAAAGCATCAATCACCGCATACATTTGCATTCAAACAATATAGTTGCATCACATCATACTTGCATCTCATAGAAGAAAAGAAAGCTAAAGCATCCCATGTCATTCATCATTTCATGTTATTCATCAGCAATATTCACACTTCATAGAAAAAAGACAACGAAAAGTTTTCCATTACATGTCATCTGTCATTCCATTAAAATACATGAGCATTCATCAAACACCAAAGCTTTGCATTCGCATACCCTTGTTTCTTAAAAGAGCAAAAAGAGGAACCAAAGAGGAAAAAAGCAAAAGAACAAAAAAGGTCAGGCATTGCATTCATCAAGCATATAGGAACAGTAGAAGACCATGCATTCATCCGACATAGACAAAGGAAATAAGAAACTCATCATTCATCATAAGAAAAAAGAAAACAGCAATCATGGCATTTGCATTGCATGCATTTTTCATTTTCAGCTACAGGTACAAAGAGAGGATGAGCACTTCGGTGTTAGCCCTCGCCCCCAGATTCCAGAAAATGTTCCCCCAAGTTGGGAGTTCAGAAAGAAAAAAGAAAAGAGAGAAATAGAAAAGAAAAGAGAGCGCTCAAGCGCGCATTGCGGATCGGAGCACAGAGATCATCGCTCCCTTCTGCCCAGGTCTCACATCGTGTACGAGCAACGCGATGGACCGCAGCCCCATGTGAGGTTCAACGGAATAGTTGTATCAGCCTAAGATACAGTGGACGCCGTGCATTGATCAGTATATCAGTTCCGGAGCTGATAACGATCCCCCCCGGTCGCTCGAAAAGGCCAACAGGAAGAGCGTGCTCCTCAAAGCCATGTGCAAACTCGGATTCGTCAAGAGTTCGTTTAAGGATTACAGGTTTTAGGCAGCCTGGGCAATTTACCGCTTTCTGCACGCAAGTGCCCATTTTACTTTTCTGTCTGCACGCAAGTGCCCATTTTACTTTTCTATCTGCACGTAAGTGCCCATTTACTTTTCTGTCTGCACGCAAGTGCCCATTTTACTTTTCTGTCTGCACGTAAGTGCCCATTTTACTTTTCTGTCTGCACGCAAGTGCCCATTTTACTTTTCTGTCTGCACGTAAGTGCCCATTTACTTTTCTGTCTGCACGCAAGTGCCCATTTTACCTTTCAGTCTGCACGTCAGTGTTCATTTACTGTTTTCGCATCAACACGAAAGTGTCTATCTTTCCACAAAAAAAAAAAAAAAATCAGATTTCTCCAAATGGACAAAATTGGTATAATTTCTGAATTCTTTATTTCTATTTTACCTTCGAAATATGTCTCGCGCAATTCATATTTCTTGGTAAAATCCAAATAAAGAGGGGCAGCTGTCATACCCCAATTTTGTCCGGCTTAGGTCAAAACCCTAATTTTCAATCAAAAATAAATCAAGTCTTAGCATTCATCCTAGAGCTTAGGAAGAGCATCATGCTTGCATCTTAGAAGTTCCAGAATGCATTTTAGGGTTAGAAAAGCATTGCATGGCATTTTAGAGCACTTTAGAGCATGTCTAGGGTTTCTAAGGTTTTTCCTAGTTCAAAGGGTATTTTGGTAATTTCGCCAAAAAGACTTATTTTCTCATCATTTCTAGAGTTTTAGAGTCATCCAAAGGGTCTCAGGATCATTGTTAGAGTGGAAATGAAGTTTGGAGCAAATTAGGGTTTTTGGGACCAAAAGGGTATTTTGGTCATTTCACTAAAATAAATAATTTCTCGGTAAAAACCATTATACATCTCTTGAGGAATTTATGTGAATCCAAGTGAGTATAGTTGTGTATTTTTGTGCATCATGAGAATATTTTTGGCATGAAATTCGGTTTTTGAACAAAAGGGCATTTTGGTCATTTCTCACAAAAGGGTCTATAAAAATATTTTTTGCATGAAAATATTTTTTAATAAGCCTCATGCATGAAAATATTTTTTAGAAAGTATAAAATTGATTTTATCATGCATATAATGTATTCTTGATGAATAAGGAAATAATCGATTACGTCATATCCTTCCTTCAAGCAAATAATCGATTATCTACTCTGAAAATCAAGCAAATAATCGATTATCTACTTGAAAATCAAGGGGATAATCGATTATCCACTCTGAAAAGCAAAGGGGATAATCGATTATCTACTCTGAAATAATTCAGGAGCATAATCGATTATCCCATGTTCTCACTAAGGACCATAATCGATTATCACCTATTTTGGAAAGTTTCTATGATTTTGGAAAGCACCTAATCGATTATACCAAGGCTATAATCGATTATCCTCCTGAAAATAGTCAAGAGCATAATCGATTATTGACTCTGGAACCCAAGGCACATAATCGATTATTGAATCTGAGATCTAGAGCACATAATCGATTATGCACACCAAGTTATTTCCAACATAATCGATTATCATGCTTCCTAAAATAGATCAAATCCAATTTCCTATAAATATGACGCTCAAATTTCATTTCCAGGGAGATTTTCACGAACACACATTTTCACCACAATTTCACAACTCCTCTCTGCTTCTCAGACACAGATTTTCACGAGATCAGAGAAAAAACCCATTTTTCTCGAAATCTCTCACATTTTAGAAAAAACTCTTCTACGCTTTATTTTTTCGCTCTATTCGTTCCGTTGGTCCGTCTGAGCTGATCTTCTGCAATAGTTAGTTGGAGTTGCGTTCTTCAAGTGGTAGTATCTGCCTTCATCAGAGGTATTTCTGTCTTTATATTTGTTAATAGTTAATCATTGTGATCCATGCCAAAATTGCCCTATGTGATTTAGCTTAGTTATAGTGTCATTGTTGATGATGAACCACATGATTCCCACTTATGCCTAGTGCATCATGTTCTAAGTGGTGAAGATGGTCTCAGATGATTCAACCTCCCCCTTTCAAACCCTTTTAGTTTATATGTTGTTTAAGTTGATGATTGGCAATGTGATTCACACTTGTGCACTTGTGCACTTAATCTTAAGTGTGAGGATTGACCAAAGTGATTCAACATTCTTTGATACTTTGGTCGCTAAATAATTTGCTTGCTTATGCTGGCCAATGATCATGATTGAGGCAACTTTTTTTGCTTGAGCTTACAGCGTCATCGTCTACTCTCATATAGAATATCATCAATACTTAGATAGGTCCATTCCTTACATTGCATCTTCCACTAGATGTGCATTTAGATTCCCTTGCGTTTTGTAGAAATATTTGAGTATGGTTCTCGCCTAGCATCTTCCACTAGATGTGCATTTAGGTTCAATCTTGCCTACTCTTGTATTTTTGCTTGATGCCCAATTCAAGTTCCCTCCTTGCCTATCTATGCGTTGTGATCTACTATGTGTAGTTTAGACTTGATTTTTGTTTGCGAATTCAAATATTGTTGCTTAATGATTTGATTCCGCTGATTGCATTATGCTTGAATCCACCAATTCTTTCTTGCATTCATTGTTTTTCATTTCTAAAACGACCTGGCACAAAAAAACGGTTACTAGTGGCAATCCATCACAACCTTTGTTGGTTTGATTGCCATGAAAGCCTCAATTTCAAAAGAATTGTCGTAAGCATAAAGCAAGCTACTAGTGATAATCCATCACAACCTTTGTTGGTTTGATTATCATGAACGCGTCCAATTTCAAAAAGCATTTTTCTAAGTATCAAAGAATCAAAAACAAGTTATTAGCGGTGGCCCATCATAACCATTGTTAGTTTAATCATCAAAGCAAAAAGACTTTCATTTTTAAGGCTCGTTAGAACTACGTCGCTTTGATTCCCATTTTGGGATACGTAGGAGCGAGTCAAATTCTCGTCAAGCGCAACCATAAAAAGTTTAGCATTTGCATAACAAAAAGAAAAGAGTCATTTTCATCACTTTTGCAAACCAAGATCATTTTCAGGACGAAAACCTTTTCCTTTCTAAAAACATTTTCAACCCATTGTCGCTAGTGGCTAATCAGAACCTTTGTTCGTCTAGCCATTGGTAGCAATGTCTTTTTCCCAAAAGAACAACAAGCGATGATCACTCATAACCTTTGTTAGCTTGATCATTCGTGCCAATAAATCTCTTTCGAAAACCACTTTCAAAAAGACAAATAAAAAACGGGTTGCTACTAATAGTCAATCAGAACCTTTGTTCGTCTGACTGGCGGTAGTGACTCTCATTTTCAAGAGTACTTAGCGGTGATTACCCATAACATTGGTTAGTTTAATCATTCACTAAATGCTCGTCCTATTTCAAAAACTCACTAAAAAAGGATAAAAAACAAAAACTTTTCAAAAAGAACCAAGAACTACGTAGCTTTGAGTTCTCCATCGCACCGGGAGATACGTAGGAGCGGGCCATGTCCCGTCAAGCACTTTTTTCTAAAAAACCTTTTTTCCCCCCTTCTCACCTAAAATAAAATTTTCATTAAAGATTTCCCATTCATCTCCGAATAAGAAATAAATAGGCAAATCTAGGTATTTTTCAAATCAAACGTTAAAACCACACATTTAATTAGAGGTTCCCTTTCGGTAGAAAGGACGTGCGCGGTGCTAACACCTTCCTCGCACGTAATCGACCCCCGAACCTATATCTCTAGTTTCAAAAGACCATCCGCCTTGTCCAAAAGACCTTTTTTCAATGTTTTGATCTTAAAATTAAAATATTGGTGGCGGCTCCAACTTATTCCACGTTGTACATTGAGAAACCCAAACCGGAGATTTTTCGGGGTGCAACACCTATCTATGTGAAGAAGCAAATCTGTGGTGTAGTTTTATCAAACACTCCCTGCTGCCTACTTCTCACACAACATTTGTGGAGAAAGAAAGACTCATTGTCATTGATGCTATAATGGCAGGAGAAAAGATAGACGTGGGCAGATTGATAGCAAGAGAGATAGAGAAATGCAGAGTTAAAAAGGGAGGTAACTTATATTTTCCTTGTTTAATTTCTGAGTTGTGTCTGGAGGCTGATGTAGAAGTAGAAATGAAAGAAGAAAGAAGATCCCCTCTTGGGGCATTTCCTTGCATTTTCAAAGTTAAGCAGAAACCTGCCGCTGCAGCGTCTTCTGACTCTCAAGCGCTACAGCGCTTAGAGCTGAAGTAGCAGGTCCTCTGCAAATTTGTGAAAGAAAAATTTGACTGGGAAAAAGCATTGTATGCTCAAATATCCAAAGGAAAAACATCAATTCCCCCTCCTCAATTCCCTGATTGGCTGCTGGAAGAAGAGCCAATTAAAAAGCAAGAGAAAAAGGGAATTAGGGCAGAAAAGAAAATGGTTGTGGCTAGTCCATCAAAGAAAACAAAACCAAGCCCAGCCAAGAAAGTGCAAAAAGCTGTAGTAGAAGAGGAAAGCCTAGATTCTGATGACATTGAAAACATTAGTGAGGAAGATGAAGAAGAAACAATTGCAGTTATGAAAGAAATGGAAAAGCAGGATGATGAAGAATCATCAGGAGAGGAGAGTGATACTGAGGAAGAATCTGAGAGTGAGGAAGAAGAGCAAGCTGAAGAAATACAATGTGATCCAACCCCAAGCCCAAAGAAACAACCCCCCCCCCCCTTCCAAACCAACCTCTACTGCCAAAACAACCAATCCACCATCAACCCCCACCACCATCCCTGAACAAACCAAACCAACACCTAAGAAAACACCTGCCAAGCAACTAACACCAAAGAAGCCTGAACCAAAACAAAGAGCAACAAAAGCAAAACCCACTGAGCAGCTCAAGAAAATTTATCAGTCATATATAAAGCCTAGGAGAGCCACAGGTGTCAAACTGGCTGAGAACCCAGAAGAAGGAATTCAGCCAGTAGGTGCTGCAGCAACTATGTCTGCAGTACCTAGTGACCCATTACCTGAGGTAAATCTGACAGAAGAGGAATCTGAAAAAGAAGCTGCTGAGGAGCTGGTGAATATCCAGGATAGCACAGAGCCAGTGCTGGAAGAACAGGAGGATGAAGAAGAGCCAGGGAAAACAGAAGAAGAAGAAGCAGAGCAGGATTCAAGCGCTGCAGCGGCAGCAGTTCAAGAAGTAAGCGCTACAGCGCCACCAACCGCTGTAGCGGCTGAAAGCCCTGCTCCACCTCAGCCAAAGAAGAAAAAGGCAGCAAAAGGAGCCCCAGAACCTTCAAGAGCCAGTAAGAGGCTCAAGAAGGCCTAATAAGGCAAGAATTGTTGGCTTCTTATGCCAGTTATGTATTTTGTACTTTATTTTGTTGTTGTTCTAAGGCCTCTCCCTTTCTTGTCAAGAACGCAGTGAGGACACTGCTGAATTTAATTTCTGGGGGAGGACCTTATGGTTAACGGTGTTTTTAAAATCAAGTACAATTATGTTTTAAATATTTAGTATAATTATGCCATGTTTTGCATGTGTTGCATGTTTTTGAATATTTTGTATGCTTAAATAGAAAGTATGATTAGCTGCATGTTTTAAATTTCTTAGTAAGCAAAAAGCTAATTCATATAGCCAAATTTAAATTTTTTTGAGTAAGGCAGCATTGTGTAAACAATGAAATGATGTTATTGCTGCTTTTACACGAAATCCAAGCTTAGTGAAGAACCTACTTAGCTAGGAGTAATCTAAGGATAAAGTTAAGTTTTGGATAACCAAATGGTTAGTCAAGTTTTCATTAAAAATTGAGAGTTGTTTTAAAAGCTAAGTTTGGGGGTGCATCGGTTATGTTAAGGCTAGGAACAAAAGATGATAAATTGGTCTTTGCAAAATGAAGAATAAAAATGAATGTGGTCTTGAAAAAGTTGCAAAATATCTTAAATAAATTGCTGAGCTGTTCCAAAAAGCATAAAAAGAAAATGCAAATAAGGAGCTCAGTAATGAAGATAGCATCTAGTTTTAATCATTAAAAATCTAGCGCTACAGCGTCTACGGACTTTGAAGCGCTACAGCGTTTGATCACCAGACCAAAAGTTTGTGCACTGACCAATATTCTAAAAATGCCTAATTAAAGCCCTTTGCTGTGCTTTGAAGCCCCTCAAATTTTGTGTGAAATTGATTATTCCACTCTTCTTTTTGAAAACATTCTTTGCCTAACCCAAAAGAAATCCATTCTTCCCAAACCTTAGAGAAATTCTGAAAATAACTAGGGACTAAGTTGAGCTTTGATGTCACACACTCACAACCGAGCAGTAATGATTCTATTTGAATTGTGTACCACTATGGTGTGTGAAAATGATAAGAATTAGCTTATGCATAAATCCTGTTTAATTTAAAAGCTGCAGCTAGTTATATCAGCATTTTGTCTTGTTCAAGTGTCATTACTTGGGGACAAGCAATGGTTTAAGTTTGAGGGTGTGATAACCTTATTTTATATAGGTTATTTATGCTCCTAATACTTAAGTCAAGCTTATTTCTCAAGTAATTTTAGTACTTAAATATGTGAATATATGGATATTAGAATAAATATAGGTTATAATTTAAACCTTGGGCATAGTTAATGCCTTTGTGAATATGTTTGATGTTTTGCTTTAGCGCTGCAACGTGTGCTATCAAGGAAACGCTACAGCGTTATATGACGGTTGACCTTTGAGATATTTGTGTGGCCACTTGAGGACATGATGAGTCACCACCCTTATCTCTTCCTCTCAGCTGGAATTGTTGACTTTCAAGTGGATGCTAAATTACACTTGGCGCCTCCTAAATGGAACCCATGTGATAGTTGTTGCATTCCATCATTACCACTTTTTGTAAAGTGCTTTAAGGATAATATCTAAGTCTAATAATCATCATGTAATATTATTATTCTATTAAGGCTTAGATATTATTTAGATTAATTAAGATTGCTTCTAAAGGAAGTAACGGACGTAGACAAATATTGTACCTTGGAAGAAGAACTACATACATACGTAGTAGCCACTCTCCATTGATATACTTTTAAGCTTTTATTTTGAGAATAGTTCTTCAAGTCTTTTATCCAAGGTTTTGCTCACGCCTCAACTTCATCTCTTGTATGCTACTGGGGATCATTGGATTGCATCTTTTGCAACCACTCTTCTCTTGTCTTCATACGGTAATACATACTCTCTAGTTGTGTTATGTTGATGGAACTTGTGATGAGCTAACTTTGTTGTAGTTGGATTGTTCTTGGTATGTAATGAACCTTGAGTAACTTTTGTATAATATTATGATGTTTGTGTTTTATTCCTTGTGTCATAATACTTTCAATCTTGGTTTGGGAATGATCAACTAAAACAAGGTAACTTTGTGAGTACAGACATGGTTCACAAAGAGAACTCAAGGAATAATATGAATGAAAACCCTTTAAAGACATTTAAAGGAAGCACTACTTAACTCTAGACATAGGGGAGTAATAGTTCATAAGGCAAATGTTGTAAGATCTTAATATACAGGGGTAAAACTTATTTAGAGCCTAGACATAGGAGTCTTGTAACATAGCCCTGACGAAAGTGACTGAAAGGCACGCCACCAAGGCGCTACAGCGTCTACGGATTCTTAAGCGCTACAGCGCTTAACGCTACAGCGTCTAATATTATATGAGCATTACTCTTGGGAACTTACATATTATTGAGCTATCCAACTCACCTTTAATTACTTCAACTTAATACTGTTTTATCACAACTTATGATGTTTACAACTCTTCACCTTTACTTGTTACTTAATTCTTTTCACTAAGCTTCTAATCACTTAAACTTTATAGATTAACTCCAATCCCTGTGGGAACGAACTTTACTTATCATTATATTACTTGTTGCGATTGTGTATACTTGCACATCACCTTTTCGCACAACACAGCTTCACAATTACCTGAATATAGATCTCTGCCAATCTCGACACCGGATACTTAATGCCGATAGGAATGAAGTGAGCAGACTTCGTCAATCTATCCACAATCACCCAAATCGAATCATGTCCTCTCACCGTATTAGGTAACCCAGTCACAAAATCCATAGAGATACTATCCCACTTCCACTCTGGAACATTCAACGGTTGCATCATCCCTGCAGGCTTCTGATGCTCGACCTTCGATTTCTGACAGGTCAAACATGAATACACAAACTGCGCTACGTCGCGCTTCAACCCAGGCCACCAGAACATCTTTTTCAGATCTTGGTACATCTTCGTCGCTCCAGGATGGATACTCAACTTACTCCTATGCCCTTCCTCAAGAATTGCCTTTCTCATTTCCTCATCTTCGGGAACACAAATTCTTCCACGATACCTCAATACATTCTGAGCATCTAACTCGAAGTCCTCATTTTCTGACTGGCCAATCTCACTCATCAGATCAACCAATTTCACATCTAACTTCTGCGCTTCTCGGACACTAGCCATAAAATCGTTGCCAATTTTCAACATACCCAACCTGGCACTCTGAGGTGTAACTTCACAAACTAAACTCATGTCCCTGAATTGTTCAATTAACTCAAGCTCTCTAGCCATCAGTGCCGACATGTGCAAGGTCTTCCGACTCAACGCATCCGCAACCACATTAGCTTTTCCCGGGTGATAACTCAATTCAAAATCATAATCTTTCAATAGTTCTAACCACCGGCGCTGCCTCATATTCAATTCTTTCTGATCGAACAGATACCGTAGACTCTTGTGATCACTGAACACCTCAAATCTCGATCCATACAAGTAATGTCTCCAAATTTTCAATGCGAATACCACAGCAGCCAGTTCTAAGTCGTGAGTAGGGTAATCTTTTCATGAATTCTCAATTGCCTCGACGCATAAGCGACCACTTTTCCATCCTGCATAAGCACACCACCCAAACCCATCTTGGAAGCATCGCAATAAACCACAAACGGCTTAACCGGATTAGGTAGGGTCAACACTGGGGACGTAGTCAACCTCCTTTTCAATTCACTGAAACTCTCTTCACATCGGTCATCCCACACAAAAGCCTTGCCCTTGCAAGTCAATTGGGTCAATGGCATAGCCAACTTCGAAAACCCCTCAATGAATCTTCTATAATAGCCAGCCAATCCCAGAAAACTCCTTATTTCAGTAACTGACTTTGGAGACTCCCACTGCAACACTGCATCAACTTTAGAAGGATCCACCGCAATCCCCTCACCTGAAATTACATGACCGAGAAAACTGACCTTTTTCAACCAAAACTCACACTTGGACAACTTGGCATATAACTTTCGACTCTTCAGAATTTCTAGCACCAACCTCAGATGTCCCTCATGCTCCTCTTCTGACTTAGAGTAAATCAGAATGTCATCAATGAAAACCACCACGAACTTGTCCAAGTACTCACGGAAGATTTGGTTCATGTATCCCATGAATACCCCCGGCGCATTCGACACACCGAAAGGCATAACAGAATACTCATAGTGACCATATCTCGTCCTAAATGCCGTCTTCTGGACGTCTTCATCCTTGACCTTGATCTGATGATAACCAGACCTTAAGTCAATCTTGCTAAATACTTTAGCACCCTCTAACTGATCCATCAAGTCATCAATTCTTGGCAACGGATACTTGTTCTTGATTGTAACTTTATTCAGTTGACGATAGTCCACACACAACCTCATACTACCATCTTTCTTTTTCACTAGCAACACTGGGGCTCCCCAAGGTGACACACTCGGTCTCACAAACTTCTTTTCTAATAAATCTTCAAGTTGCTTTTTCAATTCTGCCAACTCAGATGCAGACATCCTATATGGTGCCATAGACACAGGCTTAGTGCCAGAACCAGATCAATAGAAAACTCCACCTCTCTCTGGTGGTACATCCGGAATCTCATCAGGGAACACCTCAGAAAACTCACGCACTACCGGCAACACATCAATCTTCGCTTGGCTCTCGGCAGACAACGACGCCAACAGAGAAAACAGCTGAACCTCTTCGCTCATCACTCTATGCAGCTGACCCACAGATAACAAACCAGACTCCTCTTCAGGCGACTCAAAACTCACGGACCTTTCACGACAGTTGATATGAACATGGTTGTCGACTAACCAGTCCATACCCAGAATGACATCCATTCCACTCAGCGGCAAGCAGATCAAATCAACTAGAAATTCTCTACCATATATAGATACAGGACATTTAGCACAAACAGCGGAGGTAGTCACCGAACCCTTAGCTGGAGTATCGATAACCATCTCCCTCAACATATCAGATAAAACAAGTCTTAATTTCTCAACACAAGCAGCAGCAATAAAACTATGGGTAGCACCCGTATCAACAATAGCAACAAGAGGAAAATTATTGATATAGCACGTACCTCGAATCTCATTCACCACATCAGACTCAGCCAGAGCGAACACTTTTCCAAAGGACTTTTCCTTCTTGGGTTTTGAGCACTGTGTACTGATGTGACCACTCTCCTCACAATTGAAGCATACTACATCTTTCTTATCACAGTTGAAAGACATGTGTCCCTCCTTCCCACACTTGTAACATCTCTTCTTCTCCTTATTTGGGCAATCTGGACTCTTATGGCCTACTTTCCCACACGTGTAACAAGTAACACTGGCTGCAGCATCTCCCCCACTTCGCTTAGGCCCACCAACAAAATTACCTTTGCCCTTACCAGCAGGCGCCTCATATGGTTTACCGCGACCCGAAAAATTCTTTTGCTTTTCCCTCATAACTCGGGAGAAGGCATTATTGTCTTCCTCAAAAATCCTGGCGCTATTAACCAACAATGGAAACACACGAATTTGCTGATACCCTATGGCTCTCTTAATGTCAGCACGCAACCCATTTTCAAACTTGATGCATTTGGAGAACTCTGCACCCTCTCCATCATAATGAGGATAAAACTTAGACAGCTCAGTAAATTTTGCAGCATACTCAGTTACAGTCATGTTACCTTGCTCAAGTCTCAGAAACTCAACCTCCTTCTTCCCGCGGACATCCTCCGGATAGTACTTTCTCTTGAATTCCCTCTCAAACACAGCCCAAGTAACCCCCTCATTGGCAGCCGTCAACCCATGACTAGTCGCCCTCCACCAGTCATAAGCCTCTTTCTTCAGCATATGTGTGCCATAGCGAACCTTCTGAGCATCGGTGCAATCCATAACGCGGAAGATCCGCTCCATCTCGCTTAGCCACTCAAGGGCACCATCAGGATTATACCCGCCTTCAAAAGCAGGAGGGTTCTCACGCTGGAACGTAGCCAAACTACGCGTCCCATCACCAATAGCATTGGGTATGTTACCCACAACCCCAGCTATAGCCTGCAAAGCAGCAGCAAGTGCAGCATCGTTCCGTCCTGCCATTCTAGCACTGCAACAGAAAACAGAATTCAGAAACGAGTAACAAACTCAATGTTACTCAGCTAGACTACTCAACCACCGGCCGGACAGACCGAACTGCTCTGATACCACTAATGTAACACCCCTTTTCTACCCTTATATTACATGTCATTTATCAGAGTAATCCCTTTCAAAAATATTATTTTCATTGATAGAAAAGAAATGCTACAATTTCGTTAAAAACAAACTCATCAATTTCACTCTTCAAATTTGCGCAACAAAACATCCTTCATGGAAAATCAAATCCTCAAAATTCACATCACAGCGGAATAAACAACAACTCACCAATAACTCTCAAACACGTCTCAAATATATCAATAAGATCATTAAAACAACTAATTAAATCGTTTATCAAAATTCACCCACGCCCCCTAGGTGTTACAGTATCAGAGAGCGACACAAAATACATCCCAAGAGCTAAAAGGAAGGCAGCAGATCCTTCACTCGCGATTACCTGCAGCGTTGCCACAATAGAGCAACATTCCAAGCAGAAGGGGTGAGAATTTTAACAAAACATAATCCAGCATATGATAGAGTAATGGAGACAAACAATTCTACAACATCACTATTAACGTCACGCCATCATCACCGAACACCAATTCACAACACAGTTTGGCAACAAGCCACAATCATGATCATGCATGTAAATGCAACCCCCACCAGGGCATATGCATGATGGTACCATATTCATCACAATTAAGAGGCCGAAGCCTATTCTTCACAGAAGGCCGAAGCCTATTCTTCACGATATGCACATGCCATGAGACTCTATATACACATGTGCATTTCATCAAAAACACTCACCTGGAGTACTCATCATCATCGTCATCAAACACTCATAGAGTGTATTCGTCACAATTCATCCCAATCACATTACATCATTATTAAAGCCATACTCATAGAGTATATTCTTCACAATTCATCATAAATCATATTACGTCATTACCACACATATCTTTTTTTTTTTTTTGAAATTTGGGTAGCCACACATTTGGAGTTTGGAAAAACGTCCCGTTTTAATTTAGTAAACACCACATCTTATTTGAAAGAACCTCACATTTTAAATTCGGTAAACACCACATTTATTAAGCTTGGGAAACACTATATTTGGATTGAGAAAACGTCACATTTTTGCTAGTAGAAACGTCACCATTCTATGGAGGAATATCACTTTTGAATTTAAGGAAAACACCGCATTTTTAATTGGGGAAAACTTCACATTTTGTGGAGAAACATCACATCTACATTGGAGAAACAAAAAAACTTCACATTTAATAGTGAAAACATCATATTTTCATTGGGAAAATATCACATTTTTAATTGGAGAAAACGGTGTGAAAACAGCAAGAAAAACAGTGGAAAAACAGTGAACAACAGTGGGAAACAATGGCTCGCGCTTGGGGCGCGAGTGGGGCGCGAGTGGGGCGCGAAACAACAGCAACAACACGCCCAGCGCAGCACGCCTTGCGCCTGGGGTGCGACCCGAGCGCGAGTGAGGCGCAGATCAGCAGCAACAACAGGTCGCTTGCGGAATGTTCAGATTTTCAAAACTTTCATCCAGACATCATCCAATCATCAAAACACAATTTCATCACACATTGTTCATTGCCCAATTCAACACAATTTCATCAAGACATCATCAAATTTATCAGAGAACAATCATCAAGAATTCATCGAGTAATCCCTCAAAATGTTCATCAAAGCAAACTTCGAAAATTCCCCGAAGGGAAACGTCAACAACTCATCAAACAAAACCCCAACATTTCAATTACACCATTACACCCAAAAATCCCACAAAACCCCAATCACATACTCGATTTTGTTGAATTAAAATGCTCACCCTTACCTCGAATATGAATGATCTGAAGAAGACGAGTGGAAGCACGAACAAAATCACAGCAACACAACGATCAGCTCGCGATCCTTCTTCCTTCGAAACCGTAGCCACGCCCACTAACAAAACTCGAGAAAATTCCCTTCCTTCCTCTCTCCTCAGCGCCGTACGATGCTCCCTCTCTTCTCACTCTCTCAAATTTCGTTTTCTTTCTCTGATGCAAGGAGTGAGGCGCAAAACCCTAACCCCTTAGCTTCAAGAGCCTCAGGAGCGCCTAAGCTATCGGGCTTGGCTTCCTGGGCCATTTTTCACCACCCCTGAGTTGCCAACATCACCCCCCCCCCCCCCAATACTCGTTCCACTTCCTGAACCACACCCATCACTTTAATTAAATTAATCACGCCTCCGACTAAAATTTAATAATTCAACTAATCAAATTAATTAAATTAACTAAATTATTTTTCGGGGTGTTACAGAAGTAAGTTTCAGTTCATTAATTCTATTTCGATGTTTAATTTGTCATGTTGAATCTTGCAGGAGGACATTGGGATGGAGGATATAGATGAAGAGGAGATTTTGGACATTGATGGCCCTGATGGTAATGATTCTCTTGCTGTGGTGGAATATATTGAAGATATTCTTTCTTACTGCAGAGAAATGGAGGTATCTGCTTATTAGATTTTTTTAACTAACTTCAAATGCAAATAGTTAGTATGTTCCTGCAATTAGTCTATTATGGTGGAGTAATGTACAACGTTACAAGTTATGAAGCATCAACACACACACACACACTACACTGACATGTAGACACCGATACGATAATAATTTGAGAAAATTGAAGTGACTGAATGTAACATCATGTGTTGGTGTCTGGTCGATGTCCGACATCGACACTGACAAGTCTTCGATATGAAGTGTTGGTGTTACATATATTACAAGTAGGATATATATGCAACTTGAATAACTGTATTTCCCAGTATGCAATACCATAGTTCTTATTGCAGTTGAGCATTAGTTGCAGTTAATTTTCAGATATTGATCTTTTCCGATTAAGTTCCAAGTTATTAAAACTAGGTTTTGAACAGCATGCTTTGATCAGTTCTGACAAAATTTTATGTTGTTATGGAAATTTCATGTAAAACTAATGCGGAATAGATTTGCAAATTTCATCCTTGATTTAATACATGTATTTATTATAAAGCATTAGTAGTTAGTACCTATGGAGTTTGATTCGGCCTATATGCAAATCTCTGAAAATTGAGTGCTCATGCAGATGCAGATAATAGCCATACTTAACATAGCTTAATTTGAATTTACATTTAAGCATATGAATATCTAACATTGTTAGGTTATGGTTATGGAGTCTGCTCCAATCTTAGGTGATTAACAAGTAACAACATTATCTTTCTGTAGTGTATTGGCTGCGTTCCACCAAATTATAAGAGACTCATTTTATGTTAAGTTGCTTCATTTATTTTTGGTCATTTTATTTTGTTTATGTTCCAAGTTAACATAATTCTTAGACTTTGTGAGACTCATTTTATGTTAAGTTACTTCATTTATATAACAGTTCTAGGAGACAATGATCGTGGGTGAGTTTAATTTTTTTTGGATGTATAATTTTGTTTTTTTTTATTTGTTTTTAAATTTCCGACGGATTTCTGACGGATTTGCGATGAAAATGTTTTATAGTTTGCGACGACTTTGCCACAGATATTTGCGACGAATTTCCGACGACTTTGCGACGACGTCATTTGCGACGAAAAAATCCGTCGGAAACGATTTGCGACGAGCGATTTTGCGACGGCTTTTTGTCCGTCGGAAAGTTCGTCGGAAATGTCAATTTGCGACGAAAATCGCTGCATTTGCGGCGAAAAACGCCGTCGGAAATCGTCGATTTTCTTGTAGTGAGCGAGAGCGGCAACGACAACGAGAGCGGCAACAGGGTGCATATGTTATATTAAATCTCATTTTCTTTTTAAATGTTTTTTACTCCATTAATAAGATTAGAAGAAGATAATAACTTTTTTATAACTTTTTGCAACACAAGTATTTTACGCAAATTGAAATATAGCATTTTATCAAGTTTTTCCTCTTTCTTTTATTTAGTTTTGCAATTTTCAATCATTTTGTAAGTTCATAACAAATTATACCAAATACAGTGTCACCGTGCGTGGGGATGCACGGGTAAAATACTAGTGATAAGTAGAACCAACCAATAAGAAAGTCACTCGCCATACTTTACTTTTATTTTATTTACAATATAATATGCGTTTTTTTTTTCAAACATACCTTTTTCATTTGTTTTTAGAGAATTCTTATAAATCTTTGAATTTTGTTTGGTACTGATATTTATTGGAAAATTTAATATAAAATTTGAATTTATTTTAAAATAAATAAATAAAAAAAATATGACATGTCGTTAAATAATTAAATGTTAGTATAATACTCGACAAAATTCTCTAAGGTACCAAAATTCTCACATTTTTCATAAATTAATTAATTTTTCTATTTACCTCATTTTTAGGAATGGTGACTGTTATGGTAACTAGTAAAAGACCTAAATTGATACTTACACCCCTATAAGGCCCAATAACCTAACCAGCCCTATCCAGAAAATCTAGTCCAGTTAATCAACGGTACAGATACCTCTGTAAGATCTAACGGCTCAGGGTCGACAAAACAAACATCACGCAAACTCTATAAATACCACACTCAATGCTCATAAATGTAAGCAATTTCTAATACAAAACACCGACTCACTCAGATACTGACTTTAGCATCGGAGTATCATTGCAGGTACATCATCGTCATCTCAAAGATCGAACATCGGTATCTCAAGGTCGAACGTCACAGATCAATGACAATTCCTACCAACTGTTTCAAGATTGAAAGCACGGTACAGAACAGTCACAAATACGGGTCAACCATGGAACTTAACCTATTCAATCCAGTCTAACCCTTAGACTGGATTATTGGGTTGATCAGTTGATTTTTAAATAACAAAATTCGAAGCTTATAGTTTTTTTTATGAACCAAATAAACTTATATTAATTCATTCAGGAAAATAGGCATAATACAACTTAGAATATAGTTAAAAAATTTGGGACTCGCAAAAGATCTTAATGCTTTTGCTGAGCAATTAGCATTACGATTGGCTTGTTGCCTAGCAAAACCCACTCTAACATTTGATAGGGTATTTAGTAGATATTTGCACTTAGAAAGTTACAGGTCATCTTAAACTTTTGTAGCAAATGTGATACAAGTCTTTTTTTCCAGATAATTGTGATACAAGTCTTTTACTATACCAAAAAATACATATATTAAAAACCCAACAATTAGTTACTTGACCTTGTTGTTAGAAGTGGTCTGATAGATTATATTAATAAATATTACTATTTCTCACGAAATATTTAATTCACGAAAACACAAATTCACACCTGATGTTAGTAGAAAAAATGGAAAGTAGTGGAGTTAAAGTCTCGGGGTAAATCAACGGAAACAACATATGTCATGGCCAATAAGACTTAGGCTCTGTTTAACGCGTCTCATCCGCTAAGTGGTATAATAGATTGTTTTAATAAATATTATTATTTCTCGCGAAATATTTAATTCATGAAAACGCGAATTCACATCTGATGTTAGTAGAAAAAATGGAAAGTAGTGGAGTTATATAAAGTCTCGAGGTAAATCAACGGAAACAACATGTCATGGCCAATAAGACTTAGGCTCTGTTTAACGCGTCTCATCCGCTAAGTGGTATGATAGATTATTTTAATAAATATTATTATTTCTCGCGAAATATTTAATTCACGAAAACGCGAATTCACGCCTGATGTTAGTAGAAAAAATGGAAAGTAGTGGAGTTAAAGTCTCGGGGTAAATCAACAGAAACAACATGGCATGACCAATAAGACTTAGGCTCTGTTTAACGCGTCTCATCCGCTAAGTGGTATGATAGATTATTTTAATAAATATTATTATTTCTTGGCGAAATATTTAATTCATGAAAACACAAATTCACATCTGATGTTAGTAGAAAAAATGGAAAGTAGTGGACTTAAAGTCTCGAGGTAAATCAACGGAAACAACATGTCATGGCCAATAAGACTTAGGCTCTGTTTAACGTGTCTCATCCGCTAGTAGTTAGCGGATGAGACTAATGTATTTAACTATCGGGTGACAAGTGTAGGTGTTTGATAAGCACTAGTGTCTAGTGTTTTTTGAAACGCTACTTCAAATAGCGTTTTAGCGGATAGCGTATAGCGTCTCACTTTTTTGGCATTTTTAGCCTTATTATTTTTCTTAAATTACTTCTCTTTCCTCATTAAATATTTTTTCATCATTAATAAAATACCCTTTGATGTCATTTTACATTTATCAGCTATTTTAACCGCTAGTTTTACCAAATACATAACTTCTATCAGCTAGCTTATTCACTAGTTCATTTGCTATACGCTATTCGCTTATTCGATATCTGCTAGCTTATTCGCTATCCTTTACTTTTTACCAAACAAAGCCTAATCGTGAAATTTTCGAAAGCAATTATTCGCTATAACTAGCATTATCTTATTTTATTTTGTTTCTGGTTTTTGGTTTGATCACACAGAGTTTCATACCTTCAACTTTGATTTGAAAGTTTTACACTTAATTCAAATTGAACACGAAAACTTTATTAAAATGAGCTATAATATAGTGGTGACTTCTAAGATGAATGATGAATTAAGTCCGTATATCATTAAAATTGACTTAATCGTGTACTAGTATTGAAGTTGGTAACACATTTTGTTTACCAAAAATTATCACAGTAAACATTGTGCAAAAATTTCTGTTCATAGTAACATGTAGTCAGTGATCGGCAGGGAACACACGGGGAGCAACCCAGCGTTGAAGTATTATCCCCATATGAGTTAAGAAGAACCATTGGTGACTCATGCATCTTTATTTATTTTAGTTTGGTTAAAAGTCACATTGATACGATAAATTTAGGAGTTTGAGGTTGTCGTAGTTCGTGTAGTTGGTTCATAGGAAGGAGGAAGGAACACTTGGTTTTAAACAAACGGCCACTTCACGCAAAGACCAACATGCTCGGGTGAGAAAACGATTGGTGTTGCTACCAGGGTTGCCACACTCCACACTTCTAACCCAAAGACCAAAATAAATTACACCTTCACATGGCCTTGTTGTTTCAACATTGAACAATTCGGATGCGTACTATGTGGTCACTGGTCACTACTCTTCTACGTATTCTCATCCTATCCCGTACGTGTGCACTGCTTCCCTTGTTTTCTTTCTAATTTAAGTTACTCACAGCCATGCAATCCCTTTAATTTTGGCCATCTACACATTTATCGATCTAAGCCGCATATGGGATCGAATTTCTTTTGCGTCTATCTTTCGCAGCATTAATTTCGAAAGTGACTTTAATTTGGCTATGTAACTAGATCACTCTTAAACTTGTGACAGATTTCACTCTTAAACTTGTAACAGATTGCTCTTAACCAACACCGTTCGCTCGGTGACTTAATCTACTCTGGGACACGAGTTCGATTGCGGTGGTCCTGAGTTCGATTTCCGCAGTAGACAAACTTGGTGTTGGCCAGTGTGAAATTTGACCTAAGCACGAACCAATATATATATATATATATATATATATATATATATATATATATATATATATATATATATATATATATATATATTATTAGTGAAAAGTATGTGTATAAAACACACTACTTTTTTTTACAGCATAAAACGCACTACTATAATTACCACATCGCATATAAAAAATAAAATAAAGATAAGTACCCTTTATTTTGTGATTTTAACTCGAGTTTTCTTGTATATATATAATAATAGTAAGCAAAATCATTTTCGCTAATAATAAAGTTGAATATTCAAATCTTTAGAACAACCATCCATAATATAAAAGTATAAAACATACTATAGAGTATGTGGCAATCGGTTCAGTCTGTTTTGGTTCCCTCATAAGCTGTGCCACGTGTCAGGCTGCAATTGGCCAGTTTTGTAATTCTGTTGAAACGTTTTCTTTCGGCTTTTGGCGCCAAGGGCTTGGAGAATTCAGTTTATATAGTTTTAGCTAGCCATTTACTTTGTAACAGAATCACTAAGATCAATAGGGTGTGTGCGAGTGTAAACACTGGGAAATTAGGGTTCTGGGAAGTGAGGGGGATCCAAATTGGGGATTATCGCATTTGATGTACAATTGACCTTGGATTGATTAATGCAGCAAGAACCAAGAACTAAGCTGTTGCTTAGTTCCCCAGATGTAAGTATCACTTTGATACTGAACTGGGTAAACAGTTTCGTGCGTTTTTTGTTTAATCACTTCGATTTCAGTTTTTCCCCAAATTCGCATTCTAGGGTTCTATCCGATTGTTATCCTGTGATTCTTCGATTCTTAGTTATCTGGCTTAATTCATTCTTGCATGGTGTATTGCGATTAAGCCTATAACAAGATCAGGCACTGTTGCTCATCAGATCTCTAAACAGCTCATATGAAATCTTGGCAGACACCCTCGTCTATAGAAGGGATTCAATATCACTTGAAGAGGTTCAAGCTGCTCTCATGGCAAAAGAACTGTCCAAGAAGAAGGATACAAAAGAAACTGACCAAACTGAAAGCCTTATGGTCAGAGGAAGAACTGATAAAAGAGAAGGGAAAGGAAAGAATAGGTTAGATCAAAATCTAAACCGAATAATAGATGCTACATTTGCAATAAGGAGGGACATTACAAGAACAAGTGTCCAGAAAAGAAAAATGCCAAGAATCAAAAGAATGAGGATGAAGGAAGTGCTTCATTTGCTGATGGCTATGAAAGTTGTGAAATGCTTGTTGCTGCAGGTTGTGAAGGGTGTGATTGCAGTGAACTTAATGCTACTACTGAGGAGAGATGCATTGATGATTGGGCAATGGACTCTGCTTGCTCATTCCACATGTGCCCCAAAGGGGAATGGTTCATAGATTACAAGCCTTATAGAGCAGGACAAGTTCTTATGGGAAACCATATGGGATGTAACATACTAGGCATTGGCACTGTTAAACTCAGATTGATTGATGGCACAGTGAAGCTCCTGACAAATGTAAGACATGTCCCTGATTTAAGAAGGCCACTCATATCATTGGGAACACTTGAAGATGCCGGTTTCAATTTCAAAGGTGAAAATGGCATTTTGAAGGTCATGAAAGGGTCTAGAGTTGTCATGAAAGGTGAAAGGAGAGGCAGCAAGTTATACATTCTATTAGGCAGCACTGTAACAGGAGAGGTACACATTGTTGACTCTCAAACAGTTGATAAAACACTCATATGGCACCAAAGGCTTGGACATATGAGTGAGAAAGGCCTAAGAGAAATGGAGAAACAAGGATCGCTATGCGGTGACAAGATAGAACAACTTGGCTTCTGTGAGCATTGTGTAATGGGGAAACAGACTAGGGTGAAGTTCTCCACTGGAATACACAAAACAAAGGAGAGGCTAAGATACATCCACTCTGATCTTTGGGACCAGCTTAGACACCTACTCATGCAGGAAAAAGGTATTTTCTAACCTTCACTGATGACTACAGTAGGAAGGTGTGGATTTACCTATTGAAAACAAAAGATGAGGCATTCAATTCTTTTGTTGAGTGGAAGAAGAAAGTAGAGAATCAAACTGGTATGAAAATCAAAGCTCTAAGAACAGACAATGGTCTTGAGTTTTGTAATGAGGAATTTAACAACTACTGTAAAGATAATGGGATAAGCAGGAACCTAACTATTAGAGGTACACCTCAACAGAATGGGCTAGCTGAGAGGCTAAACCGAACACTCCTAGAGAAAGTTAGATGCATGTTGGCCTATGCTAAGCTACCAAAATCCTTTTGGGGGGCGGCAGTCCACACAGCATGTTACCTAGTGAATAGAAGTCCATCTACTGCTTTGAGTTTTAAGACACCTCAAGAGATATGGACTGGACAAGCACCAAACATTGATAATTTGAAGGTGTTTGGCTGTCCTGCTTGCTGCCACATCAGAGAAGGAAAATTGGAGCCTAGATCAAAGAAGGAAATTTTTGTTGGCTTTCCTGATGGTGTGAAGGGTTACAGAGTTTGGTTACCAGAAGAAAGGAAATGTATCATTAGTAGGGATGTGATCTTCCATGAGTCAAAGCTGTCAAGTGACAAAACTGTAAGTGAGATACTACAGAAGCCTGATCAGAATAGTGAATTCCAAGTTGAGGTGGAGTTAACAAATAAAGGAGAGACAAGTAGAGAAGTTGATAATCATAATGAGAATCAAGACAACAACTCTCAAGACAGTTCTGATTCTGAGACTGAGGCTGATGATCAAACAAATGACTATGTGTTAGTAAGGGACGGGGCTAGGAGACAAATCAAGGCACCAAACAGGCCTGGTTATGACTCAGAGACAGCATATGCCTTGGACACAGCTGAGGAATTCATTAGTGAGGATCCATCAAGTTTCCAGGAGGCTATGGCAAGCAAACACAAACAACAGTGGCTGACAGCCATGGAAGAAGAGATGTCTTCTCTACAAAAGAATCAGACTTGGAAACTGATTAAGAAACCCACTGGTGTGAAACTTGTAGGATGCAAATGGATATACAAGGTCAAGGAAGGCAACACAGAAAAGAGTCCACCTAGATTCAAAGCCAGATTAGTTGCAAAGGGATATACTCAAAGGGAAGGGATTGACTACTCAGAAATTTTCTCACCAGTGGTCAAACACACCTCCATAAGAGTAATCTTGTCTCTGGTTGTGCAGTATGACATGAAACTAGAACAAATGGATGCGAAGACAGCATTCTTACATGGAGTTCTTGAAGAGAAAATCTGCATGACACAGCCAAAGGGCTTTGAGGAAAAAGGGAAAGAAAATCAAGTATGCCTCCTACAGAAATCTCTCTATGGGCTGAAACAATTCCCTAAACGGTGGTATAAAAGGTTTGATGCATACATGATGAACATCAAGTATAAGAGATGCAGTTATGATAGTTGTGTCTACTATAAACAGCTAGATGATAAAAATTACATCTACTTGTTGCTATATGTAGATGATATGCTCATTAAGTAAGGACAGCAGTGAGATTGACAAGCTGAAACAGCTTCTGCATAAAGAATTTGAAATGAAGGATCTTGGCATGCAAGGCAAGTAAAATCCTTGGAATGGAGATAATCAGAAGTGAATCATCTCCAGGACTGTGTATATCACAAAGAGGCTATGCGCAGAAGGTGATTAGTAGGTTCAACATGACAAATGGAAAGCCAACTAAGGTACCTATAGCTGCTCATTTTAAACTGTCCAGGGAAGACAGTCCTTCAACTGATGTTAAAAGAGAACAAATGCAAGGACACCATATGCAAGTGCTGTAAGAAGCCTTATGTATGCTATGGTGTGTACTAGGCCAGACTTAGCTTATGCTTTAAGCCTAGTCAGCAGGTATCTTTCAGAACCAGGACAGCAGCACTGGCTTGCTGTGAAACACGTTTTAAGGTACCTAAATGGGACTGCAAGCATGGGGCTAATCTACAATAAAGAAAGTCAAGACTCAGGTGGAGTTAAGGGCTATGTAGATTCTGACTTTGCAGGTGACCGTGACAAGAGGAGGTCACTTACAGGCTATGTTTTCACCTTATTTGGAAATACAATAAGCTGGAAAGCATCAATTCAGCATGTGGTTGCTTTATCCACAACTGAAGCTGAGTATATTGGGGTGACTGAGGCAGTGAAGGAAGCATTGTGGCTCAAGGGATTAGTAAATGAACTTGGAGTCAAACAAGGGAGTGTAGATGTATTTTGTGACAATCAAAGTGCCATTCATTTGTGTAAGAATCAAGCTTACCATGAAAGGACCAAGCATATTGACATTAGACTACATTGTCAGGCTGTTTTGGTTCCCTCATAAGCTGTGCCACGTGTCAGGCTGCAATTGGCCAGTTTTGTAATTCTGTTGAAACGTTTTCTTTCGAGTTTTGGCGCCAAGGGCTTGGAGAATTCAGTTTATATAGTTTTAGCTATCCATTTGCTTTGTAACAGAATCACTAAGATCAATAGGGTGTGTGCGAGTGTAAACACTGGGAAATTAGGGTTCTGGGAAGTGAGGGGGATCCGAATTGGGGATTATCGCATTTGATGTACAATTGACCTTGGATTGATTAATGCAGCAAGAACTAAGCAGTTGCTTAGTTCCCCAGATGTAAGTATCACTTTGATACTGAACTGGGTAAACAATTTCGTGCGTTTTCTGTTTAATCGCTTCGATTTCAGTTTTTTCCCCAAATTCGCATTCTAGGGTTCTATCCGATTCTTATCCTGTGATTCTTCGATTCTTAGTTATCTGGCTTAATTCATTCTTGCATGGTGTATTGCGATTAAGCCTATAACAAGTCTGTCAAGAATATCACGCGTATTCATAGCCAATTCTCAACACATACCAATGACAAGCCAGCATAAAACTAACATCACTACTTTATACATGAGAAGGAACTGATAAAAAAATACATGAGAAGGACAATATGAGATGCTGTGAAGAAATGATTTAGCCAGCAAAAAGGGAGTAATTTGCTTAAATATCTACCAATGAGGCTAATAATAGAACAATGATGGCGATCGATTTATCAGAATTGATACCACCATCACTTGTCTAATCTAAATACAAGTACACGTTTGTGGCAACACGAGCTAAGTCATTATCCCTTCTTGAAGGACAACTTGTATTATTCCTAACCATTTCCATGATGACAAAGGCATACAAACATACATATCAATATTGAGTACAACTCATATTGGACACTTCTATTCCTCATGTATATGAATATACAGTGTTGCTTGTCACATATTCTGATTTTCATTTTTCTTTCTGGTAATTAGAAATTAGAATCAGAGAACAAAGGAGATATGTTATTTTTGGTGTATATATATGTTGTCTCTATCTTTATTGTCTTCTTCTAATTATAAAGGTCATACATCTAGCTAATAGCACATATATTCTGTCTTCGCAAAAGACACCAAGGTTCCATCTCCCTATCTGTCTTTATTTTGTCATGGTAAATGCCACTAGAAACTCACGACTCCGAGGTCCCAAAACATGATATTTAACATAACAATTTTGGTATTTGCCAGTTGAGCAAGACTTTACGGAAGGGTTTTTCTTATTGACTCTTTTTTTTGTTCGACCCATTGCTGGCTACCCACAGAATGTCCCAATGCTTTCAACGAAAGACTAATCTCCACTCGTGCTTAGGATCAAATTTCGCACCGGCCAACACCAAGTTTGTCCACTGCTTTCAACGAAAGACTAATCTCCACTCGTGCTTAGGATCAAATTCCGCACTGGCCAACACCAAGTTTGTCCACTGCGGGAATCGAACCCGTAAACACCAGGTCGACCCTGTGTCTAAAGGTAGATTAAGTCATTGGGCTAACGGCGTTGGTTAAACATATTTCCGTAGTCGGAAGTTGAACCTTGAATTCAATTTTGAGAATTTAACTAAGTGTGCTTACGGAAGTCTTTTAATTTACTCTAGTAATTAGCTACAGTAGTGGATAAAAGAATTCTAAAATATAATTAATATATGGAAGCTATTGCATGTGGACTCAATCTAAATTTATTTTAGAATGTAGACAGACGGATGGGTATTGGGTACTACTCTCCCTCTCTAACAAAATATAAACAAAAAAAAAAGTCTATTTGATCTAAATTTAGACTAAATATATAGAATTTTTTTTTACTTATATTTTGTTATGGATAGAGTATATATATAATATATTTTTTTGACTGAAAGGAGTATATAATACATAAAATACAAATGTATGTGCACCAAATAAATCTACGTTGGCATTGTTTAATTTGAGAGAAGATGTCAAGAGCTAACTGCTAGTAGTGAAGAGGTGAAACAGTGGTTGTAGATAAAATGTAGACGTGGTGGCGGTCCATGACCATGTGTATGCCCATACTGAATTCATGTGGATGCCAGAGTTGTGTAACAGTGATGGAAGCCTCACACTGAGTGGTGCCTATTATTCATTCTTGCATTAAAGGAAACAGATAAAGAGATAAAGAGATAAAAAGGAGAGGGAAGCTTGAGGTTACGTTTGGGTAGTGGGACCTAAGAGAATGAAATTGGACAAACTCACAGGTTGTATGTAGCCTCTTTGAAATAGAAAAAGGAATTAAAAGGACCCCAATTTCACATCAACAACTTAATTATACAAAGTCCTAACACCGGTCAGAGAAGTTGTGTTCGTCTTAGGATATGATAATACTCTCACTCTTCTGCATCCATCTAGAAAACTTCTGTCTCTGGATCTGACGGTCCCTACTAGCGCAGCACCATTTTGCGCGCACCAGATGATCCGTATTAACCATTTAACATTAAGACATTTCAAAATTTACTAGGGTGTTGTCATTCACGCACATGAAAATAATGTTGAAAACAGGTAATTGATTGGAATTATGTGCTGCTACTTATTTATAAGAGAATGTTGGCGTGTAGTTGGAAGAACTTATGGTGTTACACTCGTGTGCGTGGCCTGATCTTGAAGCAAACATGTTGGGGCCGGAATCAAAATTGCAGTATCCTTCATGAAAAGCACAGCAAGTGTAACAATTTCTTTTGATATAGTAGAATATTTATTCAGGTGAATTGAAATGTTTATATTATTTTAAGTGAAATCGTTTTCTGGAAGTAATATTTTTGGGGCGGAGGAGGGGTTGGGGTATGGACCAAAAAATATAAAGAAAGGGGTAGTGCAGAAAAGAGTAAATGAATGGAAACAAATAGCAATAGAGAGAGGTGATGGTGTTTGTAGGGTGAACCACAGACATGAACCGTATGGGATGGTGGCTCCTGGGACCATTGAGTTTGACGAGGACAATGAAAATGATTAAATTAAAAAAAGAAATAAAGGGATCATCATGTCAATAATCAACCTTGGTCCTTCATTCTTTTTTGGAGTGTACTGTTACTGTTCGCTTTCGTTACCATCAAATATCAATCATGTGATATATGGTCATTTTTCAATTTGAGGATTATATATAGGGATTTTTTTTTTACCCCATCATCTCCCCAGCTACCCCCACTGACCTTGCGAAAAGACGCAATTGCCCTTAACAAAATTTAAAAATTCCGAACGTATCCTGATTTCATTTTTTTTTTGGAAATCGAATTTAGGTAAATCCGATTTCCACTAAAAATTTTAAAAAATTTAAATCGGATTTAGGTAAATCCGATTTCCACTAAAAATTTTAAAAAAATTTAAATCGAATTTATTTAAGATGGGTAGATCCGCTTTTAAAAATAACAAATCGGATTTACCTTAAGTGGGGGTAAATCCGATTTGTTATTTTTAAAAGCGGATCTACCCCATCATATAAGGTAAATCCGCTTTTAAAAATAACCAAAGCGGATTTACCTTATGTGGGGATAAATCCGCTTTGTTAACCCAATTAATAAATAAATAAATCAGTTAAAATTTTAAAAACAAATTTCGACCGTCTTTTGGTTCTGTTTAGTGTGTAGTTCGTTAACACGTGACGATATTGTACGTCGGGAGAATAATTTAGGCTAAAAAATCAGTTTTCGGGCAACCTACTCAAATTGTAATGAAACCACATTCTTTAAATCCAAAAAATATCAGGACTGGGGACCTCAAAATCCCAAATTCCATCGTTTGCTATTTTTTATTAATTTTTTAAATTTTTCATATTCTCCAAAAAATCTGAAAAAATTTGCATAACTTTATTTTGGTTTTATTAGATTTTTAGTGGTGTTTTCATAATTTTTGGATTAGTTTTGGCTGTTTAACGGATTTTTAGTAGTATTTTATAACCTTTTTTAAAAAATTAAATAAAAAACATTTTTTTTAATAACAAAATCGGATTTACCTTAGGTGGGATAAATCCGATTTTCTCTTTTTTTAGGGAAATCGGATTTATGTACCCACTAGGTAAATCCGATTTCCAAAATAACAAAGCGGATTTACCTCCAGCTAAGGTAAATCCGCTTTGTTATTTTTGAAATCGGATTTACCTATTGGGCACCCCCATATGAGGTAAATCCGACTTTAAAAATAACAAAGCGGATTTACCTCAAATGGAGGTAAATCCGAGCGAATTAAAAATTGGGCAGGGGTATTTTCGGGTTTCACTTTTATGTGGGGGTAAATAGGGAGATGATGGGGGTACATAAAAAAAACCTTATATATATTCACCCTCTTCTTTGTTGGTTTCTCGGGCTCACAATAACCCATTGAAGTGAAGAGGCCCGTTCTAAAGTAAAATGGGCCAAACTCGTGTGTGGTTTAGCAAGGCTCATGTTATGATTTAACCCAGGCTGGACAATAAAGAAAAAGAAAGGAACAAACGTTTAATATAACCACAAAAAAGTTCATGTTTGAAGAAAGTATCCGTTTTAGTATTGTTTGTAATTCAAATAACAAAAGGGGCATAATTGTATTTTCTCTTATATGCTGACTAGGTCAAGTCAACACCTCTGTTCTTGCCACATCAGCAGTAGCTGATTATGTTAGTGGCTTATATACATATATACGCTGTAATCATTTTCAGTCAGAGTAGTGACAAATTCTTGTTAAATCGGCTACATTCTTCTCCTCTCTCTGGTGTGTGTGTGTGTGTGTGGTGTGTACGAAGAGGAACTCATTGTTCCAACAAAGTGGCCTCAGAGCTACGTTTGACAACGATCCTGAAGCGGCGATGGCGAACAACGGTGGAAGTAGCGGACAGTTTCCGGCGAAGTTACCCCTCTTCGACGGCAAAAACTATGATAGGTGGATTGTTCAGATGAAAGTAGTTTTCCGGTATCAAGAAGTTCTTGAAGTGATTCGCAATGGCGTAGTGGCCACCGTCGGTGAACAACTCCGCGAGCAACCAGAAGAAAGATAGTAAAGCGTTGTTTCTAATCCATCAATGTGTTGATGCTGAAGTATTTGAGAAGATCGCAAAGTATGAAACGGCGAAGGGAGCAAGGGACGCACTGGCACTTGCGTACGCCGGCAACGCTAGTCTGAAGAAGGTGAAGTTGCAAACGTTGAGACGGCAATACGAAAATCTCAAAATGGAGGAGAAGGACACGATTGAGGAGTATCTCAGCAAGTTAACTCTGATAACAAACCAAATGCGGACCAATGGTGAGACGATTACTGAACAATTGAAGGTTGAAAAGGTATTACGAACCTTAACTCCTAAATTCGATCATATCGTAGTAGCAATTGAACAGTCAAAGAACCTAGAAACTATGAAACTTGAGGAATTGCAAGGTTCTCTTGAAGGCTTTTAAAGCAACCAAGGAAGGCTTTTAAAGCACATGTACCAACAAGAGCAAGTCAGAAACTGGAAATCATTCATTGTGATGTCTGTGGCCCACTAGAAACCAAAACTCTGCGAGGTAACTTGTATTTTGTTACATTCATAGATGATTTTGTTACATTTAACTGAGAAACAATGTAGGGAACAAATTAAATGTCTAAGAAGTGATGGAGGAGGTGAATACACTTCTTTAGAATTTGAAAAGTATTGTAAGGATGAAGGGATTATGCATGAGATTACTGCTCCATATACACCCCAGCATAATGGGACAGCTGAGAGAAGAAACAGAACAATTCTCAACATGATAAGGAGTATGTTAAAAGAGAAACAAATGCCACACTACTTTTGGGGAGAAGCTGCTTCAACAGCAGCCTACTTGTTGAATAGATGTCCAACCAAGAGGTTAGGAAATACTACTCCTTATGAGAAATGGTCTGGTAAGAAGCCTAATGTGAAACATCTCAAAAATTTTGGCTCACTATGCTATAGGCATGTTCCCGAACAATTGAGGAGAAAGCTTGATAAAAGAGCTCACGCTATGATATTAGTTGGGTATCATACCACTGGTTCATACAAATTGTTTGATCCTGATAAAAGAAAGATTGTAATTAGTAGGGATGTGATTTTTGAAGAAAAGAAGGGGTGGAAGTGGAGCAACCAGAATCCAGTAAATACAGAGAAAGAGGCTGCAGTATTGCTTGATTTAGAAGGAGAAACGGTGACTGAAGTTACTGCAAATGGATAGATCAATTGAGAAGATCCCAAAGGACTAGGGCAACCACCACTAAGGTTGCAAGATTATGATGTGTTTCTAGATACAGCTGTAAGTGAAGAAGGTGATCTTGTGCTAGGTGCTTTGACTGCTGAGACTGAACCAATAAGCTTAGAGGATGCATTACTAAGTAAGAATTGGAAATCAGCAATGAAAGAAGAACTTAAGGCTACAGAGAAGAATAACACTTGGGAACTCACCTCACTTCCTAAAGGGAAGAGACCTGTAGATGTGAAATGGGTGTATAAGACAAAGCTCAAGCCAAATGGGGAGGTGGCCAAATACAAAGCTAGGCTTGTTGCAAGAGGCTTTCTACAGAAACCAGGCCTAGACTTTAATGAAGTCTTTGCACTGGTTGCAAGAATGGAAACTATAAGGCTTGTAGTAGCACTAGCAGCACAAAAGAGATGGAAATTAAGTCAACTTGATGTAAAATCAGTCTTTCTAAATGGTCCCCTAGAAGAGGAGGTCTATGTCACTCAACCACCAGGTTTTGAATCTAAGGAACACAGTGACAGTGTGTTTAAGCTACACAAGGCACTGTACGGATTGAAGCAGGCTCCAAGAGCCTAGAATAAACATATTGATGGTTTTTTGGTGAATCAAAATTTCAAGAAATGTATCTTAGAACATGGAGTTTATGTAAAGGGCGGTGAGATAAATGATTGCATCATTCTGTGTTTATATGTGGATGACCTTCTGGTGACTGGCAGCAATATTAAGGAGATAGAAGATTTCAAGAAGAAAATGATGAATGAATATGAGATGACTGATCTGGGTACCCTCTCATATTTCCTTGACATTGAGTTTGTAACAACTAGCAGTGGCATCTTTCTGCATCAGAGAAAGTATGCTACTGACATCTTGAAAAGGTTCAAGATGAGTAGATGCAACTTTGTTTTGGTACCAGCTGAAGCAGGATTAAAACTGAAGAGTGATGGTGTTGACTCTGCTCTGACTCCCCTGTTGATGCAACTCTGTTTAAACAAGTTGTGGGATCCTTGAGGTACCTATGCAATTCAAGGCCAAATCTCTCCTACAGTGTAGGCTTGATTAGTAGATTTATGGAGAAGCCTACAACCTCCCACATGGCAGCAGCAAAGCGAATTCTGAGATACATAAAGGGTACTACAGATCTAGGCATTCTATTTCCAATATCAGAGAATGCAAAAGAAGTTATGGAAGGATTCACAGACTCTGATTGGAGTGGAGACATTAGTGATAGGAAGAGTACAAGTGGTATCTTTTTATGATGAATGGAGCACCAATCTATTAGTGTACAAGGAAGCAAAGTGTTGTAGCACTATCATCTTGTGAAGCTGAATATATATCAACTACACAAGGTGCATGTCAAGCACAGTGGCTTGAAAAACTAATGGAGGAACTGAACATGAGAGGAGACTATGTGATGAAGCTAAATGTTGACAACAAGTCTGCCATTGATCTAGCTAAACATCCTGTGGCACATGGACGCAGCAAACACATAGAGACTAAATATCATTTCCATAGAGATCAAGTAAATAAGGGAAAGCTTGAACTGCAGTACTGCAAGTCTACTGAACAGCTTGCAGACTTCTTTACAAAACCGTTGAAGACAAGCAGGTTTCCGGAGTTCAGAATTAAGCTTGGAATGAAGACAACAGAAGATTTGAATTAGGGAAGGTGTGAAGAAAGTATCTGTTTTAGTATTGTTTGTAATTCAAATAACAAAAGGGGCATAATTGTATTTTCTCATATATGCTGACTAGGTCAAGTCAACACCTCTGTTCTTGCCAGTAGCTGATTATGTTAGTGCCTTGATAACTCTATTTTATATAGGTTATTTATGCTCTTAAATAATTAAGTCAAGCTCACTTTTCAAGTAATTCTAGTACTTAAATATGTGAATATATGAATATTGGAGTAAATACAGGTTATAATTCAATTCCCTAAATCACCATTAATCCTAATTTCGACATCATCTTCCTCCCCCTCCATAAATCACCATTGGAGACCCATTCAAGCTCCACCAAGCCAAACACAAAATCTGAACCTTGCATGTTGAAATGGAGAGCTAGGGAGTACATCCTAGGGTTAGCAAGGGGTAATAGAAGTGCCAAGCATGAAGTATTGGAGTCACTAGAGGTGTTGGTGCTTCGCAAATTCGAAATTGTGGGAGCTGAGTTTGATTGGGACAGTTTTTGGAGCGAATTCGGAGAGTTCGTGAGTTGCCGTGGTCCTTGTCGTAAAGTCTCGGTGTCTATTGCCATTGTCGTCCAAGAGGTGAGTTCTATACTCACTAGGGATTTAGAAATCATGTGTCATGTATTCTGAAACCGCTTTATGAAAGTCTCGCATTTAAATCATGAACTTGATTGAATTGTTGGCGTGAATATCATGAAATTTGCATGTCATGATCGTGGATTGATTGATTGTTATATGGTTGAATTGTGCCTGGAAATATATGTATGAAATCTGTTTGAAGGTTGGGAGTTGATCGGGTTATGGATTGGAAACGATCGGAAAGCGAAACGGAACGAAAACAACAAAAATCTGCACATTCTGAAATCTTCCCAGGGCACACGGGTCGTGCGCCCCATGCACCCGGGTCGTGCGCCAGTTTCTGGACCTCTGCCCAGGGCACACGGGTCGTGCGCCCCATGCGCCCGAGTCGTGCGTCTATGCCTGATGTCGGACCCCGAATTTCCGTTTCGTCGTTCCTTTCAGTTCCAAACCTCTTCTGATCTCCTCCTCAACCAAATGGGATGATGTGACCCTATTAATACCACTGTTTGGCTATGATTAAAGTGGTAGAGTTGATCGGGAAATAATTAGGGATCGGACGGAATGATACGAAAAATGATGGTCACGCACGGAGCGTGTGTATGGGCACATGAGTCGTGCGTGGTCTTCGGGTTGCCTCTTTTAAAAAGTGTCTTAAATCATTTCGAACGATTCCAATTGCTTTCTAATCCTTTCTTCCACCTTCCCCAATGATACTGTAACTGAATTGCCCTGAATTGAGTGGTAATTAACTGTGATTGAATCCAGGTTATGTTAGTGCCATGTGATTGGTTATGTTTGGATTATGTTCAGGTGCAGTGAATGCTCATGTGATTGACCATTGGTTTCATGTTATAACTTTGTGATTTATGTATTGTGCTGGGCTGACTGGTTTAGTAAGATTGTTAAGCTAAGTTAGCAAACCTTGGTAATCCATGTGAGATCACTAAATTATAAGATTAAGTTAATAACTAGACCACCTAATGTTAAGAATAAGATTAGGTCATGATAAGGCTCAGTGATTGAGCAGTTTTCATTGTTCATTGTTATTGTATATTGTATATGCATCATTGTTTAGGCTCAGTGATTGAGCATAGTTCATTGTTAGGGTGACGACCCTATTTTAGTATTAGTGTGCTGGGGGAGAGGCAGTCATGAGCCTTATGAACCTAGGCCCCGTTAGGGACCCACTAGTGATTAGTGGGGACAGGTTCACCGGAAGCTTATTATGCCAAGTGACCGGTGACACGCTAAGAATCATTGTTAGACTCAGTGATTGAGCATAGTTCATTGTTAGGCTCAGTGATTGAGCATAGTTCATGGTTTAGGCTCAGTGATTGAGATTAGTACCACCACATAGTCAACTTTGAGGACTATGAGTTTGGAGTTTAGAATATGAATCAAGCATAATTGAACCGAGAGTATTAGTAAGGGGTCGCGATAGAACTCACTGAGACAAGTTGTCTCACCCAATCCATTGTTGTTGTTTTTCAGTTAAGCAGGGAAGGTTGAAGACCGTGAGGCACGGCTATGAAGATGCTTGAGGAGCAGCCGATACCTTTAATTCATTATGTCTTGTATTTCAGTTTCCCTTGTATTTCTGTATTTCTATCTAGTATCTTAAGATTACTCGATTGTACGACTTATGTATTTCAAGTTGTAAATCGCTTCTGCAGACTTTCGATTTTGAGTATTGAACACTAGTTGAGGGTGTAAGGGCCGACTTTATTGATATGCAGTTCAGTTATTTTAACCACGTTTGATGAGTGATTCATCAAAGTTTAGTATGTGTTCAATATGTTAAAAGGAAAGTCACTCTGATGTATGCCAGTAGTGCGCTTCGGTAGTTTCTACAAGTTAGAAATTAACGGGGTGTTACAATTGGTATCAGAGCAGTTCGACCTTGTCGGGCTTAGAATCATGAGTCTCTTAAGTCCTCTAAGTGTGATTCCTCTTAGTATGCTATTAGACGTTTAGCCTGATCAACTAAACACTTTGTGCATATTTCGCAGAATCATGGCTGGTGGAAGTAAGAGAAGCGTCCCTGTTGATCCAAATACCGAATGGATGCAGAACGTCATCGAGACGCAACAAAAGATGATGAATGACATGATGCAAATGCAGCAGCAGCAGATGGCTCAAATGGCCCAAATGCATCATGAGATGACGAATCAGCAACAACCGAATGTTCAACAACTTCCTCTGGAAGACCCGAATAGGGCTTACTTTCGTTTCCAGAAGATGAATCCGCAAAGTTTCAAAGGAGGACCTGAGGTAATGGTATCACATTTCTGGTTGGATTCGATGGAGAAGATTTTTAGGACTCTTCAATGCAGCGAAGAAGAGAAGGTTCTCTTTGCCGCTCATATGCTCGAGGAAGATGCTCAAACCTGGTGGACCAATGCTCATGAACTAATGGTGAATCAGGGAACTCCGGTTACCTGGGCCAACTTCAAAGAAATGTTTTCTGGTCACTTCTTCCCCCCGGTGATGAAGTTAAGCAAGCAAGCCGAGTTTGTCAACTTGAGGCAAGGTGAGATGTCGGTGGGTGAGTTCACCGCCAAGTTCGAAAGGTTGTCGCAGTTTTATCAATTAGCAAAGCATGCTCCTAACGATGAGTGGAAGATGCAGATGTACAAGGCAGGTCTTCGTGCGGATGTGGCCCAAGGTCTTAGCTCTTATGCTATGACCAGTTATGATGGACTGGTGCAGCAAGCTTATGTTGCAGAGGCAGATCTCAACAAGATGTATGAGGAAAGGAAAGCGTATCGGAAAGAGAAGAGGAAAACCTTGGAATTGTCGACCCCAAGTGATGAACCGAGGAGTACCTACAACAAAGGGAAGCAACCTACAGCATCCGAACTACTAAGGTCCGGTAAGTGTCCGAAATGTGGAAGGCCTCACACTGGAGAATGTCGCCTAGGAACAACGATGTGTTATTATTGCAAAGGCGAAGGGCATTATGCTAACGAATGCCCGTTGAAGAAGAAGAATCGAGAAGGGAATTCTAACTCTGCAAGCGAAAAGGTCTTTGTAATGGACGCTCAGAAAGATGAAGTTGATGCCGTCTCGAAGAAAGGTATATCGTGTGTTGTTTGTTTTGATTGGTCCAATTTTGAGGACAAAATTTTTAAAAGTTGGGGTGATTGTAATACCCCCCAATTTTTTTCGCTAATTAAATTATTTGGCGTGAAATTATATTGAGTGATTTATTTAGTTGGTTGAAAGCTATTTAAATTGAAATTTGACTTGTTTGGATAATTGATTAATTCAATTGAAGGTCTAGTTGAGTTAAGCTCATCAAGAGTAGGGTACTTAAAGCTATTAGGAGTTATGAGGAATAGGATGGGTAAGTGAGGGACAAAACTGTCTTTCAACATGGCTTATATTTAGACCATACTTCAGCTGAAACCCAACACATTCACCTCATTCTTCAACATTCAAAAACAGCAAAAATAGGGAGGAAGGGGGCGTGAGGAAGAAGGGGGAAAGAAGAGAGAACTTCTCAAAAGATTCATGCATGTGCAATCACTTGCCACCATAGTGTCCAGCTTAACTTCCCCTTCCCATTAATCCTAATTTCGACATCATCTTCCTCCCCCTCCATAAATCACCATTGGAGACCCATTCAAGCTCCACCAAGCCAAACACAAAATCTGAACCTTGCATGTTGAAATGGAGAGCTAGGGAGTACATCCTAGGGTTATCAAGGGGTAATAGAAGTGCCAAGCATGAAGTATTGGAGTCACTAGAGGTGTTGGTGCTTCGCAAATTCGAAATTGTGGGAGCTGAGTTTGATTGGGACAGTTTTTGGAGCGAATTCGGAGAGTTCGTGAGTTGCCGTGGTCCTTGTCGTAAAGTCTCGGTGTCTATTGCCATTGTCGTCCAAGAGGTGAGTTCTATACTCACTAGGGATTTAGAAATCATGTGTCATGTATTCTGAAACCGCTTTATGAAAGTCTCGCATTTAAATCATGAACTTGATTGAATTGTTGGCGTGAATATCATGAAATTTGCATGTCATGATCGTGGATTGATTGATTGTTATATGGTTGAATTGTGCCTGGAAATATATGTATGAAATCTGTTTGAAGGTTGGGAGTTGATCGGGTTATGGATTGGAAACGATCGGAAAGCGAAACGGAACGAAAACAACAAGAATCTGAACATTCTGAAATCTGCCCAGGGCACACGGGTCATGCGCCCCATGCACCCGGGTCGTGGGCCAGTTTCTGGACCTCTGCCCAGGGCACACGGGTCGTGCGCCCCATGCGCCCGAGTCGTGCGTCTATGCCTGATGCCGGACCCCGAATTTCCGTTTCGTCGTTCCTTTCAGTTCCAAACCTCTTCTGATCTCCTCCTCAACCAAATGGGATGATGTGACCCTATTAATACCACTGTTTGGCTATGATTAAAGTGGTAGAGTTGATCGGGAAATAATTAGGGATCGGACGGAATGATACGAAAAATGATGGTCACGCACGGAGCGTGTGTCCATACACGAGTCGTGCGTGGTCTTCGGGTTGCCTCTTTTAAAAAGTGTCTTAAATCATTTCGAACGATTCCAATTGCTTTCTAATCCTTTCTTCCACCTTTCCCAATGATACTGTAACTGAATTGCCCTGAATTGAGTGGTAATTAACTGTGATTGAATCCAGGTTATGTTAGTGCCATGTGATTGGTTATGTTTGGATTATGTTCAGGTGCAGTGAATGCTCATGTGATTGACCATTGGTTTCATGTTATAACTTTGTGATTTATGTATTGTGCTGGGCTGACTGGTTTAGTAAGATTGTTAAGCTAAGTTAGCAAACCTTGGTAATCCATGTGAGATCACTAAATTATAAGATTATGTTAATAACTAGACCACCTAATGTTAAGAATAAGATTAGGTCATGATAAGGCTCAGTGATTGAGCAGTTTTCATTGTTCATTGTTATTGTATATTGTATATGCATCATTGTTTAGGCTCAGTGATTGAGCATAGTTCATTGTTAGGGTGACGACCCTATTTTAGTATTAGTGTGCTGGGGGAGAGGCAGTCATGAGCCTTATGAACCTAGGCCCCGTTAGGGACCCACTAGTGATTAGTGGGGACAGGTTCACCGGAAGCTTATTATGCCAAGTGACCGGTGACACGCTAAGAATCATTGTTAGGCTCAGTGATTGAGCATAGTTTATTGTTAGGCTCAGTGATTGAGCATAGTTCATAGTTTAGGCTCAGTGATTGAGATTAGTACCACCACATAGTCAACTTTGAGGACTATGAGTTTGGAGTTTAGAATATGAATCAAGCATAATTGAACCGAGAGGATTAGTAAGGGGTCGCGATAGAACTCACTGAGACAAGTTGTCTCACCCAATCCATTGTTGTTGTTTTTCAGTTAAGCAGGGAAGGTTGAAGACCGTGAGGCACGGCTATGAAGATGCTTGAGGAGCAGCCGATACCTTTAATTCATTATGTCTTGTATTTCAGTTTCCCTTGTATTTCTGTATTTCTATCTAGTATCTTAAGATTACTCGATTGTACGACTTATGTATTTCAAGTTGTAAATCGCTTCTGCAGACTTTCGATTTTGAGTATTGAACACTAGTTGAGAGTGTAAGGGCCGACTTTATTGATATGCAGTTCAGTTATTTTAACCACGTTTGATGAGTGATTCATCAAAGTTTAGTATGTGTTCAATATGTTAAAAGGAAAGTCACTCTGATGTATGCCAGTAGTGCGCTTCGGTAGTTTCTACAAGTTAGAAATTAACGGGGTGTTACAATTGGTATCAGAGCAGTTCGACCTTGTCGGGCTTAGAATCATGAGTCTCTTAAGTCCTCTAAGTGTGATTCCTCTTAGTATGCTATTAGACGTTTAGCCTGATCAACTAAACACTTTGTGCATATTTCGCAGAATCATGGCTGGTGGAAGTAAGAGAAGCGTCCCTGTTGATCTAAATACCGAATGGATGCAGAACGTCATCGAGACGCAACAAAAGATGATGAATGACATGATGCAAATGCAGCAGCAGCAGATGGCTCAAATGGCCCAAATGCATCATGAGATGACGAATCAGCAACAACCGAATGTTCAACAACTTCCTCTGGAAGACCCGAATAGGGCTTACTTTCGTTTCCAGAAGATGAATCCGCAAAGTTTCAAAGGAGGACCTGAGGTAATGGTATCACATTTCTGGTTGGATTCGATGGAGAAGATTTTTAGGACTCTTCAATGCAGCGAAGAAGAGAAGGTTCTCTTTGCCGCTCATATGCTCGAGGAAGATGCTCAAACCTGGTGGACCAATGCTCATGAACTAATGGTGAATCAGGGAACTCCGGTTACCTAGGCCAACTTCAAAGAAATGTTTTCTGGTCACTTCTTCCCCCCGGTGATGAAGTTAAGCAAGCAAGCCGAGTTTGTCAACTTGAGGCAAGGTGAGATGTCGGTGGGTGAGTTCACCGCCAAGTTCGAAAGGTTGTCGCAGTTTTATCAATTAGCAAAGCATGCTCCTAACGATGAGTGGAAGATGCAGATGTACAAGGCAGGTCTTCGTGCGGATGTGGCCCAAGATCTTAGCTCTTATGCTATGACCAGTTATGATGGACTGGTGCAGCAAGCTTATGTTGCAGAGGCAGATCTCAACAAGATGTATGAGGAAAGGAAAGCGTATCGGAAAGAGAAGAGGAAAACCTTGGAATTGTCGACCCCAAGTGATGAACCGAGGAGTACCTACAACAAAGGGAAGCAACCTACAGCATCCGAACTACTAAGGTCCGGTAAGTGTCCGAAATGTGGAAGGCCTCACACTGGAGAATGTCGCCTAGGAACAACGATGTGTTATTATTGCAAAGGCGAAGGGCATTATGCTAACGAATGCCCGTTGAAGAAGAAGAATCGAGAAGGGAATTCTAACTCTGCAAGCGGAAAGGTCTTTGTAATGGACGCTCAGAAAGATGAAGTTGATGCCGTCTCGAAGAAAGGTATATCGTGTGTTGTTTGTTTTGATTGGTCCAATTTTGAGGACAAAATTTTTAAAAGTTGGGGTGATTGTAATACCCCCCAATTTTTTTTCGCTAATTAAATTATTTGGCGTGAAATTATATTGAGTGATTTATTTATTTGGTTGAAAGCTAATTAAATTGAAATTTGACTTGTTTGGATAATTGATTAATTCAATTGAAGGTCTAGTTGAGTTAAGCTCATCAAGAGTAGGGTACTTAAAGCTATTAGGAGTTATGAGGAATAGGATGGGTAAGTGAGGGACAAAACTGTCTTTTAACATGGCTTATATTTAGACCATACTTCAGCTGAAACCCAACACATTCACCTCATTCTTCAACATTCAAAAACAGCAAAAATAGGGAGGAAGGGGGCGTGAGGAAGAAGGGAGAAAGAAGAGACAACTTCTCAAAAGATTCATGCATGTGCAATCACTTGCCACCATAGTGTCCAGCTTACCTTCCCCTTCCCATTAATCCTAATTTCGACATCATCTTCCTCCCCCTCCATAAATCACCATTGGAGACCCATTCAAGCTCCACCAAGCCAAACACAAAATCTGAACCTTGCATGTTGAAATGGAGAGCTAGGGAGTACATCCTAGGGTTAGCAAGGGGTAATAGAAGTGCCAAGTATGAAGTATTGGAGTCACTAGAGGTGTTGGTGCTTCGCAAATTCGAAGTTGTGGGAGCTGAGTTTGATTGGGACAGTTTTTGGAGCGAATTCGGAGAGTTCGTGAGTTGCCGTGGTCCTTGTCGTAAAGTCTCGGTGTCTATTGCCATTGTCGTCCAAGAGGTGAGTTCTATACTCACTAGGGATTTAGAAATCATGTGTCATGTATTCTGAAACCCCTTTATGAAAGTCTCGCATTTAAATCATGAACTTGATTGAATTGTTGGCGTGAATATCATGAAATTTGCATGTCATGATCGTGGATTGATTGATTGTTATATGGTTGAATTGTGCCTGGAAATATATGTATGAAATCTGTTTGAAGGTTGGGAGTTGATCGGGTTATGGATTGGAAACGATCGGAAAGCGAAACGGAACGAAAACAACAAAAATCTGCACATTCTGAAATCTGCCCAGGGCACACGGGTCGTGCGCCCCATGCACCCGGGTCGTGCGCCCGTTTCTGGACCTCTGCCCAGGGCACACGGGTCGTGCGCCCCATGCGCCCGAGTCGTGCGTCTATGCCTGATGCCGGACCCCGAATTTCCGTTTCGTCGTTCCTTTCAGTTCCAAACCTCTTCTGATCTCCTCCTCAACCAAATGGGATGATGTGACCCTATTAATACCACTGTTTGGCTATGATTAAAGTGGTAGAGTTGATCAGGAAATAATTAGGGATCGGACGGAATGATACGAAAAATGATGGTCACGCACGGAGCGTGTGTATGGGCACACGAGTCGTGCGTGGTCTTCGGGTTGCCTCTTTTAAAAAGTGTCTTAAATCATTTCGAACGATTCCAATTGCTTTCTAATCCTTTCTTTCACCTTCCCCAATGATACTGTAACTGAATTGCCCTGAATTGAGTGGTAATTAACTGTGATTGAATCCAGGTTATGTTAGTGCCATGTGATTGGTTATGTTTGGATTATGTTCAGGTGCAGTGAATGCTCATGTGATTGACCATTGGTTTCATGTTATAACTTTGTGATTTATGTATTGTGCTGGGCTGACTGGTTTAGTAAGATTGTTAAGCTAAGTTAGCAAACCTTGGTAATCCATGTGAGATCACTAAATTATAAGATTAAGTTAATAACTAGACCACCTAATGTTAAGAATAAGATTAGGTCATGATAAGGCTCAGTGATTGAGCAGTTTTCATTGTTCATTGCTATTGTATATTGTATATGCATCATTGTTTAGGCTCAGTGATTGAGCATAGTTCATTGTTAGGGTGACGACCCTATTTTAGTATTAGTGTGCTGGGGGAGAGGCAGTCATGAGCCTTATGAACCTAGGCCCCGTTAGGGACCCACTAGTGATTAGTGGGGACAGGTTCACCGGAAGCTTATTATGCCAAGTGACCAGTGACACGCTAAGAATCATTGTTAGGCTCAGTGATTGAGCATAGTTCATTGTTAGGCTCAGTGATTGAGCATAGTTCATGGTTTAGGCTCAGTGATTGAGATTAGTACCACCACATAGTCAACTTTGAGGACTATGAGTTTGGAGTTTAGAATATGAATCAAGCATAATTGAACCGAGAGGATTAGTAAGGGGTCGCGATAGAACTCACTGAGACAAGTTGTCTCACCCAATCCATTGTTGTTGTTTTTCAGTTAAGCAGGGAAGGTTGAAGACCGTGAGGCACGGCTATGAAGATGCTTGAGGAGCAGCCGATACCTTTAATTCATTATGTCTTGTATTTCAGTTTCCCTTGTATTTCTGTATTTCTATCTAGTATCTTAAGATTACTCGATTGTACGATTTATGTATTTCAAGTTGTAAATCGCTTCCGCAGACTTTCGGGTTTGAGTATTGAACACTAGTTGAGGGTGTAAGGGCCGACTTTATTGATATGCAGTTCAGTTATTTTAACCACGTTTGATGAGTGATTCATCAAAGTTTAGTATGTGTTCAATATGTTAAAAGGAAAGTCACTCTGATGTATGCCAGTAGTGCTCTTCGGTAGTTTCTACAAGTTAGAAATTAACGGGGTGTTACAAGATGCCTCGTCTCCCTCCCACTGATGCGCCCACCATTGTTGACTTAGCCCATGATTCCGACGATTTAGATTGACATTTCTTGTATTTATTATTGTGCCCACATTTTTGTAATTATTATGTGTCAAAAAAAACAAATTAAATGTTTTAAATTTTTTTACAAATCGGATTTACTCTGGTAAAAGGTAAATCCGCTTTTGAATTTAACGAAACGGATGTACCCCACAACAGGTAGATTCGACTTAATAAAGAGACAAAGTGGATCTACCTGTTGTGTGCTAGATAGTTGGTTTTCACTTTATATAATTGGTTTTCGGCTAGATACTAAGCAACTCTTCTCTCTTTTTGTGCTTGCGCTATCAACTCCCTGAATGTAATGAAAATAATTTCACCCGATAGGAAAAGGAAAATAGAAGTAAATCAGCTATTACACGAAAAACAATGAGAATATACAAGAATCAAAAATTAGAAAGTCATAACAAAGAATCATATTCTATTACCTTGCTCCAGGCTTCTTTGAATAAGGAACAGCAGCATCTATCCCAACACAACGTAAATGTTTTGCCAAACCTTCAACCTGGGTAAAATTTCTTGTCAGATTCATGGTCACACTTAATTTTAGAAACACATTCACATTCAGATCGTTTATTACAATAAAATCATGTTTCTTTTTGGATAAAACACTGCAATAAGATTACAAGAAATTCCAATATAAAATAATGGCATTGATGATAATAAAAATGGATCATATTCTATGTCTTTCTTCGATCTTTCCCGCCGCCCTTTCTTCTCTTCGCCCAAAATCACACAAACCCTAAAAAACGAAAACGAAAACCCAAATTCGGTTCCCAATTCCCAAATCACACAAACCCTAAAAAGCGAAATCAAGAAGATGGGTGATGGAAGGAAAAGGGTTACCAAACTATCTCGCTCCGGTGAAGCCGCTCAGTGGTTTTGGTCGTGATCTTCCGTGGCCAATGGCAATGAGGGAATGCGAAGATGAGTGAGAGGGAGCGAATGGTGGAAGAGGGAGAGTATGCACGCGAATGGTGAGAGGGAGAGATGGTGGAAGAGATGCAAATGGTGAGATGCTAAACGGTGGTGGAACGGTGGTGGAAGAGATGAGGGAGGTGCGAACGGTGGTGGAAGAGATGAGGGAGAGTTGCGAATGAGAGTGAGAGGGAGCGAATGGTGGAAGATGTTAAGCCTACTTTTTTTCGTTTCTATAACGGGTGGTTTTGTGACCCGTTATGGAAGCCAAAATTTTTGCACTTTCTATAACGGTTATGCAATTGAACCGATATAAAAAATGGTTTTTGCACTTTCTATATCGGTTCCTTTTGCAATCGATATAAAAATTGTAATTTTAATTACAAAACTGCCACCGCGTCATTTTTAACATCAGACCGTTTTTAACCGATATAAATGACAGTTATAAAATGCATTTTTTCCACTAGTGTTTGAGAGGTAGTTATTCTTCTTCTAAGTATAAAATCATATCAATTTTGAACGTTGGGGATATCCATTGGATGCATATTTCGATCTCGCCTGTCTGTCCATTGCCTCCAGTTGCTTTGATGTGGTCTCATAATCGATCAGACGAATCTACTTCATGGTTGGATCCTTATACCGGCCGTTTTGCCCTTTGGCAGTCTACTGCTTTGAAGATGCCCCGTCTCCCTCCCACTGATGCGCCCACCATTGTAGACTTAGCCCATGATTCTGACGATTTAGATTGACATTTCTTGTATTTATTATTGTACCCACATTTTTGTAATTATTTATCCATATATATATATATATATATATATATATATATATATATATATATATATATATATATATGTGTGTGTGTGTGTGTATTATATATCCAACAAATTAAATGCGTCAAAAAATAAATAAATTAAATGTTTTAAATTTTTTTTACAAGTCGGATTTACCCTGGTAAAGGGTAAATCCGCTTTTGAATTTAACAAAGCGGATGTACCCCCATAACAGGTAGATTCGACTTGATAAAGAGACAAAGCGGATCTACCTGTTGTGGGGGTACATCCGCTTTGTTAAATTCAAAAGCGGATTTACCTTTCTACCAGTATATCCGATGCGGTTTTTTTAAATTTAATCGGATCTAGGTAAATCCGCCTTTGATTAATCTCAAATCGAATTTACTTATTTATAAGGTAAATCCAATTGAGTCAAAATTATGGGGGGTATTTTAGAATTTTCCTATGGGGGTATAGCCTTTTCTAGTTAGCCAGTTGAACTGACGACCCGGCCCAATTACTTGTACAATTGAACTTTTTTTTTTGTTGCAAAAAACATCAAAATACTTCTAAATCTGATAGTCCCCATTTCCAAAAATAATACATTCTGTAATGATATTTTTTTCTACACACATTCTGTAATGATTGAGATCATGAGATGCAACTCTGCGGCTCAAGTTCAAATCCCTTTAGTATCTTTACATTCCAAAGAATAAGTGGAGCAATTTTGGGTGCACTACCCAATGGTTCTTATTAATTTTTAAAGTTAAACTGGAGATTTATATTTAGCAATGATGACATGTGTACAATGTTGAACGAAGGTGAAATTGTGATAGTTATTTCCGTTAAAACATGAAGTTGTGTATAACACACTTTCCCCTCCATTGGTTGCTCCTGAAAATAGCTGAACCACCAATACGTACATTTGATAACAAGCAGAAACTTCTAACCATATTAATAAGCTTGTTTGGATCACAAGCAAAAACTTTGAACCCTGTTCTAAACAGAGAAATTCTTCTCATCAAAAGGAAAATAGTCTAAGAAAAAGAAAGCAAAAAGTTTAGTGTAATTTAGGCAAACATGTCTGTAAATGAGATCACAAAAATGGAAGAAGGTGGAAGTAAATCACAAACGGAATCGGGGTTTTGCGGCTCTCCTGAAGTAGTGCAAACCATACAAAAGGTACTACATACATATATCCATATATGATTATCTATATCTATAGATCGTTATTTGTGTTGTCTACATGCTTAGTATAAATACTTAATACGTAGTTTTCAATTGGTTTATGTTGTTGTGTTGCATTGAGTGAATTGAATTTCATTGGCACTACTACTAATGAAAAGTAACATATGTAACTAACAGGTAATAGCAGAGGTGATAGGTACATACTTCTTAGTATTTGCAGGGTGTTGTGTAGTGGTTCTGAATAAAATTGAAGGGAGTAAAGGGACAATAACATTTCCAGGAATTTGTGTTACATGGGGTCTATCAGTAATGATATTGGTTTATTCTCTTGGTCACATATCTGGTGCCCATTTCAATCCAGCAGTTACCGTCAGCTTTGCTATATATCGTCATTTCCCACTCAAACAGGCATGCAATGCAATTCCTTTTTTTTACCTCTTGATTATTTATGTCAATAATTTTTAGCTAAATAAATAAAATAATTGACAAGAATGAGATATTTAATGGTGCACTGCAGGTGCCATTGTATCTTGCAGCACAGGTGCTGGGATCTATACTTGCTAGTGGGACATTATACCTTGTGTTTGAATTAGATGAGAAGTCTTATTTTGGAACAGTGCCATCAGGATCTAATATTCAATCTCTTGTATTCGAGATGCTCGCCTCATTTCTCTTGATGTTTGTTATCTCTGCGGTTTCCACAGACAACAGAGCTGTTAGTATTCTCATTTATATCATATTTCCATGAAATACTCCAAAATCCAACAAATTACCTCATCATCACCTTTTTTTGGACTGACTGGTATATAAAATAATTCCACTTCCATTTTTTATGAAACAGATTGGAGAATTGGCAGGGATTGCTGTTGGTATGACAATCGTCGTAGACGTCTTCATTGCTGGGTAATTTAAATATAAGGGAATATAATTTTAATATTTAAATAAATGACCCAAGATTAATTTTATTTCAATATAATAATTGTAATGCAGACCTGTGTCAGGTGCGTCTATGAACCCAGCGAGAAGCCTTGGACCTGCTTTGGTGATGCATATTTACAACGGATTTTGGGTTTATATAGTTGGACCCTTTCTTGGTGCCATATTAGGTGCCTCAGCCTACAACCTCATTAGGTTTACTGATAAACCACTCAGGGAAATAAGCCATAGCTCAAGTTTCCTCAAAAGTGTGTCCAGAGCAAGTTTTCGGTAGACCAGAAGAACATGTTATATATGTTACTCTTTTATATCACTCTATGATGCAAATTGCTTCAGTATAATGATGGTCATTTCTCAAACTATCCACGCATCTTTGGTTTTAAAATAAAATATGATCCGATCCGATTTTACTTAGGTTTGGATTGGCTTGGATTTCGGTTTTTTATTCTCTATAATTGTTTACAATGAAAAATAATAATAACACATCTTTCATAACAACAAACACCATGTAAATCATCAAAGCAGCTAAGTATATTTTAGAAAACTAGCTAAATCATTACAGAAGTCGCAAAATACATAACCAAAAGTATATCATCAAAGTAGTCAAAATAAAATGGAAAAAACATACACGCCTATTAAGAACTGTGAAAAAATGAAATATGTTTTTGTTCCTAACGATTTTCTTGAGTAGAATCTAGGTAAAACACAATGATGAGATAATCTCGAATGATAGTAAATAGTATAGAGAGTGAGTATAAAGTTGATGATTCAAGAATGTCAAATCTTTTCCATTAGCCTCTAAGACTCAATATATAGTACATTGGTGATTAATGATAATAAATACAAATATAGCCGTTGCGAGATCTATGGAGGAATGATAGGGATCTTAATAAATACATGTTTGTCCTCGCGGTTAGCCGAGTCCTAGGATGCACTAAAGCCTTAGGAGGGGGGCGACCAGCTATGGTTGAGTCCCTTGGTCATTGATGCTTCGACTGAGTCACACTACAAGAAAATCGCGTAATACCAGTGGATTTTTTCCGCCGGTACGTTTCCGACGGAAATTTGGCATTTCCGGCGAATTTTTTCCGTCGATAAATTTCCGGAGAAAAAATTTGAATTTCTGGCGGATTGTTTCAATTTTTTTTTAAAAAAATCCGCCGAAAATTAAAAAAAAATCCACCGAAAATGCCGTCAGAACATTTCCGGCGATTTTTTTTTGAATTTCCGGCGGATTTATTTTAAAAAAAAATTAAAAACCGCTGGAAATTCAAAAGAAACGCCGGAAATGTCGCCGAAACATTTCCGGCGGATTTTTTATTTAAAAAATAATAAAAAATTTCAAGAAATCTGTCGGAACTGTTAAAAATCCGCCGGAACGTTTTGAACTTCTTATAAATAAAACTTTCTCTTACACTCTTCTCATTCTCTCATTTCACTCTTTATTTCCTTCTCACTTTCTCCTACACTCTTCTACATTTCTCTTTTTTTCTTCCTTCTCATTCATTCTCACTTATTCATTCTTCATCCTTCTCACTTCTTCTTATTTCTTCGTTCTCATACTCTCATTCATTCTTATTCCTTCTCACCTCTTCATTCTTATTCCCTCCTATATTATTTTTCCATAGTCTCTTTCATTATTTTTTTTACACAACTCTCTTTCATTTTTATTCATCTAATTTCTCTATTACTTCTCATTCTATTCTATATAATTTTGTTCTCATATCCTACTTCATTTTTTATTACTTCTTATTTAATTAAATATAAAATTTGAAAAAAACTTTAAAAAAATTTAATTCTTAAAAAAAAATTGACATCAGGGTAATGAATAGTTTACCGGTACGTCACTTTTCCGGCGGATTTTTTCCGCCAAAAAAACGAATTTTTCTTGTAGTGTCTTTATGTAGCGGTCGGTCCGGCCGTGAACAGTTTCTTATATTACCCCTTTAACTTTTCTTGAACACAGTGAAAAACGAAAGAAAAGTTGGAAAGCCAAGAGTTATTTGCATCGAGAAAAAGAAATGGTGAAACAATTGATAGGGGTAAGTGTGGTACATTAATTAAAAAAGATTTAAATTGTTTATATTTGATAACATGGCTTAGTAGATATTTTGCTTATATACGAAAACAGATGGAGTATTAAATGTGGATAATATTTTAATTACATTTATTTATAATATTAATTATATTATATATATATATATATATAGAGAGAGAGAGAGAGAGAGAGAGAGAGAGAGAGGGAGAGAGAGAGAGAATCGGTTTTATGTGAGGGAATCGAAAATCAATCCAATCCAAAATTTGATTTTTTTGATTATTTCGATCTACGATTTTTCATTTTGACCGCTGTGATTTTCATCGGATTGGATCATTACCAACATATCTAATGGGTACATTAAGGCTCGTATGGTCCATGCACGTGCAAGGACAACTTTCTTGTTTGTAACTGTCAGCCTTACTAATTTTTGGGCTATAACAAATTGTGTGTTTGATACCCATGAAAACCGAAAGAAAAGTATCTTTTGATTGGTTGCCTTATAAAATAAGAAGGAAAAAAGGTTTTAGTGGATTCCATGCCAAATTTTGTTTCCCCCGTTTTGGGAAGAATGGGAAGGGAAAACACCATTTTTATGTAAATAATATATTTAACCATGCACTAAAATTAATGCATTGTAACAAAAAAAGATATTTTACTTATTTAATAAAGGTTAGTTTTGTCATTTTAGATATATACACTTTTTTTTCCTCTCACTTTTTGTCCTATGACCTATCACATTGGGAAGAGAAAATTTCTACATTTTTTTCCTTTCACTTAAATCAAACAACTTAAAAATCATCTCATTTTACTTTCTTTTTTCCTATGACTTTCTTTTCCCTTGCATTTCTTTCCTCTCGCTTTCTTTTGTGAAAGAAACAAAATGTGGCTTAATAATTAAAATAGGCTAATAATAACACTTTTGGTCTTTTATGTTTGCTCCAGATTTCACTTTGGTCCTTTATCTTTTTTTTTTTTGTCCGTTTTGGTCGCTCATGTTTCATTTTTGTTTCATTTTGGTCCTTGACGTTAGTTTTGACTAACGACGCCACGCTGGCAATTAACTGCTGACGTGGCGTCCGTTATTCATTAATGACGTGGCAAAAATTAATATTATTTAATTCAATTAAAACAATTAATTTATTTAATTCCAATTAAAACATTAAAATAATTAATTCCTTTTTCTATTTTTTTTCAGAAAATCCCACCCTCCCACTACCGTCGCCACCCTCCCACCACCGTCGCCACCCTCCCACCACCGTCGCCACATTTTTCCTCACTCTCACTCTCCCTCTCCCATTATTTCCTTCTTTTCCTCTCTTTATCTCCGCGCAAAAATTTCAATGGAAAACGAAGAAGAGCAAATCGAACCCAGACAACGAAGGAACACGAAGGAAAACGAACCCAGCAAAGATGAGCAAATCGAAGAAGAGCAACGAAGAAACCCAGAATCCTAATCGAACCCAGATGGAACGCGAACAAAGCTCCTTGAACCCAGATGAGTTTCGTTCATCGTCTTTCCAGATCTGAAGAGAGAAAGAAAGGCAGCGAAGAGTGAGAAGAGAGAAAATGAGAGGAAAACGAGAAGAAATCGAAGGAACTAAAGGAAACCACAGATCCACCCTAGATCTGCTTCTTCTCTTCATCTCCTCCTCCTTTCCCAGAAGAAACCGAAGGAAACCCAGCAAAACGAGAGAGAAAGAGAGGAAAAGAGAGGAAAAATGGGAGGGGGAGAGTGAGAGAGATGCGACGGGTTACGGTGGTGATGTGGGAGAGGAGGTTATGTTTCTGGGAGAGGGAGAATGAGAGAGGAAAACAGTTAATTGTTTTAATTGTTTTAATGTTTTAATTGAAATTAAATAAATGAGATTTGATTTAAATTGAAAAACGAATTGCTGGTGTGGAAATGAATGGAGGGACGCCACGTCAGTAGTTAGCTGCCAGTGTGGTGTCCGTTAGTCAAAACTAACGTCAGGGACCAAAATGAAACAAAAATGAAACACGAGAGACCAAAACGGACCAAAAAAAAGATAAATGACCAAAGTAAAATCTGTAGCAAACATAAAAGACCAAAATTGTTATTTAGCCATTAAAATATTATTTCAGGTTGAAAAAGGCATGGACCCTAATCCATGGCCTCATCATTTGTGCAAAAAGGTGGACAACATCCAAAGCCTTTCTAGCTCTTGATGCAAACACGTGAGTGCACATTGCCTGCCACCTCATTGCCGTCACAACCGTTGTTGAGCATCGCAAGAATTATGAAACACACACGTTATTCAAACCTAACGGTTACTTACGGTCCGTTAGTAACCGTAAGACGGAGCATTGGCCATGGGCGTGGCAGATCCAACTAGTCCATTCTTCACACTGTCTGAGCAAAATAAGACAAATAACTTGCATATGGTTATTTTATGCTTTACTTATTCGTTCTATTTTGTTTGTTGTTTTAGTAAAATTAATTTGTTTTTAATTGATTTTTATTTTATATTTTTAATAAAATATTTAATATTTTTTTCCCTCATACCTCACTTTATTATGAAAACTTTTCACGTATAATAAATGATTCACATTTATTTATATAAAGAGATAAGAGGTTAAATAGTAAATTATACAACACTTTTTTAAAAAAAAATAGACGGTTAATCATTTTTATTAAGGGTGTGACAAAATCTTAAACCGCATACAAAATAGGACGGAGAGTACCATTTTTATGGGTTTATCTAATTAGACCTCTCAAAGATGGTCCAAAGGTGGATTCTTACCATTTTTAATAAGTTTTAATAAAATATTACTTTTATTCTTCACTTTTTACTAAATATGGTAAAAGTCCACCTTAAGATTATTTTTAAAAGGTCCATATTAGATGCACTATTTTTTTAATTTATGTACATATACAGGTGTATTGGCTTTTACAACTACGATAACAATTCACTGAACGGCTTTTATAAAGTGATTATTGATTAACTTCTTTTTCATGATATGTCAATTTATAATTAATAAATAGTATAAAATATTTATATATAAATTAAATTTATTTTATTTTATGGGTTAGTAAAAAAATAAGAGTACACTTAAGTGACACCCCCTCGATCAACATTAGTGATGTGTGTGAAACAAAAGTAATTAACAAAGTACACTTGGGATCTGAAAGGCAATTTGGAAGCATTATTGGGTTCGGTTCTGTTCTGTTCTGTTTGTGTTAGTGTGGTGGCGTGTTTCTTCGGTTTCCTAACACACTTCCTTCCTTCTCGGGTATTGTCAGATTCCAAAACTGCTCCATTTGAAGAATTCGAACTTGCAAGGTCGAGTTGGTTATTGCATATTATTATGTTTCTTGTCCTATCAAGGTTGTCTTTTTGGTTCTCAGTTTTCTCAAATGGGATTATTATGTTCTTTATGTCGTGATTTCTTGATAGAATTTGTTGGTTTCTGTTTAGGTTAAAAGGATAATGATTTGGCCTTCTTGTTGATTCTGCTTCTGACTAGTTAGTGATTTAAAAACCCAGAATTATGGCTGGGGAAGATTCATTTACCATGAACTTTCAGGTTTGGATCTCTTCAATTCCACTCATACTTACTCTTGTTTTGCTTATATTGAAAATGACACAATAGTGGAAACTATATATTTAATTGTTGCAATGATTTTCATTGAACAGAGGTTGGTTCTATGTGAATCACCCTCGTGGGGAGTTATGTTGTCGTGACACTCAGATAAATTTGCGTAGGTTTTGTTCTACACAAATTTTATGAATTGCAACTTACATAAACAATCATATTTGTGATTTATTGCACAGTATACAAAGTCTCTCCTCCCTATACATTATTACAAAAAAGGAACATGCGCTAAATTGATTTGTTTAATCTAAAAGCCGGTGAAAAAGATATGTATCTAGTTCATTCAATCCAAAAATGATCGATCATAGAATATTTGGGAATTTGTAGAGTCCAAGTTAAAAATTAGTGATGAAGAACCTGTTAGAAACCTTTTTTCTTTTTATTTTTTATAATTTTTTAATTCAACCAAACACAGAATTTTATCCTAGTATAGGCCCAATGCCAAGTTAGGTTGATCCATGTATGAGGATCATGACTATATTGCTATATTTGACCCCTTATTATTGTTTTAATCTTATAAGGCATCATTTTTCGTTTAAAATTTTACCTAAATTTATTATAGTTTCATGTTTGTTTATTACAATAATATATTTAATTAATCATCAGTTCATCATCTATTACAATGAAAAGAGGAAACTGTGTTGATATGTAACTCTGACAGCAGCTGCTTTGATAATTCCTTCCCAAAAATGCAGGCAAGTTCTATACATTCTGGTTCTATCTCATTCGGGAGATTTGAAACTGAACCTTTATCTTGGGAAAAAAGGTCCTCTTTTTCCCATAATAGGTATTTGGAGGAGGTCGAGAAATGTTCGACACCAGGTTCAGTTATCAAGAAAAAAGAATATTTTGAAGCTCATTTCAAGAAGAAGGGCCTTTTTGGTATTATTCCATCCACAGGTCATGATAGATTAGATAGAGAGACCAGTGAAAATTATACCTCAGAGACAATTTCCAGCCCAGACGGTTTTGAGTCAAATGATAACCATTGTGTTCAATCTGATCAAAGTCCCCTGGAGGATTTTGAGTCAAATAAAGACGAGAACTTTGTTCGAATAGAAAAGCGATTCGAGGATGATTTAGAGCCAAATGAATATGACTACTATGTCCAATTTGATCAAGGGTCCCATGAGGATTTTGATCTAGATGAAGGTGAAGGTGCCCATTGCGTTAAAATGGTTCAAGCAGCCCATGAGAATTTCGGGTCGAATGAAGATAGTCACTGTGTTCAATATGATCACAGGTCACAAGATGATGTCGAGCTAGATGGAGATGGCCATCATGTTAAAATGGATGAAAGATCCCAAGAAGATTTTAAGCAAAATGAATATGACCATTATGATGTTACGTTTGGTGTAATCCATTTTGACTCAGATTACTGTGGAGAGTATGATGCGAATGGATATGAAGAAAGAGAAGATTCCGTCACGGAATTTCCAAATGTTTCTTTTTCAAGTTTGCATATGAAATCTGCTATGAGCTGTTCTAATGAATTGGAGGATGCCACTAAAAAAACTATTACTTCCTCTTCGGATGAAGCTGAACAATCTGAGATTGAAACAATTAATATACTCTCAACTACTGATAATACAGCTACAGAAGTGAAAAAGGATGATGGTAATAATACTGATGAATCATCAATCCACACGCATATAACTGTGAATGAACCAGCTCAGAGTGTTGAGGAAACAATTTTGCATGATCCCGAAAATCCTTCTCCAAAGGTATGCATGAATTTGCTTTTTATTCCCATCGAAAGATAAAAACATCGATGTGCTTTATTTTTCAAATAATAACTAAATTTGCTTCTTATACTCTGGGGTGACATAAGGTGTGCTTTATGGATGCATGGGAAACAAAGGTTAAGTCTCATACGAATTCTGAAGTCATCAATGTTCGTGCTCAGAAAAGCAGTTCTTCTAGATCATCTAAGAATCCTGCAAAGAGTCCTTATAGAGAGAGTTCAATAAGAACGAATATGGAAAAGAACTTATCAAAACCTGCAACTCCAACTACTAATTCAGCTAGAAAAACCACCAAAGAAGTAAGAATTTGAATTTCAGTGTACTATTGAAAGAAAAGATTGTCAGTGGTTTATATTTGTGTTATAAGTGCTTTTATGTAAATGACTTGTTTGAGTTGTTAGCTATCTCCCTTAATATTTGCGCTTTGTATGCAGGTTTCTAAAACTGTGGAGAAACCAATTCGCGAAAGCAAAAGGTATTTATGGTTTCTTAGCTTAAAATGTTATATGATTCACATTCAAAATCAGAACTGGAATGTGCTTTTAACTTTGATAGTGAAAATGTATCAAGAATGAAAAAGGCTGTGGAATCCCCGCCTTCTGTTTTAAAAACTGCCTCCAAAGGAATCCGTAGAGCAGAGAGGTTTGTAGAATATGCAAGGATTATTGTTTTTCCTTTTTTTACATTATGATCTAATAGAATGTAATATAATAATGTTACACAGGCTAAACCAAGCTTTCAATTCCACAAAGTCTAATGTTATGCCTAGGGCAGAAGCTTTCAACTTTAAATGTAGTGAACGAGCAGAACGGAGAAAAGAGGCAAGTAAAATACTACCATTTCAAAATCTTTTATTCGTGTTAACAATATAAATTTTATGATTGTTGATTTGTTGTCATTATCCTGTTGATTCAGTTCTACCTGAAGCTGGAAGAAAAACAGCATGCAAGGGAAGTAGAGATGAATCAAATGCAAGCAACATCACAGGTAGTAATAGTATTATCATCAGCCAGTAATGGTTTTTATGAATTAGCGAGTATGTGTAGCCGACTCCATTATAACTTATAAGAGCATGAAGAAACTCATTACGTTCAACTCTTGGTTTTATAGGAACAGAGAGAAGCTGATATTAAAAAATTACGAAAGAGCCTTAAGTTTAAAGCGACACCAATGCCTTCATTTTATCACACAATTTTGCCTCTACAATCACATGGGGACAAGGTACATGCTTTCTTAGTTTTGAGCTTATTTTTGTCTGGGAATTAGTCCATCACATATAATATGTGAGTTAAACTGCTGCCTTTTCTTTTGTCTTCTTTCACTATTGACTTCATCTCTATGATGTTTGTCGGTTCCTGCGCTCTCAACCTCAGGCTGTATCAAATAACACCAGAAGTAAGAAAACACAGAATAAACCAAATTGTACAGGAAGTGTAGCAGGTTTGACATTGCCTTTGAAATTTAAGATGGGGAATGACCAAGCGGTTGATGAGTCCGCGACAGCAACCAAACCACGTAGTATATCAATCGAAAAGTTCCCCGACAATAGATGTGTTGCTGATTTTGTGACCAATAATCATATTCCTGGGAACAAAGAACAAGGTAAGTTAGCTTCGCAGAAACATAGAGGAGTATCAGATAGTGGTAAGGGAACAAAGAAACAAAGCAGTGAAGGAAATAAAATTGGTGAAACCACAAAGCATAGAAATGTGTTAGTGAAGAAAGGTGTTAGGAATGTTGGTTTGAGAAGCAGTTCTAGTTCTAGAAGTGGTAATCTCACCGTACGTGTTGCTTCCTGAAAAAGATTGCAAGTTCACTTTTCAACTTGAGGTATTTCAGGTTCCTGCATAAAATGCAGCGGAATGATTACCATCATCATATACATAATGATTAAAAGTTATTGCAGATTGAGGTAGCAGCATGTTTAGCATATTATTCATGATATTCAATTTATGGTATTAGTGAGGCACGTTAGAGCACGATATCATCATTCAGGTTACAATTTCATAATTTAGTTGTACTTGTAAAATTATGTATGTATGATGCTCTATGTAAGAAGTCACCGAGTAAACTGTAATGGGCATCTTTTTATATACTGGACTTTGTAGTCATGATTTAGAAGGAATTCAAATTGTTAGTGCATTTATCTATAAATGATATTTATTTTTCATTGGTGTCACATATAGTGAATAATGACATTCTAGAGAGATATATATCAGCGTTAAAGATAATCTCTTAGACACGTCGGAGTTTACCTTCTACCATCAATTTACTCTCACCAACAGTTGTATGTTATAATATATCATGAATTACTTCTCATAGTGTGATTTAAAAACACTTATTTTTTGCAATAACAATCACACTTATAACCCTTACCACTGCAAAAATGCTATATAAAGAAGTATTTCAAAATAAAGATAATTGTTTTTTTAAAAAAAAAGTCTACTTTTATTTTGCCACGCGTATTTTACTTATTAATTTTTTATAATTTTTTCAAAATTTTAGAAAGTGTTAATGAGCAACTATCTTCTAATATTATGTAGTTTTTGTGGTATAACTCAGAAAATGTCAGGTGATCAACGAGAACAATTTGCATTACAATAAACTATATTTACAATACATTATCTACCAAATCACCTAAAATATTTACCTCTCAGTAGAATAATTTTTATGCATAAGTCTCGTATATGTCAATTATTGCTATAATATGATATGATCAAAATATATTGTCAAAACTTATTAAATTGAGTCAATAATTTGCTTAAAAAAATAGGTCAATGATATTATCTACAGTTGTAAGTTACTATATTTTTTTTGAATGAAAACACAAAGCATTCGTGTATCACAGTTATAATTTTAGTTCTAATTAATTAATATATTTTTTACCAAATAATATATATTTTAAATACTTTAAATTATCGTATATATACTAGGGGTGTTCAAAACCGAACCAAACCAATAGAAAACCGCAAACCGAACCAAACCAAACCGAAAACCGCAAAAAACCGCTTCTTTTTGGTTTAGTTCGGTTCTTTTTTTCATTGCACCGCGCGGTTTGGTTCGATTCGCGGTTTTGATTACAGAAACCGAACCAAACCAAATCAAACCGCAAGTAGCACTAAGACTTATTGACTTACAACCTTCCTTACTAACTTACTAGCCCAAATGCAACTAAAACCCAACTCCCACTCACTTACTAGCTCAACTACAATTAATTCTTTGACTCACTTACAAACAATCCATATTGTTATGCTATATTTAAAAATTACAATAAAATACTTAATTCAAATTCTTTTAAACATTGTCTTAGCTATCTTAAAATAATTAAAAGAGCGTAATTTATATACTATATATATTTGAGTAGATTTTTTCTTAAAGATTTATGTTAGCCATTTTTTTATGTTAGTTAATTTTAACTTCGTTTTAAATTATGTTTTGTCTTGGAAAAAATCGAACCAACCGAACCAATCCAAACCGCATTAGTTTGGTTTGGTTTGGTTCGGTTTTATTTTAGGAAGCCAACCGAACCAAACCAAACCGCATGTAGTTTTACCTTGCGGTTCGGTTCACTTTTTATCTCAAAACTGAACCAAACCGCACCGCGAACACCCCTAATATATACTATTGCTGATTGCTGATGTGCACTACAGGCTAGCTTGACATTAAATTACTGTGTCTTATGTACCTTGCCGTGTTGGGTGGACTGCAGTTGGTAGGTCACCTGCTGCCTGGCCAGAGGTTAGTGCGAGCCCGGGAGGGGTACCTGTGAAGCCACTCCGACACTCAAGTCAGTATTGAGAATAGATGAGTGATTTAGCTAGAAATGAGAATCTACCTCTTTATGGCAATGTGTGCCAGTATTTATAGGGAATTGTGCCCGTGATGGGCCGTTGGATCGGTAGAGTGAATCTGAGTCATCCAAGTATGAGAGTCATGAATGGGCTTGTGTATTGTGGATATAGATCAAAGTGATTGGGCCAATCCATGTCTAAGTTCTGAATGGGTCTCTTGGTCCAGTCCAGAACAGTTGCCCCCCAAGTCGAGATTATTCTGAAGGATAGTCTTGGCTTGAAGAATTTTTGTCGATCTACCCAAAGCGTTACTTCATCTGTCTTGTCGGGTCGTATAAGATCTCTTCACCGCGACCGTGACTCACACCTCCCTGAGTGGACTCCTTGTGCCAGGCACCAAGCTAGGGTGCCTGTATCCTGATGTTGGCGCCCTCCTGGGCGCCTTGTGCCATGCGTCCTGATGTTGGCGCCCTCCTGGGCGCCTTGTGCCAAGGTGCTGCGTTCTGATGTTAGCGCCCTCCTGGGCGCATTGTGCCATGCGTCCTGATGTTGGCGCCCTCCTGGGCGCCTTGTGCCAAGGTGCTGCGTTCTGATGTTGGCGCCCTCCTGGGCGCCTGGGTGCCTGTTTGGGAGGCGCTGGGTGCCGGCCTGCGAAATGAAATTTAGCGCCCTCTAGGGCGCCTGGGTGCCGGTCTGGAGGCGCTGGGTGCCGGCCTGCGAAACGAATTTTGGTGCCCTCCAGGGCGCCTGGGTGCCGGTTTGGAGGCGCTGGGTCCTGTTTTGAGTTGGCGCCCTGGTGCTGGACGCCTGGGTGCCGGGTGCTAGGCACCTTCCATGGTGCCAGATCCTGTTTTAAGTTGGCTCCCTGGTGTTGGGCGCCTGGGTGCCTGGTGCTTGACTGTCTTGTCTCATGACGTTGGCACCCTTGGATCCCTGCTGGGTGGGTGTCGTGACCTTGGTTGCTTTGTGCCACTATCCTTTCAAACCTTCTGCGAGTTTTTGTGCTACTCCTACCTTGCTAAGGTAATTTTGCTTGGCTTTTGGATTTTAGGTAGATAGTTACTAAGTTTGCTTTGCTTTAGGCAGATGTGTCGACTCCCGTCGGGACAATTTGTAATGAAGTATACCCTTAGCACAGTTTACCAAGACTCTGCCAGGATAGAACTCGCCCAAGGGGTTGTGACCACCAAGGTCAATTTGAAGTATACCCTTGGCACAATTTACCAGGACTCGGCCCAGATAGAACTCGCTCAAGGGGGTTGTGATCACCAAGGTCAGGTTGAAGTATACCCTTGGCACAGTTTACCAGGACTCGGCCTAGATAGAACTCGCCCAAGGGGTTGTGACCACCAAGGTCACTTATTTGTTTTGGCGTTCCATGGCACTCTTGACTCATTGGAGGGATGGTCTTGGCTTTGAGCTAATGTTGAGGTTGCCCCTGCGATCCGGGCAGTCTCTCCCTGCAGGGTATATTGGGTCTCAAACTTGCCTCGCTCCACCCCTAACTAAGGAGTTGGACCTTTTTCTTTCTTGATCTTAAGGAATTTTCTTTGGAACAAGTGTTAATGCTAGTGAGCTAGAGCAAAAACTGTAATTGCAAAATGAACTTTTGTTAATCATTCATATCGAGCTTTTACATGTTGCCTTCGTACTTAAACAACAAAATTCTTAACTAGGCCTAGCCCTAGGTTCAGGTCCTGATCCCCTGCTCCCTATTCAGAGTCACGGGTCTCATCCTCTTCTTCATTCACGTACCGGGCAAGATTCCCTTCGCGGATCAGCTCTTCAATGTCATCCCTGAGGGTGTTGCATTTGCTGGTACTGTGCCCATAACCTTTGTGATAACGACAGTACTTCTTAGAGGTTCGGCCTTTCCTTTGCACGAGAGGTTCAGGCTGTTTGATGTCCCGAAACTTCGCATCCACGCACTCGGCAAGGATCTCAGCCTGGGATGTGTTCAGTAGGGTGTACTTTGAGAAGCGACCTTGTCGGGGTCGGGACTCCCGAGGAGTTCTCTCATCTTGGGCTCCCTTCTGCCATGGTTCTTCAATGGCCATGTAAGCCAGCTCGTCCTCCTTGCTGCCAACCTTGGCTTCCTATTGGTACGCCATGTTGTCTTCTTCGTAGTCCATGTACTTGTGTGCCTTCTGAAAGAACTCATCCAAGCTTCGAGGTTTGTTAACCCCCACGTCCCTTTGAAACAGGCTTCCTTTCTTGAGGTCATCCTTCATCCAAAAGAGCCTCCTCTTGTCTTCAAGGTTCTTGACGCTGGCAGCCTCCTTGTTGAACATTTCCAGATACTCTCTAAGTGTTTCTTTCTCTCCTTGCCTGATCGCCCTAAGAACTTCTTCAGATTTTGGCTTCAAGCGAGAGGCGACAAAGCGGGTCGTGAACATGGTAGCTAGTTGCCCCTAGGATGAGACTGAGTTTGGTTTTAAATCCTGGAACCAAGCTAGTACTGAATCCGTGAGAGTGAGGGGAAAGATCTTGCAGTGGACGAGTTCTTTTGCCCCCGATAACGCATCATTATTGAGAAGTAGGCCAAATGTCTGTCAGGGTCCCTAGTCCCGTCATACGTTTTGAGAGCTGGGAGCTTCTCTAAGGTCCTCAGAATTGGGCAGTCGTCAACCTTCCTAGTGAAGGGTCCTTCATTGGAGGTCCATCGCGAGTTGTGAGGTGACCAGTCCCCGAGATCTATGTCTCGACGGTCACGTCGGGCTGGAGACCTCCTCGAGGTAGATCTATGGCGATGCCTCTTATGGGTCTTGGCTCGGCTCCGCGACCTCTCGCGAGAATTGGAGGTTGCGAGCAATGAGGTCCTGGGGACAGACTCCTCAAGCCAGTATGTACCGTCAGGCGAGGTTGGAGGGGTGCTTGGAGGTGAATCTGATCCTTGGTGCCTGCCGCGTCGAGGAGGAGAGTGGCGAGCTCGCTTCCGTCTAGGTGGAGAGTGATGATTATGATGACGCCTGGGTGGAGATCTACGGCGCCTGGAGCTCATTGTCCTTGGGGAAGGGGTGTTCTAGCGAGGATGGGGTTGCTCAGGCATGGCTGTCATTCGCCTCTCTATCTTCCCGAGGTGCGCTTCTTGCTGCAACATAGTCTGGGTGCGGTTGCACAACAGGTCCAAGAGCTGGCGGATGGTTACCGCATCCCCAGGTTGGACGGGGATCTGGATAGAGGCTGGCTGGGGTGCCGGGACCTGAATGTCTTGGTCTGGCGTGGAAGCAGCAAGACCTTCGGGAGTGCCCTCTAGCTGGGGGTGCGGAGCGACAATGCTTTGGACTCGGGGTCTACCTCTGGGTGCCATGGAAAGCAGGAGGAAGTTCAAAAAGTAGAGATGATGTGAAAGATAGATCTCCCACTGTGTTCTGTACCTTGCAGTGTTGGATGGACTGCAGTTGGTAGGTCACCTGCTGCCTGGCCGGAGGTTAGTGCGAGCCTGGGAGGGGTACCTGCGAAACCACTCCGACGCTCAAGTCAGTATTGAGAATAGATGAGTGATTTAGCTAGAAATGAGAATCTACCTCTTTATGGCAATGTGTGCCAGTATTTATAGGGAATTGTGCCCGTGATGGGCCGTTGGATCGGTAGAGTGAATCTAAGTCATCCAAGTATGAGAGTCATGAATGGACTTGTGTATTGTGGATATGGATCAAAGTGATTGGGCCAATCCATGTCTAAGTGTTGAATGAGCCTCTTGGTCCAGTCCAGAACACTGTGATCTGAGAACCCAAATCTTTGATGAACACATAAAATAAATAAAATTGAAAAAAAAATATAAAAAATATATATAAATGATATTTTCTTGGTCAAATTAAATGATATTGTGTTTGATAAAAAAAAGTGGTATTGGGCCAAGCCCGTTAAAAGTTTAATCCAACCCTAGTTCTTAAAAAAAAAAATCTCTCTGCGTGCCTAGCTATACTTCTCTTACATCTCCCTGCATCTTCTTTTCCATTCTTCCCTCATCTGTTCCGTCTTTCTTTTATCTCCGCCGCACCTGAAAACCGCTCAGCACCCACACTTCGCACCACATCAAGCCTTGGTTCCGCTCCGCTATTAAATCCCTCTGCTATCGACTACATAGGGTTGGTTTCTCCTCTTTCTCACTGGAAGGATTCGTCATTGATTTTGCGCAGTGCTTTTCTCTTTTATCCACTTCAGTTTTTGTGTGCATTGATTTAGTTAACCCTTTTTTTTTTGCAGTTCTGACTATTTAGTTTGACTACCAGCTCCACAATATGTCAACCTCAACTGGACCTGGACTTGAGTCTCTCGTTGATCGTAAGCAATTTGTAACATATTTGCTGCTTTTTCTTTTTAGGCTGATTTTTTTAACATTATTAAAGTAAAACCATGTGTTAGTTTCTGAAAAACGCGTGAGGGAGGAAGTTGTCAACTTGGTTAGTAATTGATGGAGGGACTAACATATTGGGGATTTTAGCTTAAAGGGACTGGTTGTATTAAATTCAATCTGTTATTTGGTATCTTCTGGGACCAAAATAGGGTTTTAGTTTTACTCCATGATATTTTGTTAGCTCGTTAATGAAAAGAATAAACCCTCAATTTAGTTCTTAGAGTATTAATCTTTCTTATTTACTACACTATAAAAACCTATCAAATAGTCGTTAGAATTTGTCTCCATTCATAAATTTAGTCCCTAAAATTTCCCACTTATGGACTTGATTGACACACCTTGACAAACTTAACAGATTATTTAATAAGAATATAGCATAGAGACTGACTAGGAGAAAGCTTAATACTTTTAAGACTGAATTGAGTGTTCACTCTTACAAAAAATATTCAGAGGTCATGAAGCTGCTTGGTATGTCTTCAAATTGTATTTCCTTAAAATGTGTTTTGAGCTATGCTATACTTTCCACTGAAGTTTTTTGTTTTTTATTTGGCAGAGAATATCTCGGTCATTACAAATGATGGACGAAATATTGTGGTATGCCTTTGCATTCTGCATGAAATTAGCTCTATGTCCATTGTTGTTTAAACTTCTGATCAGAATGGTTTTCTGTTCAGGGAATCTTAAAAGGTTTTGACCAGGCAACAAATATTATTCTTGATGAGTCCCATGAACGAGTTTTTTCTACCAAGGTATGGTGGCATTCTGCATTCATTTGAAAATTGATCCGTTGTGACTTTGATGCATAATGGTTACTAGGTTAGCTTTGAACTTAGGATTGTTCTGCCACAAATTGTCATCGGTTTGTCATGACCTGTGATGCACGGATACGTCAAAATAGGAACCGTATGCGCGTCAGATACGTATCTGACTCGGATATGCACAAATACAACGTATCCGAAGAGTGTCCAAAACCGCTTTTTAAAAAAAAAACAGATACAGTTGAGATATGAGAAGATAGCAATATCTGTAACCTATGATGCGCTGTATCTGATACAGCGATATGCGGTTCCTTGAAAAATATAGGATACGATACGTTTGAGATACGTATAAAAAAACTAATATCTCTCAAAATACTCATAAATATAAAATAGAAATAGACATTTCAAATTACTGTCGTACAGATATCCAAACAATAAAACTGCAAATCATAAATTTCCAAAACTACAAAATAAGAAATTGGAATAGTATCAATATCATCCCCTCCTTGACCATTATCAGTAAATAGAACAGCTTCCATGTTTGGCTCATCAATATACAATGATGCCACTTCAAGAATTCCAACACCATCAAAGTTTTTCCATGCATCTTCACTAATGTCCCACAACTTAGTACTTCCTTCATTGTATTCTCCACTTTTCCTAGACAAAAGCCTCAAATTTGTATGCACATGAACCAAGTCATCTGCTCTTTTAGGATTTAACTTGTTTCTTTTCAAAGAGTGGATGAATGAATAAGTACTCCAATTCCTCTCGCAACAAGAAGAGGTAGGCTGCACAAGAAGCTTCAAAGCAAGCTTTTGAAGAAGAGGTGCAGAAGAACCATGCATCACCCACCAAGATTTAAGATCTAACGTCCACCTATCTTCAATAGAGTCAGAAGATGCAAAATTATTTGCTTACGATTCTAGGGTTCTAAAAAGTCGGATAACGTATCGCCAATCCCTTCCGTTACGTATATATGCTATCTTCTCGTATCTCATCAATATCTGTTTTGTTTTTGTTTTTTTTGAAAAAGTGGTTTTGGACACTCTTCTTATTCGTATTTACAATGTATTTGTGCGTATCTGAGTGAGATATGTATCTGACGCACATACGGTTCCTATTTTGACGTATCCGTGCATCACAGTCTGTAACAGAAGGGATTAGCGATATGTTATCTGACTTTTCAGCACGGGAAAATCACTTGAGATTTTCTATATAGAGGTTAGGAAGAAACTATTTCGTAGCCAAGAAAAACCCTTGAATCGTAAGCAAGTAATTTTGCATCTTTTGACCCTATTGAAGATATGTGGACGTTAGATCCTAAATCTTGGTGTGTGATGCAATGGTTCTTTTGCACCTCTTCTTCAAAAGCTTGTTTTGAAGCTTCTCATGCACCCTACCTCTTCTTCTTGCTGCGAGAGGAGTTGGAGTACTTATTCATTCTTCCACTCTTTGAAAAGAAACAAGTTAAATCCTAAAAGCGGAAGACTTGATTTATGTGCATACAAATTTGAGAGGGTTTTGTCTAGGAAAAGTGAAGAATACAATGAAGGAAGTACTAAGTTGTGGGCATTAGTGGAGATGCGAGGGATAACTTTGATGGTGTTGGAACTCTTGAAGTGCCATCATTGTCTATTGATGAGCCAAACATGGAAGCTGTTATATTTACTGATGATGGTCAAGGAGGGGTTGATATTGATACTATTCCATAATCTTAGTTTGTAGTTTTGGAAATGTGCATTTTTATTGTTTGGATTTTTTGTAAGACAGTAATTTGAAATGTCTATTTCTATTTTATATTTATGAGTATTCTGTGGAATATTAGTTTTTTCTTATACGTATCCTATATTTTTCAAGGAACGCCGTATCGGATATGTGTATCGTATCGGTGCATGACATATCTGCTTTAAGTGAAGAATGGTGTTACAGTTATGTTGGCGCTTGGCTTTCTATATCTAAAAGGATGTCAGTTACCATTATGCTTTTCAAATAAAACAACAAATATTTTAGCTTAGATATGCCTTATATTGAAATATGTTACACTATCCACATACAAGCTATTTGTGTTTATATCCTGCCGCAATTGTTCTTTTGATTCAGATAATCATAAAGTTAGGCATGTTTGAAGATGAGACGAAGCATTGGATAATTGACATTATATCTATCTTGAGCTTGCTTTAATTTTTTTTTTAATTTTCATGACAAATGAAACTTGAATATTCGTCATTTTAGCAGTTAGAATATTGAATTCTGTCTGTTTTTTGGGGTAGATATTGACAGTAAATTCAAAGCCGTGGACTTACTACTAGTAATAGTAGTGGCTAATGGCTTCATTTGATTTTCTTGCACATCTACTGTAGAGTCATGGCCGTGATTGTTTTTGTGCTTACATTGGAATCTCCTATATTTTACAATGGCCAATTATGTGATTGCTAATTCCCATGTACCTTCTTTCCCATCCTCCTCTTTGAAAATTTTCGCCTTTAGTTTTTATGAGATTCTTTCTTGTTTTATGAGATTCTTTCTTGTACGTCGTGTTTTGACCTTGCTCATTTTATCCATCTTCCTTATGTCGGCTCATTCTTGTTTCTAATGACAGGAAGGTGTCCAACAACTTGTTCTGGGTTTATACATCATTAGGGGCGACAACATGTATGTCTGTTTCTCATATCTTATCAATTTTCTCTATTCTGGAGACTTTTTATTGTGACATTCTAACCTGCCCTTTGTTGGTTTCTTGTTTTGGGCTTTGCAGAAGCGTTGTTGGCGAACTGGATGAGGATCTAGATTCTAACCTAGACTTGTCGAAGCTTAGAGCTCATCCGTTAAAGCCCGTCATCCACTGAAGTAAAATTATGTTAGTTGCTAGGAGATGGTTGCTTGGTGGAAAGGATTGGAGCATTAGTACTCCACATACGACATTAAGCATTGAAACGAATATATAAGAATATGTTGGTAACATAATATGCTAAATAAGTAAATATTCCGATTCTGCTGGTTGTTGATATTTGCATGGAAACCATGGCTTTCTACATACTGGATTATGCAATGCAAGAAACTCTTGACTATCTGGTCTGAAGAAACCATTATTTTTCTATCACTGTAGTTGAATATTTATCTTACTGTTTGCCATTTTGCCTTTTTGTTTTGGGAGGGGGAGGGGGAGGGGGAATTGGTAACAGGTTGTGAACACTCAAAATCTTGTTTCTCTCTCCATGGTTGCCAAAAGAAACACTTGGGCAATTTTTAATTGCAGTGAAAATTCTGCATTTGTATTTCGAGGTGATATTTTCTAATCTAAATGAAACATGCTCTGATGTAAACATGTTAGGAACCCGCAGATTTAATGACAGAATTTAAGTAATAAGAATGGAACAAGAAGGATCTAACAATCAAAAATACTGTATATATCGAACTGAAAGCGATAAAATGTAACAATTTCAATCTACCTCGAAGCCAAGCTCCTCAGAGGAGAAAACTCTCTCTGCCTAATCATAATGGTCACTCTAATATTCTTGCCTATCTCTACAATTCACTTACCTATCTATTTATACTCTAAAATTCTTACCTATCTACAATTCACTTACTCTAAAATGTTACAATTCCAATCTACCTCGAAGCCTAGCTCCTCAGAGGATAAAACTCTGCCTAATCATAATGGTTACTCTAATATTCTTACTCTAATATTCTTGCCTAATCATAATGGTTACTCTAATATCCTTACCTATCTATTTATCTAAGGCATAACAACTTGCCAACTAACCCCACTCATTATTACACCACACTTATGTCATTTCAATATCAATAATGTCAATAATGTTTGTTACACACAAAGGAGCAATATAATGAGAAAAGGAGCTAGCATAGAGTCTTGATGCCCTTGCAAGAGTATGAGCAACAAGATTGGTTTGCCTCCTAACATAGCTAATCCTATAGCTTGAATATTGAGAAATAAATTTGATACAATGGGAAATAATAACACCAAAATCAGAGTTGTTGGACGACGCTTTATTCACCGCGTTAGTCACTGAAATACAATCTGTCTCAATGACCACTGCTTTCAAGCCTAAGTCCTTCAACCAATTCAATGCTTGCCATAGATCCATTGCTTCCGCTTCTTGAGGTTCCAGAGTGCCGTCAAACCACATAGTCCTCCCTTCCATGAAGCTACCATTCTCATCCCGAATACACATACCAATGTCATACTTGTTTTCGGAATCAAATAGCGACGCATCAATATTGCATTTGAGAGTACCTGCTGCCGGTTTCGTCCATGCCATTTGAACACCATCGGTTTGAGGGACAGCTGCACTACGTGTTGGCTGATTTCTCATTGCAATTTCCCACACATGTAGCTGGTCATTCGCAATTTGAAGAGCCATCGTAGCTGGTCTATCAATGCCCTCCCATATTTTGTCATTCCTTTTCTTCCACATCGCCCAAATAGCCATTGCAAAAGTCTTTTGTTGTTCAATAGATAACTCATCCGGCAGCTGAAAAAGACAAGTTGAGAAACCAGAATTCTGCTGCATGCACCGATGGACAACAGCAGCAAAACCTGTTGCTTGCCACACCTGTAAAGCCTGTAAGCATTGAAAAAACAAATGCAAATCAGATTCAGGACCATTATTACACAAAGAACACTCTTCATCACAAGGCACATGACGTTTAGACAAGTTGCATCTAGTTGGTAAACACCCCCGCGCTAATCGCCAAAGCAAGATCTAAACACCACACTCTTATTTACATTATATCCCAGTTTTCCCTATCAACATGTCTGTACTCCTTTCTTCCCAATGATGACATTTGAGAAATCTTGGCATCAGAAGAGAAATTTTTCTCGTGGATCCCAGTATTCCACACCTGAAAAATTATCTCCTCCCTTTTTTATCACCAAAGACTGAAATCTTCTATTTTCACCCTATCTACATCTTCTCTATTTCTTTCCACCCTTATCAAACAAAACAAGCGTTAAATCCATCAACCTCTTTCATAATTAATAATTATAATTTATGAGCTCCGTCTCAGATTCATAATCAAGTGCAAAGACAATGCATGTGAGTGAACCTGTCAACACATGAACTTACCTGAAGTTCAGAGATCGAGTGTAAAACCATCATATCCACTATCTTTGCATTTTAGTTTATGCAGCAAAATATCTGTAGAATAAGAGAGGACATGTATAACCAAACAAAAAGGTCATCACAAGCACAAAGGAACTTATCATTATAAAAATCTAAAAGGCACAGCTAGTGGCTACTTCTTAATGCAACTACAAAGACAAAATCGGATACATAACCTCTAAAGCAGACCATCTATAGATGCAACCAATTCACAATATTAATCACAGCACCAATGTGCTCATAAGATCAGGAAGGCAACATCACCTATCTGCTGCAAAGTGTTGAAATGGTGAAAACAACAAAGTGTTGTTGACAAATCTTTTCTAATTAGCAGCAACCGTCGTATGAGTCTAAAACAGAAATTGTTTTTCAAACCGAACAGATCCTTATTTTCCCAATCTCCAACAGTTGGAACTAACTGTCCAAAATACCTATTTTTTTTGTCCTTAGTAGAAATGTTCAAAGGGGGAAGGAGAGGAAGAAAGCAAAGCATATCGGATTAAAATCTGCTCTCAACGTACACGTAACACTTGCATGTCTTCCAATACCTATTTTGATCTCAAGAAACAATTTCTAATATTTCAGTAATTAACATTATAAAGATAATCTAGAGAATACACTTATTTTTATATGAATCTAAAATATAAATTTTAGTTAAGTAAAACTTTTTTATTATTAATAAGCGTGAACTTAGGTAATATTACTTATATTCGAGTCCAAAGGGTGTACTTCTCTTCAACACTATTTAGCAACATGCATGTCTTCTACCATCCGAGGATTTATTTGCAAATTCACATCTAGATATTTACACTTAATGTTAAAAGATGTTTCTCGATGTACAAATGAAATCCCATAATGGCTTAGTAGCCATTAATTAAATTATAAACAGGGATTCAAAATAGATACAAAATGATAATGCCTATTGAATTCTTAAAATCTATTGTGTTCTACTTATCGAATCATGTCACTAGATGTTTATCCATCTTGAAACCTGCTATCTCAGCCTCCTTGCAGATCTGTTTGCACTTTGCTATTCTCCCGGAAGCCATGTAAATTTCAAGCATGTCCTTGTATAAGCCATAAGTTGGGGAAAATCCTGCTTCTTTCAATTTTGAAAAGTATCTCATAGCTCTAGATAGGTCATTTAAAGCAACAAACAACTTTATTACCACACGATAAGCTGGAAGGTCAAAGAGGCAATTTGAAGCCTCCATTTCCCAAACTAAATCCACTGCCTCCCTGAATTTCATCTCCGTGTAGCGGCTATGAATCACAGAAGTGTACATAACAACACTAGGTTGACAACTAGATTGTTTGAACCAGCTAAACAGGTTCTCAACCACTTCAAATTTCCCCATCTTAGCACAGACTTTCATTATAGCAGTACAATCTTGTTGGCTTAAATTTAAATCATCTCGCTCTCCAAGTTCATCTAACAATGGCACCACAAGGCTGTATCTATCAGGATTCTTTCCAAGTTCCAATATCAGTTTTGCATAAATGCTGGGATCCAACATTCTTTTATCCCTTCTAGCAACTATTAATACCCTCCATGCAAGTCTAAGGTTTCCTCCTTTCAAGAAACCCTTAATCATTGCTTCCAACACACCGCGACTTGCCAAATCAGTAAACTTGTTTATGTTGAATGGAACTTTCAACTCATGGCTCTTGGCCAAGACCTCAACTGTTGTGGCAAGAATCCAATCATCTGGGAAAAGATGAGGTTGATTTTGAGCCCAAGAGAATGTTTGCAGCGCTCTCTCAGGGTATCCCATATGACCTAATTCTCTTATTGTCAATGATAAAGAACCCTTTCGCAGGAAATGCACCCATTTTTCAAGAATTACAGATACGTCCTCATCTGGACCAAGCCTACTGATCTCTCTTGCTAACCCAACTAGGAAACTCGGGCTTTTATACACCTTCTTAGCCATAGAAGCACGGGCAGAAACTACAGCTGGAGCTGTCATCTTTAGCAGTCTTTTTGGTGTAGGTAGTCCCACTGGTCGGAGCTTGTAGGGAACCGGAAGAGGATTAGGCCTCTCTCGATTCAATTTTCCAGGTTTTTGTGGAATTCTACCTTGAAAGAGCGATGATATTGTTTCAATCTCATCAAACTCCCAAACAACATCAGTATCTTCATCCTCCTCTTCACTCTCTGTATGAGGTTCTTCATTGGTATCCATGTCTTCTTGAGTTGATTCAGAGTTGGTGCTAGGCTTCTTCAAGAACAGATTAACACCAAACTCCGGAGGTAGCTTGGTACGCCGTGGATATTTAAGGTTCTTTGGTAGTCTTCTTTTCCTATTTGAATGTGCTGCTAAAGTGATTGTTTGGTGTCTGCACAAAGTGCTTCCCAATGGAACAAAATGCACACTAAGAAATGACACTATACAGTCCATTATCAGGATTCAGAAATGTGGCAGTTGAATTGTCATTGAGGAACTGCATAAAAAATTCTACATGTATTTCAGTATTAAAGCAGTACTTTCATCAAACACGTGGTCCTCATATCTTTGATCAAATTTCACATTTCTAAATAGCAAACTAAGATTGTTCCTTAAAGAGAAAAGTATGAAATTGTGCCGATAAATTGAAAATGAAAGGTTTAAAGTATTTTCTTCTACATGTAATCATCTTCCCTTATGTTCTCATAAAATTTGTTAGAATTAGAAGAAGAACACAAAGCAACAATTTTAAATCAATCAATACCGTTCCTAATTTTAATTTTATTTATCTGCCCTCTTCACAGATTCATAATCAAGTGCGAAGAAAGAGCATCAGTGAATGAACTTGTCTACATTAACTTACCTGAAGTTCAGAGATCAAGTGTAAAACATCATATGCACTATCTTCGCACTTGCATTTTAGTTTATGATGAAGCAAAATTGCGTTGAATTAGAAACTGACAATGCTAATGAGAGCTGTAGCATGCTTACAAGATAAGAAAAACATCACCACCTATCTGCTGCTATTGCGAAACAAGGGGTAGCGGCTAGGTTTAATTTTTATATGAGAGATTGAGATTTATGAGTCGCGCGAGGGGCGGGTTAATCTTTTTTTTTGCCTGATTAACCCGCAAAAAAAAACGGAGGCACTGCCCTCATTAATCTTTTTTTTTTCCTGATTTTTCCCACAACCCCTCCTACTCACCACACACTCCTAAACCATGCAAAATGACTAAAATGTCATTAATGAGGGCAGTGCCTCCGTTTTTTTTTGAAATTTGCGTTATTTCGGTTATAGCCAACCGAATAGATTCGGCTGCCCTCGGCCGTACCTTATATATTTTGACACACACCCCCTTTTTTGAAATTTACAAGGTTTTGTTGTTTTGTATTTTGTTCGGTACATGACAACCGAACAGGTTCGGAGACTAGCGACCAAACCAGTTTGGAGACGGGCAACCGAACCATTCTAAAATGCAGTTTGAGAAGGTTTCCACGCGAGAGTAATTTTAGAATATTTTGGATTTGTGGGTGTGTGGTGAGTAGGAGGGGTTGTGGGAAAAGCATGCACCTTTTTTTCCTCTTTTATGAGAGCCCAAAGCTGCGAATGTGTAGCCCATCAACTTCTTTTTGGACCAGAGCTGCCATATCAAGCTACGTCCCTTCAACCAAAAAAAAACTACGGCCCAAACAATTTATAAATATATTTTTATATCTTAATAAGTTAATAGTCAATTGACAAAAAAAAGTTAATAGTCAATTTGATCCTCAAATTTCAAAAAAGTTCAATTTATCCTCGACAATAACAATATTCCTAATTAGTCATTGAGATCTTCAAAACTGACTCAATTTAGTCCCTCAAATTATCAATATCTGTTTGGTCCTAACGTTTACAACTTAATATCAATCAAGTCCCTAACTATTACAACTTTATATCAGTTTGATCCCTGATATTTAGTAAATTCAGTGACCTAATTGATATTAAGTTGTAAAAGTCAAAGACCAAATAGAGATCAAAAATTTGAGGGACTAAATTGAATCACTTTTAAAAATGTCAACGACTAATTAGGATTATTATCAATGAAAGAGACAAAATTAAACTTTTTTGAAATTTGAGGACCAAATTAACTATCAGCTCATCTTATCTCCCCTCTACAATGGGAATGGATTCCCTTCTGGGTAAAGTTTTTACAGAGAGGTCATGACCATTAAATAAATAAAGTAGTATGAGGGTTTTAAAAAAATTAAAAAATGTGAGAAAAGTTGTTTAAAAGTGGAAATTTAAGCACATGAGAAAAATAGAGGGAGATAGTTTTTCCCCTCTACGGCTGCTCCTTGTACATCACTTTTTTCTTTTTATCTCTCTGAATTTATTGTTTCCAATTTTTTTTTTCTATTTTCTCTTTCATCCCACGTTTATTTTTCATGTTATAGTAGGTGATCTCAACACTAATATTAAATCCAGAGCGTGGGGTTCAGCGGTTGGGGCTGAACCTCCCTTAACCAAGGATCGGGAGTTCGATCCCCGCCTTGGGTACGGAGCATCGTTAAAACTCTGGGCCAACTATCCAGCCTCTCGAGGCACCTACAATGAACGAGTGATTAGTCACTGCTGCCCGTTCGATGGATACCCGGGTTTACCCAAAACACTAATATTACTTCCAGATAATTTTGTCTCATACCAAACATCTTATTTAATTTTATCTATTTCACACTCATTTATCCTCTCTCTCTCTCTCTCTCTCTCTCTCTCTCTCTCTCTCTCTCTCTCTCTCTCTCTCTCCTATTTCTCTCTTTAACCAAACATAACATTAAAGTTATGCACTATCTCAAGTAGGTAGCTTAGTTGACGAGCTAAGTGATACCGAAGGAGTGCACCAATGAGTGCAAGAATGATAATTTTGTCTCATATCAAACATCTTATTTAATTTTATCTATTTCACACTCATTTATCCCTTCTCTCTCTCTCTCTCTCTCTCTCTCTCTCTCTCTCTCTCTCTCTCTCTCCTATTTCTCTCTTTAACCAAACATAACATTAAAGTTATGCACTATCCCAAGTAGGTAGCTTAGTTGACGAGTACCGAAGGAGTGCACCAATGAGTGCAAGAATGAGGACCCGGGTTTAAACCCCGGAAACTAACATTTCCCCCGCCCCACTAAAGTTGCCTATTAAAAAAAGGTCATGCACTATTCTTAAGAAGATAATTTATTGTGCTCATTTCCAAGGTAAATTGTCCATTTTGACTAGAATAACCTTGTTATAATTGGAAGTAGGTGGAAAGATTAGTTAATATAAAGTAGCTGAGTTATTAATTAATAAGGATGTTATTAGAAAAGAGTAATTAGTACTTTCTTAAAATTCTAAAGTGACAAATAATTTGAGACAAATAATTGTTTCTAAAACCACAATTAATATGAGGGGAGTGGATTCTCTCCATTGAGAGTTTCACCGGATGTTGTGCAGTATTGAATCTCGACCATTCAACACCTTCTCTCTCTCACACACATTTTTTCATGTATTAAGGTCTCCTTTTTTCGTGTTTAATCAATGATAGAGATCCCACGAGACAATAATGTCCTTGGAGGAGATCCTTCCCCTAATATGAGATGGAGGAAGTACTATGCAACACTTTTGTAGGAGATCCTAACCTGCCCTTTGTCCTTGGGTCGTTCTCTCTCAATTTGCAACCAAATTTAATCGAACAATTGTCTTGGTTACGAATTGAGAGACAACGACCCAAAACACAATTTCTAGGGGTGAATTGCATTTTCACCGTGATTTACGATTGTCATATTTTGATTCGTTGTTAAATTTCGAGAATGTTAGGCTCAAGAATTTCTTTATTTGGTGTTGTAAAGTGATTTGCCGTTGTTGAGTTGAAGCTCTCTTTGAAGCTTCATCTTTTTCATTCCGCCAAAAGTGTTTTTGCTGTATAAACACTTTTCTGAGCTTAATTTTGGTTGGATTGAATTCCTTGCAAAATTTTAATCAGATTAGAGTCCAATTTCATTCAATTTGGTCATGTATTGCATGAGTTATTCAAGAAACAAAAAATTGAAGTGTTCTTTTTTTTTTCTATATTTTTGTTTTAAAAAAATAATATGTCATGCAATTTAATAAAATCTCAATCAAATATGCCACTTAAGAGGGCATGTCAGTGGATGAAAATCTTACAAAATGACCACTTTGACACAGAATTGAAAGATAAAAGACCAAAGTAAAAAAAAAAAGGTAAAAAGTCAAGCTAAAACTTTGGTTAAAGTTAAATGATCAAAAATTAAGGTTAGTCTAAAATCTATACTACTTTTAAGAATTTTTTTAAGAGGCATCCCATAACCTTAAACAGCAAACAATAAGATGCGAGTCTTAAGATCCACTTCTCTAATTTCTAGGATAAATCAACTTCAGTTTCTTTCATTTTTCCTATCTTCATTTTACGTGATTCTTGAGACTCTAAATCTTGAGCAGTGAGCAATTAGCAATACATGCTTTTGTGATGATGATAGGTCAAATGGGAATTGTTAGTAAACTTTTTTGCCTTTTCGTTAGGGGTGTCAAAATAGTCCATTTGTTCACCGGATATCCGGTCCATCCATAGCAAAATCCATCCAATCCATCCACTACAAAAAAAAAAATATTAATGGATTGGATTGAATCCATCCGTTTGATTTTGTGGATGGTTGTGATCCATCCATTATATTTTCTAAATCCATTGGATTACAATAACTATAAAAATTAAAATCCATTGGATAATTAATTTTTTTAAATAAATCTATTGCATAATTATAAAAATACTTTTTTTACCAAAAAACATTTTTTAAAATATATTTTTTTTCCAGAAACTTTTTTTAAAAAAATTCATTCTATCAATAATTTTTTTTGACCAAAACTCATTCAAAAATTAATATAATATATAATATATATATATAATATAATATAATATAACCACCGGAGGGCCACCGCGAGCCACCTCCGGCCACCGTCCGCCGCCGCCGGACCACCGCCGGCCGCCGGAGCGCCGCCACCGGAACCACCGCCGGCCACCGGAGCTCTGCCGTCGGCCGCCGTACCGGCCGCCGGAGCTCCGCCGCCGGCAACCCCCACCACCACCACATATATAAATACATATTTATATATTATATTATATATATATATATTAACAATATTATATACATATAGTTATATATATATATATATATATATATATATATAATTATTTATAAATCTAAAAAATTCAATTTTGTCAAAAAATAATAATAAATTCAATTTCTACAAAAAGAAAATATTAAACTTTTTTTTGACTTAAAAGATCTGTTTATATTATAAATATATTAGTGGATGGATTGGATATCCATCCATAAAAATATTGCAAATGGATGGATTGGATGAATTTTTTTGTAAACGGATGGATTGGATTGAATTTTTTTGGCACAATTTTAGTGGATATAAATGGATAAATGGATTGTCTTCAATCCATCCACTATAATCCAAATCCAAATCCATCCAATCCATCCATTTTGACACCCCTACTTTTCGTACAATCAAATCCAATCAAGATGATGTCAAATTAATTGATCCTTTAGAAAAGATGTCAAATAAAGGACTATCTTGATTTATTTGGCGAAAAGTAGGGGTGTCAAAATGGATGGATTGGATGTGAAAATGAGGCGATAAATTAATTGATCCTTTAGAAAAGATGTCAAATAAATTAAACAAGTGTGTCGTTTTAAAAGCATAGGGGTACCGGTATAGATTAGAAATTCATCTTCAAAAAAAAGTATACAGAAATTTATGTTTTGTAATTCATAAATATTATTAATTAATAAGTTAATTAAGTTAATTGTCCTATTTATAAATTAATTAAGTTAATTGAATATCTGATATATTTTGTCTATATATTGGTTCATATAAATCAGATACATAAGTTATTCACCGGCATTTTTTTATAAATAAAATTGGTGGGGGTAAATTTTTTATTTTTTTAATAGAAAAAGCTGCTTCAAATACCAAAACAAAATTAAAAGCAACTTCAAATTGGCTTCTCTAAGCTAAAAACAAAGTTAGGAGTAAGGGTCAAATTAGTTAGTTCCTAGTAAAAACACACGAATCAATTTAGTCTATTAAAAATAATAAGTCTTGAAATAGTCATTGAGAATTTCAAAAGAGAAATACATTAGTTTTCTCCATTAAAAGTTTTTATTTAGAAGAGACAAAAAATTAATTGGAATTAAAAATTTTACAACAAAAAGCTGGATTCACTTTGGAGTTCTTTCCCAAAGCACCGTGTTTTTTTAAATTTGTACTACTTCTTTTGGTAGTGGAGAAATGTGTATCCGTGTACAGAACAAAGAAGGAACCCAACTGGCAGAAAGTGAAGTAAAATAGTAACACAACCTTCCATAGTAAGGGATGCAACCAAAAATTTAATTATTTAATTAATCAACCCAGCATGATGTTTAAGTAATCAACATTTGATTAATATATATTTAATTATTTAATGAGAGCTCTATTTTGTTTTTTTGCTATTTTTTTTTACAGAGTCTTCAATATCAAAATTCTGATAATCGGACCTTACTCTGTTTCATCTCCTCTGCTTTTTCCACCCTCACAGACAGAACTAAACGAACATACATACATAAAATAAATCATTGCCATAATAACAGATAGAAATAAGAAAACACAATACAAATTAACTTGAATAAATTACTATAAAATTAATTAACAAGCATTAATCTCGTTTGAAAGAGTAGAATTACCATTTACTACATCAAGATCCTCATACAAAAATAAAAAGTACTAAAGTGGCAACAATTCCTGTCAGCTTCTCCATAGTCACTGATACTCCTGCTGAAGAGTCTTCTGTTTGGTGAGGAGGCTTTTTGTAATAGAACGGAAAGTAGGGTAGAATAGGGTCCGGTGGTGGTGGTGTGCCATAACCACCACCGTTGTTGTTATTGTCGCCACCGTTACCACCATAAGGTGGTGTTGTTGGGTTATAAGGGTAATAACCAGAAGGTGGTGGTGGTGGTGGGTATGGTAACACAGATTGTGGTGGCGAGTAGGAAACTGAAGGAGTAGCAGGAGTAACGCTGCCACCGCCTATGGGTGGCGGGTAACATGGATAAGGGCACGGTGTGTCAGTTCTTATTGTCCCCGGAAAACAGAGAAGTATTATTGATGAGAGAAAGAAGAAAGTGGAAGTAAAGTGAGTAGCGGTGGTGGACATGTTTTTGGATGATGAAAGAAAGCAAAAAAAGAAAATATGATTTTGTGGAAAGGAGAAGGAAACAACAAGTGGGTGTGGTGTGAATTGGAAGAGATGTGTGAGTGAGTGGTCTTATTAGATGGCTACATGTGTTTTGTTTTGTCACATTTCAACAATAGAAAAAAGGGCAAAGGAGTGGAAATAAAGGGGTAGCTAGCTACTTGTTGAGTGAAGATGTGGAAGAAGAAGTCAACTTGGGCTTCAAGTAATTAGAAATTTTGGTCTTCCAACGTAAGAGTCTTTTGTTTAATAAAGGAAAAAAGGTGGAGTGGGTGAAGAGACTGGGGGACCTTCATTTGGGCTATTGAAAATTAAACCAGTATATAAAAAATAAAACTACTAGTATCACGTTATTGTTGGCAAAGAATAATAATGATTGCACATGATGTTCCTACAATAGGAAGGAAGTGTGTGTATTGAAACTAATGATCTTATAAACAGCAATGAGGAATGTGCACATCCAGAGAGCACAACACAAGATTGTTTATCTTTGTGCAGTATTTTTTTCAAAATTATTAGGAAAGTTAAAAGCAGTAGAAGACCTAAGAAGTGCACTGAGACGTGGACTTTAAAAGACTCTAACTATTGTTTATCTTTGTGCAGTATAAGAAGACACTTTAATAACTGATGTGTAAGTGTGTTTCTTTCTTCTTACACTAGTGGTAATGTTTTTGTAAGGTAAATGTTTGGTTGAGAAAATATAAAAATTCTGTGGTGTTTATGAAGAGATAGTTCAAGAAGATTCAACTTGAACATGTAAGAAGCCTTTTGAAATGGACTTCTTACAATAGTGTAGAAGAGGTTTTCTTTTAAAACTAAGTGCTATAAAGATAAGCTATAAGAAAACAGCAAAAGACACACAAGAAGTATAGTGGTTCACCCCAATGAGTATTTTCGCTATTATCCAAATAGCTTACACTTTACAAGTCAACCTAGGCCTAAAGACCATGATAGCTTTCTTCTACAGCTCTATCTACTGTAACACTAGTTTTCACCCACAAATCTAGCTACTATATCACTAGTTTTCTTTCACAGCTCTAGCAACTGTACCACTAGTTTTCTTTCACAGCTCTAACAACTGTAGTGCCCCTAAGAAACATCTTAGGCATCTTCTCTAATAATCCAGTAAACCTATGTCATGTTAGAAATGTACAAACCCCTAAGAACCTACTTAGGCTTCTTCATTAACAATCCAGCAAACATTTGCCATGTTAAGAAGGTACAATGATAAGTCAGTGTTTGGGTTTTGTTTGGGAATACAATAGCTTGGGTTGAAAGATGATTTCTAACATAATATAATCTCCAAAGCTATGAGCATACTCAGAAATGTTCCCTTAGAAACTTTGAGTTGAGAGTAGAGAATGAGCTTTAGAAGCTTGTTGAAAAGATTGAGAAGCTTCATAAGGAGCCATATGATAGGAAATATTGTATCAAGCTTCTAACCAACTCTCACACTTTGAATGAGTTCCCTTATGATGTATTTATAGAGGTTGGAACCCAAAAGAGCTGTTGGAAATGTCATAAGATATGATCACTGTTAGTAAAAGGCGAAAGAATAGTTCACTTTGTGATTATCACATGGTTCCGTTGAGAAAGGAGCCATATGATATGATCACTGTTGATAATTAATTCTGAACATTGAGAAGATGTGATCACTGTTGAGAAACTTCTTATTGTTGTCATCTCATTGTTGCTAGGCTTCTTAAAGAACCATATTATCTTCTTGAGAAGCAATATAGCTTGTGTCTTCTTTATCTGCAGAGCTTCTTTACCAAGACAACCTCTCATATTAAGAAACCACTATAGCTATCTTCTTTTATTCATCTTCTCACGAGCTCTTGACCATCATTCTTCTCTTCTAAGGCTTTACTAAGCCTTCTTTCTTTATGAGGCTTCTTGAGGAGAGTCTTCTTAACTTGTGAAGTCGCTATAACTTATGTCTTCTCATCAATGAAGATTATTACTATACCCCTACTCTTCTTGAGATGCTTTTTGAAGTTTGTCTTCACATTTGAGAATCTTTTATAGCTATCTTCATTCTTCTATCTTCTGATGACCTCAATGCCTTCATTCTTCTATCATTTTGAAGTTTGTCTGCACTTAGATCACTCAAGAAGATTCATTAGATCACTAATGAATCAGAGAACTTAAACACTTGTCAAAAATGTTTGTTTTCATCAAAACTTATCCAATGAATTTTGCCTCAACACATATATGTATCGATTTTAACAAGTCATGTAATTCGCTTCTCATTGAGCCAGAAAACCAATCAAAGTATCTAAGTTATTTTTGAAGTAGTCTGAAATGAAGGCTTTACATAAAACACAAGTAATACCTATCTCATCCCTAGATTGAACTTTGGGAATTGGGATACATTTATTTATCAAAAACACTATAAACAAGTCACGTAAGTCACGATTAACAACATTAGAACCAAAAATTACTCTTGGATAGCTCAGTGAAATAATCCTTTTATTAAATTATGTTGCTTAAAGCTCTATTTCGTAAAAAAACAATAGATAGCGGATAAGTTAGCAGATAGCAGATGAACTGATAGCATATAGCTAATAGTAGATAAGTCATTGGATTAAATTTAAAGTGTTTGGTAAAATTAGCAGTTGAACTATCTTATAAATATAAAATGACATAAATGAACTAACTTATATATGTTTTCTTACAAATAAAATACATAGGGCTCCTGTACCAAAAAAAATACATATGCCTCCATTAGTGCTGTGGTTAGGCGTGCTGTTTGTAACACGAAAGGCCGTGATTCGAATCATAGTTGTAAATATTTTTGTATGTATATTGTTTTTATGCAACAAAATTAAGTCAAAACCCACTTCAATGTGATTTGAACCTCGCACCACCCTAAAAACAAAAATTTAAAACTACTAGGCCACCGGGGGAAGCATATATAGTCTTCTGCCCCCCTTAAAATAACTAGACATGCTTCGCCACTGATCGGGTCGACGTGGTGCTCGAGTAAGGATCATTTGACATTTTGCGGGAGCTTCAGCCTCTCTCTCTCTCTCTCTCTCTCCCCTCTCTTTCATCTTCTTTTTCACTTTTCTGTCTGATAAAAAAAATTAAAGTTAAAAAAAGTTAGAAGATTCAAAGTAAGAGATTGCATTTCTCTGTTGCTCCTAAGTTCAATTCCTGTAGTGACAAATTTTGTGCTGATCAGTGCAAAATTTGTTTTTTAATCACAAATAAAAATTAGTCATTCGTTAAAAGTAAATTAAGTAAGCAACAATAGTCCAAACAAATAATAGCTTATCCTGGAACCCAAAAAAAAAATAATAGCTTATCCGCTGACTCTATAAAAAATAATAGCGGGGATTTGGTAAGGCTACTTTTAGTTTTACTGAATCTCATGTATGGTTGGGAAAAGGTCATGTAGTTGGTTTTTTGCTCCTAAACTAAAAGACGCTTATTTTGACGTGTGGAAGTGGTTATAGCTACCATGTACTATGATTGACTCATTACCCATTAATTCAGATTGAATTTTTAGATCGATCCAGTCGTTAGTTTGGATAACCCTTGAGTATTATTACCAACAAAAAACGTGGTCCCTCCAAAAATGAGCAATTTATAATTAACACGGCATCGATTAAACGGGATTGGTTTTTATTCTGATTGGCAAAACAGGATGGTGTGATGAAATGAAAGCGGTGGGTGTGATTCAACATTATTAATTTTCGTGGTGTTGAAAGCATATTGACACCGACTTTGGTTTTCCTTGTTTTGATCGACCAACAGCAATTAATTATATTGGATTTATCTGTCCAAAAAATAAAGCAATTATATTGCATTTGGATCCTTATAAGGCGAAGGGCAAGTATAGAATTTTAATTGTAAATTAATTCTTTAAGTTGTAAAGCATAAACGTCAATAAATTATAAATCCATTTAGTCACCAAAAAAAAATACTATAACTCCATTTGGTGTCAAAAAAAATTGCGAAATTAATTAATATGAAAATTTTATTGTGAAATTGAGTTAAAAAAATGGTTAATGAGAAAGCAAATATAATCAACAAATCACATTCATTTGTACAATTTTTACAACAAAAAGCTATTGCCATTTTTCTTTTCACAGTATTAACATACATATGATTGAATTTGTAGTACTTCACAACTTTAGATCAATAGTTCTACTAGAAACTTTTGTACATTTGGAGAAACGAAAGTGGAAATTAAGATCACAGTACAGAGAAGAAAGTAGATATATAGTTGCCAATTGGCCATATTCTTTGTTGTTAAAAAAAAACACAGTGGTGCCTAAGAATTTGGGGCAAATTTATCAGAACATTACAGAACAATATAAAGATACTTATTATTAATGAACAAATTGTAACCACAAGTGGAAAAGAAAAACAGAACATCTGAACATGCATGTTAAATATACTAATCACCAGGTACAAAATTCTGGTGTCACTTGCCTAACCTTACATATAATAATTCATACTTTTTATTATTATTATTATTATAACCATAAACCATAAAATTCTTCCACTGTCTTTAGAATTGACGATCGGCTGTGTTTACCAGCTTCTTCTAATCACTAAAAAGCAAGCATGCTCAACAAGACAACCAGAAGTGGCAACAAGAAGGTGGCGAATCCCCGGTGGTGGCGATAGCTCGCTGCGCTGAAACCCTGATCGACGGGATACAAGTTCCCCGGAGGTCCGGTTATGTATATGTAAGATGGCGGTGGAGGACAATATATTTGTGAGGGTGGTTTCTTTGGAGATGGTGGTGGTGGTGACGGCGGTGGGTTTGCCGGTGGCGGAGGGGGCGGAGAGGTATAACCACATGGGACGCATTTTTCATCGGCGGTGCCATTTGTGGGAAGCACGGTGGTCTCATCAAGTTTTCTTGACTCAACGAGGTTGACTGAAGCAGAGTAAACAAGCACAAGGATGATGAAATTGAGAACCATCGGTATCTTCATTTGTTGCCCTTTGATCAAAATGGGGAATGAGGATTTCACTTCAGAGAGTGCTTATTTGCGTTGCGTGTGTGAGTATTCTTGTTTGAAAAGAGTTGGATTAATGGGTTCGGAGAAAGGAGTAAGAAAAAGGGATGGGAGAGGTGACGGATTTCTTACGTTTGGTGCATGGGAACTATAAAAAAAAGAGGTAAATTGGGAAAATGAAATTTTGTATTGGGTTATGAGTGATTTGGTTAATTTTCTAGAAGAGGGAATTGGAGTGAGCTGGATGTGAGGGAGAGTATAGTGAGACTTTATGAGTTCTTTCTTTTTGCTTCTTGGGGTCTAAGTTACTTGTGGGAGAAGGGAACCTCAATAGCATGTTGCATGTGTATGCTGTGGGCCCCACCATTCATATGCAGCATATTTGTTACTCCTGAATTATCAGCACTGATTAGTGATTAGGCCACTTTGGACGGTTTTTGGCACATTTTTTGAGTTTCATCTTCGGTCCCTGTAATTCGTTGCAATACTTTTGAGGTCAAATCAAAGCTCATTTTTACATATGAAGAAAGTATTTGAAAGAAAGGTCTTCGCTGTGTGGGCACCAAAATATAAACAGGGAAAAAGGAAAATGAGAATGAGTTGTTTTATGTCATTCACAATTACAGATTCAATGTATTTGATTCTAGTACGAAGATTTGACGCGTATGAGGAATGCTCATCCAACAAACACGCGCCTTAAGTACATTGTCTGTGCAAGAATTATCCCTTCTCCTTGTGTATATAGTCCCAATCAAAGGGGCAGTGTAGGTCATCTCGATCGGACTACTATTTTGAGTCAACGTCTGCATCTGCTAATTATTGTGTTTTCTTAACTTCAGAATTACATATATGCATTATTATATCCTTCCTTAATATCAATACTCATCATTCCATAAGTTCATTTCCAAACAATTTCAAACCATCTCAAACTAAATTTTTGCAGGAAAAAAAACTTTTACACGTATAGTATAGACTAGCAAAAATGCAATGTCAATAACTGCAGGTTATTTTCTTGTCTTTGTTTCTCCTTCCTAAGCATGTAAGGGTCCCAGAAAAAATATGTAATCGTTAAGAGTCTGACATCGAATGTGATATGACCGAAAAAAGAGTTTATAAGTAAGATGCATCCTTCACCTTACAATCTGGTTTTGTGGGGTTGAGTTAGGCCTTAACCACATTCTAAGAGTAATGGGGATTCAATAATAGGTGTGTTATTGCTATGGGCTGCAAATCGATTCTGCAATTTCTGGTTGCTTACATATATTTCTTCTCTCTATTTCTTAACCACTATCTGTCTTTGATATGTTTCCTTTTGTTCCATTTATGTAATTTCTTTAAAGCAATGTTTTTAAAACCGGACCGGAGATCGAACCGGCGAGACCTCCGGTTCATGGTTCAACCATGGTTGAACCGGATGAGTAATTTATTAAATAAAAAATAAAAAATATTAAATTTTGGAGAAAAAAGCAAATTTAAAAATAAAAAAATGTGTTCCGGGCGGTTCAACCCCGGTTCGGTTTCGGTTCAACCCGGTTCTTTTCCGGTTCGATCAGGTTCTGGGCGGTTCGATAGGCCTGCGGTTCAAATGGGGTTGAACCAACCGGTCGGGGGTCCGGTTCCCGGTTGAACCGGCCGGTTCGGTCCGGTTTTTAATACACTGCTTTAAAGAGAAGTTATAGATGGTTCGAAAGTTTTTGGAAGAAATGTAAGAATTCCGTTTTTTATATAAAATTAGAAAGGAAAAAGTGGGGACCGCATCACCCAACACGACAACATGACCGGTTAGTTATAACGGGTATTCTTACCTTTCTTACAAGTAACCCTCGTACTTTTCATCATTTTTCTTTTTTTAAATTATATTCTCTAGTTGTAATTTTAATTTAGATATCTGATATATTAATTTAGTATTTTTGTTATCTATTTTTTTTATATATATTTTAAGTTTCTAATATAATTTAGACAAAATACCATCCGTCCCTTAACTTATTTTCAATTTTTGATTAGGTCCCTTATGTTTTCGTTGTAACGAATACCCTTAACTTTTAAAATCGTTGCACTGTTACCCTTTTTAACGTTTTATCTTTAACTCCATTAAACGGTGTCTTACGTGTTTGTTACAATGCTTACTTGGCATACCATGTTTTGCTGATATATTATATTTTTAATAATTTTAATTAAAAATTTTAAAAAAACTTATGGATCTATCTACATATTCGTTCATTTTCTTCAACATTCAACATTCATCTACAACAATCAAAACAACATACCCAGGAACACACTTCATCTTCTTCAAATCTCGAGATGCATTTTCGAATCTGCAGATTCGTTCTTCTTCCCTTTCATATTTTCTATAGAAAAGTCACATTCTTCATCATATGCAGAAAACAGGTCGAAAACGACCCGACATGAAACCCGCTTCGATCTTTCTCTTCATGAAACAAAATGAGACCAAATTTGGGTATGTTGTTTATGGAACAACAACTAAGAAAAATCCCATAGAAATTTTGTGAATCGTTCAACCATTTATAAGAAATTGCATATCTAGGAAAAAGGGGTCAAGATTGACCCGGTTACAAACCCAACTCGTTTTTTAGCATAGGCAACGAAAAATTGCAATCTTATGTGCTTTTTAATCGCAAGAGACCGGTCTGAAAACCCCCAAGGAAATTTCATGGTTCGTTTAACTATTTGTGAGAAAAACCATATCTAAGAAAAAGTTGTGTTCTTGAAATTTTGGGTTCAATAGGGAACAATTTATCTTCGAATTTTGGAATTTTGGTCAAAACCACCTAAATTACTGATCTCTCTTATTAAGATGTGTTGCAAAGAAGAAGATATAGATAAACGTCAATGAAGATGCCGTATAAAAAAGAAGAAGAAGATGCAGATGAACGTCAAAGAAGATGTTGCGTTTTTTTTAATTTTAGTTTCAATAAAAAATTAATTTTTAAATAAAATCCAAGTTGGAATTGCCACGTAAGCATAAATAATTGACACGTAGACACCCTAACAGCCACATATATATTTTTGTAACGAAGTCAAACGGAAATTACAAAAAAGGGTAACGGTGAAACGATTTTAAAAGTTAAGGGACCTATTTGTTACAACGAAAACATAAGAGACCTAATCCAAAATTGAAAATAAGTTAAGAGACCTATTTTTCCTTAATTTAAGTTGAAACCCATTTTCCTATAATTTCGACTCATCTATACTAACAACAAAAGTTGATAAAAATCAGTTTATATTTAAATGTTTTTGGAGAAATATCGCTTGGGAGATGTCAGCCATTAAATGAACTCTAGTACCTCGAGGGATTAGTCTCCACAGTCGCCATGGAGGATACCCGGATTTACCCAAAAAAAAATTATATTCGAATATTTACAAATCAAGTTTAATGTAAAATTATGTGGGAAAATCCGTGTTGGCCATTTTGAAGTTTTTCTCTATTTATTTGCAACGGTAACATAATCTCTGAATTTTTGAAGCCCTAGAATTTGTTTTGGACTATAAAATCTGAATCGTGGCCTAAGAATGCGATCAGAGTTGGGATCGCAAAAACCTCTAACGAGAGTTCACAGAAGGACACAATTTCTTACTTTCGCTAATAAACTCGAAGAAGCTCACAAAGATCATAGACTTTGGGCTGGGTTTGATTCCTTCTGGTGGTTTGGGGGTAACTTCCGGTGTATAGTCCCAATCGTTCTTTCTGCTCTTTGTGTTTCTACCACCTCTGGTGAATTCAATTGGGAACGAAAGACAGAGAAATTAAAACGAAATCTCATCTTCTTGCTTGGACCTCAATAAATCTTTCGTCCTCTCAAGTTGAGCAGCGTCACTCCTCGGTATTTGACTGCTACTTCTCTCCCTTTCTATTTTCCATCCTTCATATTTTGGTTTCTTTGATAGTGATTTCACTGGAATTTTGTCTTCTTGAAGTAAACACACTATCTCCAAAATTGTGGTTCACCACCAATGTTTTGGAGGTAGTGTTTTCGTTTGCAATATTAACATCTCATTCTTGATCATCCAAGAATGGTATAATCTTGATGAATCTTGATTATTAAATCCTAGAAGGCATATTCGGACCCTAAAAATATTAAAGCCTAGAAGGCAGATTCGTACCCTAAAAATATGAACGTTTCCAATATACGGATGCCTTATTCATTGTCGGAAATCGGGTTGTTGGATGCCTTATTCATTGTTGGAAAATTAGTCACAAAATCAATTCTTTACCAAGAATGTGATTTGCCGTGGTAATTCGTTATTTGTATTGTGAATTCAGGACGCTATGCATAAAAATTAATGACCCTTTTGATGCAATTTTTATATGAATATTTATTCATAAGTTGAAGTACAAATCTTGATGACCCTTAATGAAATGACAACATGATGATGGTATTGTGATGACTTGGGCTGTGAATTGATATTTAAGTCCCAATAACCGTAAATTTATTACCAGATAAACTGTTTACTCAAAATGTGACTTGCTATGCACAAAATCTTGACCCTAGATGCAACTTTTATATGAATAATGATTCATATAAATCTTGATGACCCTTAATGCAATGACAACAATGTGATGGTATTGTGCCTAGATGACCTTCCATGTGAATATTGAGATTTAAGTCTTGGTGAAGTTAATTTTGGGCCCCAATCACTCTAAATGCATTTGCAATATGATTTTTTTTTCTCATAATGTATGGTGGTCTGAATTCGAGCCTTACGGACTCCTTAATTATACTGGTCTGAATTTGGGTGTGAGGGTGAGACGGCTCAAATGAATTTGTGGTCCTCTAAAGTTAAGCAGCATTGCTCGTCCGTATTTGACCGCCCTTTCTCTCCCTTTCCATTTTCCATCCTTCATATTTTGGTTTATTTGTTAGTGGTTTCACTAGAATTTTGTCTTCTTGAAGCAAATAAACTGTCCAAAATTGTTTTTGGCACCAATGTTTTGGGGTAGTGTTTACTTTTGCAACATTAACATCTCATTCTTCAAGAATGGTATAATCTGGATGAATCTTGATTATTCAAGCCTAGAAAGCTGGACCTAATAATGAACGTTTGCAATATATGGATGCCTTATTCATTGTCAAAAATTTGGATGCCTTATTCAGTGTCGGAAATCGGGTTTCTATGTCTGGATGACTGGAAATTTAATAGCAAGATCAATTCTTTACCAAGAACGTGATTTGTTGTGGGAATTTGTTTTTTGGTTTTATGAATTCAAGATGCTATGCACAAAAGATCATGACCCTAGATGCAGTTTTTATATGAATATTTATTCATAAGTATGATGGTAAATTTGTTACCAGATGAACTCTTCACCCCAAATGTGACTTGCTATGTGAATTTGTTATTAAGATGTTATGCACCCAACTCAAATAGTCAGGATCATCTTTAGTGGTTAGATGGTTGTAGACTCGGGAAAATGCGATTTTATGTGTCCATGGGGTTTATATATAAATCAAAATCTGTAGATACTAATGAGATTCAGAGATGTGAAATAAAGCTACTTTCTGTATGAGAATTTTATAAATAATTTTTTCCTCAAAAGATTGTTTTAAGAACTAGGAGTAACAGAGCCTTTTGATTTCAAGATGCATGTGTATTACTTGAATTATTGATCTGCATGAATACATTTTATATCGACCCAGGAAATGGTGTGCCATTAAAGAATGAAGGTCGAGGCTCTAGTGACTTTTCATGTATATCGTGGTGGGTGAAAAATGTGAATGGGGTTATTAAATTTTCTGTGTTGCTATTCTGCACAAGATACATCCTAAAATACATAGTAGTGATGATTGTTGTTGTTATGTGTCCCAAGTTTTTTTTTTCCGATGAGAAATGTGTCCTAAGCTCTTGAAAGAATCTAGGAAGGATGATATTATATCTATTATGTCATATGAGACTTGTTTGTTCATTAAGTTATAGTTAGACACCATTGATGTACTCCTTTTAAGTTGAGGGAAACTATTAGCTAATGTCTCACTTAAATAGTTACTGACTTGTTTTCTGTTTAATATGGAAATATGGTGGCTGATCCTGGAGATTTTTCTAGTGGATGAACTAATATGGCATGAGGAAGCTGACATCATGATTTTGTTCATGTTTCAGCAAGTTGCATAATTTTTCTTTGTGTGAATTCAAAAATAATCACACGGTCGGATGCTGGTGTGCAATGGAAATGCATCAAATCAGCAAATACAAAATTGTCTAAGGTGAATGGATTTGTCCATTGTCCACACTTCAAGCTCAAAGGTCAGTAAATGTTAGAGATATAATATAAAACCATACATGTATGTTTACCAATCAGCATAAGCCATTGGGAAAACTGATTCATAACTCATGAGCATTCGATCACACAATTTGGTTCCAGGTTGCATGGATTTGATATTAGCACTTCTTTAGAGGTACTTCTCGATCCTTTATATTATACAAGTGTTAACTTCATTTAGATGTTGTCTTCCCCAGTGTTATATCTGCTTCTTCTCTTTCTTTCTACTAGTTATTCATCCATGAAGTATTGTGATAGAAGATTAAGAAATGTATATGTAAGAAAGAAAATTGTTGGGCGCCAATGATCCCTCCACAGCGCCAACTGCCTGGGCGCCAAGGGCGCCAATAACTGCCAAGGCGCCAAGGGCGCCAGTAACTGCCAAGGCGCCAAGGGCGCCAGTAACTGCCCAGGGGATAACTACCAAGTGGCGAACACAGGAGATGACCAGGGCGCCAAGGGCACCAACTGTCCAGAAGGGATAACTGCCAAGGGCGCCAGAATCTGCCAAGTGGCGAATAACAGTTAGGCGCCTGATGACTAGGCGCCACTGCTGTCAAGCAGTAACTGTTCAGAATGTGTTGTTTACCGTGATTTTTGGTAAACACCGCTAGTTACACGTGTGTGTTGCTTGCGAGATCAACTAGAAACATCTCAGAACATTTGTGAATTAAAGTTTTATTAAAATTATTGATGTTTATGATGATAACTGTTTTAATGGAATAAAACAATGGAGAAACGCATGTGTTTAAGAAGAAATGCAGAAATGTAGTGAAGTGCAGGAAAGTGCAGGAAATGTAGATAAAGAAAAGAAGATTGAAAACAGTAAAATGCAGGAATTCGTAAAGGAAAGCAAATAAACTGCAGAAATCTTTAAAAGAATGATAAATACATTGCTGAATTTAAAGGTTGGTACGCAGATTCATACATTGAATTCCTTTGACGCAGATTGTGCGGCCCCTTTTCTCTACGAGAAAACTCCTATTTATAAAAGAAAAACAATAACCGCTCAGCGGTTTTACTAAATAAAACAACTACGACTAGATAAGATCAGATAACCGCTCCATCTTTCGACCACATCACTGCTGTCCTTTTCTACCAGCACTCTTTGATTTAACCTGTTATCTGAATATTGTTCAACCTTCTGTCGAAACTACTAACTTCAGCTTTACAATTTTCGCTAAGTTATGTGTTATGCTGATTCTCCCTGTACACAGCTTCTTGTTGTCGAAATATCAAGCCTTCTTCCTGAATGCAACTAGTCAAACCTTGTTGACATGTAAATGCCCGTACTTTCGACAATAACACTGTCCTGTCTTAGACTAAACTCTTTAACGTCTTTCTCGTCAAAAACTTTGTCTTTGAACTCTCAGTTTCAATATGATTTAGGCATAGTCGAAATTACTCTTCACAATACCTTTCTCAATGTCAAATATCAACATTTCTTCTTTAAAACAACAAGTCAACATTATTGACTGCATTTAATTGAGCTTATCGAAAATGCAGGCTAACAAATTGCCCCCCAAAAAGACGTTTTCGACTGAATTCTTGAATGAAGATAGAAAATGACTTTTTCGAAATTTCTTTCGACTATCCCATGAAATCTTATGTTATCATTTCATATCTTTTCTCAGAATATGAAGGGACATCTCTGAGCAAGTATACAGCTTGCTGGCATCTTCTTCCAACGAGAGTGCACCACGTACGCAAAGTTAACTGTTGAGATTTTCCACAATCCCACGTTTCCCACTAAAGCCACGATTACCAACATATTTATTTATTAACTAAGGAGTACAAATGCATTAAAAAAAATTTAATCATATACTTCGTCACTGCCAATGCTTTGTTGAAACGCTTCGATTATGTGAACATTGAGCATATACCTCGAATTAAAAATCACGAAGCAAATGACTTAGCACAAATTGCTTCAGGTTATAGAGTTTCTCCAACAAAACTTAGTGAATTAATAGAGATCAAGGAGAAATTAATTTCGACGGATTGTTCTGAAGATGAATTGTCAATGCCAAAACTTGGGGGGGCAGACAAGTCAGAATTATTATTTCCTCCAAGTGAAAATGGCGAAATTTTTGCCATTGACAATATGTCGAATGATGATTGGCGAAAACCAATTGTCGAATACTTGGAAAACCCAACAGGAACAACAAATCGAAAAACCAAGTATAGGGCATTAAGCTACGTAATTATTGGAAACGAGTAGTTCAAGAAAACTCCTGAAGGGGTTTTGCTCAAATGCCTTAGTGAAAATGAGGCGTACTTAGCAACATCCAATACTCATGGTGGAGCTTGTGGGTCTCACCAAGTAGGCCACAAAATGAAATGGCTCTTGTTTCGACAAGGAGTATATTGGCCAACTATGCTAAAAGATTGCATAGATTTTGCTAAAGGATGCCAAGAATGTCAAAAACACGCAGAAATACAACACGTACCTGCAAGCGAATTACATTCAATAGTAAAGCCTTGGCCGTTTAGAGGTTGGGTCTTAGACATAATTGGTGAAATTAATGGACTTCATTCAAAACCATATTTTATATAGGTTTGGGATACCAGAAACCATTACCACAGATCAATGCTCAGTTTTTACTGGTCGAAAAGTAGTGAATTTTGCCTCTGAAAATGGATTTAAGTTATTAAGTTCGACACCATATTATGCTCAAGCAAATGGTCAAGTCGAAGCAGCCAATAAAATTATCATTAATTTAATTAAAAAACATATTGGGCAAAAGCCTAAAAATTGGCACAAAACTCTTAATCAAGCATTATGGGCTTGTCGAAATTCTCCTAGAGAATCAATTAATACTACTCCATTTAAACTCACCTTTGGGCATGATGCAGTACCACCTGTCGAAATATATCTACAGTCAACCAGAATTCAAAGGCAATTTGAGATCCCATCAGATCATTATTGGGACATGATTTTAGACGAATTGGTTGATTTGGACGAAAAAAGGTTATTTGCATTAGATATCCTTACAAGGCAGAAAGAAAGAGTAGCTAAAGCCTATAACAAAAAGGTTAGATCAAAAACTTTTGTCATTGGGGACTTTGTGTGGAAAGTTATCCTACCTATGGACAAAAAAGATAGAGCCTTAGGTAAATGGTCGCCAAATTGGGAAGGGCCATTTAAAATTTTACGAGTTTTCTCAAACGGTGCTTATGAAGTCGAAGAGTTAAGCGCTGATAATCGAATTTTGCGTATAAATGGAAAGTACTTAAAAAGATATAAGCCAGTGTTGCAAGAAATAACGCAAAATTAAGAGAAGGAGAGAATATATATATATATGGCACTCATGCCAAAGAATATTGTCAAAACACAGATTGAGCAAAATGCTGTCAGAATACAAATGGAAAATTAAATTACAATAGAAAATTTAAGCCTCTCAAAGGCTGCTCTGGCATGCCTCAATCTAGTATTTAAGAGGGATTCTTCCTCAGTTAGCCTCTTGACTGCTTCATCATGTTTCTGAACCCTCTCCAAGTGTTCGATAGCCAATGTTGCCTCATATCGAAGTGCATTCTCTACAGGAATTGAAGACCTCTGTTGAACAGAAATTTTCTTCTTTTCTTCCGCTTCAATTTTCGACTGCAACTCCTTGATTTGAGCCTGGTATGTCGAAATGTTCGCATCACAGTTAGCTATTTCCTTGGAATTAGTTGCTGCTTGAATTTCCAGGGTCGAAATCTTGCTTTCTGAGGTTTCGACAGCGGCACTTTCCTCTCTCAGAAGCTCAAGCTCACGCTCCTTGTTCACAACAGTGCTCTTCTTTTTCTGTATATCTCTGGAAATTTGCTCTAGTAAAGGCTCAAATTCGACAATAAAGCATAAAAGAGAGTCACTGGAGCCAGAGTTATTAAGTTTGTTGAGCAAAGATTTGAGTTTGTAATAGAGCATATGATCTGCTTCGATAGGCTTGAACAGATCTATCTCAAAGAGGGATGCTTGAAGTTCTCGAATCAGGTCTTCTTTAGGACCTCCAGAGGAATTGCCAACAGAGGCAGTCGAAACACTTGGCTTACTTTCTGTGGAGGATAAACCACTCACCATTCGCTTGAAAGCCTCAAGAGGGTCTTTACGTTTTAAATCCAAAAGTTCTTGAGGGCTTAGAGTGGTGTCATGTGCCGAAGGCACAGAGCGTGGAGGATTGGCTGCCTCAAGGGATTCACTTTTCCCTTCATTGTTACCGTCGTCTTCACTCTCCTCCTCATTGTACTCTTGTTCTTCCATGTTTGGAGAAGAAGATATGCTGATTTCAGCTCCACTTTGGCCAGCATTAGGGCTTTCATTAACGTCCATAGCAGCATGCTCTGGGCCATGATCAGGAATTTCCTTTGTAGTTTCAGCAAGAAGAGTCGTTTTGACCAACAGTGTATCTTCGACAACAGGTGTATGTTGATTCAAATCTTTTTCTTCGACACCTTCTCCAGAAACATTTATTTTTGAAGGGTAGTGAGTGGAGGTAGGCGTAGCCTGTTTTGTTGGGACTTCAGGATTAACAGCTTCAGTTCCCTAAAAAATGAAGCAAAGTGAGTATTATCACATAAATAAAATTTTCGGATTTTCGGAAAAGATATAGGCTTCAATCAATCACCTTAGCTCTGATGTTCTCAACTAAAGAGTGTGTAACAGCCCAGGTCCAACGCATTGGCCACCCCAGCACTATTACATCACGATCTTCTCTACCCCCCTTGTAGAATTTTTGCCTTCCGTGGGAATCGAACCTTGCACCTGAGGCATAAGTGCAAGTTAAACACACCTCCCACTACCAATTGAGCGCGCGCTCAATTGGTAGTGGGAGGTGTGTTTAACTTGCACTTATGCCTCAGGTGCAAGGTTCGATTCCCACGGAAGGCAAAAATTCTACAAGGGGGGTAGAAAAGACCGTGAGGTAATAGTGCCGGGGTGGCCAATGCGTTGGACCTGGGCTGTTACAAAAAAAGACTCCCTTTACCTTGATTATGCCGAAAATAGAGCTCTTTCCACCGAAACACCGACAAACCACCGCAACAGAGAATCTTCTCCTTCTTCTTCCCTCTCTCACGATCGCGCCCTCTCTCTCTCTCTCTCTTGGACCACCACGAAGGATCAACAAGAGTGAGGGTTAGGAAATCGAAAACTTAAACACTTGAAAGAGAAGGAAAATCGAATAAGAAAGGACTAGGAACTCTTACCTAGAATCAAGATGAACGAAACCCTAACTCCTTAGCTTGTGATCGCCCTTTTCTTTCTCTTCTCCTCTCCTTCGATTTCTTTCTCTCTTTTGGCACAACTAAGGCGAAAACCTAGACCCCCAGCGCCTAAGGAGCGCCTAAGCCAATGGGCTTGGGCTTCTTGGGCCATTACTTGCAGTTCCGGTATTTCCAATGCCATCCCCTTCAATTAAATATAATGCTATATTATAATTTAATCAAAATTAGTGCAACACTTTAAATAATTTAATCAATTACTTAATTAAATCATTTAGGGTGTTACAACTCTCCCCCACTTAGGAAATTTCGTCCTCGAAATTCATACCTGAGTCAAATAGCTCTGGATAGGATTCCCGCATCCTACTCTCCAGCTCTCAAGTCATGCTCTCACCAGTAGCTCCCAACCACACCACCTTTACTAAAGCAATGTTTTTCCCCCTCAGCACCTTCACTTCACTATCATCAATCCTCACTGGCATAGTCTCCACAGTGAGATTATCTCGCACCTCAACATTATCCACATGGATCACATGAGACGGGTCCGGAATATACTTCCGAAGTTGCGACACGTGAAATACGTCGTGCAAGTTCGAAAGGTTAGGCGGTAAAGCCACCGTATAAGCAACCTTTCCAACCCTCTCGGTGATCTGGTACGGTCCAATAAATCTAGGAGTCAACTTCTTTGCTTTCAGTGCACGCCCAACACCAGCCATAGGCGTGACCCTCAAGAAAACATGCTCACCAGCCTGAAATTCCAAGTCTTTCCTCCTTCTATCATGGTAACTCTTTTGCCGACTTTGAGACTCTTTCATTTTCTCCCTGATCATTTTTATCTTCTCGGTAGTCTCTCTCACCAATTCAGGTCCAAGAACAACACTCTTGCCAGACTCATGCCAACACAAAGGAGTTCTACACCTCCGCCCATACAGTGCCTCGAAAGGAGCCATCCCTATACTCGAATGGTAGCTGTTGTTGTAAGTGAACTCAATCAACGGAAGATGTGTATCCCACGCACCTCCCTGCTCTAAAACACACGATCTCAATAAGTCCTCCAATGACTGAATGGTTCTCTCTGTCTGCCCATCAGTCTGAGGATGATAGGCTGAACTCAACCTCAATCTGGACCCCAATGCCTCCTGCAAGCTCCCCCAAAACTCCGAAGTAAACCTCGGATCTCTGTCAGATACAATACTCTTCGGGACACCATGCAACTTCACAATCACCTGAATATATATATCGGCCAATCTCGATACCGGATACGTGATGTTGATAGGAAGGAAGTGAGCAGACTTCGTCAACCTATCCACGATCACCCAAATAGAATCAAATCCCCGAACGGTTCTTGGTAACCCGGTCACAAAATCCATGGAAATGCTATCCCATTTCCATTCCGGAACATCTAAAGGTTGCATCAACCCCACAGGCTTCTGGTGCTCAACCTTTGACTTCTGGCAAGTCAAACAGGCATACACAAACTGTGCCACATCTTTCTTCATACCAGGCCACCAGAATAACTTCTTCAAGTCATGATACATCTTTGTAGCCCCTGGATGAATACTCAGCTTGCTCCTATGACTCTCCTCAAGGATCAACTTCTTCATCTCAATATCATCGGGAACACAGATCCTATCTCTGAATCTCAACACACCTTGGAAATCCAACCTGAAATCCCCATCCACATCCTGATCACCCGCAACCAACAAGTCTACCAGCTTCACATCTAATTTCTGGGCGTCTCTGATACTAACCAAGAAGTCATTACCAATCCTCAGCATACCCAGCTTAACACTCTGCGGTGTCACCTCACAAACCAGACTCATATCACGGAATTGCTCAATCAACTCCAACTCCTTTACCATCATTGCTGACATATGCAAAGTCTTTCGACTTAAAGCATCAGCCACGACATTAGCTTTGCCGGGGTGATAGTTCAAGCCAAAATCATAGTCTTTCAGCAGCTCTAACCAACGCCTCTGCCTCATATTCAGCTCCTTCTGATCAAACAAGTATTTCAAACTCTTGTGGTCGCTGAATACCTCGAATCTAGTGCCATACAAATAGTGCCTCCAAATCTTCAGCACAAACACAATAGCAGCCAATTCCAAATCATGAGTAGGATAGTTCTTCTCATGAGTCCGCAACTGTCTGGACGCATAAGCAACTACCTTCCCATCCTGCATCAATACGCCTCCCAAGCCCATTTTGGAAGCATCACAATATACCACAAACGGTTGATCCGGCACGGGCAACACTAACACCGGAGATGTTGTCAATCTCCTCTTCAACTCTTGGAAGCTTTCTTCACACTTAGCATCCCACACAAAAACTCTCCCCTTACATGTTAATTGAGTCAACGGAAGGGCTAGCTTTGAGAAACCCTCAATGAACCTCCTGTAGTAACCAGCCAACCCCAAGAAACTCCTGATCTCAGTCGCAGACTTTGGGCTTTCCCACTGTAACACTGCATCAACCTTGGCTGGGTCTACAGCTATGCCATCACTAGAAATAATGTGACCCAAAAAGCTTACCTCACGCAGCCAGAACTCGCATTTGGACAACTTAGCATAAAGCTTCTTCTCTTTCAACACCTCAAGCACCAATCTCAAGTGTTCTGCATGCTCCTCTTCAGACTTAGAGTATACCAGAATATCATCTATAAAAACTACCACAAACCGATCCAAGTAGCTATGGAAGATACGGTTCATGTACTCCATAAACACCCCTGGTGCATTGGTGACACCAAACGGCATCACAGAGTACTCATAATGTCCATACCTCGTTCGGAATGCTGTCTTCTGGACGTCTTCGTCTTTTACTTTAATCTGATGATACCCTGACCTCAAATCAATTTTGCTAAAAACCTTAGCACCCACCAGCTGGTCCATCAGATCATCAATTCTCGGAAGAGGGTACTTATTTTTGATAGTCACCTTGTTCAACTGTCTATAATCCACACATAGGCGCATACTTCCATCTTTCTTCTTTACTAACAATACCGGAGCTCCCCATGGTGACACACTAGGCCTCACAAATTTCTTTTCAAGTAACTCTTCCAACTGCTTCTTCAACTCAGATAACTCAGAAGCTGACATCCGGTACGGTGCCATGGACACAGGCCTAGTACCAGGCACAAGGTCAATCCCAAACTCTACTTCCCTCTCTGGTGGCACACTAGGAATCTCATCAGGGAACACTTCAGGGAACTCACACACCACCTGCAACCCTTCAACTATAGCTTGGTTTTCAGCAGACATAGATGCCATCAAAGCAAATAGTTGACCACCATCCTTCATTACCTTATGCAGCTGATCCCCAGACAACAAAACAGACTTTTCCTCCTCAGGGGGAAGGAAACTCACAGACTTGCTGAAACAGTTGATGTGCACATGGTTACCTACTAACCAGTCCATACCAAGAATAACATCCAATCCACCCAAGGGCAAACATATAAGGTCAACCAGAAAATCTCTGCCGAAGACTGACAGAGGACACTTAGCACACAATAGAGAAGTAGTCACCGAACCCTTACCTGGAGTGTCGATAACCATTTCCCTCTTCATAGCAGACAATACTAAATTTAACTTTTCAGCACAAACAGCAGCAATAAAAGAATGCGTAGCACCAGTATCAACTATAGCAACTAAAGGGGTACCATAAATAAAACAAGTACCTCTAATCTCATTGGGCCCCTCTGAACCTGCTAGCGCGAAAACTCTTCCACTGGACTTCTCTTTCTTTGGTTTGGTACACTTAGAACTAAAGTGGCCAACTTCACCACAATTGAAAGACACTGATTCCTTACGATCACAGTCAGACGCCATATGATCTTTCTTCCCACAACGGAAACACATTCCTCCAGTCCTGCACTCGAAGCTTTTGTGACCCGGCTTGCCACACGTGAAACACACAATATCAGCGGGAGCATCTCCCCCACTAGGCTTCTTACCCTCAGAAGATCTCTTACCAGCACCTGCCTTCCACTTATTTTTACCTCCAGCCATATCATAGGGTTTTCCCCTAAACTGAGTATTCCTTTTCTCTTTCCCAATCTTGTAGGCAGCAGAACTGTCCTCTTCATAAATCCTACTCTTGTCAACTAGTCTAGCAAAATCTCGTATCTCCTGATATCCAATTGCCTTCTTAATATCAGGTCGCAGGCCACTCTCAAATTTCACACACTTGGAGAACTCTGAATCAGCATCATTGGCGTAGTAAGGACAAAATTGGGCCAGCTCCTCAAATCTGGCTGCATACTCAGCCACCGTCTTATTTCCCTGTTTCAACTCTAAGAATTCTACCTCTTTCTTGGCCCGAACGTCTTCAGGGTAATACTTTCTTTTAAATTCCCTTGTGAAGACTTCCCAAGTAACCTCTTCACCAGCAGTGTTCAACCTACGCAGCATCCCTAACCACCACTTGTCAGCCTCTTCCGCCAGCATGTGCGTCCCAAACTTCACTTTCTGGGCAGCAGTGCACTCCATAACACGGAAGATCCGCTCTATCTCATTCAACCACGACAAGGCTCCATCGGGATCATACCGACCCTTGAAGGTGGGTGGGTTTTCCCTCTGAAACGTTGCCAGGTTACGGGCATTCATATCAGCAGCAGTGTGTTGATTCCCAACAGCTTGGGCTATGGCTTGCAGAGCAGCAGCCAAAGCAGCATCATCCCTTCTAGCCATATCAACCTAGCACTGCAGCAAAAACGACAATTCAGAACTAAATTAAAAACACCTAATTGTCATACACAATATGACAGACAGACACACTTGGCCGGACAGACCGAACTTTTGCTCTGATACCACTAATGTAACACCCCATTTCTACCCGGCTATTTATCATAAATATCAGAGTTTCAAAATTTCATTTCAATGGAATGCTACACATAACTTCAATCTAACGACGACAAAATCAGCATAAGCTTTCATTCCATCTTTATAATACGCAACACCCTTAAATGGGATGGAATACTCAAGAATTCATCAATAAAATTCACGCACTAGAAAGTGAATGCGACACGGCGGAAAATACCATAATCCCAAAAGTGTCGAACAACAGCCTCATCAAAATCATTAAATCAACACATATATAGTTCAACAGAAAAAGGAATAACACTAGAATCCTAAGCCCACCCCCTAGGTGTCACGTATCAGAGCAGACCGACTCGGGAATGAAGGGAGTAAGCCTTCACTCAGGGCTACCTATGGTAAACAACAACAGAAGGGTGGGTCTCAAACCACATAATAAAGACTATAATAAGAAGTATATTTTATCATAGTATCACACTCATACAGTCACACAGTAGCATAGTCCATACAACCAACAACTCACATGCTTATCATGAGAATGTATGCAATACAGTTATGCATGTGGTACCATTTTCCCAGACCGCAGCCTCATCATCATAATATCAAACTCAGACCGCAGTCTTATCATCACAATATAGAACTCAGACCGCAGCCTTATCATCACCATATAAACTCAGACCTCAGCCTTATGTATGCATGAGACTCCATGACAAAGATCACAATCACAATTCTTAACGACACAGTCCATACATCATATATCACCTCTTTATTAATCTTAGTTATAGCCCCCATGGCCTCATCATCAATCAATTGAGTCCCCATGACTCTGGCCCCCATGGCCCATATCCCCATGATATCATCAATCAACTCATTTATTATCTCATCTCAATCACGTCTCTAGGACTAAACTCAACTAGAGGACTAGAACCCCTCACAAGGACCAAACAGAGTAGGCCACCTGAAAAATTAAAACCGCTCTAGCCAAAATGTTCAAAATGGAATTTGGTCACGTGAATACAAAATTTGGCACGGGAAAATATGCTTAGAAATTGATTTGCACTCAAAGCCCCCTTTACACAAGCTAAAACTATGCCCAATAGGACCATTTCAAAACAACGCGTGCAAAACTGAAAATACCTTAGCCACAGTGCTTAAAATACAATTTGGGCAGGTGAATACAAAATTGGGCACGGGAAAATATGCTTAGAAATTGATTTGCACTCAAAGCCCCCTTTACACAAGCTAAAACTATGCCCAATAGGACCATTTCAAAACAACGCGTGCAAAACTGAAAATACCTTAGCCACAGTGCTTAAAATACAATTTGGGCAGGTGAATACAAAATTGGGCACGGGAAAATATGCTTAGAAATTGATTTGCACTCAAAGCCCCCTTTACACAAGCCAAAACTATGCCCAATAGGACCATTTCAAAACAACGCGTGCAAAACTGAAAATACCTTAGCCACAGTGCTTAAAATACAATTTGGTCAGGTGAATACAAAATTGGGCACAGAAAATTGTGCTTAGAACTCACAGCACACTCCTAGGCGCCACAAACGTAGTCAAAACAACGCCCTCTAGGACAATTTCAAAATGGTGCGTGAAAAACTGAAACCACTCGAGCCAAAATGTTTTAAATAAAATTTGGTCACGTGAATACAAAATTTGGCTCGGGGAAATATGTTTAGAAAACTGAGTTTTACCCAAAAACACCCTTTGTGCGCCTTGTCTAGACACAGGCAGCACCTTGGCGCCACCCCAGGCGCCACAGGGCAGCCACATTGGCGCCCTGCACAGACCACACACACGCACCCAGCAACCAGAACAGTGCCCAGGGCGCCATTTTCCCAGCAACTTGGCGCCTAGGCAGCAAACAACATACACAACACAACACAAGCCCACTGCTACAGTACACAGGGCGCCAATTCCCTAGGCACTTGGCGCCCCATGCGTCCCAACACTCACCAAACATCAAATTCCCAATTTCTTTTCCAAATCAAATCGCAACAACAATCATAAAACATGTTATGCTCATACCAACAACTTCAATTTCACACTTATACATTAAGAACACATCAAGACACAAAATCAAGGTATGAAACCCTAACCTTAGCATAGGAAATCGATTTCATCATACAATTCATCAATTTCAACCAATCCAAACAATCAAACAATTATCAAATAACATTAAATAAGACCCTATGATCTACATACAACCTATTATACTCTCTATTATAGAGTGAGACTCCCCTTACCTTGATTATGCCGAAAATAGAGCTCTTTCCACCGAAACACCGACAAACCACCGCAACAGAGAATCTTCTCCTTCTTCTTCCCTCTCTCACGATCGCGCCCTCTCTCTCTCTCTCTCTTGGACCACCACGAAGGATCAACAAGAGTGAGGGTTAGGAAATCGAAAACTTAAACACTTGAAAGAGAAGGAAAATCGAATAAGAAAGGACTAGGAACTCTTACCTAGAATCAAGATGAACGAAACCCTAACTCCTTAGCTTGTGATCGCCCTTTTCTTTCTCTTCTCCTCTCCTTCGATTTCTTTCTCTCTTTTGGCACAACTAAGGCGAAAACCTAGACCCCCAGCGCCTAAGGAGCGCCTAAGCCAATGGGCTTGGGCTTCTTGGGCCATTACTTGCAGTTCCGGTATTTCCAATGCCATCCCCTTCAATTAAATAAAATGCTATATTATAATTTAATCAAAATTAGTGCAACACTTTAAATAATTTAATCAATTACTTAATTAAATCATTTAGGGTGTTACAACTCTCCCCCACTTAGGAAATTTCGTCCTCGAAATTCATACCTGAGTCAAATAGCTCTGGATAGGATTCCCGCATCCTACTCTCCAGCTCCCAAGTCATGCTCTCACCAGTAGCTCCCAACCACACCACCTTTACTAAAGCAATGTTTTTCCCCCTCAGCACCTTCACTTCACTATCATCAATCCTCACTGGCATAGTCTCCACAGTGAGATTATCTCGCACCTCAACATTATCCACATGGATCACATGAGACGGGTCCGGAATATACTTCCGAAGTTGCGACACGTGAAATACGTCGTGCAAGTTCGAAAGGTTAGGCGGTAAAGCCACCCTATAAGCAACCTTTCCAACCCTCTCGGTGATCTGGTACGGTCCAATAAATCTAGGAGTCAACTTCTTTGCTTTCAGTGCACGCCCAACACCAGCCATAGGCGTGACCCTCAAGAAAACATGCTCACCAGCCTGAAATTCCAAGTCTTTCCTCCTTCTATCATGGTAACTCTTTTGCCGACTTTGAGACTCTTTCATTTTCTCCCTGATCATTTTTATCTTCTCGGTAGTCTCTCTCACCAATTCAGGTCCAAGAACAACACTCTCGCCAGACTCATGCCAACACAAAGGAGTTCTACACCTCCGCCCATACAGTGCCTCGAAAGGAGCCATCCCTATACTCGAATGGTAGCTGTTGTTGTAAGTGAACTCAATCAACGGAAGATGTGTATCCCACGCACCTCCCTGCTCTAAAACACACGATCTCAATAAGTCCTCCAATGACTGAATGGTTCTCTCTGTCTGCCCATCAGTCTGAGGATGATAGGCTGAACTCAACCTCAATCTGGACCCCAATGCCTCCTGCAAGCTCCCCCAAAACTCCGAAGTAAACCTCGGATCTCTGTCAGATACAATACTCTTCGGGACACCATGCAACTTCACAATCACCTGAATATATATCTCGGCCAATCTCGATACCGGATACGTGATGTTGATAGGAAGGAAGTGAGCAGACTTCGTCAACCTATCCACGATCACCCAAATAGAATCAAATCCCCGAACGGTTCTTGGTAACCCGGTCACAAAATCCATGGAAATGCTATCCCATTTCCATTCCGGAACATCTAAAGGTTGCATCAACCCCACAGGCTTCTGGTGCTCAACCTTTGACTTCTGGCAAGTCAAACAGGCATACACAAACTGTGCCACATCTTTCTTCATACCAGGCCACCAGAATAACTTCTTCAAGTCATGATACATCTTTGTAGCCCCTGGATGAATACTCAGCTTGCTCCTATGACTCTCCTCAAGGATCAACTTCTTCATCTCAATATCATCGGGAACACAGATCCTATCTCTGAATCTCAACACACCTTGGAAATCCAACCTGAAATCCCCATCCACATCCTGATCACCCGCAACCAACAAGTCTACCAGCTTCACATCTAATTTCTGGGCGTCTCTGATACTAACCAAGAAGTCATTACCAATCCTCAGCATACCCAGCTTAACACTCTGCGGTGTCACCTCACAAACCAGACTCATATCACGGAATTGCTCAATCAACTCCAACTCCTTTACCATCATTGCTGACATATGCAAAGTCTTTCGACTTAAAGCATCAGCCACGACATTAGCTTTGCCGGGGTGATAGTTCAAGCCAAAATCATAGTCTTTCAGCAGCTCTAACCAACGCCTCTGCCTCATATTCAGCTCCTTCTGATCAAACAAGTATTTCAAACTCTTGTGGTCGCTGAATACCTCGAATCTAGTGCCATACAAATAGTGCCTCCAAATCTTCAGCACAAACACAATAGCAGCCAATTCCAAATCATGAGTAGGATAGTTCTTCTCATGAGTCCGCAACTGTCTGGACGCATAAGCAACTACCTTCCCATCCTGCATCAATACGCCTCCCAAGCCCATTTTGGAAGCATCACAATATACCACAAACGGTTGATCCGGCACGGGCAACACTAACACCGGAGATGTTGTCAATCTCCTCTTCAACTCTTGGAAGCTTTCTTCACACTTAGCATCCCACACAAAAACTCTCCCCTTACATGTTAATTGAGTCAACGGAAGGGCTAGCTTTGAGAAACCCTCAATGAACCTCCTGTAGTAACCAGCCAACCCCAAGAAACTCCTGATCTCAGTCGCAGACTTTGGGCTTTCCCACTGTAACACTGCATCAACCTTGGCTGGGTCTACAGCTATGCCATCACTAGAAATAATGTGACCCAAAAAGCTTACCTCACGCAGCCAGAACTCGCATTTGGACAACTTAGCATAAAGCTTCTTCTCTTTCAACACCTCAAGCACCAATCTCAAGTGTTCTGCATGCTCCTCTTCAGACTTAGAGTATACCAGAATATCATCTATAAAAACTACCACAAACCGATCCAAGTAGCTATGGAAGATACGGTTCATGTACTCCATAAACACCCCTGGTGCATTGGTGACACCAAACGGCATCACAGAGTACTCATAATGTCCATACCTCGTTCGGAATGCTGTCTTCTGGACGTCTTCGTCTTTTACTTTAATCTGATGATACCCTGACCTCAAATCAATTTTGCTAAAAACCTTAGCACCCACCAGCTGGTCCATCAGATCATCAATTCTCGGAAGAGGGTACTTATTTTTGATAGTCACCTTGTTCAACTGTCTATAATCCACACATAGGCGCATACTTCCATCTTTCTTCTTTACTAACAATACCGGAGCTCCCCATGGTGACACACTAGGCCTCACAAATTTCTTTTCAAGTAACTCTTCCAACTGCTTCTTCAACTCAGATAACTCAGAAGCTGACATCCGGTACGGTGCCATGGACACAGGCCTAGTACCAGGCACAAGGTCAATCCCAAACTCTACTTCCCTCTCTGGTGGCACACTAGGAATCTCATCAGGGAACACTTCAGGGAACTCACACACCACCTGCAACCCTTCAACTATAGCTTGGTTTTCAGCAGACATAGATGCCATCAAAGCAAATAGTTGACCACCATCCTTCATTACCTTATGCAGCTGATCCCCAGACAACAAAACAGACTTTTCCTCCTCAGGGGGAAGGAAACTCACAGACTTGCTGAAACAGTTGATGTGCACATGGTTACCTACTAACCAGTCCATACCAAGAATAACATCCAATCCACCCAAGGGCAAACATATAAGGTCAACCAGAAAATCTCTGCCGAAGACTGACAGAGGACACTTAGCACACAATAGAGAAGTAGTCACCGAACCCTTACCTGGAGTGTCGATAACCATTTCCCTCTTCATAGCAGACAATACTAAATTTAACTTTTCAGCACAAACAGCAGCAATAAAAGAATGCGTAGCACCAGTATCAACTATAGCAACTAAAGGGGTACCATAAATAAAACAAGTACCTCTAATCTCATTGGGCCCCTCTGAACCTGCTAGCGCGAAAACTCTTCCACTGGACTTCTCTTTCTTTGGTTTGGTACACTTAGAACTAAAGTGGCCAACTTCACCACAATTGAAACACACTGATTCCTTACGATCACAGTCAGACGCCATATGACCTTTCTCCCCACAACGGAAACACATTCCTCCAGTCCTGCACTCGAAGCTTTTGTGACCCGGCTTGCCACACGTGAAACACACAATATCAGCGGGAGCATCTCCCCCACTAGGCTTCTTACCCTCAGAAGATCTCTTACCAGCACCTGCCTTCCACTTATTTTTACCTCCAGCCATATCATAGGGTTTTCCCCTAAACTGAGTATTCCTTTTCTCTTTCCCAATCTTGTAGGCAGCAGAACTGTCCTCTTCATAAATCCTACTCTTGTCAACTAGTCTAGCAAAATCTCGTATCTCCTGATATCCAATTGCCTTCTTAATATCAGGTCGCAGGCCACTCTCAAATTTCACACACTTGGAGAACTCTGAATCAGCATCATTGGCGTAGTAAGGACAAAATTGGGCCAGCTCCTCAAATCTGGCTGCATACTCAGCCACCGTCTTATTTCCCTGTTTCAACTCTAAGAATTCTACCTCTTTCTTGGCCCGAACGTCTTCAGGGTAATACTTTCTTTTAAATTCCCTTGTGAAGACTTCCCAAGTAACCTCTTCACCAGCAGTGTTCAACCTACGCACCATCCCTAACCACCACTTGTCAGCCTCTTCCGCCAGCATGTGCGTCCCAAACTTCACTTTCTGGGCAGCAGTGCACTCCATAACACGGAAGATCCGCTCTATCTCATTCAACCACGACAAGGCTCCATCGGGATCATACCGACCCTTGAAGGTGGGTGGGTTTTCCCTCTGAAACGTTGCCAGGTTACGGGCATTCATATCAGCAGCAGTGTGTTGATTCCCAACAGCTTGGGCTATGGCTTGCAGAGCAGCAGCCAAAGCAGCATCATCCCTTCTAGCCATATCAACCTAGCACTGCAGCAAAAACGACAATTCAGAACTAAATTAAAAACACCTAATTGTCATACACAATATGACAGACAGACACACTTGGCCGGACAGACCGAACTTTTGCTCTGATACCACTAATGTAACACCCCATTTCTACCCGGCTATTTATCATAAATATCAGAGTTTCAAAATTTCATTTCAATGGAATGCTACACATAACTTCAATCTAACGACGACAAAATCAGCATAAGCTTTCATTCCATCTTTATAATACGCAACACCCTTAAATGGGATGGAATACTCAAGAATTCATCAATAAAATTCACGCACTAGAAAGTGAATGCGACACGGCGGAAAATACCATAATCCCAAAAGTGTCGAACAACAGCCTCATCAAAATCATTAAATCAACACATATATAGTTCAACAGAAAAAGGAATAACACTAGAATCCTAAGCCCACCCCCTAGGTGTCACGTATCAGAGCAGACCGACTCGGGAATGAAGGGAGTAAGCCTTCACTCAGGGCTACCTATGGTAAACAACAACAGAAGGGTGGGTCTCAAACCACATAATAAAGACTATAATAAGAAGTATATTTTATCATAGTATCACACTCATACAGTCACACAGTAGCATAGTCCATACAACCAACAACTCACATGCTTATCATGAGAATGTATGCAATACAGTTATGCATGTGGTACCATTTTCCCAGACCGCAGCCTCATCATCATAATATCAAACTCAGACCGCAGTCTTATCATCACAATATAGAACTCAGACCGCAGCCTTATCATCACCATATAAACTCAGACCTCAGCCTTATGTATGCATGAGACTCCATGACAAAGATCACAATCACAATTCTTAACGACACAGTCCATACATCATATATCACCTCTTTATTAATCTTAGTTATAGCCCCCATGGCCTCATCATCAATCAATTGAGTCCCCATGACTCTGGCCCCCATGGCCCATATCCCCATGATATCATCAATCAACTCATTTATTATCTCATCTCAATCACGTCTCTAGGACTAAACTCAACTAGAGGACTAGAACCCCTCACAAGGACCAAACAGAGTAGGCCACCTGAAAAATTAAAACCGCTCTAGCCAAAATGTTCAAAATGGAATTTGGTCACGTGAATACAAAATTTGGCACGGGAAAATATGCTTAGAAATTGATTTGCACTCAAAGCCCCCTTTACACAAGCTAAAACTATGCCCAATAGGACCATTTCAAAACAACGCGTGCAAAACTGAAAATACCTTAGCCACAGTGCTTAAAATACAATTTGGGCAGGTGAATACAAAATTGGGCACGGGAAAATATGCTTAGAAATTGATTTGCACTCAAAGCCCCCTTTACACAAGCTAAAACTATGCCCAATAGGACCATTTCAAAACAACGCGTGCAAAACTGAAAATACCTTAGCCACAGTGCTTAAAATACAATTTGGGCAGGTGAATACAAAATTGGGCACGGGAAAATATGCTTAGAAATTGATTTGCACTCAAAGCCCCCTTTACACAAGCCAAAACTATGCCCAATAGGACCATTTCAAAACAACGCGTGCAAAACTGAAAATACCTTAGCCACAGTGCTTAAAATACAATTTGGTCAGGTGAATACAAAATTGGGCACAGAAAATTGTGCTTAGAACTCACAGCACACTCCTAGGCGCCACAAACGTAGTCAAAACAACGCCCTCTAGGACAATTTCAAAATGGTGCGTGAAAAACTGAAACCACTCGAGCCAAAATGTTTTAAATAAAATTTGGTCACGTGAATACAAAATTTGGCTCGGGGAAATATGTTTAGAAAACTGAGTTTTACCCAAAAACACCCTTTGTGCGCCTTGTCTAGACACAGGCAGCACCTTGGCGCCACCCCAGGCGCCACAGGGCAGCCACATTGGCGCCCTGCACAGACCACACACACGCACCCAGCAACCAGAACAGTGCCCAGGGCGCCATTTTCCCAGCAACTTGGCGCCTAGGCAGCAAACAACATACACAACACAACACAAGCCCACTGCTACAGTACACAGGGCGCCAATTCCCTAGGCACTTGGCGCCCCATGCGTCCCAACACTCACCAAACATCAAATTCCCAATTTCTTTTCCAAATCAAATCGCAACAACAATCATAAAACATGTTATGCTCATACCAACAACTTCAATTTCACACTTATACATTAAGAACACATCAAGACACAAAATCAAGGTATGAAACCCTAACCTTAGCATAGGAAATCGATTTCATCATACAATTCATCAATTTCAACCAATCCAAACAATCAAACAATTATCAAATAACATTAAATAAGACCCTATGATCTACATACAACCTATTATACTCTCTATTATAGAGTGAGACTCCCCTTACCTTGATTATGCCGAAAATAGAGCTCTTTCCACCGAAACACCGACAAACCACCGCAACAGAGAATCTTCTCCTTCTTCTTCCCTCTCTCACGATCGCGCCCTCTCTCTCTCTCTCTTGGACCACCACGAAGGATCAACAAGAGTGAGGGTTAGGAAATCGAAAACTTAAACACTTGAAAGAGAAGGAAAATCGAATAAGAAAGGACTAGGAACTCTTACCTAGAATCAAGATGAACGAAACCCTAACTCCTTAGCTTGTGATCGCCCTTTTCTTTCTCTTCTCCTCTCCTTCGATTTCTTTCTCTCTTTTGGCACAACTAAGGCGAAAACCTAGACCCCCAGCGCCTAAGGAGCGCCTAAGCCAATGGGCTTGGGCTTCTTGGGCCATTACTTGCAGTTCCGGTATTTCCAATGCCATCCCCTTCAATTAAATATAATGCTATATTATAATTTAATCAAAATTAGTGCAACACTTTAAATAATTTAATCAATTACTTAATTAAATCATTTAGGGTGTTACAACTCTCCCCCACTTAGGAAATTTCGTCCTCGAAATTCATACCTGAGTCAAATAGCTCTGGATAGGATTCCCGCATCCTACTCTCCAGCTCCCAAGTCATGCTCTCACCAGTAGCTCCCAACCACACCACCTTTACTAAAGCAATGTTTTTCCCCCTCAGCACCTTCACTTCACTATCATCAATCCTCACTGGCATAGTCTCCACAGTGAGATTATCTCGCACCTCAACATTATCCACATGGATCACATGAGACGGGTCCGGAATATACTTCCGAAGTTGCGACACGTGAAATACGTCGTGCAAGTTCGAAAGGTTAGGCGGTAAAGCCACCCTATAAGCAACCTTTCCAACCCTCTCGGTGATCTGGTACGGTCCAATAAATCTAGGAGTCAACTTCTTTGCTTTCAGTGCACGCCCAACACCAGCCATAGGCGTGACCCTCAAGAAAACATGCTCACCAGCCTGAAATTCCAAGTCTTTCCTCCTTCTATCATGGTAACTCTTTTGCCGACTTTGAGACTCTTTCATTTTCTCCCTGATCATTTTTATCTTCTCGGTAGTCTCTCTCACCAATTCAGGTCCAAGAACAACACTCTCGCCAGACTCATGCCAACACAAAGGAGTTCTACACCTCCGCCCATACAGTGCCTCGAAAGGAGCCATCCCTATACTCGAATGGTAGCTGTTGTTGTAAGTGAACTCAATCAACGGAAGATGTGTATCCCACGCACCTCCCTGCTCTAAAACACACGATCTCAATAAGTCCTCCAATGACTGAATGGTTCTCTCTGTCTGCCCATCAGTCTGAGGATGATAGGCTGAACTCAACCTCAATCTGGACCCCAATGCCTCCTGCAAGCTCCCCCAAAACTCCGAAGTAAACCTCGGATCTCTGTCAGATACAATACTCTTCGGGACACCATGCAACTTCACAATCACCTGAATATATATCTCGGCCAATCTCGATACCGGATACGTGATGTTGATAGGAAGGAAGTGAGCAGACTTCGTCAACCTATCCACGATCATCCAAATAGAATCAAATCCCCGAACGGTTCTTGGTAACCCGGTCACAAAATCCATGGAAATGCTATCCCATTTCCATTCCGGAACATCTAAAGGTTGCATCAACCCCACAGGCTTCTGGTGCTCAACCTTTGACTTCTGGCAAGTCAAACAGGCATACACAAACTGTGCCACATCTTTCTTCATACCAGGCCACCAGAATAACTTCTTCAAGTCATGATACATCTTTGTAGCCCCTGGATGAATACTCAGCTTGCTCCTATGACTCTCCTCAAGGATCAACTTCTTCATCTCAATATCATCGGGAACACAGATCCTATCTCTGAATCTCAACACACCTTGGAAATCCAACCTGAAATCCCCATCCACATCCTGATCACCCGCAACCAACAAGTCTACCAGCTTCACATCTAATTTCTGGGCGTCTCTGATACTAACCAAGAAGTCATTACCAATCCTCAGCATACCCAGCTTAACACTCTGCGGTGTCACCTCACAAACCAGACTCATATCACGGAATTGCTCAATCAACTCCAACTCCTTTACCATCATTGCTGACATATGCAAAGTCTTTCGACTTAAAGCATCAGCCACGACATTAGCTTTGCCGGGGTGATAGTTCAAGCCAAAATCATAGTCTTTCAGCAGCTCTAACCAACGCCTCTGCCTCATATTCAGCTCCTTCTGATCAAACAAGTATTTCAAACTCTTGTGGTCGCTGAATACCTCGAATCTAGTGCCATACAAATAGTGCCTCCAAATCTTCAGCACAAACACAATAGCAGCCAATTCCAAATCATGAGTAGGATAGTTCTTCTCATGAGTAGGATAGTTCTCATGAGTCCGCAACTGTCTGGACGCATAAGCAACTACCTTCCCATCCTGCATCAATACGCCTCCCAAGCCCATTTTGGAAGCATCACAATATACCACAAACGGTTGATCCGGCACGGGCAACACTAACACCGGAGATGTTGTCAATCTCCTCTTCAACTCTTGGAAGCTTTCTTCACACTTAGCATCCCACACAAAAACTCTCCCCTTACATGTTAATTGAGTCAACGGAAGGGCTAGCTTTGAGAAACCCTCAATGAACCTCCTGTAGTAACCAGCCAACCCCAAGAAACTCCTGATCTCAGTCGCAGACTTTGGGCTTTCCCACTGTAACACTGCATCAACCTTGGCTGGGTCTACAGCTATGCCATCACTAGAAATAATGTGACCCAAAAAGCTTACCTCACGCAGCCAGAACTCGCATTTGGACAACTTAGCATAAAGCTTCTTCTCTTTCAACACCTCAAGCACCAATCTCAAGTGTTCTGCATGCTCCTCTTCAGACTTAGAGTATACCAGAATATCATCTATAAAAACTACCACAAACCGATCCAAGTAGCTATGGAAGATACGGTTCATGTACTCCATAAACACCCCTGGTGCATTGGTGACACCAAACGGCATCACAGAGTACTCATAATGTCCATACCTCGTTCGGAATGCTGTCTTCTGGACGTCTTCGTCTTTTACTTTAATCTGATGATACCCTGACCTCAAATCAATTTTGCTAAAAACCTTAGCACCCACCAGCTGGTCCATCAGATCATCAATTCTCGGAAGAGGGTACTTATTTTTGATAGTCACCTTGTTCAACTGTCTATAATCCACACATAGGCGCATACTTCCATCTTTCTTCTTTACTAACAATACCGGAGCTCCCCATGGTGACACACTAGGCCTCACAAATTTCTTTTCAAGTAACTCTTCCAACTGCTTCTTCAACTCAGATAACTCAGAAGCTGACATCCGGTACGGTGCCATGGACACAGGCCTAGTACCAGGCACAAGGTCAATCCCAAACTCTACTTCCCTCTCTGGTGGCACACTAGGAATCTCATCAGGGAACACTTCAGGGAACTCACACACCACCTGCAACCCTTCAACTATAGCTTGGTTTTCAGCAGACATAGATGCCATCAAAGCAAATAGTTGACCACCATCCTTCATTACCTTATGCAGCTGATCCCCAGACAACAAAACAGACTTTTCCTCCTCAGGGGGAAGGAAACTCACAGACTTGCTGAAACAGTTGATGTGCACATGGTTACCTACTAACCAGTCCATACCAAGAATAACATCCAATCCACCCAAGGGCAAACATATAAGGTCAACCAGAAAATCTCTGCCGAAGACTGACAGAGGACACTTAGCACACAATAGAGAAGTAGTCACCGAACCCTTACCTGGAGTGTCGATAACCATTTCCCTCTTCATAGCAGACAATACTAAATTTAACTTTTCAGCACAAACAGCAGCAATAAAAGAATGCGTAGCACCAGTATCAACTATAGCAACTAAAGGGGTACCATAAATAAAACAAGTACCTCTAATCTCATTGGGCCCCTCTGAACCTGCTAGCGCGAAAACTCTTCCACTGGACTTCTCTTTCTTTGGTTTGGTACACTTAGAACTAAAGTGGCCAACTTCACCACAATTGAAACACACTGATTCCTTACGATCACAGTCAGACGCCATATGACCTTTCTCCCCACAACGGAAACACATTCCTCCAGTCCTGCACTCGAAGCTTTTGTGACCCGGCTTGCCACACGTGAAACACACAATATCAGCGGGAGCATCTCCCCCACTAGGCTTCTTACCCTCAGAAGATCTCTTACCAGCACCTGCCTTCCACTTATTTTTACCTCCAGCCATATCATAGGGTTTTCCCCTAAACTGAGTATTCCTTTTCTCTTTCCCAATCTTGTAGGCAGCAGAACTGTCCTCTTCATAAATCCTACTCTTGTCAACTAGTCTAGCAAAATCTCGTATCTCCTGATATCCAATTGCCTTCTTAATATCAGGTCGCAGGCCACTCTCAAATTTCACACACTTGGAGAACTCTGAATCAGCATCATTGGCGTAGTAAGGACAAAATTGGGCCAGCTCCTCAAATCTGGCTGCATACTCAGCCACCGTCTTATTTCCCTGTTTCAACTCTAAGAATTCTACCTCTTTCTTGGCCCGAACGTCTTCAGGGTAATACTTTCTTTTAAATTCCCTTGTGAAGACTTCCCAAGTAACCTCTTCACCAGCAGTGTTCAACCTACGCAGCATCCCTAACCACCACTTGTCAGCCTCTTCCGCCAGCATGTGCGTCCCAAACTTCACTTTCTGGGCAGCAGTGCACTCCATAACACGGAAGATCCGCTCTATCTCATTCAACCACGACAAGGCTCCATCGGGATCATACCGACCCTTGAAGGTGGGTGGGTTTTCCCTCTGAAACGTTGCCAGGTTACGGGCATTCATATCAGCAGCAGTGTGTTGATTCCCAACAGCTTGGGCTATGGCTTGCAGAGCAGCAGCCAAAGCAGCATCATCCCTTCTAGCCATATCAACCTAGCACTGCAGCAAAAACGACAATTCAGAACTAAATTAAAAATACCTAATTGTCATACACAATATGACAGACAGACACACTTGGCCGGACAGACCGAACTTTTGCTCTGATACCACTAATGTAACACCCCATTTCTACCCGGCTATTTATCATAAATATCAGAGTTTCAAAATTTCATTTCAATGGAATGCTACACATAACTTCAATCTAACGACGACAAAATCAGCATAAGCTTTCATTCCATCTTTATAATACGCAACACCCTTAAATGGGATGGAATACTCAAGAATTCATCAATAAAATTCACGCACTAGAAAGTGAATGCGACACGGCGGAAAATACCATAATCCCAAAAGTGTCGAACAACAGCCTCATCAAAATCATTAAATCAACACATATATAGTTCAACAGAAAAAGGAATAACACTAGAATCCTAAGCCCACCCCCTAGGTGTCACGTATCAGAGCAGACCGACTCGGGAATGAAGGGAGTAAGCCTTCACTCAGGGCTACCTATGGTAAACAACAACAGAAGGGTGAGTCTCAAACCACATAATAAAGACTATAATAAGAAGTATATTTTATCATAGTATCACACTCATACAGTCACACAGTAGCATAGTCCATACAACCAACAACTCACATGCTTATCATGAGAATGTATGCAATACAGTTATGCATGTGGTACCATTTTCCCAGACCGCAGCCTCATCATCATAATATCAAACTCAGACCGCAGTCTTATCATCACAATATAGAACTCAGACCGCAGCCTTATCATCACCATATAAACTCAGACCTCAGCCTTATGTATGCATGAGACTCCATGACAAAGATCACAATCACAATTCTTAACGACACAGTCCATACATCATATATCACCTCTTTATTAATCTTAGTTATAGCCCCCATGGCCTCATCATCAATCAATTGAGTCCCCATGACTCTGGCCCCCATGGCCCATATCCCCATGATATCATCAATCAACTCATTTATTATCTCATCTCAATCACGTCTCTAGGACTAAACTCAACTAGAGGACTAGAACCCCTCACAAGGACCAAACAGAGTAGGCCACCTGAAAAATTAAAACCGCTCTAGCCAAAATGTTCAAAATGGAATTTGGTCACGTGAATACAAAATTTGGCACGGGAAAATATGCTTAGAAATTGATTTGCACTCAAAGCCCCCTTTACACAAGCTAAAACTATGCCCAATAGGACCATTTCAAAACAACGCGTGCAAAACTGAAAATACCTTAGCCACAGTGCTTAAAATACAATTTGGGCAGGTGAATACAAAATTGGGCACGGGAAAATATGCTTAGAAATTGATTTGCACTCAAAGCCCCCTTTACACAAGCCAAAACTATGCCCAATAGGACCATTTCAAAACAACGCGTGCAAAACTGAAAATACCTTAGCCACAGTGCTTAAAATACAATTTGGTCAGGTGAATACAAAATTGGGCACAGAAAATTGTGCTTAGAACTCACAGCACACTCCTAGGCGCCACAAACGTAGTCAAAACAACGCCCTCTAGGACAATTTCAAAATGGTGCGTGAAAAACTGAAACCACTCGAGCCAAAATGTTTTAAATAAAATTTGGTCACGTGAATACAAAATTTGGCTCGGGGAAATATGTTTAGAAAACTGAGTTTTACCCAAAAACACCCTTTGTGCGCCTTGTCTAGACACAGGCAGCACCTTGGCGCCACCCCAGGCGCCACAGGGCAGCCACATTGGCGCCCTGCACAGACCACACACACGCACCCAGCAACCAGAACAGTGCCCAGGGCGCCATTTTCCCAGCAACTTGGCGCCTAGGCAGCAAACAACATACACAACACAACACAAGCCCACTGCTACAGTACACAGGGCGCCAATTCCCTAGGCACTTGGCGCCCCATGCGTCCCAACACTCACCAAACATCAAATTCCCAATTTCTTTTCCAAATCAAATCGCAACAACAATCATAAAACATGTTATGCTCGTACCAACAACTTCAATTTCACACTTATACATTAAGAACACATCAAGACACAAAATCAAGGTATGAAACCCTAACCTTAGCATAGGAAATCGATTTCATCATACAATTCATCAATTTCAACCAATCCAAACAATCAAACAATTATCAAATAACATTAAATAAGACCCTATGATCTACATACAACCTATTATACTCTCTATTATAGAGTGAGACTCCCCTTACCTTGATTATGCCGAAAATAGAGCTCTTTCCACCGAAACACCGACAAACCACCGCAACAGAGAATCTTCTCCTTCTTCTTTCCTCTCTCACGATCGCGCCCTCTCTCTCTCTCTCTTGGACCACCACGAAGGATCAACAAGAGTGAGGGTTAGGAAATCGAAAACTTAAACACTTGAAAGAGAAGGAAAATCGAATAAGAAAGGACTAGGAACTCTTACCTAGAATCAAGATGAACGAAACCCTAACTCCTTAGCTTGTGATCGCCCTTTTCTTTCTCTTCTCCTCTCCTTCGATTTCTTTCTCTCTTTTGGCACAACTAAGGCGAAAACCTAGACCCCCAGCGCCTAAGGAGCGCCTAAGCCAATGGGCTTGGGCTTCTTGGGCCATTACTTGCAGTTCCGGTATTTCCAATGCCATCCCCTTCAATTAAATAAAATGCTATATTAGAATTTAATCAAAATTAGTGCAACACTTTAAATAATTTAATCAATTACTTAATTAAATCATTTAGGGTGTTACAACTCTCCCCCACTTAGGGAGAAAATGAAAGAGTCTCAAAGTCGGCAAAAGAGTTACCATGATAGAAGGAGGAAAGACTTGGAATTTCAGGCTGGTGAGCATGTTTTCTTGAGGGTCACGCCTATGGCTGGTGTTGGGGGTGCACTGAAAACAAAGAAGTTGACTCCTAGATTTATTGGACCGTACCAGATCACCGAGAGGGTTGGAAAGGTTGCTTATAGGGTGGCTTTACCGCCTAACCTTTCGAACTTGCACGACGTATTTCACGTGTCGCAACTTCGGAAGTATATTCCGGACCCGTCTCATGTGATCCATATGGATAATGTTGAGGTGCGAGATAATCTCACTGTGGAGACTATGCCAGTGAGGATTGATGATAGTGAAGTGAAGGTGCTGAGGGGGAAAAACATTGCTTTAGTAAAGGTGGTGTGGTTGGGAGCTACTGGTGAGAGCATGACTTGGGAGCTGGAGAGTAGGATGCGGGAATCCTATCCAGAGCTATTTGACTCAAGTATGAATTTCGAGGAAGAAATTTCCTAAGTGGGGGAGAGTTGTAACACCCTAAATGATTTAATTAAGTAATTGATTAAATTATTTAAAGTGTTGCACTAATTTTGATTAAATTATAATATAGCATTTTATTTAATTGAAGGGGATGGCATTGGAAATACCGGAACTGCAAGTAATGGCCCAAGAAGCCCAAGCCCATTGGCTTAGGCGCTCCTTAGGCGCTGGGGGTCTAGGTTTTCGCCTTAGTTGTGCCAAAAGAGAGAAAGAAATCGAAGGAGAGGAGAAGAGAAAGAAAAGGGCGATCACAAGCTAAGGAGTTAGGGTTTCGTTCATCTTGATTCTAGGTAAGAGTTCCTAGTCCTTTCTTATTCAATTTTCCTTCTCTTTCAAGTGTTTAAGTTTTCGATTTCCTAACCCTCACTCTTGTTGATCCTTCGTGGTGGTCCAAGAGAGAGAGAGAGAGAGGGCGCGATCGTGAGAGAGGGAAGAAGAAGGAGAAGATTCTCTGTTGCGGTGGTTTGTCGGTGTTTCGGTGGAAAGAGCTCTATTTTCGGCATAATCAAGGTAAGGGGAGTCTCACTCTATAATAGAGAGTATAATAGGTTGTATGTAGATCATAGGGTCTTATTTAATGTTATTTGATAATTGTTTGATTGTTTGGATTGGTTGAAATTGATGAATTGTATGATGAAATCGATTTCCTATGCTAAGGTTAGGGTTTCATACCTTGATTTTGTGTCTTGATGTGTTCTTAATGTATAAGTGTGAAATTGAAGTTGTTGGTACGAGCATAACATGTTTTATGATTGTTGTTGCGATTTGATTTGGAAAAGAAATTGGGAATTTGATGTTTGGTGAGTGTTGGGACGCATGGGGCGCCAAGTGCCTAGGGAATTGGCGCCCTGTGTACTGTAGCAGTGGGCTTGTGTTGTGTTGTGTATGTTGTTTGCTGCCTAGGCGCCAAGTTGCTGGGAAAATGGCGCCCTGGGCACTGTTCTGGTTGCTGGGTGCGTGTGTGTGGTCTGTGCAGGGCGCCAATGTGGCTGCCCTGTGGCGCCTGGGGTGGCGCCAAGGTGCTGCCTGTGTCTAGACAAGGCGCACAAAGGGTGTTTTTGGGTAAAACTCAGTTTTCTAAACATATTTCCCCGAGCCAAATTTTGTATTCACGTGACCAAATTTTATTTAAAACATTTTGGCTCGAGTGGTTTCAGTTTTTCACGCACCATTTTGAAATTGTCATAGAGGGCGTTATTTTGACTACGTTTGTGGCGCCTAGGAGTGTGCTGTGAGTTCTAAGCACAATTTTCTGTGCCCAATTTTGTATTCACCTGACCAAATTGTATTTTAAGCACTGTGGCTAAGGTATTTTCAGTTTTGCACGCGTTGTTTTGAAATGGTCCTATTGGGCATAGTTTTGGCTTGTGTAAAGGGGGCTTTGAGTGCAAATCAATTTCTAAGCATATTTTCCCGTGCCCAATTTTGTATTCACCTGCCCAAATTGTATTTTAAGCACTGTGGCTAAGGTATTTTCAGTTTTGCACGCGTTGTTTTGAAATGGTCCTATTGGGCATAGTTTTAGCTTGTGTAAAGGGGGCTTTGAGTGCAAATCAATTTCTAAGCATATTTTCCCGTGCCCAATTTTGTATTCACCTGCCCAAATTGTATTTTAAGCACTGTGGCTAAGGTATTTTCAGTTTTGCACGCGTTGTTTTGAAATGGTCCTATTGGGCATAGTTTTAGCTTGTGTAAAGGGGGCTTTGAGTGCAAATCAATTTCTAAGCATATTTTCCCGTGCCAAATTTTGTATTCACGTGACCAAATTCCATTTTGAACATTTTGGCTAGAGCGGTTTTAATTTTTCAGGTGGCCTACTCTGTTTGGTCCTTGTGAGGGGTTCTAGTCCTCTAGTTGAGTTTAGTCCTAGAGACGTGATTGAGATGAGATAATAAATGAGTTGATTGATGATATCATGGGGATATGGGCCATGGGGGCCAGAGTCATGGGGACTCAATTGATTGATGATGAGGCCATGGGGGCTATAACTAAGATTAATAAAGAGGTGATATATGATGTATGGACTGTGTCGTTAAGAATTGTGATTGTGATCTTTGTCATGGAGTCTCATGCATACATAAGGCTGAGGTCTGAGTTTATATGGTGATTATAAGGCTGCGGTCTGAGTTCTATATTGTGATGATAAGACTGCGGTCTGAGTTTGATATTATGATGATGAGGCTGCGGTCTGGGAAAATGGTACCACATGCATAACTGTATTGCATACATTCTCATGATAAGCATGTGAGTTGTTGGTTGTATGGACTATGCTACTGTGTGACTGTATGAGTGTGATACTATGATAAAATATACTTCTTATTATAGTCTTTATTATGTGGTTTGAGACCCACCCTTCTGTTGTTGTTTACCATAGGTAGCCCTGAGTGAAGGCTTACTCCCTTCATTCCCGAGTCGGTCTGCTCTGATACGTGACACCTAGGGGGTGGGCTTAGGATTCTAGTGTTATTCCTTTTTCTGTTGAACTATATATGTGTTGATTTAATGATTTTGATGAGGCTGTTGTTCGACACTTTTGGGATTATGGTATTTTCCGCCGTGTCGCATTCACTTTCTAGTGCGTGAATTTTATTGATGAATTCTTGAGTATTCCATCCCATTTAAGGGTGTTGCGTATTATAAAGATGGAATGAAAGCTTATGCTGATTTTGTCGTCGTTAGATTGAAGTTATGTGTAGCATTCCATTGAAATGAAATTTTGAAACTCTGATATTTATGATAAATAGCCGGGTAGAAATGGGGTGTTACATTAGAGGTATCAGAGCAAAAGTTCGGTCTGTCCGGCCAAGTGTGTCTGTCTGTCATATTGTGTATGACAATTAGGTGTTTTTAATTTAGTTCTGAATTGTCGTTTTTGCTGCAGTGCTAGGTTGATATGGCTAGAAGGGATGATGCTGCTTTGGCTGCTGCTCTGCAAGCCATAGCCCAAGCTGTTGGGAATCAACACACTGCTGCTGATATGAATGCCCGTAACCTGGCAACGTTTCAGAGGGAAAACCCACCCACCTTCAAGGGTCGGTATGATCCCGATGGAGCCTTGTCGTGGTTGAATGAGATAGAGCGGATATTCCGTGTTATAGAGTGCACTGCTGCCCAGAAAGTGAAGTTTGGGACGCACATGCTGGCGGAAGAGGCTGACAAGTGGTGGTTAGGGATGCTGCGTAGGTTGAACACTGCTGGTGAAGAGGTTACTTGGGAAGTCTTCACAAGGGAATTTAAAAGAAAGTATTACCCTGAAGACGTTCGGGCCAAGAAAGAGGTAGAATTCTTAGAGTTGAAACAGGGAAATAAGACGGTGGCTGAGTATGCAGCCAGATTTGAGGAGCTGGCCCAATTTTGTCCTTACTACGCCAATGATGCTGATTCAGAGTTCTCCAAGTGTGTGAAATTTGAGAGTGGCCTGCGACCTGATATTAAGAAGGCAATTGGATATCAGGAGATACGAGATTTTGCTAGACTAGTTGACAAGAGTAGGATTTATGAAGAGGACAGTTCTGCTGCCTACAAGATTGGGAAAGAGAAAAGGAATACTCAGTTTAGGGGAAAACCCTATGATATGGCTGGAGGTAAAAATAAGTGGAAGGCAGGTGCTGGTAAGAGATCTTCTGAGGGTAAGAAGCCTAGTGGGGGAGATGCTCCCGCTGATATTGTGTGTTTCACGTGTGGCAAGCCGGGTCACAAAAGCTTCGAGTGCAGGACTGGAGGAATGTGTTTCCGTTGTGGGAAGAAAGGTCATATGGCGTCTGACTGTGATCGTAAGGAATCAGTGTGTTTCAATTGTGGTGAAGTTGGCCACTTTAGTTCTAAGTGTACCAAACCAAAGAAAGAGAAGTCCAGTGGAAGAGTTTTCGCGCTAGCAGGTTCAGAGGGGCCCAATGAGATTAGAGGTACTTGTTTTATTTATGGTACCCCTTTAGTTGCTATAGTTGATACTGGTGCTACGCATTCTTTTATTGCTGCTGTTTGTGCTGAAAAGTTAAATTTAGTATTGTCTGCTATGAAGAGGGAAATGGTTATCGACACTCCAGGTAAGGGTTCGGTGACTACTTCTCTATTGTGTGCTAAGTGTCCTCTGTCAGTCTTCGGCAGAGATTTTTTGGTTGACCTTATATGTTTGCCCTTGGGTGGATTGGATGTTATTCTTGGTATGGACTGGTTAGTAGGTAACCATGTGCACATCAACTGTTTCAGCAAGTCTGTGAGTTTCCTTCCCCCTGAGGAGGAAAAGTCTGTTTTGTTGTCTGGGGATCAGCTGCATAAGGTAATGAAGGATGGTGGTCAACTATTTGCTTTGATGGCATCTATGTCTGCTGAAAACCAAGCTATAGTTGAAGGGTTGCAGGTGGTGTGTGAGTTCCCTGAAGTGTTCCCTGATGAGATTCCTAGTGTGCCACCAGAGAGGGAAGTAGAGTTTGGGATTGACCTTGTGCCTGGTACTAGGCCTGTGTCCATGGCACCGTACCGGATGTCAGCTTCTGAGTTATCTGAGTTGAAGAAGCAGTTGGAAGAGTTACTTGAAAAGAAATTTGTGAGGCCTAGTGTGTCACCATGGGGAGCTCCGGTATTGTTAGTAAAGAAGAAAGATGGAAGTATGCGCCTATGTGTGGATTATAGACAGTTGAACAAGGTGACTATCAAAAATAAGTACCCTCTTCCGAGAATTGATGATCTGATGGACCAGCTGGTGGGTGCTAAGGTTTTTAGCAAAATTGATTTGAGGTCAGGGTATCATCAGATTAAAGTAAAAGACGAAGACGTCCAGAAGACAGCATTCCGAACGAGGTATGGACATTATGAGTACTCTGTGATGCCGTTTGGTGTCACCAATGCACCAGGGGTGTTTATGGAGTACATGAACCGTATCTTCCATAGCTACTTGGATCGGTTTGTGGTAGTTTTTATAGATGATATTCTGGTATACTCTAAGTCTGAAGAGGAGCATGCAGAACACTTGAGATTGGTGCTTGAGGTGTTGAAAGAGAAGAAGCTTTATGCTAAGTTGTCCAAATGCGAGTTCTGGCTGCGTGAGGTAAGCTTTTTGGGTCACATTATTTCTAGTGATGGCATAGCTGTAGACCCAGCCAAGGTTGATGCAGTGTTACAGTGGGAAAGCCCAAAGTCTGCGACTGAGATCAGGAGTTTCTTGGGGTTGGCTGGTTACTACAGGAGGTTCATTGAGGGTTTCTCAAAGCTAGCCCTTCCGTTGACTCAATTAACATGTAAGGGGAGAGTTTTTGTGTGGGATGCTAAGTGTGAAGAAAGCTTCCAAGAGTTGAAGAGGAGATTGACAACATCTCCGGTGTTAGTGTTGCCCGTGCCGGATCAACCATTTGTGGTATATTGTGATGCTTCCAAAATGGGCTTGGGAGGCGTATTGATGCAGGATGGGAAGGTAGTTGCTTATGCGTCCAGACAGTTGCGGACTCATGAGAAGAACTATCCTACTCATGATTTGGAATTGGCTGCTATTGTGTTTGTGCTGAAGATTTGGAGGCACTATTTGTATGGCACTAGATTCGAGGTATTCAGCGACCACAAGAGTTTGAAATACTTGTTTGATCAGAAGGAGCTGAATATGAGGCAGAGGCGTTGGTTAGAGCTGCTGAAAGACTATGATTTTGGCTTGAACTATCACCCCGGCAAAGCTAATGTCGTGGCTGATGCTTTAAGTCGAAAGACTTTGCATATGTCAGCAATGATGGTAAAGGAGTTGGAGTTGATTGAGCAATTCCGTGATATGAGTCTGGTTTGTGAAGTGACACCGCAGAGTGTTAAGCTGGGTATGCTGAGGATTGGTAATGACTTCTTGGTTAGTATCAGAGACGCCCAGAAATTAGATGTGAAGCTGGTAGACTTGTTGGTTGCGGGTGATCAGGATGCGGATGGGGATTTCAGGTTGGATTTCCAAGGTGTGTTGAGATTCAGAGATAGGATCTGTGTTCCCGATGATATTGAGATGAAGAAGTTGATCCTTGAGGAGAGTCATAGGAGCAAGCTGAGTATTCATCCAGGGGCTACAAAGATGTATCATGACTTGAAGAAGTTATTCTGGTGGCCTGGTATGAAGAAAGATGTGGCACAGTTTGTGTATGCCTGTTTGACTTGCCAGAAGTCAAAGGTTGAGCACCAGAAGCCTGTGGGGTTGATGCAACCTTTAGATGTTCCGGAATGGAAATGGGATAGCATTTCCATGGATTTTGTGACCGGGTTACCAAGAACCGTTCGGGGATTTGATTCTATTTGGGTGATCGTGGATAGGTTGACGAAGTCAGCTCACTTCCTTCCTATCAACATCACGTATCCGGTATCGAGATTGGCCGAGATATATATTCAGGTGATTGTGAAGTTGCATGGTGTCCCGAAGAGTATTGTATCTGACAGAGATCCGAGGTTTACTTCGGAGTTTTGGGGGAGCTTGCAGGAGGCATTGGGGTCCAGATTGAGGTTGAGTTCAGCCTATCATCCTCAGACTGATGGGCAGACAGAGAGAACCATTCAGTCATTGGAGGACTTATTGAGATCGTGTGTTTTAGAGCAGGGAGGTGCGTGGGTTACACATCTTCCGTTGATTGAGTTCACTTACAACAACAGCTACCATTCGAGTATAGGGATGGCTCCTTTCGAGGCACTGTATGGGCGGAGGTGTAGAACTCCTTTGTGTTGGCATGAGTCTGGCGAGAGTGTTGTTCTTGGACCTGAATTGGTGAGAGAGACTACCGAGAAGATAAAAATGATCAGGGAGAAAATGAAAGAGTCTCAAAGTCGGCAAAAGAGTTACCATGATAGAAGGAGGAAAGACTTGGAATTTCAGGCTGGTGAGCATGTTTTCTTGAGGGTCACGCCTATGGCTGGTGTTGGGCGTGCACTGAAAGCAAAGAAGTTGACTACTAGATTTATTGGACCGTACCAGATCACCGAGAGGGTTGGAAAGGTTGCTTATAGGGTGGCTTTACCGCCTAACCTTTCGAACTTGCACGACGTATTTCACGTGTCGCAACTTCGGAAGTATATTCCGGACCCGTCTCATGTGATCCATGTGGATAATGTTGAGGTGCGAGATAATCTCACTATGGAGACTATGCCAGTGAGGATTGATGATAGTGAAGTGAAGGTGCTGAGGGGGAAAAACATTGCTTTAGTAAAGGTGGTGTGGTTGGGAGCTACTGGTGAGAGCATGACTTGGGAGCTGGAGAGTAGGATGCGGGAATCCTATCCAGAGCTATTTGACTCAAGTATGAATTTCGAGGACGAAATTTCCTAAGTGGGGGAGAGTTGTAACACCCTAAATGATTTAATTAAGTAATTGATTAAATTATTTAAAGTGTTGCACTAATTTTGATTAAATTATAATATAGCATTTTATTTAATTGAAGGGGATGGCATTGGAAATACCGGAACTGCAAGTAATGGCCCAAGAAGCCCAAGCCCATTGGCTTAGGCGCTCCTTAGGCGCTGGGGGTCTAGGTTTTCGCCTTAGTTGTGCGATCACAAGCTAAGGAGTTAGGGTTTCGTTCATCTTGATTCTAGGTAAGAGTTCCTAGTCCTTTCTTATTCGATTTTCCTTCTCTTTCAAGTGTTTAAGTTTTCGATTTCCTAACCCTCACTCTTGTTGATCCTTCGTGGTGGTCCAAGAGAGAGAGAGAGAGGGCGCGATCGTGAGAGAGGGAAGAAGAAGGAGAAGATTCTCTGTTGCGGTGGTTTGTCGGTGTTTCGGTGGAAAGAGCTCTATTTTCGGCATAATCAAGGTAAGGGGAGTCTCACTCTATAATAGAGAGTATAATAGGTTGTATGTAGATCATAGGGTCTTATTTAATGTTATTTGATAATTGTTTGATTGTTTGGATTGGTTGAAATTGATGAATTGTATGATGAAATCGATTTCCTATGCTAAGGTTAGGGTTTCATACCTTGATTTTGTGTCTTGATGGGTTCTTAATGTATAAGTGTGAAATTGAAGTTGTTGGTACGAGCATAACATGTTTTATGATTGTTGTTGCGATTTGATTTGGAAAAGAAATTGGGAATTTGATGTTTGGTGAGTGTTGGGACGCATGGGGCGCCAAGTGCCTAGGGAATTGGCGCCCTGTGTACTGTAGCAGTGGGCTTGTGTTGTGTTGTGTATGTTGTTTGCTGCCTAGGCGCCAAGTTGCTGGGAAAATGGCGCCCTGGGCACTGTTCTGGTTGCTGGGTCCGTGTGTGTGGTCTGTGCAGGGCGCCAATGTGGCTGCCCTGTGGCGCCAATGTGGCTGCCCTGTGGCGCCTGGGGTGGCGCCAAGGTGCTACCTGTGTCTAGACAAGGCGCACAAAGGGTGTTTTTGTGTAAAACTCAGTTTTCTAAACATATTTCCCCGAGCCAAATTTTGTATTCACGTGACCAAATTTTATTTAAAACATTTTGGCTCGAGTGTTTCAGTTTTTCACGCACCATTTTTAAATTGTCCTAGAGGGCGTTGTTTTGACTACGTTTGTGGCGCCTAGGAGTGTGCTGTGAGTTCTAAGCACAATTTTCTGTGCCCAATTTTGTATTCACCTGCCCAAATTGTATTTTAAGCACTGTGGCTAAGGTATTTTCAGTATTGCACGCGTTGTTTTGAAATGGTCCTATTGGGCATAGTTTTAGCTTGTGTAAAGGGAGCTTTGAGTGCAAATCAATTTCTAAGCATATTTTCCCGTGCCCAATTTTGTATTCACCTGCCCAAATTGTATTTTAAGCACTGTGGCTAAGGTATTTTCAGTTTTGCACGCGTTGTTTTGAAATGGTCCTATTGGGCATAGTTTTAGCTTGTGTAAAGGGGGCTTTTAGTGCAAATCAATTTCTAAGCATATTTTCCCGTGCCAAATTTTGTATTCACGTGACCAAATTCCATTTTGAACATTTTGGCTAGAGCGGTTTTAATTTTTCAGGTGGCCTACTCTGTTTGGTCCTTGTGAGGGGTTCTAGTCCTCTAGTTGAGTTTAGTCCTAGAGACGTGATTGAGATGAGATAATAAATGAGTTGATTGATGATATCATGGGGATATGGGCCATGGGGGCCAGAGTCATGGGGACTCAATTGATTGATGATGAGGCCATGGGGGCTATAACTAAGATTAATAAAGAGGTGATATATGATGTATGGACTGTGTCGTTAAGAATTGTGATTGTGATCTTTGTCATGGAGTCTCATGCATACATAAGGCTGAGGTCTGAGTTTATATGATGATGATAAGGCTGCGGTCTGAGTTCTATATTGTGATGATAAGGCTGCGGTCTGAGTTTGATATTATGATGATGAGGCTGCGGTCTGGGAAAATGGTACCACATGCATAACTGTATTGCACACATTCTCATGATAAGCATGTGAGTTGTTGGTTGTATGGACTATGCTACTGTGTGACTGTATGAGTGTGATACTATGATAAAATATACTTCTTATTATAGTCTTTATTATGTGGTTTGAGACTCACCCTTCTGTTGTTGTTTACCACAGGTAGCCCTGAGTGAAGGCTTACTCCCTTCATTCCCGAGTCGGTCTGCTCTGATACGTGACACCTAGGGTGGGCTTAGGATTCTAGTGTTATTCCTTTTTCTGTTGAACTATATATGTGTTGATTTAATGATTTTGATGAGGCTGTTGTTCGACACTTTTGGGATTATGGTATTTTCCGCGTGTCGCATTCACTTTCTAGTGCGTGAATTTTATTGATGAATTCTTGAGTATTCCATCCCATTTAAGGGTGTTGCGTATTATAAAGATGGAATGAAAGCTTATGCTGATTTTGTCGTCGTTAGATTGAAGTTATGTGTAGCATTCCATTGAAATGAAATTTTGAAACTCTGATATTTATGATAAATAGCCGGGTAGAAATGGGGTGTTACAGAGTGTGCATTCTTGATTTTCTTGATAAGCCTTTTTGGAGATTTTTCTTCTTTTTGCTGTCTTTCGACAGAAGCTTGCTGTGAAACAGTTTTAGAGGCATCTTGAGAGTTTTTTGTTTTTCTCTCTCTACTTCAGGAGCTTGAACCTTAGTAGGTTTAGGCCTAGTTAGTGGTTCCTCCTCAGGCTGAAAATGCAACGCTCATGTAAGCATAAAAAAAATAAATAAACATAAATAGGCAAGAATTTGAGAGTTTTGACCTCTGAGTCACTAGTAACTAGTAGTTTAGCCTTCTTTGCCTTCTTTGGATTAGAAGCTAGGGAGCTGCTTGTTCTTTTTTGACTCTGCAAAATAGAGAGCTAATCAGTCAAAGGACATGATGATGCAAAGAGAAAATGTATAAATATTTACTTTTTTCTCTATTGGGAGGGATATGTCTTTCTGCGATGAAGCTTCAAATATCTTCTTCTTCGCCTTTGGTACTTTGACTTCATCTGTCGAATCTGAAGTACTAGCGACAGCTGTAAGTATTCGATAAACAAGTATCAATACAAAATATACACAAAAGGGAAAATGAATTTTTCTAAGAGATTGATATATCACCTTCTCTGATATTGGATTTGATTTGAACATGTCGAATATCCAAATGAAGATGACCTTCAAATGTGTCTAAGGTATACTTAGTCGGAACTATTTTCTCAGTTGTTTTATTCGAAAAAAAATTGTAAAGTGCCCCAATTGAACCACAGATAAACCATGGTGGGAGTGGTGGTCGAAATGCCAAAGCCAAGTTACAAGTTGGCAAAGGCGGAAATTTGAGTTTGTTTTGTGTTAAAGCAAAAGAATACTTATCAGTTACAAAAGGTGGAAAAACCATTGTTGGAATTCTTTTGATATATTTATCTTTTAAAACTCTTGCAGCTTGAGAAACAGTTCGACTAAGTTTGGTTGGGTCGTATACAATTTCAAAAAAAATTTGGAATGCCTGAATCTCTTGAATATGCGTACCTTTCGACTTGATCTTCTTTTTCTGCGAAGAGGGAAAAGCAGAAATTAGATTCGACAGAAGGGTGGCATCTTCGATACTCATAGATTTCCTAGTGAAATATTCTTTCCACCATCTAAAAAACTCTTTGGTGCAAGAAAATCGTGGTTTAAAAGGAATGGGGTCAAGAGTAAAAGAGCCTGGGGAAAACCAGTTAAGATACTCCTTCCATTCATCTTCATTCCCTGGGAGTACCATTTCTTTTTTAGACCTGAAGAAAGGACTAGGTCGAAATGTTTTTTTTATGCTTACATGAGCGTTGCATTTTCAGCCTGAGGAGGAACCACTAACCAGGCCTAAACCTACTAAGGTTCAAGCTCCTGAAGTAGAGAGAGAGAGAAAAACAAAAAACTCTCAAGATGCCTCTAAAACTATTTCTCAGCAAGCTTCTGTCGAAAGACAGCAAAAAGAAGAAAAAGCTCCAAAAAGGCTTATCAAGAAAATCAAGAATGCACACTCTTTAGTTGAGAACATCAGAGCTAAGGTGATTGATTGAAGCCTATATCTTTTCCGAAAATCCGAAAATTTTATTTATGTGATAATACTCACTTTGCTTCATTTTTTAGGGAACTGAAGCCGTTAATCCTGAAGTCCCAACAAAACAGGCTACGCCTACCTCCACTCACTCCCCTTCAAAAATAAATGTTTCTGGAGAAGGTGTCGAAGAAAAAGATTTGAATCAACATACACCTGTTGTCGAAGATACACTGTTGGTCAAAACGACTCTTCTTGCAGAAACTGCAAAGGAAATTCCTGTTCATGGCCTAGAGCATGCTGCTATGGACGTTAATGAAAGCCCTAATGCTGGCCAAAGTGGAGCTGAAATCAGCATATCTTCTTCTCCAAACATGGAAGAACAAGAGTACAATGAGGAGGAGAGTGAAGACGACGGTAACAATGAAGCGAAAAGTGAATCCCTTGAGGCAGTCAATCCTCCACGCTCTGTGCCTTCGGCACATGACACCACTCTGAGCCCTCAAGAACAAGAACTTTTGGATTTAAAACATAAAGACCCTCTTGAGGCTTTCAAGCGAATGGTGAGTGGTTTATCCTCCACAGAAAGTAAGCCAAGTGTTTCGACTGCTCCTGTTGGCAATTCCTCTGGAGGTCCTAAAGAAGACCTGATTCGAGAACTTCAAGCATCCCTCTTTGAGATAGATCTGTTCAAGGCTATCGAAGCAGATCATATGCTCTATTACAAACTCAAATCTTTGCTCAACAAACTTAATAACTCTGGCTCTAGTGACTCTCTTTTATGCTTTATTGTCGAATTTGAGCCTTTACTAGAGCAAATTTCCAGAGATATACAGAAAAAGAAGAGCACTGTTGTGAACAAGGAGCGTGAGCTTGAGCTTCTGAGAGAAGAAAGTGCCGCTGTCGAAGCCTCAGAAAGCAAGATTTCGACCCTGGAAATTCAAGCAGCAACTAATTCCAAGGAAATAGCTAACTGTGATGCGAACATTTCGACATACCAGGCTCAAATCAAGGAGTTGCAGTCGAAAATTGAAGCGGAAGAAAAGAAGAAAATTTCTGTTCAACAGAGGTCTTCAATTCCTGTAGAGAATGCACTTTGATCTGAGGCAACCTTGGCTATCGAACACTTGGAGAGGGTTCAGAAACATGATGAAGCAGTCAAGAGGCTAACTGAGGAAGAATCCCTCTTAAATACTAGATTGAGGCATGCCAGAGCAGCTTTTGAGAGGCTTAAAGTTTCTTTTGTAATTTAATTTTCCATTTGTATTCTGACAGCATTTTGCTCAATCTGTATTTTGACAATATTCTTTGGCATGAGTGCCATATTTATATTCTCTCGTTATCTTAATTTTGCGTTATTATAATTTCTTGCAACACTGGCTTATATCTTTTTAAGTACTTGCCATTTATACGCAAAATTCGATTATCAGCGCTTAACTCTTCGACTTCATAAGCACCGTCTGAAAAAACTCGTAAAATTTTAAATGGCCCTTCCCAATTTGGCGACCATTTACCTAAGGCTCTATCTTTTTTGTCCATAGGTAGGATAACTTTCCACACAGAGTCCCCAATGACAAAAGTTTTTGATCTAACCTTTTTGTTATAGGCTTTAGCTACTCTTTCTTTCTGCCTTGTAAGGATATCTAATGCAAATAACCTTTCTTCGTCCAAATCAACCAATTCGTCTAAAATCATGTCCCAATAATGATCTGATGGGATCTAAAATTGCCTTTGAATTCTGGTTGACTGTAGATATATTTCGACAGGTAGTACTGCATCATGCCCAAATGTGAGTTTAAATGGAGTAGTATTAATTGATTCTCTAGGAGAATTTCGACTAGCCCATAATGCTTGATTAAGAGTTTTGTGCCAATTTTTAGGCTTTTTCCCAATATGTTTTTTAATGAAATTAATGATAATTTTATTGGCTGCTTCGACTTGACCATTTGCTTGAGCATAATATGGTGTCGAACTTAATAACTTAAATCCATTTTCAGAGGCAAAATTCACTACTTTTCGACCAGTAAAAACTGAGCCTTGATCTGTGGTAATGGTTTCTGGTATCCCAAACCTATATAAAATATGGTTTTGAATGAAGTCCATTACTGCCTCTTGGTCTACCTTAGCTAAGGGAATAGCTTCGACCCATTTAGTGAAGTAGTCAATACCCACTAATATATAACGATGGCCTCTCGACGACGTTGGTTTAATTTCACCAATTATGTCTAAGGCCCAACCTCTAAACGGCCAAGGCTTTACTATTGAATGTAATTCGCTTGCAGGTACGTGTTGTATTCCTGCGTGTTTTTGACATTCTTGGCATCCTTTAGCAAAATCTATGCAATCTTTTAGCATAGTTGGCCAATATACTCCTTGTCGAAACAAGAGCCATTTCATTTTGTGGCCTACTTGGTGAGACCCACAAGCTCCACCATGAGTATTGGATGTTGCTAAGTACGCCTCATTTTCACTAAGGCATTTGAGCAAAACCCCTTCAGGAGTTTTCTTGAACAACTCGTTTCCAATAATTACGTAGCTTAATGCCCTATACTTGGTTTTTCGATTTGTTGTTCCTGTTGGATTTTCCAAGTATTCGACAATTGGTTTTCGCCAATCATCATTCGACATATTGTCAATGGCAAAAATTTTGCCATTTTCACTTGGAGGAAATAATAATTCTGACTTGTCTGCCCCCCAAGTTTTGGCATTGACAATTCATCTTCAGAACAATTCGTCGAAATTAAATTCTCCTTGATCTCTATTAATTCACTAAGTTTTGTTGGAGAAACTCTATAACCTGAAGCAATTTGTGCTAAGTCATTTGCTTCGTGATTTTCAATTTGAGGTATATGCTCAATGTTCACATAATCGAAGCGTTTCAACAAAGCATTGGCAGTGACGAAGTATATGATTAAATTTTCTTTAATGCATTTGTACTCCTTAGTTAATTGCTTCACCACTAATTCAGAGTCACCTCTAATTTCGACGGACTTTGCCCCCAGCTCTAGCAAAACTTCTAAACCTGTTATTAAGGCTTCGTACTCAGCCTCATTATTAGAGCAAAGTTCTTTAATTTTAAATTTATATTTCGTTGGTATTTTTGTTGGCGAAATAACTAATATTCCAATTCCAGAACCATTTTTATGGCTTGACCCATCGAAATATAGTGTCCAAGGTCGAATATTCATATGATTAATTGTTACTTCGACCAATGAATGGTCAACAATAAAGTCTGCAACAATTTGCCCTTTGATAGCTTTCAAAGGTTGATACGTTAGTGAATATTCAGAAAGAGCTAAAGCCCATTTACCAATTCGACTGTGCAATATAGGTTTCGACAGCATATGTTTAATAATATCAAAATGAGAATAAACATACACATCAATTGGTTTTATATATTGCTTTAATTTAGTACAAGAGAAATACAAACAAAGGCACAATTTCTTCGTTGGATGATATCTAGTTTCAGCATCATTTAAAACTCTACTAAGGTAATATATGGCTCTTTCGACACCATTATCATCCTCTTGTGCCAACATGCTACCTATTGTTAGCTCTGATGCTGCTATATACAATTTCATCACCTTATTTCTGATAGGTGGTAACAAAATTGGTGGTTTAACTAGATAAGCTTTAATCTCTTCGAAGGCCTTTTGGTGTTCTGGATCCCATTTGAACACATCTTCTTTCTTCAGTCGAAGCAATGGCGAGAAAACTTGAGTTTTGCCACTTAGGTTTGAGATGAACCTTCTTAGGAAATTGATCTTTCCTAATAATGACTGGAGCTCTTTTTTGGTCGAAGGAGCCTTCGTTTCCATGATTGCTTTCGTCTTGTTTTGATTTATTTCAATGCCTTTTTTGTGGACCACAAATCCCAAGAAGTCACCTGCACGTACACAGAAGGCGCATTTTATTGGATTCATTTTCAATCCATATTTTCTCATTCTTTCGAATGACTGTCGAAGATGGTCTATATGACCATTTTCTGTCGAAGATTTAACAACAATATCATCTATGTATACTTGCATAAAATTTCCAATAAAATCATGAAACATAGAATTCATTGCTCTTTGGTATGTTGCACCAGCATTTTTTAAACCAAAAGGCATTACTACCCATTCATAAACACCTAAAGCTCCTGGGCATCGAAATGCTGTTTTCGACACGTCTTCTTCGGCAATAAAAATTTGATTGCACCCTGAGTATCCATCTAACATACTGAGGTATTCAAATCCTGCTGCCGAATCAATTAGCATTTCTGCCACAGGCATAGAGTATTGATCTTTGGGTGTAGCATTATTTAGATCTCTAAAATCTATGCAGACTCTTAATGTTCCATTTTTCTTAATAACAGGAACAATGTTAGCTAACCAATCAACATACCTGGCAGTTCTGATGAAGTTGCTTTTGAGTAGTCTTTCGATTTCCTCTTTTATCTTTGACAGAATCTGCGGTGCAAATCTCCTTGGTGTTTGCTTCACTGGTTTTCTATCTGGTCGAATGGGCAGCTTCAATTCAACCACTTCTCGACGCAGTACAAGCATTTCATTATAGTCCCAGGCGAAGCAATCCTTGTATTCTTTTAAAAGTTCAATGGTTCGATCTCTCAATCCTTTGTCAATTTTGGCACTGATGAATGTTGGCCTTTTTGTGAAGCCATCTCCCAAATCAACTTCCTCTAAAGGATCTTGAGCCTGAATCCTCTTGGTCGAACCCATTGGGTCTTTTTCAAAACCTAAAGGCTCGTCATCATAGACGCAGTCAAGCCTTTGGCCTTCGACCATATTATCTTCCAGGTTAACTTCATTGTTAACTTCAGTGGTTTGATTAACCATCATTGGTTCTTTTGTGGTTTGTTTAACCATCATTTGTTCCATTTCGGCTTCTAACGCCGCATTTTGTTTATTTTCGGCCACATAGGCCGTAATTCTATCCCATATGTTGGGTGTAGACATCGTCACCATCTATGGACCGTCCCATCCTGTAGGCTTACAGAAGCCTCTTGGACGAGTTGATTCTTCAATCACTTCGCTCTCCCAAATAAAGCCGTGAGTAGGGTGTAGATCAAATGAAGCATATATATTGTCCTGAGGGACATATGCTGTGTCAGAGGGAGTACATGGCGCTATGTTCGCCAATTGTTTGTCAAAAGTATGTTTGGTGATATGGTCGACTTCAGCTAAGAAGTAGCTTTGGTCCCCTTCCACGTTTTCGACAAGGCCATCCTCTCTCCAGATGGAAATCCTCTGATGGAGTGTTGAAGGGACTGCCCCAACTCCGTGGATCCATTCTCAACCAAGCAACAAATTGAAATTGGCCTTGGTAGGAATAACCATAAACATGGTTAATCTCTTGACACTTCCCACCACCAATTCCACCTCTATGGCTCCCAAAGAGTAGCCAGATTTTCCCTCATAATTTGTGAGAACAATGTTGTGTGGCCTCAGATCGGTATTTGATTTACCGATTTTTGCCAACATGTGTTGAGGCATTAAATTCACCGCAGCTCCTCCGTCGACGAGAACCTTATTAACACCTACATTATTAACTTTGGCCTAAATAAACAAATGCTTTAAATGGTACTTCATGCCTCCATTTGGGTGTTCAAACACTGTGCTTTGTTCTTCCATGCAGCCATTGTTGAGTACATAATAGCAAATTGGCTTATGCTTAGCCATATCTTGGTCGAAGTCTTGCTCGACTTCGTTGACTTCCGATATCACATCGAACTCAATAGGAAGTATTGAGACGACACATATGACGTCGAAATCAGGCTCTGAGTCTGAAAAGTCAGATCCCATCTCTTCGTCATCCAGGTTAAGGCCTTCTTCTAGGTTGAGGCCTTGTTTGACAACCGTAAGAGGAGGAAAAATCCTCTCTGTAGCAGGCTTTCTTTGTACTTCGACAGACGAGGCTATTTTCTTTCCTTTGTTGGTGGCTGGATTTCCACTTCTTTCAGCTGCAATAAATTTCATCTGGCGTTGATGTCTCCGCCATTGAGTTTTGGTCATGAGATTTTTCCCTTTGTAATTTTTATTATAGACATATTTGCTTGAATCATATGTCTTATTCTGGGTCATGGCACTCGAGCTTCCCTGCACCATCTTTAAAGAATACCCTGCATCCTTTCCTCCTGAATGCACCCATCTTTCAACAGGTGATTTTGTGGGTGGCACAAATGTTTTCGCCCCCTTATGAGTTGGAGGTGTCACTTTGAAGAGGATGCCTCTTTGATTAAAACTGAATTTTGGCCTATTATCAACCCACACATTCTTTCTCTTCTGTTGATGAGTAAAATGTTCAAGGCTTTTTGCAGCCTCCTTATCAAATACCGAACTGCATCTAGGGCACAACATTACTTCAGTATTGTTGATTTTGCGTATATTGGGGAAATCAATCAATTCCTCTTCAGCTTTTGGATACACCACCTGCATATGATCTTCATGTTGGTCTTTAGTGACCATTTTGACCATTGTTTCGGCCCTTTCAGCACTTTTCGACATACTGGTGTTTCCAGCAGTGTCTTGACTAGCTTCGACAACGAGAATATCAATTTCAGTATAATTTGTTTCTGCAGTTGGTAAAGGATTGCTGTCGATTTGCATTGAAGGTTTTGACTTATCATCAAACTTGAGTCTCCCTTCATTTAATGCTTTCTGAACCAAGTCCCTGAAAAGAACACATCGAGAAGTGTTATGGCCTAGAAAATTATGATATTTGCAATATCCTCTTTTCTTTTGTTGTTCTAATGGTGGTATTTTTAGGCCTTTAGGCACTAAAATCTGGCCATCAGAAACCAACAAATCAAATATTTGGTCACACTTTGTGATGTCGAAGGTATATGTTTTTGCAATATATTTATCATTTTTTGGTTCGACAGGATTTTTCCCATCAGAAGGCCTCAATAATTTACAAGTATATGGAGGTCCGGGCTTTAATTCTGCCATATTAACCTCTTCTTCGACTTCTTCATATGATATGTCAAAGTCTTGGTCACTATCGTTAGTATTAACATAAGCAACCTTTTCCTTTTTATTAAATCGATTAGTTCTCGCCTTCTCATCTTTAAGCCTTTCGACTTGTCGAACTCTGTCAGTCAATTGAGCCATGTCTCTCAGGTGTAAAGTGTCTAACTTTTTCCTAATAGAATAATCTAGGCCACCAGCAGCCATTTCGACTAACTCATGCTCGGGTATCTGAGTAAAACATCTAGCTTTGAGAAGTCTAAATCTATTGAGATAATCATCAATAGATTCTGGCATTTTGCGTCGAACACTTGCCAATTCGTTAAGGCTAATCTTACATTGGCCCATGTAGAATTGTTCATGAAATGCTTTTTCCAATTGATTCCAATTAAACATGGAATGTGGGGGTAATGTAGTGAACCATGTGAATGCATTTTTTGTTAAAGAATTTGGGAAATATTTCATTCTTAAATTCTCATTTTGTGCTATGTCACCAGCCTCAGTTAGATATCGCGCAATATGTTCGACAGTGAATTCGCTGGTTTCTCCAGCAAATTTTGTGAACTTAGGGATTTTCCATCCCCTAGGCAAATCTGTTTGTATCACATATTCCGACAGGGGAGATACAAAATTAGGTCTATGCAAGCCTAAGTTAAGACCATTTTGGGCTAAAATTGTTTCGACAAGATTTGCCAAATTATTTTGATTACCAAAGTTGTTTTGCTGAACATGTCTTATTACTTCGTCAGCATCTTGGTTTCTATTAACTAATACCATTTCAGGCACAGGTTCTTCGATAGCCATTATTTGTCTTTGATCAACAGGAATTGTATAGTTGGGCCTTTCGACAGGTAATTCTACAGGCCTAACATTTTGGACTTGGGGAATTCACTGGTTGTACGCTGGTGGAGTGCCAAAGAAATCAGCAATTCGACCCATTTGTATGGCTAACATTTGGTAACTGTCATTTGTGTTCTGAATTAATGGGTTAAACACTGTACCAATTTGTTGTGTTAGCATATTAACCATATCGTGATTACTATCATCCATCTGTTGCCTTAATGCCAACAAAGACGAGATAGTTATCGAAGGCTGTGGATTTCGGCTATAAATATTTTCTGGGGAGTTATTTATAGGTGAAAAACTTGAGGCTAAGTTTTCTGCATACGTAGATGCATTTGTTTGAAGCCCTGCCATCATGGCTGTTGGCATGCCATATGGGTAATTTCGACCATTTATGAAATTGAATGGCATATTCCCCATCATGGAGTTTGCCATAAAGGGCATAGTGGGATTTAAATTAGATGATACAGGGACCATATTCGACAAAGGGTTAATAGTAGGAGCAGTTGTTGCAGTTACACCCATAATTGTCGGAGAAGGAATCAGAGCGGTTACTCCTGGAGCGGTTACTCCTGTAATGGTTGGAGAAGATGCAGGAGCAGTTACTCCTGGGGCAGATACAGGAGCGGTTACTCCTTACATATTTGCAGCATTTGTATTGTTAACTGACACTTGAGAATGAGCGTTTGATGTAGAAGCATCATTCATATTTGAGCGTGGCATTTCAATAGTACGCCTACCACTTCTTAAATGCATGCAAAGTGTAAATTACTAGTTTTATGTTTGATAAAAACCCAGAATTATTTAGTAAAACTTTTAATAATTAGCACAAATGTCCCACCGGGCGTGCCAATTTGTTTACCGTGATTTTTGGTAAACACCGCTAGTTACACGTATGTGTTGCTTGCGAGATCAACTAGAAACATCTCAGAACATTTGTGAATTAAAGTTTTATTAAAATTATTGATGTTTATGATGATAACTGTTTTAATGGAGTAAAACAATGAAGAAACGCATGTGTTTAAGAAGAAATGCAGAAATGTAGTGAAGTGCAGGAAAGTGCAGGAAATGTAGATAAAGAAAAGAAGATTGAAAACAGTAAAATGCAGGAATTCGTAAAGGAAAGCAAATAAACTGCAGAAATCTTTAAAAGAATGATAAATACATTGCTGAATTTAAAGGTTGGTACGCAGATTCATACATTGAATTCCTTTGACGCAGATTGTGCGACCCCTTTTCTCTACGAGAAAACTCCTATTTATAAAAGAAAAACAATAACCGCTCAGCGGTTTTTCTAAATAAAACAACTACTATTTCGACTAGATAAGATCAGATAACCGCTCCATCTTTCGACCACATCACTGCTGTCCTTTTCTACCAGCACTCTTTAATTTAACCTGTTATCTGAATATTGTTCAACCTTCAGTCGAAACTACTAACTTCAGCTTTACAATTTTCGCTAAGTTATGTGTTATGCTGATTCTCCCTGTACACAGCTTCTTGTTGTCGAAATATCAAGCCTTCTTCCTGAATGCAACTAGTCAAACCTTGTTGACATGTAAATGCCCGTACTTTCGACAATAACACTGTCATGTCTTCGACTAAACTCTTTAACGTCTTTCTCGTCAAAAACTTTGTCTTTGAACACTCAGTTTCAATAAGATTTAGGCATAGTCGAAATTACTCTTCACAATACCTTTCTCAATGTCAAATATCAACATTTCTTCTTTAAAACAACAAGTCAACATTATTGACTGCATTTAATTGAGCCTATCAAAAATGCAGGCTAACATGTGTATTGTGTTGTATATAGTGTATTGTGTAATCATTAAGGGGTAGGCAAGTTTATAATTGGAATTACATTCTTTTGGGAGGCCTTGAGCACCTTTAATTGCTCAAGATAACACTAAGACTTGCTTTGTAATCATAATGGATAATCTGATCCATTGTAACTCCTTAATTCAATAAAACAACAGAGTTAATCTCTGTTTTCTGTCTCTAATTACGTTTTACTTATTTGGTTCCTATTAATTGGTATCAAAGCACTCATCCTGGTGCAATTTATGGTAAATACAATAAGCAATATGGAGAATAGAGTGACAGCATTAGAACAAGGAGGACAACGCATGGAAACTGCCATTGCAGAAATTCTGCAACGATTGAATGAAGTAACAATCAGGCCCCATCACAGGTGCAATCCGCGCACTAGTGATCTAATGGATGAAGAAAATTCTCCAACACGGTCACACTCTAATTCTCGTGACAGTGCTCGTCGAAGGCATCATTACAATGGTGGACGGTGAAAATTGGAGATTCCTGTATTTAATGGAGAGGATGCGCATGGTTGGTTGGTGCGGGTGGATAGATATTTCTGTATCAATGGGGTGCGTGAAAGAGAGAAGATGGATGCTGTGGTTGTAGCCATGGAGGGAAATGTACTGAATTGGTTCCAATGGTGGGAGGAGGAAGATCCGTTGCAAACGTGGGATGAATTTAAGAATGCTGTCAAGAGGAGATTCAATCCAGGCAACCTCAATAATCCCATGGGTCCCCTGTTGCGCCTCAAACAAGAAGGGACTGTAAAGGAGTATAGAGATAAGTTTGAATCCTACATTGCGCCTTTACAACGTCATGAAAGGGTAATGTTGGACAGCATCTTTCTTAATGGATTGAAGGATGAAATACAAACGGAAGTTAAGTTGTATGACTATGAGGGGTTGGCTGAATTGATGGATCGTGCATTACTATTGGAAGAGAAGAATGAGGCGAGGGATAAGAAGAAACAACCTTGGAAGGAGAAGGGAGAATGGAAGGGAACTACTTCCAAATTCCGTTCCACTTGGGGAAATCCTAGTGAAAAAAAGGAAGGGGAAAAGAAGGAGGGCTGGAAGGGAAAGAAATTAAGCCCGGCTGAATTGGAGGAAAGGCATAAGAAGGGCCTATGTTTCAAAGGTGGAGAAACTTGGGGTCGTCAACATGTGTGTCAATTTAAAAACATGAAACTCATGTTATGCGAAGTAGAAGGAGATTCGGATGATGAGGAGAGGGAGATACATGATGAGGCAGAATTGCTGGCTGAATTAAAAACTCTGCAATTGTCATTGCAAAGTAAGGAAGGACTTACTTCCAACAAATCTTTCAAGGTGTGGGGCGTGATCAATGGACGGAGAGTGTTAATTCTCATTGATTCAGGAGCAACTAGCAACTTTATTGCTCCTAAATTGGTGCAAGAATTAAACCTTACCATGCTTGATACTCCAGTGTATGTGGTGGAAGTGGGGACTGGCGAAAAGGTGAGAAATAGGGGGTGTGCAGAAATCTGATGGTCACTGTTCAAGAAGTAGAAATTAAGCAAAATTTCTTCTTGATGGACTTGGGTGGTGTGGAGATAGTTTTGGGTCTGGATTGGCTTGCAAGTTTGGGGAACATTGAAGCAAATTTCAGAAATCTAACCTTGAAGTGACATCAAAATAATCAGCATTTTGTCATAAAATGTGATCCATCATTATGCACGGTGCAAGCCTCGTGGAAAGCTGTCATGAAGGCACTCCAGAATGAAGGAGAGGGATATTTTGTGGAGTATAAGGGAGACGAGAATGAGATGCATGTGGGGGGGCAGAATGAGGAGAATTGGGAAGCGTTTCTAGCAAAATTTGAGGACGTGTTCCAGATGCCTGAGGGTGTACCACCACCAAGGAATCATGACCATGCTATTGTCATGCACCCTGGTGCAGCCATTCCCAACATCAGGCCGTACAGATACCCTTATTACCAGAAAAATGAAATTGAAAAGATAGTGAAAGACATGCTGAATTCTGCTGGTATTGTAAGGCATAGTACAAGCCCATTTTCAAGTCCGGTATTGCTAGTTAAGAAGAAGGATGGATCATGGAGGTTTTGTACAGACTACAGAGCACTAAACAAAGTCACAGTGCCTAATAAGTTCCCTATACCGATTATAGATGAGTTGCTGGATGAGTTGGGTGATTCTACCATTTCTTCTAAGTTGGACTTGAAATCAGGCTACCATCAGATTCGCATGAAAGAAGAGGACATTGAAAAGACTGCCTTCCGAACTCATGAGGGCCATTATGAGTACTTGGTGATGCCCTTTGGACTCACTAATGCACCTTCAACTTTCCAGGCATTGATGAATCAGGTATTGAGACCATTCTTGAGAAAATTCGCTTTAGTGTTTTTTGATGATATCCTAATTTACAGTAACAATATGGAATCACATCAGAAACACTTAAGTGCAATTTTAGAAGTGCTTAGGCAGAATCACCTATATGCCAATAGGAAGAAATGTTCTTTTGGTCAAACACAGGTGGAATACTTGGGTCATTTGATTTCGAAGGAGGGTGTGTCCGCTGATCCCAAGAAAATTGAAGATATGTTGAGATGGCCTGTCCCTAGAGACATTAAAAGTCTTAGGGGTTTTCTTGGACTAACCGGCTATTATAGGAAGTTTGTGAAAGATCATGGGAAGATTGCATGGCCTTTAACACAACTACTTAAGAAAGACAGCTTTGCTTGGAATAATGAAGCACAGGAGGCATTTGAAATTCTTAAGACAGCCATGACCACTATACCTGTTCTTGCTGTTCCCAACTTTGAGAAACAATTTGTGGTGGAAACGGATGCTTCAGGGATGGGATTAGGCGCAGTGTTGATGCAAGAAGGGCGACCCATAGCCTTCATGAGTCAAACGTTATCTGATCGAGGCCAGAGGAAATCTGTCTATTAGAGGGAATTAATGGCAGTAGTCATGGCGGTTCAAAAGTGGCGTCCCTACTTACTTGGGGGGCACTTTAAGGTACATACTGACCAAAAAAGTCTAAAATTCCTTACGGAGCAGAGAATAATTAGTGAAGGGCAGCATAAATGGATTTCCAAGTTACTTGGATATGATTCTCCGATTGTGTACAAACCGGGGAAGGAGAATGGCGTGGCTGATGCACTTTCTAGAAAGATGAATTACACTGCTATCACTACTGTGCAATGTGAAACGTGGGATGGTTTAGAGGAAGAAATTCAGCAAGATGACAAACTCAAAGTCATTGTTCAAGACCTGTTAGGTGATCCCAACAGCCATAATGGGTATGTGTTGAAGAAGGGCAGATTATACAAGGAGGGCAGAATTGTAATTCCCAAGGATTCCCCTAGAATTCAATGGGTATTGAATGAACTACATGACTCTTATGTGGGAGGACATTCAGGTTATTTCAGAACATACAAAAGAATCTCCAGTTTGGTATATTGGGATGGAATGAGAAAAGCTATCCAAGAATATGTACAAGCTTGCGTGATATGTCAGCGGAACAAGTATCAAACACTTAGTCCGGGAGGGTTGCTGCAGCCTTTACCAATTCCCACTCAAATATGGATAGACACCTCCATGGATTTCATTGGGGGCCTTCCAAGAGCAAAGGGGGTGGACACCATCCTTGTGGTTGTGGATAGATTAACTAAGTATGCCCATTTCATAGCCCTAAGCCACCCATATACAGCCAAGGATGTGGCTGAAATATTCACAAAAGAAGTGGTGAGATTGCATGGATTCCCTAGCACTATAGTTTCGGATAGAGACAAGATTTTCTTAAGCACTTTTTGGGCTGAAATGTTCAAACTTGCTGGTACAAAACTGAAATACAGCAGTGCATACCATCCCCAGACAGACGGACAAACTGAAGTAGTGAATAGATGCTTGGAAACTTACCTACGATGTCTCACGGGGAAGAAACCGAAGTTATGGCCTAATTGGTTAAGTTGGGCAGAATATTGGTATAATACCAATTATCATTCTTCCTTGAAAACTACTCCGTTTCAGGCACTATATGGTAGAGAAGCACCAGTCCTAATTAGGGGGGATTGCCACCACTCTGCAGTGGATGAAGTCAACAGGTTAATGGCTGAAAGAAACGAAGTTTTACAAGAATTACATGAGCACTTGGTCAGAGGACAAGATGTCATGAGAGCACAGGCCAACAAGCATAGAAGGCAGGTTGAATATGAGGTAGGGGACATGGTGTATTTGAAGATACAGCCATATAAAATGAAGAGTCTTGCTAAGAGAATCAACCAGAAATTAAGTCCAAGGTATTATGGGCCTTATGAAGTGGAGCAGCGAATTGGGGTTGTTGCTTATAAACTAAAACTGCCTGAAGACACAAAGGTACATCCTGTATTCCATGCCTCTTTACTCAAGAAATCAGTAGCACCAACAGACAATTTCCAACCATTACCAGCCTGCTTAACTGAGGATTGGCTGCTGGATGTGATGCCCGAATCCAGCAGAGGTACACGCCAGAATGACAGAGGAGAAACTGAAGTTTTGGTTAAATGGAAAGGATTACCAGAGTTTGAAAATTCATGGGAATTGATGGAGAAGATTCAACAAGAATTTCCAACATTTATCCTTGAGGACAAGGATAGTTTCGAAGGGGGGGGGGGGGAATGATAGAAGATTCAGAAATGTATATGTAAGAAAGAAAACTGCTGGGCGCCAAGGATCCCTGCACAGCGCCAACTGCCTGGGCGCCAAGGGCGCCAATAACTGCCAAGGCGCCAAGGGCGCCAGTAACTGCCAAGGCGCCAAGGGCGTCAGTAACTGCCCAGGGGATAACTACCAAGTGGCGAACACAGGAGATGACCAGGGCGCCAACTGTCCAGAAGGGATAACTGCCAAGGGCGCCAGAATCTGCCAAGTGGCGAATAACAGTTAGGCACCACTGCTGTCAAGCAGTAACTGTTCAGTAACTGTTCAGAATGTGTATTGTGTTGTATATAGTGTATTGTGTAATCATTAAGGGGTAGACAAGTTTATAATTGGAATTACATTTCTTTGGGAGACCTTGAGCACCTTTAATTGCTCAAGATAACACTAAGACTTGCTTTGTAATCATAATGGATAATCTGATCTATTGTAACTCCTTAATTCAATAAAACAACAGAGTTAATCTCTGTTTTCTGTCTCTAATTACGTTTTACTGATTTGGTTCCTATTATATTGTTTGGTTAGTGTTGTACTTTAAGACTTGAGTTTGCTATCGTTCACTTCAGCTTACTAAGTTTATTTTTTAAAAGAGAGCTGGTATTTATTACGAGGGCTACTTGTAAGAAATGTCAAATGCATGTGGTTACCTTTTGAAAACTTGATAAAAGTATTATTCTGCTTCTTTCTAACCCCAAAACCGGAGAGTAAAGGTCAAAAATGACCGGCTGCTGCAATTTCGTTCATTTCGTACGGTTTTTAGTTGTACAATCAGGCATTTTCCTTTTTAAAATGCATGTCGCGTGAACTCTTAATGTGACTTGCAAATGGTTGGTTATTAAGTTTGTAACAATTGAATATTGGATTCAAATTATCCACGTATGAGATTGGAATCAAATGAGTTTGACAGAGAATAAGAGGATTTACGATAAGGGAAAAAATATGATTCTATTGACGCTGAAAATATGAACGACAATCCTGCAGAATAATTTGTGTACATTTGGTGAAAATAGTTAGTGGAATTGTGATAGAAACAGGAAAGTGAGTAAGCTTTACAACAATGTCACACCACCAGAGCCTTTGAAGGCTGATATGGACCCTAAGAAATGAATGTTTGCAATATGCAGATGCCCTGTTCATTCTCTGAAATCGGGTTGCCATGTCTGGATGATTGGAAATTTAATAGAAAAATCAATTCTCTACCCAAAATGTGATTTTATTGGGATGCTATTGCATAAAAGTCCATGACCCACTACCAAAAATTCAGCCTTTAGCCACGATCAATTTGTCAAATTGTCACAACACACGATATTGTTTACGCAGTTTGGCCAAACTTTGCCTACGTCTGCGACTACAGAGTAGTTGTAATTCCGTTTTATTGATCGTCTCTTCCCCTTGAGTACAAACACTAAAGCGTTCAAATAGGTTTTTCTCTGAAAAAACCTAACGGGCCTGGGCCAAATACATATAAATAAATCTACAAATCTACTATTTACAACTTCCTTATTTCCTTATTCACATCCCCCTCAAATTGATGCGGGTCATCAATGAGCATCAATTTGCTGACAAGAAACTGATGGCGTGGACAAGGAACAACTTTGGTCAAAATATCTGCAACTTGAAATTGAGTATTGATATGAGGGATGGATATAACATGATTATCACAGGCTTCACGAATAGCATGACAATCAACTTCGATATGTTTAGTACGCTCATGAAAAACTGGATTTGCAACAATCTGAATGACACATGTATTGTCAGCATAGAGAGATGTCGGTCCGGTTTGAGGAAATCCAAGTTCACCCAAAAGACCACGAAGCCAAAGTATTTCGGAGCATGCCGTAGACATAGCACGATACTCTGATTCGGTTGAGGACTTAGAGACTCTCGCTTGCTTCTTACTTTTCCATGAGATCAACGAAGAACCAAGAAACATGCACCAACCAGTGACAGCGGCGAGTGTCAGGATACCTAGCCCAATCAGCATCACTGTAGGCACTCAACTTAAGAGGGGTTCCACTAGGAAAGAATAAACTCCGTTGAGAGGTACCTTTCAAGTAGTGAATTATACGACGAACCGCTGCTAAGTGAAGATGACGAGGAGAATGCATGAACTGACTTACTTGCTGAACAGCAAATGAAATGTCGGGTCGTGTAATGGTCAAGTAGTTAACACTACCCATGAGCTGTCGATACAATAAAGGATCAATCAAAAGCTCACCCTCGTCACAGGTGGTATTTAACATTAACTTCAAGAGGAGTATTTACAGGATTAGCAGATTGGAGGCCAGCCATAGCAATAAGGTAGGTGGCATACTTATGCTGATGGAGAAATATACCCTTAGAGGTAGAATGAACCTCGAGTCCAAGAAAATAATGTAAAAGACCAAGGTCTTTCATTTGAAACGAGGCTTGAAGCTTTTGTTTAACTTCATGTATATCAGAACCAGTAATGATCATATCATCAACATAAAGAAGGAGCAGAACAATGCCCGTAGATGTGCGGTGAATGAACAAAGAAGAATCATACTGACTTTGAGTAAAAGAGAACCCAAGTAGAGTGGAACGGAATTTCGATACCAAGCTCTAGGCGCCTGTTTCAAACCATAAAGAGAGTGTTTGAGCTTGCACACCCCCTTAGATGAAGAGAATAGGCCTTGAGGGGGGAGTCATATAAATATCTTCAGTCAGGTCGCCATGAAGAAATGCATTCTTCACATCCATTTGGTGGAGATACCACCCATGAGAAGCAGCTATAGAGAGCACTATTCTAACAGTAGTCATTTTAGTAACTGGTGCAAATGTCTCATCATAATCAATACCATATTCTTGTTTGTTGCCTAAAGCAACCAATCGAGCCTTGTACCGATTGAGAGATCCATCGAATTCAATTTCACAGAATAAACCCATTTACAGCCTATGGGTTTGATACCGGGAGGGCAAGGAACAATATCCCAAGTGAAATTGTCTTAATGGGCCTGAAGTTCCTCATTCATGGCATTTACCCAAGAGACATCTTTAACAGCCTGCGAATAACAAGTAGGAATAGATGTGTCAGATAGAGAAGCAGTTAAAGCAGTATGTGAGGAATCAAACCTGTCTGGGGAATATCTATCAGGTGCTTGACACGTTCAACTAGAACGCCGTGGTGCAGGCAGTACAGGATCAGGATCAGGTGACGGATCAGCGTCGGAAGGGGAAGTGGGAACGAGTCCTGGCTGGAAACGTTCTATAGGTGAACGCGGGGTAGAAAATTGGGGAAGTATAGCAATTTCATTCAATCGGGGAGAAGAGCAAGGAAACATAAACATATTATCAAAAAATGTCACATTCCTAGAAATGTGAAAACGATGGTTAGAGACATCATAACACACAAAACCCTTATGAGACTGACTATACCCCATAAATGCACATTGGACAGATTGTGCTCCAAGCTTATGTCTTTCAGTGGATGGGAGGTGAACAAAACATACACACCCAAAAGTATGTAAACTACTGTAATCAGGCTGAGTTTTAAAAAGACGAAAGTAAGGAGAATCAAACCCAATCACCGTGGAAGGAAGACGGTTGATCAAAAACATAGCTGTGGAAAGAGCCTCCACCCAAAATTTGGAAGGAACAGAGGCCTGGAGAAGTAAGGTACGTGTCACATCTAACAAGTGACGATTCTTACGTTCTGCAACACCATTTTGCTGAGGGGTATTGGGACAAGATCGTTGAGACAGTATCGTTGAGACAGTATACCTTTTTGCTGTAAGAACTTTGAAATTGATTTTCAACATACATCAGAAATTTCTTAAACATAGAAAACACTTCAGATTTAGATTTAAGAAAATAAATCCAAGTAAAACGGCTATAATCATCGATAAAGGTGACAAAATATTTATAGTGAGCATGAGAAGCGACAGGAGAGATTCCCCAAACATCACTATGAATCAACTCAAAACAAGTAGAAGCACGATGAGCACCAGACGGAAAAGGAAGTGTTTTACTTTTAGCTAATTTGCAAAAATGACATGAAATAGAGGTACTATAATCCATTAGTTTAGTACCTAACAAGACAGTCTTAAATAAGTGAGACAAAACAACAGAGTTTGGATGGCCCAATTTCCTATGCCAATCCTCACATGCATTCAAAACACTATTACAAGCAAGAGATAAATGATTTGAAATAAACTGGAGTGGAAACACTCTTCCAACTTTAGGCCCCTTCACGATCACCTTCCCCGACACCCGATCCTGCACAAGACAACCATCCGGAGTAAGATTAACATCACAACCTTCATCTACTAATTGACGAGCAGACAATAAATTTGAGGCAAGCCCAGGTGCTACCAGCACATTTCGAAAATTAGAATTTATGTCACCAACATTAGTTATAGGAAGGGTACTGCCATTAGCCATTTGAATTTTTTGATTACCAATATAAGAACGTAAATTGTGCAGGAGTTCCGAGGAACCCGTCATGTGATTCGATGCACCAGAGTCAAGTAACCAAGATATGAAAGAAGACATACCAGTAATGCCCAAGGCAGAAAGAGCAAATAGTACCATTTGTTGAATTAATTCAGGCTGTAGAGCAGCACCATCAGATGCACCAGTGGTGGAAGGACCAGCTGTAGAGCTAGTAGTGGCATGGAATGCCTACACCGGACGCTTAGTCGGTCGAGGAGGACGCGTAGGACATGCAGAGATGATATGACCCTGCTGCTTGCAGTAATTGAAAAATTTCTTAAGACAACTACGAGCAACATGTCGAAATTGTTTACAAGAGAAGCATTGAGTTTGTCGCATATCACGACCCACGCTTCTATTTTGCGCGGCATATGCAACTGTCACAGGTTCAGAATGGACGGGATCATTAAACATGGTGCCTTGAGTATTAAGACGCTGTTCTTCCCTGAGCAGTTCACCAACACAGATATCTAAGGAAGGAACAAAGTTCCTATTCAGCAAAGCACCTCGAACGGCCTCAAATTCCGGACGAAGTTTCATGAGAAATTGATCCTGTTTACTAGTATCATAAACATCACGAACGGCCGACAGCGACGGCTTGGGAACAGCAGCATAGATAATAGTAGAGTGTTCTGTCCATAAATTTAGAAAGCCAGAATAATATTCTTGAATTGACAAATTACCTTGTTTGTAATTGGCGATCTCTAACTCCAATTGAAAACTCTTGGCTGTATTGTCCTGGTTGCAAATACGCTGCAAATAATTCCACATTTCTTGAGTAGTTGAAAATGCTCGCAAATTATTGATCATCTGAGGATCAATAGTACTTAGGATCCAAGAAATAATTTGAGCATCTTTTACTTCCCACGCATCTAAAGTAGATTTATCTTCCGGCGCCTTAGAAATCCCATCAAGGTGACTCCATAAACCTTTCCCTTTGACATACATTTTAAATTGAAATTCCCAAGCAACATAGTTCTTACTGGTAAAGCGAACACAGAAATTGTCTCTTTCTTTCTTCGAAGCCTTGAAAAAAAGTAGCCAATAGGAATAACACAACACAACACAACTAGAACCAATGAATAGCACAAGCCAAGCAAACAAGAGTAACAAAACCAAAACACGTACCGACGTAAACAACAGGGAAAGACGAGCCAAACCAAACACAATCCAGCGAATCAATCCGAGAGAAATACACGGACCCACGAACGAAATCACAATCGGAACCAAACAACGAATCCACCAACCAGAACGAGAAAATGACGAACTGCAATTGGGTGGGAATCAACGCTGAACCAAGAGCTGCTGAAACCGAACTTCGATGGGCCAAGAACAAGACAGACGGCCAGAGAGATCAGCAAAACGAATCAGAATGGAACGCAGCAAGAGCGAGGAGGTCCAAAAATCAGAACCGCGAGCTAGCAGCAACAACTCGAACAAAACCCAAAATGGACCTCAACCAAGAATCACGATTTCGCCGATCAAAGAGAACCAAACAGCGACTAGAGAAATCCGATCACACAGGTCACAGGTACGAAGAAACCAAAACTAAAAATCAGATATTACACGCTCAAACCTAACCTAGTCTGATACGATGTCAAATTGTCACAACAAGACACACGATATTGTTTACGCAGTTCGGTCAAACTTTGCCTACGTCTGCGACTACAAAGTAACTGTAGTTCCGTTTTATTGATCGTCTCTCCCCCTTGAGTACAAACACTAAAGCTTTAAATAGACTTTTCTCTGAGAAAACCTAACGGGCCTGCCAAATACATATAAATAAATCTACAAATCTACTATTTACAACTTCCTTATTATTCACACAATTAGCCACGGTTAATTTGACTGTGGCTAACCCAGTATGTTAGCAGCTAACACAAGCCCACTAACACAAGCCCCATATTGGCCCCAAGCCCCATAAAGCCCTGTGGGCCCATCCCATCCCACAGGCCCTAAATTCATTTTTTTTTGAAAAAAACCCACTCACTTCCAGGATAGCTAATTTACTAGATAAAAATAGAAGGAATGAGGTAACAGTGCCGGGAAAAATACAAAAATTCCCATGACCACACTACGGATGTTTACTAGTACAATGTCAAAAAATAAACGATATAGGCTTGATTTGTCCATATATCATTATTCCCTAGTTGCTCAATCGGAATAATGACAGTAACAGTGCACAAGGTTATGATAAAATGCACAAGGTTATGATAAAATGCACAAGGTTATTGCCATCTTCATATAATTAATACATTAATATATGTATAATAAAAATTAAAGACATATCTTTAGTTTATGGTGTTAAATATTAATTACAACTTGTCAAAAATAATAATATATACATAGATTATAATATTAAATATGTGAGCGGCAGTTGAAAAAATTGCGGTGGTTTTTAACGAAAAATAGAAATGGGCTATACCATAAAGAGGTGGTGGTGAGAGGGAAAATGAGGTGGTGGTGAGGGGAAGAAAGAGGTGGTGTTGGTTGTGAGAGGGAAAAGGAGGTGGTGGTGGTGGTTGTGTCATGTGTGATGGTGGTGAGAGGGAAAAGGAGGTGATGGTGGTGAGAGAGAAAAGGAGATGGTGGTGAGTGGAAGATGGTGATGGTGGTGGTGGTTGTGGTGAAAGGGAAAAGGAGGTTGTGGTGAGAGTGAAGGAGAAGAGGAAGAGAGTGAAAGAATGAAAGTGAAGGTGTAAATAGTGGGAAAAGAGGTGGGGGTGGTGGTGGTGAGAGGGATAAGGAGGTGCTGGTGGTGAGAGGGAAAAGAAGGTGGTGGTGGTGGTTGTGGTGAGTGGGAGATGATGGTGGTGGTGGTGGTTGTGGTGAGAGGGAGAAAAAGGTAGTGGTGAGAGGGAGCGAGAAGAGAACGGGGGTGAGAGAATGAAAGTGGATGTGTAAATAATGGAAAAAGAATGAGAATAAAATTTGGGGGCCAGCCCACAAAGCCCTGGCCCTAACCCAAAAAAAATTTAAAAGTGTGGGTTGGGGCTAAAAAAAGCCCCATTAATAGGGGGCTTCAATTTTGTGGGACTTGATTGAGGCCAATGGGGCTGGGCTTGGGGTTTGGGGCCAAATTGACACCTCTATGTTAGCTACGTCCAAACCGTGCCTAATCAACCTGGGAGAATTTTCATTTTTTTCCTCTTTCTCCCTCCGTTTTTTTGCCTTTCTCTCTCCTTTACAAATCTCTCAAATTGGTTCCTTTAACCTAACCTCCCATCGTTGCTCTCCCAAATCAAATCCTCTCCAAAATCGGTTCCTCTCCAATCCAATGACCGCTCTCCTAAATCACCTCGACATCTTCGTCCCAAGCCCAATCAGTTCTTTCCCTGCTCATGTTCATCGCTATCAGGTCTTTCCCTCTTTCTTTCTGCTGAGGTATTTTCTTCTCTTTCTCCATCATTAGGTTTTCAGTGATTCCATTGATCTTTGTTTCTTTCTCCATCATTAGGTTTTCATTTCTATAATTAACGTGTTATTAATTTTGTTCTCCATCGATTTCCAAATCTTTTAGGTTAGCGAAGGAATTTCTGAATTTAGTTGCATGGCGAAACTGGAAGCAAAGCTAGGCATGACCTTCGCCCCTGTAGATCAAGTCTTCTCCAGCAATGACCTTCTTCCCTCCTCTCCTACGATTCCGATATCATCTTTGTGTGTGGTCTCTCTCTCTCTCGGTTAGCTTTTCACAATTTCTATGCTCTGAATCTGATAATAATTCTTCAATATCAATTCAATCGAGATTACACAATCTTTTTGGATTCCTAGTCTTGTATGAGTGAAGATATGATTAAACAAACATATATCATGTTTTTTGATTGTTTCAGGTTTGCTCTAATTAATATATCTTTTTTTCTTGGTTTTATGTTAGTGCAAAGTTTTAATGTATATGTGCGTGCAGATATGGAATGAATACTTCAGGTTGCCAAGCAAAGACACTCGTGGAGTACTTCGGAGAGGATTTCAGTCATAAAAAATGTCTCTTGTATGTAAAGTTTGGTCTCGATTTCTTGCTGTTTTAGTATCTTTAAGTATCCATTGTAGTGAAAATTTCATGTGTATTTTGTGTTTCTATTTCTCTGGTTTAAATGAATACAGCATATGTATCTCATACTACTCCATGTGTTTTTTATGTTTCTATTTCTCTGGTTTAAATTTCAAAATACTAAAATGATTAAGCAAATCCTTTAATTTGTGGAGTTTCTGGATCTACTGTTTTTAACTTTTAAGAGCTCAAGTTTTGTGCAATGAAATTGTCATGGCCCAGAGATTACATTTTCTATTTTCCATACCAGTAACGAAATTGATATGTTATGGGTCTAATTTTTCAGGCATGTAGCTATATCATGGATTCCTCATATAATCATGATTTTCATGTTGTTTCCAAACATAGAAGAGCAAGGGAGATGCCAAGTTTTACGGTGTTAGAAATATAAGAGAGAAGGTGAACCTACATATAATTATCAGCTATCCCTGAGTTACTGTTATGGTGTATGTTCTATGTTGTTGCCAATCCATGTGACAAATCTTAATTGATTTCATATATGATGGCCACTTGCAGATTCCAAAAATTTTAACTTCTGACATATTATGGTGGAGAGGTCTTGCTCGAATTTCGGAAGTTAAACGATACATCAAGGAAGGAGATGACAAGGTAGGCTTGTTGGACTATATGATAACCTTAGAGGGGGGTGAATAAGGTTATATGCTAAAAATGAAATCTTTTGATTTTCATAAAGTTAACGATGCACGTTTAAATCGAATGCGGAAAATAGGATTTAAACTATAAAGTTAACTATGATAGAGTCAATTCAGTGATATTGAACGCTAACCACAATAATATCAAATGTAACGATAAACAAAAATAATGAAAAGCAAAGTAAAGATAAGAGAAAGAGATACACCGTGATTTTTACAAGGTTCGGGATAAACGCCCTACGTCCTCGGCCTCCGGATTTGCAACCTTTGGACTTGATAATAACCACTGTATGAGAAGAACTTCTCCAACGTCTTACAAGCAAGCAACTTCCCTATAGCTACCACACCAATCTCAATTTTCCTCAAATTGAGAACCCAAGCTTCCCGCTAAGAATTTCGCTACAATCCAATCTCCCCGATTGAATTACCCAAGAGAACTTCCCAGGATTTCACAACAACCAAGAATATATGAATACAACTGAAAACTAGGATCTAATCACTCAAGCAGTATAACAGTATTGTAGTTGAGAGAGATGAGAGATTTGGATTCAAAGATGAAGAACGTAAAATATGACTGTGAGAGTTCTGTTCTTTTCTTCTTTTGATTTGTAGGTTGTGCGTTTGTTGTTCTCTACTGTCATGAAAAACCCTAAGTCCTATTTATAGGGTTTGTAAAAAATATGGCCGTTGGACTAAAATCTTACGTAAAATAGGTGAGTAATAAATCGATTCATTGCTTAAAATAGTGTGTATGAAAATCGATTATTTACTCAAAATATGTCCGTTGATGGCTTTTAAAAAGAAAGGAATTGATTATATGCTTAAATGCATAAAGATATAAATCGATTTTGAGCCTGAAAAACTTAGTACATGAATCGATTCTTTGCTTGATCAAAAAAGGATGTAAATCGATTTTTGGCTTTATGTGTATAGGAAGGAAATCGATTTGTTACCTTTATAAACAAAGTTGGAAATTGATTTTGGGCTTTAAGAAAATAATTGGAAATCGATTTTTCTCTTTAAGGAGAGACATAAATTGATTTTCCTCTTTTAAAAAGAGAGCCATGAATCGATTCTTAGCTTTGCAAAAAATCAAGTTCACAACAAAGGAAGAAGGAAATCAATTTTCTTCTTTATGAAAGGACCTTAAATTCGACTTTCTTCTTAGCTTTGCAATAAGCTCATAATTTTGTAGAAACCATTTTCTCATGCTACGTGCTTAACCTATTTAACATGCATGCGTATATAAAAAATTTTTCTAAGCCTAGTTCAATTTTATTTTAACTAAACAGTTTTATTTTAAAAATTCATCTCTCAACTACAAAAGTCATAAAGCTAAAGTGATAGGATCTTACACATGTCCTATCGAAAGCAAAATAACACAAAGTCTTGAACGCTTGAGTAGCTTCTCCTCCGAGCCGCTACACTTTAAAATATCCTATGCTTTGATTCATGCCCTGTACTTTTGTTGTAACCATTAGTAGACAGATTGTAATTTGTTATCATACAAAACAAAGAGTGTTTGACCTTGGTTCAACAAACTCCCCCTTTTTGATGATAACAAATTACCTTATGCATAGGGAGGCGATAAACAAGAAACAACGGCAAAAGCTCCCCCTTAGCATAAGCATAAAAAAACTAATCCAATGAAATAAACAAGCAGAGCAGCAAGTCTTTCTCCCCCTTTGTTTTCATCAAAAAGGAGGGAAGACACACAAGACACATAGCATATGATATAGCAAGCACATGGCGCCTCAAAAATACATCACATAATCACATTACAGGCTGGCAAAATCAAGCATACCGAGCTCTCTCCGGATCTTACAAAATTGTGCTTCAGCTAGTGGTTTCGTGAAGATGTCCGCTAGTTGGTCATCGGTGCCTACAAAATTTAATGCTATGCTCCCCCTAGACACATGGTCTCTAATGAAATGATGTCTTATTTCTATATGCTTAGTTCTAGAGTGTTGGATGGGGTTCTTAGCAATGTTAATGGCACTAGTGTTATCACGTAAGACTGACACATTGTCATATAACAAACCAAAATCCTCCAAAGTCTGTTTCATCCACAGAACTTGTGCAACGCAATTTCCAACCGCCACATATTCGGCTTCAGCGGTAGACAAAGCAACACTGTTCTGTTTTTTACTAGACCAGGAGGTCAAACAAGGCCCTAAGAAATGACAGGTTCCACTAATACTCTTCCTATCTAGTGTACATCCACCAAAATCAGCATCACAGAAACCGATCAAAGAAAATTGACTCGATTTCGGGTACCACAATCCAAAATCTATGGTTCCCTTAACATATCTAAGAATCCGTTTTACAACTTTTAAATGTGATTCTTTGGGACATGCTTGAAATCGAGCACATAAGCACCCAACAAACATAATATCAGGTCGAGAAGCAGTTAAATACAAGAGACTACCGATCATACCTCGATACATCATTTCATTGACTGGTTTACCTTGCTCGTCCTTATCCAACTTTGTTGTAGTCGCCATGGGAGTACCAATCTCTTTTGCATCACTCATGTCAAACTTCTTTAGTAGCTCCTTTGAAAACTTGTTTTGACATATGAAGATTCATTCCTTCATTTGCTTCACTTGAAGTCCCAAAAAGAAATATAGCTCCCCCATCATGCTCATCTCAAATTCGCTAGTCATCATTTCAAAAAACTCCTTGCACAGATCATCATTAGTAGACCCAAAAATAATATCATCGACATAAATTTGAACTACTATAATATGTTTGCCCTTGGTTTTAAGGAATAAGGTAGAGTCAATCTTACCCTTTCTGAAACCATTTGCAATTAAATGTTTGCTTAGTCTCTCATACCAAACTCTAGGAGCTTGTTTTAATCCATAAAGTGTTTTGTCAAGTTTGAAAACATGGTTTGGCTTTTTGAAATCTTCAAAACCAGGGGGTTGTTTTACATATACTTCTTCTAAAAAACCATTTAGGAAGGCACTCTTGACATCCATTTAGTGTAGTTTGAAGTCTATGTAACTAGCAAATACCAATATTATACGAATGGACTCCAACCTAGCCACCGGAGCAAAAGTTTCTTCAAAATCCACCCCTTCGATTTGGTTAAAACCTTGAACAACTAAACGGCTTTTATTTAATAAAATAACACAATTTTGTTGCGAAAAACCCATTTAGTACCAATAACGGTTCTGTCAACAGGTTTTTCAACTAAATGTCAAACTTTATTCCGTTCAAATTGTTCAAGTTCCTTTTGCATTGACACAACCCATTCTGGATCATTTAAAGCTTCCTTAATATTATTAAGAACTATTTGAGAAACAAAAGTACTATGAAAGCATAAATGATTAAGAGAAGAACGAGTTGTTACCCCTTTGATGGACTACCAATAATTTGCTCCATGGGATGATCTCGAACTGATTTCCAAGTTTTGGGCAAATCATCATGTGTTCTTTCATGGAGATGGTCATCGATGTCTTGGGGCTCTCGTTCGACTTCAGCTTCTTTTTGAGGTTCCATTTTCACCTCGGTTTCTTCCACACTTTCACTGTTTGATTCAGGAATTTTGTTTTTGCTCACTTCAACCACTTCATCCTCATCGTCAACTTTCTTAGCAAAAGTTAGTCTTATCAAAAGAAACATGTATTGATTCTTCCATACATCAATTTTATTGTAAACAATATATGCTCTACTATGACTTGAATAACCCATAAAAATACCTTCAGTTGATTTTGCATCAAACTTACCCAACTTATCTTTTGTGTTGAGAATGAAGCATTTACTTCCAAAAATCTTGAAGTATGAAATATTTGGAGCTCTACCATTCCACAACTCGTATGGCGTCTTGTTAAGAGATTGCCTCAGGTATACCCGGTTGAGCACGTGACATGCTGTATCAACTGCATGACCCCAAAAATATTTGGGTAGGTTGTGCTCGTTCAACATTGTTCAGCTCATCTCTTGTATGGTTCTATTATTCCTTTCCACCACACTGTTTTGTTGAGGGGTCCTTGGAGCTGAAAAGTTATGATGAACACCATACTTTTCACACCAAGTCCTGAATGATGAATTTTCGTACTCTCCTCCATGATCACTTCTAATTTCCTTGATGGCTAAGTTTTTCTCATTCTGTAACTTTCTGCACAACTTAGCAAACTCATTGAAAGTGTCACTTTTATTTGCAAGTAGAATGACCCAAGTATACCTAGAATAATCATCTACAATCACGAAGACATACTTGGACCCTCCTAGACTTACAACATCAATTTCACCAAATAAATCAAGATGGAGAAATTCAAGCATATTGTTAGTGGAAATAACCGGTTTTGGATTGAAAGAAGATCTATGCAACTTACCTAGCTGACATGCATCACACAATTGACCCTTTTCATATTTCAACTTGGGTAGACCTCTAACATGCTCATTCTTACTCAACTTAGATAAATATTCTATACTATCATGTCCTAGACGTCTATGCCACAGATTCACATCATCAAGCAAGGAAGGCATGCATACAATATCATTACTCACATTGTCAAAATCAACATAATACACATTATTTTCTCGAAAGCCAGTAATATAAAGTTTAGAAGTCCTATGAGTAATAACACATTTATCAACAGAAAAATACACATCAAAATCACTATCACATAATGGCTAACACTTAGCAAGTTAAATTTGACACCATCAACTAGTAAAGCATTTTTAATTTTGATTGTGTTTTCCTTACCCACACAACCTTTACCTATTACTTGAGCAGATTAATTGTTGGCAAACTTTACAGATCCACTAGCTTTGTTGCTCAACTTCAAGAATAGTGAAGCATCACCAGTCATATGCCATGAGCACCCACTATCAACCATCCACACATTTTTCTTCTTGGATGACTGACCAACCTTAGGGGTGTTATTTGCCATAAGACAAACAACATTGGCAGCCTTCTCTTCTTCATCTGTTTCACTATCAGTGTCAAGATTGTCCTATGTAGCCTCAGGTGTGTCATTTGCCATAAGACAAATAGCATTTGCAACCTCCTCTTCTTCATCTGTATCACCATCAGTATCTGTGTTGTCCCATGTAGCCTTCATGGCTTTATTTTGTTGGTGCTTGGATTTTAGCTTTGGACAATTCACTTTTTAGATGACCCAGTTTGTTGCATTCAAAACATTTTGGTTGATCATCTCTTCTCTCATAACCGTCTTCTTTGTTGTACCCAGATTTTTTTGAATAGTCACCCTTCCCAAGCTTGTTGAATCTCATGAATTTTCTGAATTTCTTGGCAAACATAGCCATGTCTTCATCATCAGATTCTTCATCAGACTCAACCTCTTTCTTTGCCATCTTAGGAGTCTTGGCAGCAGCAAGAGCAAGAGACTTCCTTTCTTTGACCGCTTCTTTTTCTTGAGCCTTCTTAGCGGCCAACACCACCTCAAATGCAAGAAGTGACTCAATCAAGTCTTCTTGAGGTAAAGTGCCAATATCTTTTGCTTCAGTGATAGCACAAGTCTTGGGAAAGAACTCACCAGTCAAGGATGCAAGAATCTTCCCATTCAAATATTTCGTTGAATACTTATTCCCAAGTGCTCTCAAGTTATTCACTATCAGTTTCAATCTTTGGTGCATAGCTGCAACAGATTCACCTTCCTTCATCTTGAAAGCTTCATACTCATAAGTAAGAACTCTAATCTTTGTATCCTTCACTTGACTCGTACCAACAGGTGTCGCTTCCAGATAGTCCCAAATTTCTTTGGCTGTCTGACATCCTTTCACCCTTCCATACTCTTCTTCACATAGAGATAGGTGAAGAATATTCATTGCTTTGGCATTGAGAGATATTTTTTCTAGCTCAGACTTTCTCAGCTCACTCAAGTCAATGGCATAAATATCTTCAATAGGTACTTCTCAGCTTTACCAGTAGCTTGAGATTTAGTAGTATCTCCCTTAACAGCAACACCAGGTTTAGTAATCTTGATTCTCATAGGAGTGAGTGGTCCATCAACAATGATCCTCCATAAAGTGAAATCTATAGCCTGCACATGACATTTCATTCGACTACTCCAATAGTCATAGTTAGTCCTATCAAACAGGGGTGGCCAATTGAAGGACATCCCCTCTTTCATAAATGAACCCATAATCAAAATTGCGAGATGTTAAGCTCTATATGCAATATCTAGCTCTGATATCAATTGTTGGACTATATGATAACCTTAGAGGGGGTGAATAAGGTTATATGCTAAAAATGAAATCTTTTGATTTTCATAAAGTTAATGATGCACGTTTAAATCGAATGCGGAAAATAGGATTTAAATTATATGCAATTCCGAAGCAAGCTATAACTATGACAGAGCCAATTATAGTGATATTGAACGCTAACCACAATAATATCAAATTTAACGATAAACAAAAATAATGAAAAGCAAAGTAAAGATAAGGAAATAGATACACCGTGATTTTTACGAGGTTCAGGATAAAAGCCCTACGTCCTCGGCCTCCGGATTTGCACCTTTTGGACTTGATAATAACCACTATATGAGAAGAACTTCTTCAACGTCTTACAAGCAAACAACTTCCCTATAGCTACCACACCAATCTCAATTTTCCCCAAATTGAGAACCCAAGCTCAGGATTTCGCTACAATCCAATCTCCCTGATTGAATTACCCAAGAGAACTTCCCAGGATTTCACAACAACCAAGAATATATGAATACAACTGAAAACTAGGATCCAATCACTCAAGCAGTATAACAGTATTGTAGTTGAGAGAGATGAGAGATTTGGATTCAAAGATGAAGAACGTAAAATATGACTGTGAGAGTTCTGTTCTTTTCTTCTTTTGATTTGTAGGTTGTGCGTTTGTTGTTCTCTACTCTCATGAAAAACCCTAAGTTCTATTCATAGGGTTTGTAAAAAATATGACCGTTGGACTAAAATCTTACGTAAAATAGGTGAGTAGTAAATCGATTCCTTGCTTAAAATAAGGTGTATGAAAATCGATTATTTACTCAAAACATGACCATTGATGGCTTTTAAAAAGAAAGGAATTGATTATATGCTTAAATGCATAAAGATATAAATCGATTTTGAGCCTGAAAAATTTAGTGCATGAATCGATTCTTTGCTTGATCAAAAAAGGATGTAAATCGATTTTTGGCTTTATGTGTATAGGAAGGAAATCGATTTGTTACCTTTATAAACAAAGTTGGAAATCGATTATGGGCTTTAAGAAAATAATTGGAAATCGATTTTTCTCTTTAAGGAGAGACATAAATAGATTTTCCTGTTTTAAAAAGAGAGCCGTGAATCGATTCTTAGCTTTGCAAAAAATCAAGTTCACAATAAAGGAAGAAGGAAATCGATTTTCTTCTTAGCTTTGCAATAAGCTCATAATTTTGCAGAAACCATTTTCTCATGCTACGTGCCTAACCTATTTAACATGCATGCGTATATAAAAGATTTTTCCAAGCCTAGTTCAATTTTATTTTCACAAAACAGTTCTATTTTAAAAGTTCATCTCTCAACTACAAAAGTTATAAAGCTAAAGTGATAGGATCTTACACATATCCTATCGAAAGCAAAATAACACAAAGTCTTGAACGCTTGAGTAGCTTCTCCTCCGAGCCGCTACACTTTAAAATATCCAATGCTTTGATTCATGCCCTGTACTTTTGTTCAATTGTAACCATCAGTAGACAGATTGTAATTTGTTATCTTACAAAACAAAAGAGTGTTTGACCTTGGTTCAAAAATACTTGCTTTACAAAAACATAAACATTTGTATTCTATGGTGCCAATAATAGTAATACTGCAAATAGTCTATGGTGCCAAAGGAAGGAGTTGCATTCCCTTTCTTTTATATCGAGCTTAAGAAGTATGAGGCAGTGCTATATTTTATCAGCTTTTAGTAATAAAGAGGAGTATTAGCAACCATCTTTATGTGCTTTTCAAATCATTTGTTATTTATGACTTTGTACATTCTTTCTTTGTGCGTGTGTATCAGTTTTTTCGAAGAATTATTTAGTGTCAATTTTGTGCTAGTTTTAATCATTACATTCTAATTAGTTTGTAATTTATGATGCAATTTTGGTTCATATATGTAATTCTTTGCTTTAGGTTCAATTTGCTATTTCGGAAGAATCCCAAATGATATGATAAAGAAGATACCGACTAGTTTTGAGCCCTTTATTGATTATGTGGTTATAAAGCTAAGCAACTCGCAATGGTTATTTGATAATGTTATGCTATCATTTGTTTTATAAGCTGATTCTTTCTGCTTTACTCTTTACTTTTCTTTTTTGTTTTGTATAGGTAATATGCGAATAAGGCATTCCTGTTATCTGGTTTATAATCTAAAAAATGAATTAATGTTTGCTAATAAGTCAAATGGACTGTTCACAATTTCACCACTATAGTCTCTTCAATTTACTGTGTAGTTCTGTTTTGTGTATTTAAATTGATTGTGAGTGTGCAGATTAAATGTGCATATTCATTTTTCAGTGCTTCAGCCAAAACCACATGTATTTGTGCAACCATTCATTGATTGGAGTTACAATTCTTATTCATGTTTATGTTTGTTAATTTATTAGTGAGTTCACTCATATTTTTGGTGTTAATTTTACCAAGGGTGTTCTATTCATCTCCTGCCATTCACAACGTCTCAACATTTATTTACTTCTCCACATTTTTCGTCTTTCCTATACAGGGAGGGTCATTCCAAAAGCTCTTATGCCTCTTGAGGTATTTCTGCTACTATCTCTTGACAATATGTTTGTCTTTCAATGTATTGTTAATTTGATTATTGGCAATGAACTGATTAATGTTTGATATAAGTCTCTACTCGTGTTCCCTGTCTTTCTTGACATCGACGACTTCAAGGCTCGTTTATCATTTTTACAGTTTCATTTCTTCTACTTATGCAGTTATGTTTGATATCTTTGCATGAATTTGAAATCTTATCAGTGTGGTGAAATGATGTCTTCTACTTATGCAGTTATGGCTACTCTAAGGAAAGATTTGGTTGTCTAAGACTTGTTTACTCTTCCCTCTAGTGGGCTATGCATGTTATGTGTATGCCTATCTCATTTGTTCTTGCAAATTACAATTGTGTATGCCTACGTCATTTGTGTCCCCTTTCGTGCCTCTTTCTCGTGTGATTAAGCAATTCTGAAAAAAAATGATATACGAAAGCACCAACCAATGTAACAGGCGACGATGCCTATCAATATGATAAATATTAACAAGCTAGTTGCCTTTTTGCATGTAAAAAGTACAGTAGATTGATTTTATCTGAAGAAACATGATGGAATGTTAAGATACCCCTCTCATCCAAGTCTAAGTAAGATGGAGCCTTTGTGGGTGGTTATGTCAGCACATTGAGCAGAGGGAACATGGACTGATACGAATGGGGGACTCGAAGAAGCCATTATTGTTATTTTCTTATTCATCTGGTTACGTACGGTTTAATTTGCTTATTCATTATATAAATATTGTGTACTGAATTACTTGATCTTTATTTTTATATATAATACCAAGCTATATAGAATCTGTATGTCCTTAACCATAATCCGAACTATTGAATTTGTGTTGCTGACGTGTGTTTTTATTGTGATATAATGCAGCTTTAGAGGCATTTGGCTAACTAGAACAATTCCAAGTAATTTTGCAATAAGCTAGCAGCTTATTGAAGATTCCAATTCTAATTATTCCTCTTCCTTTCTTGCTATCTTGTTTTCTAGTTTTTTTGCCTTTGCATCGCCCATGTGTTTCTTTAAATTTAATTTTTGCTGCACGTATTTAATATTCATGCATCTCTACTTCAGTTGAAAGCAGTACTCAATCAGTAATACTAATATATATCTGGCAGTGTCCCTGTGCATTTTGCAAACCATCGATGATGAATCCAGTTCCAGTATCCCCATTAACCTTGTAGGAATAAATGTGTCTTGCTGAACACATTATGTCTCTATTTTTGGTAAAATTGGGTTAAGAAAGGTAATGCAATTTCAAGGTTAGGATAAATAACTATAGCTTCCCCTATCAAGTTAGGAAGGGTACAAATATGATTAGGGTTTGTGTAGAAGTGGAAGGCTAGATGCCTCTACCAAGGTAATGGAATTTCAAGGTCAGGAAGGTCTTGCATAGAAGTGTAAGACTAAGTTAGGAAGGGTACAAATATGATTAGGGTTGGCTGCCTACGGAAGGTTAACAAAGCTGAGGTAGTTTCACTAGCCCATGGTGAGTGCCAACTAGCAACTTAGGGTTTGTGTAGCAAATAAGTGAAATGATTCATCAATGAAAGAAATTTCCTTAAATAGAGTTTCCCCAACTTTGTGGGAGAGATTGGTGCATTCCACATTCTAGTGGCCTAGATTAAGCTTTTCTTTGGAGGACAAGGTAAGACCGGGTCATCGGCGGATTAACATATTATTAGCTAGGCCGGATGGGCTAGATAGAACATATTCGAGTTACTAAAAGTCTCTCATGGTGTTTACTGTGATTTTTAGTAAACACCGCTAGTTTCACTACACGTGTTACTTGCGAGATCAACTAGGAATCTCAGGCCATTTGTGAACAAATTTTACTAAGAAATACGATAAAGTGCAAGAATTTGTAAATGCGGGAAGAGGAATCAAATGCAGTAAATTGCAGTAATTGTAAATGAAGAAGATGACAAAGTGCAGAAATCTAAAAGAAATGAAAACAATTATATAAAGAAATGGTACGCAGAATCATACATGAATTCCTGTTAACTCTGTTTTCTCTGTTTGCGGAAGTAGAGTGTTTTAGGAAATGTGTGTAATGAAATTTGCGAACCCCTTCTTCTCTCTACAGAACCCCTATTTATAATACAAATAAGACTATAACTGCTCGGCGGTTTTCTAAAACAAGATAAGGCAGAGTAACTGCTATTTCGACGTGCTTCTACTTCGATTGTCTAACTGCTCTTTCTTTTCGACCAAGGAATCAATGTCCCTTTTGACAGATCTCCATAGCTTTGCTTGTTTCGCTGTTTATAATCTTCTCTCTGTCGAAGTGTGGCCTCTTTTTCCAAATTCGCTAAGTTATGCATTAGGCTGCTTTCCCTTGGTTACTACCTCTTGAAGTCGAAATTCTATCTTGGTGTCGAAGACCTGTTTTCTTTCTGAAATTATTAAGTCAAAACCTTTTGACTGCATTTAACATTAGCCTGTCGAAAATGCAGGCTAACAAATTGCCCCCCAAAAAGGCTTTTTCGACTGAGTTTTCAATGAAGGTAGAAAATGACTTTTTTGAAACATCTTTCGACCATTCTGTGTCAAATCTTCAAACATCATTAAATATCTTTTTTTTAGAATATGATTAGATGTTTCTGTGTCAAGGCCAGTCCCACTATCGCTTTCTCCCATTTAAATCACGCCACGTGTGAAAATAACTGTTGGGATCCCCCATGATCCCACGTTTCCCCACCAACGTCTTGGGGATTCACACCTTTTGAATTATTTTTTTAATTAATAAATTCAAGTTAAACACGGCTATAAAAGGTAACTGCACCTCTTCATGTCCTTTTTCTGTTTCTTCATCTTCTTCTCCGTTTCACCTTTGCGACTATTTCCATTAAAAAACCTTCCCAAACAACTGTATTTCTTTCTTCTTCTTTGCTTCTAACAATGGCTTCTTCCTCCACTGTTAAACCTCGCCCTGTATCTTCTGCGAAGACAAACCTCGTCTCAGAACCCGCTTTATCTTTGGAGGAAACACAGATATATTCCTCCCAGGTACTTATTCCTTTTCCTAAACCTTCAACGCATGCATTTCTAGGTCCTCTTCCTCTTGTTGGTGATGATTCACCAAAGGTTACGAGCGTTTTCCCAAGCTACTACAGGCAAAGCGCTGGGGTTTTCGACGAAGGCCCTTTTGTGATGGATTTCATGGGCAGCCCAAATAGGGTTTTTCGATCTTCACCTTATATCGACTGGCTTAACAAAGTTGAGTCGAAGAAGGGTGATCTCTGGAAAAGTCAGGGCATTTTCGACTTGATCCAGATCTCAAGATATGGGCCCAAGTATCAAAGCTCGATGCTTATCGCTGCTTTACACTTTTGGGACTTGACCACCAATAGTTTGCACTTGAAATGTGGTATGCTTACCCCCACTCTGTTTGATGTGGCGGCTATCACGAGCTTGAAACCGTTGGGAGATATTTTCGATCCTGCTACCACTGGAGATCGGTACACGTTTGACTTCAAGAAAGCCACCTTCAAGGGCTATATTGAGGAGAAGCATAATACTCAGTCGACAGAGGTTTCTGATGAAGAGCATATTGCTTTTCTCACCCTGTGGTTATCATTTTATATATTCTGTTCTTCGTCACTTCAGGTGGCCAAGATGTATATTCCTTTGGCCATTCAGCTACACGATGGTCGAAGCATCAATTTGGCCAAATTGATTTTAGGCTCTCTTTTCGACCACTTAAGACAGGGAGTCATTCACTTGAGAGAGTTTAAACCAGAAGGCAAACAATTCTTAGTTTCTGGGCCAGTATGGTTATTTCAATTGTGGCTCCTTGCCACCTTTGAGTCGAAATTAACAATGTTCATTCCTGATGACCAATTTGATGTGGTCTCTGACCGAGGGGTCGAAGGCGTTCGACTTGCTTTGTTGAAACCTAGACAAAGAGGAGAGTCAGTCGAAGACCTTTTCTCTCAGGCATTCAACATGTTTTTAAACTGCGCAGAGTTTACTCCTTCGATGGCACCCTTCGCAGGAAGATCTTATGGGCCGTCTTTGTTCACAAGAGAATTTCCCGCGCCCAACCCTGTCGAAGAGAGGGAAACTAACCGTATTTGGCAAGCCTTTTTGACTCCTAGCTTGCTATCATCTCGCGTCTCTCTTGGGAAGGCTTCAACTCTTTTTGGCGTGTATCCTTATCATCCAAGCTTAACTGCGCGTCAATTTGGGCTATGTCAGCTTCGACCTAGCCCTTTTGCCAGGTCAAAAAGGGAATTGAAGATTCCTGAGAATGAAGAGGAGTGGGTGGATCGCCTCAACAATTTTTCTGGAGACTCTTTTCGACTCACTTCTATTCCTTTCGAGCCAATATTCTCTTGTACCCACAGTTTTTTTCAGTGGTGGACAGAGTATATTACCAGGAAATCTACTGGTGTCGAAGAGGCTACTTTGCTGGCAAAACTAATATCTGCTTTTCCTTCTTCGCAGAAAAAGAAGGCCAAATCAAAAGGTATACATATTCAAGAGATTCAAGCATTTCACAAATACTTTGAAACTGTGTATGACCCAAACAATCTTCGTCGAACTGTTTCTCAAGCTGCCAAAGTTTTAAAACAAAAACTTCTTGATAAAATTCCCACGATGGTTTTTCCATCTTATGTGCCTGATAAATATTTTTTCGCTTTAACACAAAACAAAATTAGGTTTCCACCTTTACCAACCAGTAAACTGGCATTGGCAATTTGGTCACCCATTCCTGAGTGGTTTGTGTGTGGTTCGATCAAGGCCATGTTCAATTTTTCGAACAAAATGGCTGAGAAAGTAGTTTCGACGAAGGAAAACATATACACGTTTGAGGGTCATCTTCATTTAGATATTCGGCATGTTCAAATCCTGTCTCCCAGTAGAGAAGGTGAAGTACAAGATCTTGTCTTATAATTGAATTTCTCTTTTGTGTTTTATATTAATACTTGTTTGTCGAATACCTGTAGCTCTTCCCATCACATCTTCTTCGACTGATGACGCTGCAATTAAAAAGAAAGAGAAGAATGTTGAGGTCTCATCGAAGCAAGCAAAATCTCCTCCAGAGGACAAACCAAAGGTAAGCATGTTTTTCTTTATCTCTTTGTATTCCCTCATTATACTTGTTGCCTGATTGATCTTTCATTTCGTAGAGTCGAAAAAGAGTAAGCAGCTCCCATATCCCCAAACCAAAAAAAACAAAGAAAGCTACTCCAACAGCGAAAGTTATTTCTCCAATATCGAGCAATTCTGAGGTCGAAAACTCTTAACCTTTTGTCTATTTAAGTTTACATTATCATTGCTTGTGCTCATATGAGTTATATTTTCAGTCAGAGGAAGTGCCATTGATCAGGACCAGGCCTGTTAAGATTCAGGACCCTGGGTTGGAGAGGGAGAAAAGATCAAAAAATTTCCAAGATATCTCTATATCTACCCAACAACAAACCTCTGTCGAAGAACAGGAGGTAAAGGATGCAGGTGAAGCGAAGAGACAAACCCTCCTCAGTCTAGAGAAAGCTCCAAAAAGGAGACTTGTTAAAAAGATTAAGAGTGCACAGTCCCTGGTCGAAGATCTCAAAACTCAGGTGATTGGTCGAAGTTTGTATCTGCTTTTGGATATTTTATTTATGTGATGATACTCATTTTGCTTCATTTTTAGGGAGTTGAAACTGCTGATTTTCCAAGTCCAAAAGATCAGGCCATACCCCTCTTTACTCACTCTCCTCCACCTACATCAACTGCTCAGAAAGATGTCGAAGAAGATATATTGGTTCAGAGCCAACCCTCTGTTGCTGTTGGAGATACTCCAATGACTGAAGCAGCTAACCCTATTGATGTCCTAGAGGAGGTTTCTGAACATGGCAAAGAGCATGCTGACGTTGACATGTATTTTAACGAAGATTATGAAACTGGCCAAGGTGGTGCTGAGATTAGTATCTCTTCTTCTCCAAACGCAGAGGAACAAGAGTGCAGTGAGGAGGAAACAGAAACAGGGGCTAAAGAAGAAGAGCAAGAAGAGAACAAGGGATCTCCCTCAGTTGTCAAAACTCCCCACTCTGAGGCTTCGACGCCTTACCCTATTTTGAGCCCAAAGGAACTCTCTGATTTGAAGAATAAGAATCCTCTCGAAGCATTTAGGCGAATGGTGAGTATGTCTTCGACAGAGAGTAAGCCTAGCGCTTCGACTGCCTCTGTTGGAGACATTTCTATAAGCCCTCATGATGCTTTGATACGTGATTTGCGAGCACATATCCTGGAGGTAGACGTATTTGGGGCTATCGAAGCAGATCATGTACTTGCTTTTAAAATTAAAGATTTGCTTCACAAACTCAATATCCCTGAGTCTACCGATTCTCTCATAGGCTTCATTGTCGAGTTTGAACCTTTGTTGGATCAAATTTCGAAAGATATTCAAAAGAAGAAAAGCATTGTGGAGAACAAAGAGTGTGAGCTTGATCTTCTAAAAACAGAGAGTGCTGCAGTCGAAAGTGCTGAGGGTGAAATTTCAACATTGGAGCATAGCATTCAGGCCACTGCTAGGTGTCAAGAGGTTGCTGATTATGACGCCCTTATCTCTGAATACCAAAAGCAAATTAAAGAATTGCAGTCGAAGATCGCAATGACAGAGGAGAAGAAAGCTAATGTTTTAAAAACAACTCTGGCTCCATTGGAGGCATCACTGCGATCCAAAGCGACTTCAGCAATCGAACACCTGGAAAGAGTTAATGAGCATGATGCAGCACTTCGGAAGTTGAACACAGATGAAAAACTCATTAACACTAGATTGGCCTATGCTAGAGCTGCCTTTGAAAGGCTTAAGAACACCTATGTAATTTGAGATTTGACTTTTTGTTACTCTTGGTGCTCTTCTTGTATAAATGACAATTTTTTGGCACTTTATTTTTTAATGTGCCATGTTTATATTCTCTTTTGATCTTACTCTTGCGTTATTTTAATTTCTTGCAACGTTGGCTTATACCGTTTTAAGTATTTGCCATTTATACGCAAAATTCGACCATCAATGCTTAGCTCTTCGATTTCATAAGCGCCATTTGAGAAAACTTGGAAAATTTTAAATGGTCCTTCCCAATTTGGTGACCATTTTCCCAAGGCTCTATCTTTTTTGTCCATGGGTAATATCACTTTCCACACTAAGTCTCCTGTAACAAAAGCTTTGAATTTCACCTTCTTGTTATAAGCTTTAGCTACTCTTTCTTTTTGCCTTATAAGGATATCTAATGCAAGTAACCTTTCTTCATCTATGTCAACCAATTCATCTAAAATCATGCTCCAATAATGGTCTGAAGGAATTTCAAATTGCCTTTGAATCCTGGTTGATTGTAAATAGATTTCGACTGGTAAAACTGCATCATGCCCAAAAGTGAGACGAAATGGAGTAGTGTTAATTGATTCTCTAGGAGAATTTCGACAAGCCCATAATGCTTGATCAAGGGTTTTGTGCCAATTCTTAGGCTTTTGCCCAATATGTTTTTTAATCAAATTAATGATAATTTTATTTGCTGCTTCGACCTGACCATTTGCCTGAGCATAATATGGTGTCGAACTTAATAACTTAAATCCACTTATGGAGGCAAACTCAACAATTTTTCGACCAGTAAAAACTGAGCCTTGGTCTGTAGTGATGGTTTCTGGAACTCCAAATCTGCATAGAATGTGGTTTTGGATAAAGGCTATTACTGCCTCTTGGTCTACATTAGCTAAAGGGATAGCTTCGACCCACTTAGTAAAGTAATCGATACCCACTAATATGTAGCGGTGACCTTTCGACGACGTTGGTTTAATTTCGCCAATTATGTCTAAAGCCCATCCTCTAAATGGCCAAGGCTTTATTATTGAGTGTAACTCATTTGCAGGTACATGTTGTATTCCTGCGTGTTTTGACATTCTTGACACCCTTTAGCAAAATCTATGCAATCTTTAAGCATAGTAGGCCAGTATACTCCTTGTCGAAATAAAAGCCATTTCATTTTGTGCCCCGCTTGGTGAGATCCACAAGCTCCACTATGAGTATTGGAGATTGCCAAATATGCCTCATTCTCATTAAGGCATTTAAGTAGGACTCCTTCCGGGGTTTTCTTTAACAATTCGTTTCCAAGAATTACATAGCTTAGAGCTCTATACTTGGTTTTTCGATTTGTTGTCCCTGTTGGATTTTCCAAGTATTCGACAATTGGTTTTCGCCAGTCATCATTCGACATATTGTCAATGGCAAAAATTTCGCCATTTTCAATTGGAGGAAGTAATTCTACACTGTCTGCCCCCCCCCCCCCCCCCAAGTTTTGGCATTGACAATTCATCATCCTTACGATCTGTCGAAATCAATTTCTCTTTAATTTCAATTAACTCACTGAGTTTTGTTGGAGAGACTTTATAACTGGAAGCAATTTGTGACAAGTCGTTTGCCTCTTGATTCTCAATTCGAGGTATATGCTCAATGTGAACATTGTCGAAACGTTTTAACAAAGTATTGGCAGTGACGAAATATAAGATTAAATTTTCTTTGATGCACTTATATTCTTTGGTTAACTGCTTCACCACTAATTCAGAGTCACCTTTAATTTCGACAGCCTTTGCCCCCAACTCTAACAAGATTTCCAATCCTGCAATTAAGGCTTCATATTCAGCCTCATTGTTAGAGCAGCGCTCTTTGATTTTAAACTTATACTTTGTTGGTATGTTTACTGGTGAAACAATTAATATACCAATTCCAGAACCATTTTTATGGCTTGATCCATCGAAATAAAGTGTCCAAGGTCGATTATTCATTTGACTAACTGTCACTTCGACCAATGAATGGTCAACAATAAAGTCAGCAACAATTTGTCCTTTGATAGCTTTCAAAGGCTGGTATGTTAATGAATACTCAGATAAAGCTAGTGCCCATTTGCCAATTCTATTATGCAATATTGGTTTCGACAGCATGTGTTTAATAATATCGAAATGAGAATGCACATACACGTCAACTGGTTTGATATATTGCTTTAATTTGGTACAAGAAAAATACAGACAAAGACATAATTTCTCCATTGGCTGATATCTAGTTTCAGCATCATTTAACACTCTACTCAGGTAATATATGGCTCTTTCGACACCATTATCATCCTCTTGTGCTAGCATACTACCTATTGTTAGCTCTGATGCTGCTATATACAATTTCATCACCTTATCTCTGATAGGTGGCAACAATATAGGTGGTTTAACTAAATAAGCCTTAATGTCGTCGAAGGCCTTCTGGTGCTTTGGATCCCACCTGAATAAGTCTTCTTTCTTCAGTCGAAGCAATGGCGAGAACACTTGAGTTTTGCCACTTAGGTTGGATATGAACCTTCTGAGGAAATTAATCTTCCCTAATAATGACTGAAGCTCTTTTTTAGTCGAAGGGGCTTTCGTTTCCATGATTGCCTTCGTCTTGTTTTGATTAATTTCGATGCCTTTTTTGTGAACAACAAAGCCCAAGAAATCACCTGCACGTACACAAAAGGCACATTTGATTGGATTCATTTTCAATCCATATTTTCTCATTCTTTCGAATGATTGTCGAAGATGGTCTAAATGGCCATTTTCTGTTGAAGATTTGACAACAATATCATCTATGTATACTTGCATAAAATTTTCAATAAAATCATGAAACATAGAATTCATTGCTCTCTGGTATATTGCACCAGCATTTTTTAAACCAAATGGCATTACTACCCATTCATAAACACCTAATGCCCCTGGGCATCGAAATGTTGTTTTCGACACATCTTCTTCGGCAATAAAAATTTGATTATATCCTGAATATCCATCAAGCATACTTAGGTATTCAAATCCTGCTGCCGAATCAACTAGCATTTCTGCCACAGGCATAGGGTATTGATCTTTGGGTGTAGCATTATTTAAATCACGAAAATCTATACAGACTCGTAATGTTCCATTTTTCTTAATAACAGGAACAATGTTGGCTAGCCAATCAACATACCTGGCAGTCCTGATGAAGTTGCTCTTGAGTAATCTTTCGATTTCTTCTTTGATCTTCGACAGAACCTGAGGTGCGAACCTCCTTGGTGTTTGCTTCACTGGTTTTTTGTCTGGTCGAATGGGCAGTTTCAGTTCGACTACTTCTCGACGTAGACCAGGCATCTCATTGTAGTCCCAAGCGAAGCAATCTTTATACTCTTTGAGTAACTTGATAGTTCGACCTTTCAAACCCTTGTCGATTTTAGCACTAATACATGTTGGCCTTTTTATGGGGCCATCTGCTAAATCAATTTCTTCAAGAGGGTCTTGAGCCTGCATCTTCTTAGTCGAACCCATTGGGTCTTTTTCAAAACCTAAAGGCTCATCATCGTAGATGCAGTCAAGTCTCTGGCCTTCGGCCATTTTATCTTTATTGTTAACTTCTGGGTTAACTTTTATGGCTTGTTCAACCATATTTTGTTGCAATTCGGCCTCCAAAGCCATATTTTGTTTATTTTCGGCCACATAAGCCGTAATTCTTTCCCATACGGTGGGTATAGACATCATCACCGTTTAGGGACCATCCCACCCTGTAGGCTTGCAAAAGCCTATTGAAGGTGATGCCTCATCGATCACTTCCCTCTCCCATATGAAGCCATGGGTAGGGTGGAGATCTAGGGATTCAAACACATTGTCCATAGGGACATATGCAGTGTCTGAAGGTGTGCATGGCGCAATAGTCGCCAATTGTTTGTCAAAGGTCCTCCTTGTAATATGGTCGACCTCTGCCAAGAAATAGCTCTGGTCTGCTTCTATATTTTCGACCAGGCCATCTTCTCTCCAAATAGAGAGTCTCTGGTGGAGTGTTGAGGGCACTGCTCCTACTCCATGGATCCACTCTCTACCCAGGAGTAGATTGAAGTTTGCTCTGGTGGGTATGACTATGAACATAGTTTTTCTCTTCACACTCCCCACTGTTAACTCCACTTCTATGGCTCCTAACGAATAGCCAGATTTTCCCTCATAATTAGTGAGGACTATGTTATGTGGCCGTAAATCAGTCTCTGATTTGCCAACTTTTGCCAGCACATGTTGTGGCATCAGGTTAACCGTTGCGCCATCATCAACCAATACTTTATTGACGCCTACATTGTTTACTTTTGCTTGTATAAACAATGGTTTTAGATGGTGTTTCATCCCTCCATCTGGCCTTTCGAAGACAGCATTCTGCTCTTCTATGGAGCCATTATTTAGTACGTAGTAACACATTGGCCTGTGCTTAGCCATATCTTGATCGAAATCTTGTTCGACCTCAGTCACTTCTGAAACGACGTCGAATTCAATTGGCAGAATTAAAACGACACAGATGATGTCGAAGTCTGGTTCTGAATCTGAGAATTCAGAGTCCATATCATCATCTAATTGCAGGCTTTCTTCAGAGTCAAGACCTTTTTTGATGTCTGCAAGGCCAGTGAATATCCTCTCTTTTGCTGACTTTCTTGGGAATTCGACACTGGAAGCTAATTGCTTACCTTTGCTTGTGTCGATGTTCTCCCTTTTCTCAACAGCAGTCAATTTCTTCTGGCGTTGGTATCTTCGTCATTGTGTTCTTGTCATGTGGTTTTTCCCCTTGTAATTATTGCTGTAGGCGTACCTATTGGAATTAGGCACCTTGTTTTGATTCATGGCATTGGAAGTCTCTCCTGCCATCTTTAGGTGACATCCAGTCTCCTTATTTCCTGGGTATACCCATCTTCCGACAGGGGCCCTTGCAGGTGGCACAAATGTTCTCATTTGAGCCTTCGGAGCTTGTCTTGTTGAAGATGTAACCTTATATGGCACACCTCTTGGGTTGAAGCTGAATTTGGGCCTATTATCGACCCATTTGTTTTTTCTCTTGAAATGAGGAGTGACACTTTCAAGGCTTTTAGCAGCCTCTTTGTCGAATACAGAACTGCACCGTGGGCACAGCATCACCTCGGTGTTATTTATCTTGCATCTGTTGAGGAAGTCTATCAATTCCTCTCCAGCTTGTGGATAAACCACCTGCATTTTTTCAGCATATTGGTCATTGGTGACCATTTTGATGTTCGCTTCAAGACTTTCAGCAACCACATCATTGGTTTCGACCATCAAAATATCTACTTCAGTATAGTTTGCCTCTGCTGTGGGCATAGGATTGCTGTCGATCTGCATTGATGATTTACTTTTGTCATCAAATTTCAGCCTTCCATCATTTAATGCTTTCTGAACTAGATCCCTGAAAAGTACACATCGGGAGGTGTTATGACCCAAGAAATTATGATATTTGCAATAACCTCTTTTCTTTTGTTGTTCTAATGGTGGTATTTTTAGACCTTTAGGCACTAAAATTTGACCATCAGTCACCAAAAGATCAAATATTTGGTCACATTTTGTGACGTCGAAGGTATATGTTTTTGCAACAAACTTATCATTTTTTGGTTCGACAGGGTTTTTTCCATTAGAGGGGTTTAACAATTTGCATGTATATGGAGGTCCAGGTTTTAATTCTGCAATGTCAACCTCTTCCTCGACATTTTCATAAGATATGTCGAATTCTTGGCTATTGTTATCAACATTAACAAACGCCACTTTTTCTTTCTTATTGTTAAACTTGGTTGTCGAAACTTTTTCTGCTTTGAGTCTTTCAACTTGTCGAACTCTATCAGCCAATTGAGCCATATCTCTTAGGTGTAAAGTATCCAGCTTTTTCCTGATGGAGTAATCTAAACCACCAGCAGCCATTTCGACTAACTCATGCTCGGGCACTTGGGTGAAACATCTCGCCTTGAGTAGTCTAAATCTATTGAGATATTCATCAATAGATTATGGCGTTGTGCGTCATACACTAGCCAATTCTTTAAGGCTAATCTTTGATTGTCCCATGTAGAATTGTTCATGAAAGGCTTTTTCTAATTGATTCCAATTAAACATGGAATGCGGGGGTAATGTTGTAAACCAAGTAAATGCATTTTTCGTCAAAGAATTTGGGAAATATTTCATTTTCAAATTTTCGTTTAGCGCAATGTCCCCAGCCTCAGTCAAATATCTTGCAATATGTTCGACAGTAGATTCGCTGGTTTCTCCAGCAAATTTTGTGAACTTAGGAATTTTCCACCCTCTAGGCAAATCTGTTTGCATCACATATTCAGACAAGGGAGATACAAAATTAGGTCTGTGTAAGCCTAAATTAAGACCATTTTGGGCTAGTATAGTTTCGACAAGATTAGCCAAATTATTTTGTAGTCCGAGGTTATTTTGCTGGACTTGCCTAACTACCTCGTCAGCATTTTGATTTCTATTTACTAGCACCACTTCAGGTATAGGCTCTTCGAGAAATTGTTGTGCTCGATTCACGGTGGTTGCATTATTAGGCCTTTCGACGGGTAAGTCAACATGCCTGATGTTTTGTACTTGGGGAATTTGCGGGTTTTGTATTTGTGGAGTGCCAAAGAAGTCAGCAATTCGACCCATTTGTGTTGCTAACATTTGGTAACTATTATTTGTGTTCTGTATCAGGGGATTAAACACTGTACCTATTTGCTGTGTTAGCATATTTACCATGTCATGGTTACTATCATCCATTTGTTGTCTTAATGCCAATAATGACGAAGTGGTTATTGAAGGTTGTATATTTCGACTATACATATTCTCTGATGGGTTGTGCATAGGCAAAAAGTTCGAAGCCATGTTATCTGCATACGTAGATGCATTTGTATGGAGTCCTACCATCATGGCGGTTGGCATTCCATAGGGGTAGCTTCGACCATTCATGGGAAAACTATATGGCATATTTCCCACCATAGCGTTGGGCATCCAGGGATTAGTTGAACCAAAGGTTGATGACTGGGGAATCATCATGTTCGACCCAGGAGTTATAGTGGGAGCGGTTACAGCGGTTATACCCATGTCTGTCGAAGACGATAATGGGGCGGTTACGCCGACCACGTTTGGAGCAGTTATGGGAGCGTTTACTCCTGGAGATGGTGCAGGAAGGGTTGCTCCCTGAGTGTTCGTGGCGTTGGTATCAGTAACTGACGCCTGGGAATGTCCATTCGATGTAGAAGCATCATTCATGTTTGAACGTGGCATTTGATGTAACTGTCTACCACTTCTTAAACGCATGCAACGTGCGATGTACGGGTTCTGTGTTTAACAAACTGTCATACCCCAATTTTGTCCGGCTTAGGGCAAAACCCTAATTTTCAACCAAAAATAAGTAAATCAAGTCTTGGCATTCGTCCTAGAGGTTAGGGAGAGCATCATGCTTGCATCTTAGAAGTTTCAGAATGCATTTTAGGGTTAGAAAAGCATTGCATGGCATTTTAGAGCACTTTAGAGCATTTCTAGGGTTTCTAGGGTTTTTTCTCGTTCAAAGGGTATTTTGGTAATTTCGCCAAAAAGACGTATTTTCTCATCATGCATGCATTTCTAGGGTTTTAGAGTCATCCAAAAGGTCTCAGGATCATTGTTAGAGTGGAAATGAAGTTTGGAGCAAAATCAGGGTTTTTGGGTCAAAAAGGGCATTTTGGTAAGGTCCTATCACTTAAGGTCTAGGATACTTTAGTAGCTGAGAGAGTTTTTCAAAACATGCATGGTGCATCAAAATAGTTTTGAAAAATATTTTTAAAAATATTTTGGTTGAAGGATTGAAATCAAAATCCTATCCTTTTACAAAGATAATCTATTATCGTAATAGATTATGTGCCTGAATGTTTCAGAGCACATAATCGATTACTCTCCTATTTTAATTAAAACAAATAATCGATTAAGAGCTTGCCTTTCTTTCCTTTTTTATAAAGCATAATCGATTATCCTAAGCAAATAATCGATTAAGAAGTAAATGAAAGTTTCCTTTTTCATAAACATAATCGATTATTCTTTCATTCTCACTATATCACATAATCGATTATGTGCTTGCCTTACTCTTCCTTTTTAAGATCAATAATCGATTATTTCCTTAATATAACCATATCACATAATCGATTATTGTCCTGTTGTTGTTGTCCCAATTGACAACAATAATCGATTATGCACTCCTATAACTTCATATGATAATCGATTATCAAGTCATTCCTTGTTTCCATATTTATCTAAATAATCGATTATGCATATGTTTCACACATTCAACATAATCGATTACTTCATGCATTTATTTTTTCAAATCTTTCTACGCCTATAAATAGGCAAGTGTGTTTCACATTTCAAAAAGGGACACATCACACAAGACCAGAGAGAAGAATTGCTACACACATTTTTCACGAGATCTGACACATTTTTCACGAGATCTGACGATTTTCACAAGATCAGAGGGATTTTCACAAGATTAGAGACATTCTCACGATCTATCACTTCAGAAAACTCTTATATTTTTCTCGCACCGCTGGTCCGTCAAGAGCTGATCCTCCGTCAAGAGCTGATCCATTTCTATCTCCTCCATATTTGCATTTTCTTCCCTCAAGTAAGTGCATCTAGACCTTATTCTTGCATATTCTCATCATTTTTCATATTTGTGAAATTTCATTTGCAAAGATGTAGATCCTTACTTTGAGCACCATTTTTTTTGTACAGATTTTAATCCTGCGAATCTTTGTTGTTATGCTTTGATTTCGGGGTTATGTGCATGATTTTGTTTTTTAGTTGAAATAAAATATTGTTGTTAGTGATTGATGATCTAGCAATATGATTCCCACTAGTGCCTAGTGCACCTCGATCTAAGTGGTGAAGATTGCTAAAAGGGACTCAATTTAGCTTACGTGTTCAACCTCCCCCTTTCAAACCCTTTTAGTTTATATGTTGTTTAAATTGATGATTGGCAATGTGATTCACACTTGTGCACTTGTGCACTTAATCTTAAGTGTGAGGATTGACCAAAGTGATTCAACATTCTTTGATACTTTGGTCGCTAAATAATTTGCTTGCTTAAGCTGGCCAATGATCATGATTGAGGCAACTTTTTTTGTTTGAGCTTACAGCGTCATCGTCTACTCTCATATAGAATATCATTAATACTTAGATAGGTCCATTCCTTACATTGCATCTTCCACTAGATGTGCATTTAGATTCCCTTGCGTTTTGTAGAAATATTTGAGTATGGTTCTCGCCTAGCATCTTCCACTAGATGTGCATTTAGGTTCAATCTTGCCTACTCTTGTATTTTTGCTTGATGCCCAATTCAAGTTCCCTCCTTGCCTATCTATGCGTTGTGATCTACTATGTGTAGTTTAGACTTGATTTTTGTTTGCGAATTCAAATATTGTTGCTTAATGATTTGATTCCGCTGATTGCATTATGCTTGAATCCACCAATTCTTTCTTGCATTCATTGTTTTCATTTCTAAAACGACCTGGCACAAAAAACGGTTACTAGTGGCAATCCATCACAACCTTTGTTGGTTTGATTGCCATGAAAGCCTCAATTTCAAAAGAATTGTCGTAAGCATAAAGCAAGCTACTAGTGATAATCCATCACAACCTTTGTTGGTTTGATTATCATAAACGCGTCCAATTTCAAAAAGCATTTTAAGTATCAAAGAATCAAAAACAAGTTATTAGCGGTGGTCCATCATAACCTTTGTTAGTTTGATCATCATGAAAGATTTTCATTTTAAGGCTCGTTAGAACTACGTCGCTTTGATTCCCATTTGGGATACGTAGGAGCGAGTCACATCCTCGTCAAGCGCAACCATAAAAAGTTTAGCATTTGCATAACAAAAAGAAAAGAGTTATTTTCATAACAAAAAAGAATCACTTTTGCAAACCAAGATCATTTTCAGAACAAAAACCTTTTCCTTTCTAAAAACATTTTCAACCCATTGTCGTTATTGGCTAATCAGAACCTTTGTTCGTCTAGCCATTGGTAGCAATGTCTTTTTCCCAAAAGAACAACAAGCGATGATCACTCATAACCTTTGTTAGCTTGATCATTCGTGCCAATCAATCTCTTTCGAAACCACTTTCAAAAGAGCAACTAAAAACGGGTTGCTACTAATAGTCAATCAGAACCTTTGTTAGTCTGACTAGTGGTATTGACTCTCATTTTTTAGAGTACTTAGCGGTGATTACCCATAACCTTGGTTAGTTTAATCATTCACTAAATGCTCGTCCTATTTCGAAAACTCACTAAAAAAGGATAAAAAACAAAAACTTTTCAAAAAGACAAAAAAGAACTACGTAGCTTTGAGTTCTCCATCGCACCGGGAGATACGTAGGAGCGGGCCATGTCCCGTCAAGCACTTTTTTTCTAAAAAACCATTTTCCCCCTTTTTCATAATAAATAAATATTTTCATTAAGAATTTTTCAATAAGAAGTAGAGAGGCAAAAATCAAGTATTTTCAAGTCAACACACTAAAACCACACATTTAATTAAAGGTTCCCTCTCAGTAGAGAGGACGTGTGGGGTGCTAACACCTTCCCTGCGCGTAACCGACCCCCGAACCCAAAACTCTCAGTTTTCAAAGGCCAATCGCTTTCCAAAAAGGTTTTTCCTAATATTTTCCTTAATAAATATTGGTGGCGGCTTCATTGTCTTAGGAAAAGTTGTGAACGAGGAAGGTTCTCCCTCGGGGACTTTTTCGGGCGCAACAGCTGGCGACTTCACTGGGGACTAAAAACATTTTTCTTAAAAGTGGGTCAAGCCTAATTAATTAAGTGTGTGGTTTGTGTGATTGATTTGAACATCTTGCTTTGCCTCAATTCTTCTTTTTTTTTCATAAGCATGTTGCATCCATATGCATTTTTCTTCTATGCTCGCTTTTGTTTAAAATAATAGATAGTTACTTCTTTGCTTATATTCCTAGTTCCCTCATGCATTTCCCCAATCATATCATGTCCCCTTTTTCTTTGCTCCCTTTCTTAAGGTAAATTCATGCATATTTCCCCTCTCTTGTCATGTCCCCTTCTTCTCAGCTCCCTTTCTGAGGTAAGTAATGTGTTTGTTGTTGGCACCCTAGATTAGTTGAATTTGATTGGTATTGAACCCTAGGGTAGACGACATGTTATTGATTTCTATTGTCTGGACTGTTCTGGATTTTCATTTGCAGGTAGGTTAGTTTTTTTAAGGAAATGCCCTTCGCACACACACACTTGTACCTTGAGGCTACATGATTAGAGAAAGAGACCATAACCCAGGTCTGTTAGGATACCATAGGATGAGTGGATTCGAGTAGTGGGAGCCCATCAGGACCTTTGTCCGTTTGGCTACTTACGAAAGTTTCAATCAGAGTTGTGCTCTTTCATGATGCCTCGTACCTAGCAGTTTGCTGCATTTACGGGGATTTTCATGAGAGGGACTGTGGCTCTGATGACCTTTGTGAGGGTGTGAATAGAGCTACATGAGAAGACTATCCCTAAAGTGCCTTAGATCATAGGTTCTACCCCCTTTTAGGTCACAAGGGCTTTCCAAATTGTGTGCTGCATTGTTGCATTCAGTTCAATCAATTTTTCCTTCAAAATCTTCGAAAATCAAAAAAGATATGCTTTTCCTTTTCAATAAACGCCTATATGAGGTGGCATATAGTGTGAAAATTTTCAAATCACCGCCTGTAAATATCCTCTTTCTGCAAAAACACAAAAAAAAAAAAGAAGCATCCTTGCATCATCGCATCATTACATCACTGCATCATTGCATCATTTGCATTAAATAAAGTTCCAATTTTGAAGAAAAAAAAAATCATTCATCTTGCATTCCCCTTCATTACATAAAGATAAAACAAAAACAATTATCATCTGCATAGCATAAGCATTTCATTTATAATCATGCAAAAAAAATCCTCGTCAAGTTCATCCAAGACGAGGCATTCATGCATAAGCATTATTTCAAAAAAAAAAAAAAAGACACGGTAGAACTACGTAAGCTTTGATTCCTCATTACAATGGGGATACGTAGGAACGGGCCATACCCCGTCAAGCACATTTTTCTAAAACCTTTTTTCCAATAAATCATTTGCATCTCCACATAGTTTTCAAAATCATGAAAAGTTTCCGATGCATGCATTTCCTCTAAACAAAGGGAAAAATAGAAAAGCTCTTCATGTAAAAGCTCAATGAGTAAAAGTGCGCCTTCGAATGACGAAGGGTAATATCTCAAATTTGTTTGTGCACTACAAATTTGAGATGTTACTCCACGATATCGGGGCACTTTGACCCTATCAAGTGAGGTTTGTTTTCAAATAATAAGTTTGAGTTAACCAAATGTCGAAGCATTTCAGTATATTGCGTGAAGTATTGAGTCAGGATCCACTCAATGTTTCATGCAAGTTACTCAGAGTAACGACAATTGGTTGCCTCACGACATCATTTCTAAAAAAAAAAAAAAAAAAAAATCATTGTGAGCATCATGCATTTCATTGCACAAAAAATAAAAACAAGAAAGCATCTCATTCATCATCAAATTTATTCAAAATGTAGCATTCATGTGTCATTTCATTAACCTCATCACTTTAGTTCAAATACATCATTCCTCCATACATGCATCTTTCAAAAAAGGAAGGGGCGTTGGCATTTCATACTTCGCCTTGCCTCTAAAAAAATAATAATAATAAAAAAAAAAAACAAAAAAAACCATCATTTAGAAAAAAAAGCATCATTCCTGCATCTTTCATCTTTCAAAAGAAAAAGGGGGCATTGGTATTTCATACCTTGTCTCGCCTCTAAAAAATAAAAAATCGAAATCAAAAATCATTTTGAAAAAAAAAGGGGGCATCATTCTTGCATCATTCGCATTGGCATTCCATATTTTGTCTTGCATTAAAAATAACAAAATTATTTAGAATAAGCCACACTCTTCGAGTGGTCATTCTCCACGCATTTGCATCATACTTGCATATCATAATTTGTTCATTCATTCATTGCATAAAATAAGAGTTGTGATGAGAAGCGAGGCGTTCTTGCGAAACAATCATCCTTTTTGAAAAAGTTTATCCTTACTTGGTTGCAAACTCAAGGTGTTCCAAGGCACTCAGTTTTTCACATCAATAGCTCATTTGTATTTCCTTCAAAAAAAGGGGATTACATCTCATCCATTCCATGATAAAATACCGAAACAGTTCATCAAAAAGTTTTTATATCATGTTTTAACCAATGTTAATTCTCTGTGAAGCGTTCTTCTAGTAAGCATGCATGCCACGTGCAGTTTCTCTTGTTTGAGTCAGTCAATTTCCTTCATTTATCATCATTCCCCATCCAAGTCTAATCCCGCCCCGTCCACCCCTAAAGCGCATATTCTCTCCCATCAGTGCATACTTGACTTTTGGTTCATTCCCACTAACACTTTAAGTCCTCCATGCTGGGGCAATTCTGTGATCACTAATTTTCCTTGTCGGTATCATATTCCCTTAGTGCAAGTCTTTCTAAAAAATATAATAAATAAAAAAGATAAAATAAGCTCGCTAGGTTGAAAACCCGCAAAGGGCGGCCTAGGCAAAAATGAGCGCCCGGTGGATTGAAAACTCGCAAAGAGCGGTCCAGGCAAAAATTAGGGCACAAAAAAAGGGAAAATAAAAGAGCAAAGACATGAAGATAGATAAATTATTGTCCTAAAGTTAAGTCTTACAGAAATAAGCAATCAGGTTTTGAAATGAAATTTGGCCTTCTCTCCACACCCTCAAGAACCTAAAATCCCAGAAAGACCATTCCCTACCCCTCTTAAGCCAAAGATTCAAAATCACAAAAACACCCTTTGTTACCCATCTTAAGCCAAGAAAAGCCCAAGATATCCCCATCACTCCGGACAAGGGTTAATTCCACATCAAAGATGGTATATCATTCTCACCCAAGTCAAAAGGAAAGGAAATCCGCAAAAGGAAGGGAATAACAAAGTTTCAAAAAGGAGAATCCCAAAGGAAGACAAATGGAGTATAAATTAAGAGTCAATACATTTTGCCATAAAGCATAAGAGCTCCCCTCCCAAAAAGCCCTCAATTCAATGGGCTCGATCATTTCTCCTTTCAAAAAAAAAAAAAAAAAAAAAAAAGCCCCCAATTCATTGGGTTTAACCATCTCTTCTTTCATAAAGCCTTCAAACACCTCACCTCATCAAACCTAGTAACTATCCCCTTCATAAACCATTGACCATCGGCCAACGCTGAATAAGACCCATCCTCCCATCAACCCCAAACACTCCGATAAGCCCAATCATCCCTTCTCCACAAAACATCACAATCCTGCAAAGTCCATTTCGATCAATGACCGGTTGCTTTAGTTTTCTCAAAATTTAACTTTAGGACAAATAAGTTTATCTGTTTACAATGTGTTTGCTCAAAAAGAAAAACAAACAGTCAGAAAAAAGAAAGCTGACTAAACAAAAAAAAGACTTGCAAAAATGCATTCAAGTTGCCTTAAAACAAGGTTTAGTGATCACCAAATGAGGCTTCTCTTCATTACCAAAGTCAAGGCATTCACAGAGAACCAAAGATTTACACTGAGGACACCACTCAGATCTAGAAGTTGGGGCATTCTCTTCACCACCCATCCACCCTAGTCTTGGGAAAGCATGTTCAGCGTCCATCCTATGTCATTCATCCTTTCACCAGGTGTTATCCTTGACACCAGTTCCCACATATCTGCCCTTTCACTCCAATTGTCAATACCACCAAACAGGGGCAAGCCTTTCATTCATAGTCACCAAATCTGGAGTGGGGCAAGTGCATTCCCATTCCTTCACCTCATTCATTCCCATAAAAACCTCACCGGGACAATCTCTCAACTCACTATCCTAAATAAGGCCTTGTCATTCTAATTGGGGCAGCTTTGTCCTTGTTATGACTGAGGCAACATCAAACTTTATGGGTTGGGACAAAATCTCTTTTGATCCACCTTCCCTTTCAAAAGCCGAAGCATTCCCAATTCATCACCTTCTACACCCCTAGTTGTTGTCACCACTAGACAGGGGCAAACTATTCAAAGACCTGAATTGGGGCAATCTTGTATCTCTTGAGCCCTCATGAGCTTCGGCAACAACCATGTCTGTCATTCCTTCACTTGCCATAAAAGTCCATGCCCTAAACCAATTCCAAGTTAACTGACTCATTCATTCACATTTGCACTCCTATGCATGCTTACTAGACAATGCTTCAAAAGAGAGAACACAAGTTGTTTACGTGATATCTAAAATTCAGTCATCATGGAAAGAAAGAGAAAACAAGTGAGGTTGTTTGTAAATAAAAACCTTGAGAACACCAGAGTTTGAGTCAAATTCAATTTTTCAACAGAATGGTCAATAATCATCTCAAGTCCTTGCATTCGAAGTCTCGCATCTCATCATCACAAAAATGTTTACCTCATGCATCTAGGCATTATAGCATATGCATCAAAGCATTGCATTTGCATCTTCACATTTTGTGCATTCACCACATAGCAAAAAGAAAAAAACATTCCACGTCAGTTGCACAGAAAAAGCAGAAATCTTTTCATTGCATTGGCATCACATTAATGTTTGCACAAAATCATTGCATGTCATTCATCACTAGAGCATTACATTTAGCATCAGAAAAAGCAAAGAAAGCAAAAAGAAAACAAAGAAAAGACAAAAGCATTCCATGTCATTCATCATTTCACAAAGCATTCATTTGTCATTCAATCATCAAACATTAAAACAGTGCATATGCATCATATTAACGTTAGCATTTCCATAAAAGAAAAAGAACAAGAATCATTGCATCAAACATCAGAGCATTGCATTTTGCATTTCATAGAAGAAGCAAAAAGAAACAAACAGAAGTTAGAACAGGAGCATTTCATTCATCAAAGCATCAATCACCGCATACATTTGCATTCAAACACCAAAACAATACAGTTGCATCACATCATACTTGCATCTCATAGAAGAAAAGAAAGCTAAAGCATCCCATGTCATTCATCATTTCATGTTATTCATCAGCAATATTCACAAAAGGCAAAGAAGGAAGAGTTTTCCATTGCATGTCATCTGCCATTTCATTGCATATCATCAAACACCAAAATGTTGCATTTGCATACCTGCACTTCATAAAAAGAGCAAAAGAAAAGAAGAGGAGAAAAGCAAAAGAATAAATAAAGTCAGGCATTGCATTCATCAAGCATATGGAACAGTAGAAGATCATGCATTCATCCGACATAGACAAAAGAAATAAGGAGCTCATCATTCATCATAAGAAAAAAGAAAACAGCAATCATGGCATTTGCATCGCATGCATTTGTTCATTTTCAGCTACAGGTACAAAGAGAGGATGAGCACTTCGGTGTTAGCCCTCGCCCCCAGATTCCAGAAAATGTTCCCCAAGTTGGGAGTTCAGAAAGAAAAAAGAAAAGAGAGAAATAGAAAAGAAAGAAAAGAAAAGAGAGCGTTCAAGCGCGCATTGCGGATTGGAGCACAGAGATCATCGCTCCCTTCTGCCCAGGTCTCACATCGTGTACGAGCAACGCGATGGACCGCAGCCCCATATGAGGTTCAACGGAATAGTTGTATCAGCCTAAGATACAGTGGACGCCGTGCATTGATCAGTATATCAGTTCCGGAGCTGATAACGATCCCCCCGGTCGCTCGAAAAGGCCAACAGGAAGAGCGTGCTCCTCAAAGCAACGTGCAAACTCGGATTCGTCAAGAGTTCGTTTAAGGATTACAGGTTTTAGGCAGCCTGGGCAATTTACCGCTTTCTGCACGCAAGTGCCCATTTTACTTTTCTGTCTGCACGCAAGTGCCCATTTTACTTTTCTGTCTGCACGCAAGTGCCCATTTACTTTTTTGTCTGCACGCAAGTGCCCATTTTACTTTTCTGTCTGCACGTAAGTGCCCATTTACTTTTCTGTCTGCACGCAAGTGCCCATTTTACTTTTCTGTCTGCACGCAAGTGCCCATTTTACTTTTCTGTCTGCACGTAAGTGCCCATTTTACTTTTCTGTTTGCACGCCAAGTGCCCATTTACTTTTCTGTCTGCACGCAAGTGCCCATTTTACTTTTCTGTCTGCACGTAAGTGCCCATTTTACTTTTCTGTCTGCACGTAAGTGCCCATTTACTTTTCTGTCTGCACGCAAGTGCCCATTTTACCTTTCAGTCTGCACGTCAGTGTTCATTTACTGTTTTCGCATCAACACGAAAGTGTCTATCTTTCCACAAAAAAAAAAAAGAAAAAAAGAAAAAAAAGAAATTCGGATTTCTCCAAACGGACAAAATTGGTATAATTTCTGAATTCTTTATTTCTATTTTACCTTCGAAATATGTCTCGCGCAATTCATATTTCTTGGTAAAATCCAAATAAAGAGGGGCAGCTGTCATACCCCAATTTTGTCCGGCTTAGGGCAAAACCCTAATTTTCAACCAAAAATAAGTAAATCAAGTCTTGGCATTCGTCCTAGAGGTTAGGGAGAGCATCATGCTTGCATCTTAGAAGTTTCAGAATGCATTTTAGGGTTAGAAAAGCATTGCATGGCATTTTAGAGCACTTTAGAGCATTTCTAGGGTTTCTAGGGTTTTTTCTCGTTCAAAGGGTATTTTGGTAATTTCGCCAAAAAGACGTATTTTCTCATCATGCATGCATTTCTAGGGTTTTAGAGTCATCCAAAAGGTCTCAGGATCATTGTTAGAGTGGAAATGAAGTTTGGAGCAAAATCAGGGTTTTTGGGTCAAAAAGGGCATTTTGGTAAGGTCCTATCACTTAAGGTCTAGGATACTTTAGTAGCTGAGAGAGTTTTTCAAAACATGCATGGTGCATCAAAATAGTTTTGAAAAATATTTTTAAAAATATTTTGGTTGAAGGATTGAAATCAAAATCCTATCCTTTTACAAAGATAATCTATTATCGTAATAGATTATGTGCCTGAATGTTTCAGAGCACATAATCGATTACTCTCCTATTTTAATTAAAACAAATAATCGATTAAGAGCTTGCCTTTCTTTCCTTTTTTATAAAGCATAATCGATTATCCTAAGCAAATAATCGATTAAGAAGTAAATGAAAGTTTCCTTTTTCATAAACATAATCGATTATTCTTTCATTCTCACTATATCACATAATCGATTATGTGCTTGCCTTACTCTTCCTTTTTAAGATCAATAATCGATTATTTCCTTAATATAACCATATCACATAATCGATTATTGTCCTGTTGTTGTTGTCCCAATTGACAACAATAATCGATTATGCACTCCTATAACTTCATATGATAATCGATTATCAAGTCATTCCTTGTTTCCATATTTATCTAAATAATCGATTATGCATATGTTTCACACATTCAACATAATCGATTACTTCATGCATTTATTTTTTCAAATCTTTCTACGCCTATAAATAGGCAAGTGTGTTTCACATTTCAAAAAGGGACACATCACACAAGACCAGAGAGAAGAATTGCTACACACATTTTTCACGAGATCTGACACATTTTTCACGAGATCTGACGATTTTCACAAGATCAGAGGGATTTTCACAAGATTAGAGACATTCTCACGATCTATCACTTCAGAAAACTCTTATATTTTTCTCGCACCGCTGGTCCGTCAAGAGCTGATCCTCCGTCAAGAGCTGATCCATTTCTATCTCCTCCATATTTGCATTTTCTTCCCTCAAGTAAGTGCATCTAGACCTTATTCTTGCATATTCTCATCATTTTTCATATTTGTGAAATTTCATTTGCAAAGATGTAGATCCTTACTTTGAGCACCATTTTTTTTGTACAGATTTTAATCCTGCGAATCTTTGTTGTTATGCTTTGATTTCGGGGTTATGTGCATGATTTTGTTTTTTAGTTGAAATAAAATATTGTTGTTAGTGATTGATGATCTAGCAATATGATTCCCACTAGTGCCTAGTGCACCTCGATCTAAGTGGTGAAGATTGCTAAAAGGGACTCAATTTAGCTTACGTGTTCAACCTCCCCCTTTCAAACCCTTTTAGTTTATATGTTGTTTAAATTGATGATTGGCAATGTGATTCACACTTGTGCACTTGTGCACTTAATCTTAAGTGTGAGGATTGACCAAAGTGATTCAACATTCTTTGATACTTTGGTCGCTAAATAATTTGCTTGCTTAAGCTGGCCAATGATCATGATTGAGGCAACTTTTTTTGTTTGAGCTTACAGCGTCATCGTCTACTCTCATATAGAATATCATTAATACTTAGATAGGTCCATTCCTTACATTGCATCTTCCACTAGATGTGCATTTAGATTCCCTTGCGTTTTGTAGAAATATTTGAGTATGGTTCTCGCCTAGCATCTTCCACTAGATGTGCATTTAGGTTCAATCTTGCCTACTCTTGTATTTTTGCTTGATGCCCAATTCAAGTTCCCTCCTTGCCTATCTATGCGTTGTGATCTACTATGTGTAGTTTAGACTTGATTTTTGTTTGCGAATTCAAATATTGTTGCTTAATGATTTGATTCCGCTGATTGCATTATGCTTGAATCCACCAATTCTTTCTTGCATTCATTGTTTTCATTTCTAAAACGACCTGGCACAAAAAACGGTTACTAGTGGCAATCCATCACAACCTTTGTTGGTTTGATTGCCATGAAAGCCTCAATTTCAAAAGAATTGTCGTAAGCATAAAGCAAGCTACTAGTGATAATCCATCACAACCTTTGTTGGTTTGATTATCATAAACGCGTCCAATTTCAAAAAGCATTTTAAGTATCAAAGAATCAAAAACAAGTTATTAGCGGTGGTCCATCATAACCTTTGTTAGTTTGATCATCATGAAAGATTTTCATTTTAAGGCTCGTTAGAACTACGTCGCTTTGATTCCCATTTGGGATACGTAGGAGCGAGTCACATCCTCGTCAAGCGCAACCATAAAAAGTTTAGCATTTGCATAACAAAAAGAAAAGAGTTATTTTCATAACAAAAAAGAATCACTTTTGCAAACCAAGATCATTTTCAGAACAAAAACCTTTTCCTTTCTAAAAACATTTTCAACCCATTGTCGTTATTGGCTAATCAGAACCTTTGTTCGTCTAGCCATTGGTAGCAATGTCTTTTTCCCAAAAGAACAACAAGCGATGATCACTCATAACCTTTGTTAGCTTGATCATTCGTGCCAATCAATCTCTTTCGAAACCACTTTCAAAAGAGCAACTAAAAACGGGTTGCTACTAATAGTCAATCAGAACCTTTGTTAGTCTGACTAGTGGTATTGACTCTCATTTTTTAGAGTACTTAGCGGTGATTACCCATAACCTTGGTTAGTTTAATCATTCACTAAATGCTCGTCCTATTTCGAAAACTCACTAAAAAAGGATAAAAAACAAAAACTTTTCAAAAAGACAAAAAAGAACTACGTAGCTTTGAGTTCTCCATCGCACCGGGAGATACGTAGGAGCGGGCCATGTCCCGTCAAGCACTTTTTTTCTAAAAAACCATTTTCCCCCTTTTTCATAATAAATAAATATTTTCATTAAGAATTTTTCAATAAGAAGTAGAGAGGCAAAAATCAAGTATTTTCAAGTCAACACACTAAAACCACACATTTAATTAAAGGTTCCCTCTCAGTAGAGAGGACGTGTGGGGTGCTAACACCTTCCCTGCGCGTAACCGACCCCCGAACCCAAAACTCTCAGTTTTCAAAGGCCAATCGCTTTCCAAAAAGGTTTTTCCTAATATTTTCCTTAATAAATATTGGTGGCGGCTTCATTGTCTTAGGAAAAGTTGTGAACGAGGAAGGTTCTCCCTCGGGGACTTTTTCGGGCGCAACACAAACCCAGAATTATCTTAGTAAAAATTTTAATTAGTTAGCACAAATGTCCCACCGGGCGTGCCATTTTGTTTACTATGATTTTTAGTAAACACCGCTAGTTTCACTACACGTGTTACTTGCGAGATCAACTAGGAATCTCAGGCCATTTGTGATCAAATTTTACTAAGAAATACGATAAAGTGCAAGAATTTGTAAATGCGGGAAGAGGAATCAAATGCAGTAAATTGCAGTAATTGTAAATGAAGAAGATGACAAAGTGCAGAAATCTAAAAGAAATGAAAACAATTATATAAAGAAATGGTACGCAGAATCATACATGAATTCCTGTTAACTGTTTTCTCTGTTTGCGGAAATAGAGTGTTTTAGGAAATGTGTGTAATGAAATTTGCGAACCCCTTCTTCTCTCTACAGAACCCCTATTTATAATACAAATAAGACTATAACCGCTCGGCGGTTTTCTAAAACAAGATAAGGCAGAGTAACTGCTATTTCGACGTGCTTCTACTTCGATTGTCTAACTGCTCTTTCTTTTCGACCAAGGAATCAATGTCCCTTTTGACAGATCTCCATAGCTTTGCTTGTTTCGCTGTTTATAATCTTCTCTCTGTCGAAGTGTGGCCTCTTTTTCCAAATTCACTAAGTTATGCATTAGGCTGCTTTCCCTTGGTTACTACCTCTTGAAGTCGAAATTCTATCTTGGTGTCGAAGACCTGTTTTCTTTCTGAAATTATTAAGTCAAAACCTTTTGACTGCATTTAACATTAGCCTGTCGAAAATGCAGGCTAAGACATGGATGACTTAGTTATTTCGGTATACAGCCCGTAGTTGTTTCATTGCAATATAAATACAAGAGAATAATGTAATATTATTTGGCGGCGAGTGAAATACACGATAGGTTTTCTAACAGAACAAGTATATACAAACACCAAAATGAACAATGCTCTGCTCACTAAATCTTGAAAATTCAGTTCAAGACCAAAGGAAAACAGCTTTTCACCCCTTCCTCTTCACCATAGGAAGATGTCATGTCATGTCATGTCATGCCTATGAGACGAATAACTCACGAATTGAACACATTGAAGGAGTGTTATGCAGATACAAACAATGTTCAAATTAGCCCTTCCTGTCATGGTTGTGCCAAAATGGTTCCTCTGTTAGCATCGGATTCATCAACCACCGACTGCACACCACAATACATAGAAGGAGACTCAAATCCTTCAACCATTTCCATCAACATGGACTGCAACTCCTCCAAATTGTATTCCTTCTCCTACAAAATCATAATTGATAATGAGTTCTTATCCTTTTCACCAAATTCTTATAATTCCAAAATCCGTTGTAGAAGGTGGTCAAGAACCATACCTCTTTCCTAACTTGAGCCATAAGGGACACCATTTCTCTCACAAAATCAGAAAATCCCTAAAAATACAAAGTCTTTTCAGCACCATATATAACACACAACAATAGAAGAAACAAATTTGAAAATCTCTGATGCACGCACCTCATCTTCTTCCTCTTGTGGATCATACATGCCTGCATCGTACATCGTTCTTTTCTTGGGGTCAGATAACACTGCTCGATCGCCAAAAAAGATAACAAGTTCAATAACGCAAAAGGGAAATGTTGAAACAAAAACCACAAGCCTTGAAAGAACCATGCATAAAAATACAATACCTGAATAGGCTTCTTGAATTTGTTGGAATTTATGCTTGGCTTCACCAAGTAAAGAAGGCGTTCTTGTCCACCTATCTGGATGCCATTGCTGCAGCATTTCAACACTTACATCAGTACCTCACATTTCGATGGAAATGAAAGCATAGAGATAAGAGAATGAACCAACCCATACCATAGCAAGCTTTCTGTAAGCACGTCTTATGTCGTCCAAGGAAGAATCTGAACTAACACCAAGAACACTGTAATAACTAGATGACCACCCTTCTCTATAATCATCCATTGTCGTGGATCAATTACAATACATGCACCAGAAACAACCAAATCTTACTATCTAAAAAGGAAAATAACTTGTTCTGTTGTCTTGAAAGCGAACGGGAGAATGATGGAAGTTGTGGCTGGTATTTATTATGAGTTAGTTAAAGGCGGTTTAGGAAATGAATACTCTAGAAGTTTAGAAAAAATATCTGTGAAAAGACAGAAAAATCTTGAGAAGATGAGATGGATGGGCGACCACGGAACATGCTGAAATGCCAAACCGGCCTGGAATGTTCTTGAAGATATTTGTATGGTTGCGTTGCGTGGGGAGTAGATATTTTGTTTGTAAATAATACACGTGGTGGTTTATTGGGTTCATATGTTTTTTGGGACTACTACAATTTTTGTCAATTACTCATCTTCTGTGCGCGCTTCTCTTGCTAAATTTATCCCCTACTTCTCTTTGTGCCTAGGTTGGGACTAAGGGTTGACCTAATGAAACTAAGGGTTGACGCCAATGGGAGGGCTTGAAGGGGAGGCCGAGCCGAGGGAGGAGAGACCGCGAGGGAGGAGGGAGTGAGAGACTGTAGAGGATAGGATTAATAATTTGTTTTTTAATTTAATTCAAGGGATAGGCTTATTTGTTTGTTTTGTGTTGTTAATTATTAACAACACAAAACAATTAAATTATTAAATAATTTAATTTAATTTAAGGGATATGCTTATTTCTCCCTCTCCGTTTTTATCTCCGTCGCGTCTCCGCCATGACTCCGCCGTTTCGCCGCTTCTTCACCTCTTCTCCACTGCAACCTTCTTTCACTCAGGTAATTTATACTGATTTATTCTTTAATTTGTCCCTAATTTGACTGATTGCAAAAACCCCAATTTAATTTGAAAGGAAACCCTATTCTTGTTAGTCAAAATTGGAATTTAACCATGATAGCTTGAGTAAACATTTGGCTCCCATTCAGCTTGGCCTTTGATATCCGTAGAAATTTTAGGTTTTTAAAAAATATAAAGAATGAATTTATTTATGTTTGCATTTTTGTACTCGGCTTCTATTTGAATCTGAATGTTATGTGTCTGTAATGCTAATGTGATTGATTGTGATGTCGGACAGGTATAATGTCGGACACTAGTTATTCAAAATCCGGAACGGTGGGTAATAGTAATATGGTTTTAGGTTTATCTTATTCTCTAGTTGTTGCCATTTACCAAAAAATATACATCCCACTGAGCCTTTTGTCTTTCGTGATGTTGTTGTAGGTGCGTTTGCGACACAAGTGTACAACAAAATATATCGGCAAAGTTAATGAAAATCTTACAAAATGTCAAAAGGAAAGGATTGATGGTACGCCTTTTAAATGGTTAATGTTTTTACCGGGCAAAATAAACATATCTGGAATTTTGTTGGAAGAATTATGTAGACGTTGGGATGAAAAAAGAGGGGGGTTTAGAATACAGAATAGGATAGTTGATTTTAGTCCTTTAGATGTGTGTTATGCCGTAGGACTTGGCATAGTTGGAGAAGAAGTCCATTTTGAGGATGACATTACTTCATATACTCTCACTTTACTTGAAGGAACAAATATGACTTTATCCGCAATTTATGAAAAACTGATGACGCTTTCCGGCGACGAGAATGTGGATGATTTTTGTAGACTGTATATACTGTATTGAAGAACAGTCAAGTGAACCGGCTCCCGAACCACAACATGTTGAGCAGCTAAACATCCAAAGAGAGGTACTTCATCATGACCATGATGAGTCAAATATGCAGACTCGATGAAGGAAGAATCCAAGAAATATCCGAGATAGTGCAGCAATGCGAACACCATATCAGCCTCTCCACAGGGGGAAAAAGAATTAGGCGGTGTAGAGGAAATGACAGATTTTATATGACTCTAAAATCAGTTTTTTTTGAAACCATTATGCCATCATATGACTGTATTCTAATGTTGTTGTTGTAATTAGACATATACGTATCTTTCAAAGTTGTTCTAATTAAAGATATTTGTAGTCTAATGTTGTATGATATATCTTTATTCTTGATGGGAGTGTCATTTTACCATGAAGTTTCATATAGTGATCTTCAATGCAATATAGAACGAATACTTACTACATACGGGAAAAAAAACTAAAACGGCCTTCGTGAGGAATACAACCATAACAGGGTAATGTTGTGTTATTATTCGTTAGATAAGTCCCCATCTGTACAATACTCCGGGTAATTTTGTAAGTCCATTTCGTCGGGAATGGTTCGTGCCCAATCATGTCTTCTACATGCAGCGTGTACAAGTTGGTGCCTGTTAATTCGAATTTGCATCTGGTTATTTTCGTGCCTAACCATGTTAACTGCCTTTTCTAGAGACTCATCGTTGTCTTCAGTGACTTCAAGTGATTTTTGCTTTGGTGCCTTAATACAGCATTGCCGTAGCTCTTGTCTCATCCTTATAGACTCCTCAAGACGATATTCCCACTCTCTACGATACTCATTCATGTTTAATATTGAGTATCGGTCTTGGGGGCACAAACTATATTGAAACAAGCCTCGCTCTAATACCCATACTCGACCCATACTTTCTAGTATTTCGTGTGGTCTATATGTTGTTCCAATAAAATTTGAATAGAAGGAAAATTCGAAGTAATCCATGTCAGTTGCGCTTTTTATCCTACACAACAAGTACATATTAGAATAAGAACAACAGAGGTTACGAAATAAATATACAAACTAAGGAGTTTACCAAGTGCCCGTACCTTAACTGAAGATGAAACCAAATATAGCACAAGACATTTATTATTTATACTACTTTGGGAGATACATTGACATATGAAGGTTCAGAGTACCCTGATTTGGTGTCCTATGTGAACACACAGTCATATGTCATAATGGTTTTGGACTAAAGAGGGTTGGCTATTGTGTTAAAAAAGTTGGTGAATTGCATGGCTACCTTGGTCATTGGTCTTGGCTACTCAAATAAAAGGACATGGCCTAACCCCTATGCGAATAAATGCCATATGAAGGTTCAGAGTACCCTTATTTGGTGCCCCATGTGAACACACAGTCATATGTCATAATTGCTTTGGACTAACGAGGGTTGGCTATTGTGTTAAAAGAGTTGGTGAATTGCTTGGTTACTTTGGTCATTGGTCTTGGCTACTCAAATAAAAGGACATGGCCTAACCCCTATGCGAATAAATGCCATATGAAGGTTCAGAGTACCCTTATTTGGTGCCCCATGTGAACACACAGTCATATGTCATAATTGCTTTGGACTAACGGGGGTTGGCTATTGTGTTAAAAAAGTTGGTGAATTGCTTGGTTACTTTGGTCATTGGTCTTGGCTACTCAAATAAAAGGACATGGCCTAACTCCTATGCGAATAAATGCCATATGAAGGTTCAGAGTACCCTTATTTGGTGCCCCATGTGAACACACAGTCATATCTCATAATTGTTTTGGACTAACGGGGGTTGGCTATTGTGTTAAAAAAGTTGGTGAATTGCTTGGTTACTTTGGTCATTGGTCTTGGCTACTCAAATAAAAGGACATGGCCTAACCCCTATGCGAATAAATGCCATATGAAGGTTCAGAGTACCCTTATTTGGTGCCCCATGTGAACACACAGTCATATGTCATAATTGTTTTGGACTAACGTGGGTTGGCTATTGTGTTTAAAAAGTTGGTGAATTGCTTGGTTACTTTGGTCATTGGTCTTGGCTACTCAAATAAAAGGACATGGCCTAACCCCTATGCGAATAAATGCCATATGAAGGTTCAGAGTACCCTTATTTGGTGCCCCATGTGAACACACAGTCATATGTCATAATTGTTTTGGACTAAGGAGGCTTGGCTATTGTGTTTAAAAAGTTGGTGAATTGCTTGGCTACGTTGGTCATTGGTCATTGGTCAATGGTCATTGGTGAATAGCTTGGCTATAATCTTTCTTTATATACAGAACAGGTGGTCTTCTTTGAACCCACGATATTTCTTTTATCAATTTGATCAAATTGCCTACATAATGAAAGATTATAGAGACCTATTACTTCAACTAGATTGGTGTTATGAGAACACAGATAATACGCTCGCAGGAAAAAAGCCATTAAAAAGGAATGGCGCCTCCGATTTCGAGAGTCTGTTTCTCTTCAATCAGACTTAAGAGAGTTGGAGGCACCAATTCCGGATTTAAAAGCGGCAGAGATGTGGCAACATGCACAGCATAAATACGTTGAAATGCAGAAAGCCTTAAATCGCCTTAGGATTGAGAATAACATTATGGCAATAAGGAGAGTACGATTTGGGATGCTCCATGTATGCAAAACATTTCTACACGCCAATAGTCATCGTATGTCTCAAGCAGAGGAAGAAAACATACTTTGCGCAGATGAGTACTTATCAAATACCGATGAAGAGTGAACTTCAACGTTAAGTGTATGTGGTCGTCCCCAACGACGTTTAAACTTCCTTTGTATTTTGTTGTACTATATCATGTTGTGGTAAGAAAATATTTTTATCCCAGTCTTAACAATTGGTTGTTTTTAACACTGATATAGTTAATTTAAGAAAAACTGATAATTGGTATTAAACTTTAATTATTGTTGAGAACTCCATAATAACACTCCTACGTTCAAAGACATCTGAAAAAAAATAAGAAATGGCGAACTACAATACGTTCAGCATAGTAAACTAATTGTATGACCTTCACTGTGGTTCCCGGAACAACTCCATGATCTCTTCTACGGACCTCCTAACTGGTGGGTCAACTGAAGGAGCCAGTGTCGTGCGAATACACAACTCGATTGGGAAATCACTATAATTGTGTCTGCAGTGGTGCGAGATAATACTACGAACATGGTTAGTTGTTAGTACGTCATACATGGACCACATACACCTTCCTTCTCGATCATATCGAGGATAACGGTGCTTGATAGTACTGATCACGTGTTCTTCGAGCCTCAATTTATGGTGAATCTTTTGCTTCAACTCCTCAAAAGTTATATTGTGTTGAAGCCTTAGTGGTTTAGGTGGGTTTGCATCAAAAGCAACAAACTTGACTCCATCCCTTGCATTAACTATTCCGCACCTGTAGTATATATAAGACAGCACTGACCCCGGTGGCCAAGGAGATAACTCATTTTCACGCTCAATATCAATACGTCTATCAAATTTAGCACTCAACTCTATTGGACCTTTAGAGCGAAAGGACATATATTGTACTAACATATTTTGTATGCATAAATCAGTTATAATCTCCATGTTCACATACTCAACACTCCCATAAGCTGGCTCTGGACGTCGATAGAAGATTGAACGCAATATCCTTGACTCATCTCCACCCTTTTGTTGAATTATGGTTTTCAGTTCTTCAAAGCTCATGTCATCCTTGATCCTGATGGACTTCATCTTATGACTTTCAAACTTTACTCCATTAATCAAGTCTTTATGTTCCCCATCAATATAAACAATGCCCAACTTTGTGCCAATTTGGAATTGTGTTACCTGAGAAAGGGGCATCGGTCCACTTCTGCTTGTAGGTTATATATGATTTTGAAGTTGTGTTTGTTTGCCAAGAAATAAGTGTGTTATGCTAGTATTTATATATGTCTCAATTACTCGTGCCCTCACGTGGGACCCTAAATTAGGGGAATGGGACCCTTATTAGAGAATGCATACCCCTGTGCGAATATCTGACTTATCAATGTTCAGAGTACCGTTATTTGGTGTCCCATGTGAACACACAGTCATATGTCATAATGGTTTTGGACTACGGTGGGTTGGCTATTGTGTTAAAAAAGTTGGTGAATTGCTTGGCTACCTTGGTCATTGGTCTTGGCAACTCAAATGAAAGGACATGACCTAACCCCTATGCGAATATATGACATATCAAGGTTTAGAGTACCGTTATTTGGTGTCCCATGTATCCACAAAGTGATATGTCTTAATGGTTTTCGACTAAGGAGGGTTGGCTATCGTGTTAAAAAAGTTGGTGAATTGTTTGGCTACCTTGGTCATTGGTCATTGATCATTGTTCAATCTGTTTTATCTTTCATTTTTTTCAGTAGAGAGCACACATTCATAGTAAAGTCTATAATCTTAGCTACATGGAGAATTACACATTATGCATTCATAACTTTTTAGAGACATTAATAATCAAACAGAATGCACATTATGCATTGATAAATTTTTAGAGACAGCATTCTGCAATGCTCAGCTGGGTGAAATTTTTGACCATAACAAACGAGCCTATGTCAACAGAAGTTCAACTGCTTAATAAAATCTCATCATTCAATATAAAATTTACGAAAACATTCAAAATCAATTGATACCGAAGGAGCATTTGATACATAATCTTTGAGAAAATATCAATTACAGTTAATTAATGTACAATTCATACTTCTGCATAACAATTTATACTTCTGCCAAAATCATAATTTATATACAATTTTGCTTTCATGAAAACTTCTGCCAAAATAACAATTTATACTCTTTCCCCATTTCCACATCAGGGAAGGACCTGTCCAACCATATCAGAATTTGCTTCAACAGCTCCATAGAGGCAGTGACCATCAGGCTTTATTTCTATGTTCCCTGTCGACTTCTTGTTGAGCTTTTTTGTCGCGCCTCTGTTTGCCTTTGCTGACTTTTGTATTCTCAGGTTGACTACTAACAGATACTCCACTTCTGCTAATACATCAAATGTTCCGGAACATTCACGTCTGCCAATACCTTTTCTTTAAATGTATTTCTTTCATCAAGTACCCATTTCAAGACATACTCTCGACGAAATTTAAGTACATCCTCCTAAACAAATGTTTTTTTTCGTTAATACCAATTCACTAAAACTCTAACATTTTTAATTCAAAAACAAAATAGAAAACAAATTATCATTTACCTCCGAGTAGTAAGGCATTGTATTTTCACCATTCCACAATTCCAAGTATTTTAACACATATATTCCACAGTCATGGCTGTATCGACAAACAAGATGCATTTCAGAACATAAAAATAAAGAGAATCAAAACCAACTAACAAATGAAACATTTATAGAAGAAATCAATTAAATGACTTACCAATTATGTTGTTTGGGCAAATTTTCATAATGGATCTTCACAGCATTCTTAACAACTTCCCTTTGAACAATGATACTCAGCAACTCTTCAAAACGGGAGCACTAAAAAATCACAATTATTTAAATTGTCAATTTATTTGGAAGGCCTGAAAAGTGTTAAATGAAAATGATACCTGAAAATCAAAAATTGTTATCGTAACACAATACCATTGCCAAATCAAGCAAATACCAATTCTCATCCCTTTCGTGTTCCAATGAGTCCAACACATACATATTCCTTTCGTCTTTGTTTAGCACGTAGCACACCCAATGCTCATTAAACACGGCTGGTGCAAAAATCTAAAAAATATATACAAGTTAATTAGGTAATTTTCATAATTTTAACATGTACAACAATGGGACCCAAAGAACTCCAAATACACGCTTACCAAATTGGAAGATCGTAAGTGATAAATGGGTTTTCCCGGGAACTTGTGAAATTGGCAATAATCTTTCAAAGTCCAACGCTTTTGGGTCCCATTTTGGAACATTGGTATATCACGAATAACTTTCTCTTACATTATAAATCACTACGCTCAGTCAAACTGTATTAACAAAATGTTCCCTAAATGAAATGGCTTCAATAAAAGAGTTTTAGATTTCCTCACAGCAAAGAATGAATTAAATACGAAACGGCTGACAACACCCGTTCTATTAATTTCTTCTTCCATCATCCAAAGCGTAGTAAATGCAAACACCTGGAAAAAATGAACACACATAAAATACTAGTTCATAAAAATAATTAAAAAATCAAATAAAATAAAATAACAACTCAGATTCAATAAAGGGTGTTACTACTTACAAAGTTGTCAACCCAACTCCTGGAACTAAAGGTTGTGAGGCTAGATCTTGTAAGAATATTGCCCTTGAAGTCAACCAAAGTACTGCATAAATTAGACGAAGCATTGTCAATAAATGTACTTATTCAGAAGTCAAATTATCAAAAGGATTAACACTTACTCGTCCCGCGTTGACGTTGTGACTCGGCGGGTGCAAAATCGATACAAATCAACCAACGATTTGTTCAATTCACTCCGGTTTCCAACAATATCTTTGCTACCATCAGCTTTTGTAGCAACTTTCAATTCATCCTCAATCATTGACAGCCTCATCCCAATGTCCTTTTGTTTTTTTGATAATCTTTTCTTTTGGGATGAGCAACCCCTTTGGAAGTTTTCAATGACTTCAATGACAACTTCATTTGTACAATCTTCATCATTTAAAGGTAAATCCTCAACAACCTAATAACAAAAATATAAAATAAAACATTATAAATCACCAGCTTTTACAACAACCATAGGAAATCATTTATTAAATAACCTTTTCTAACCTTTTCCGGATCGAATATTTTTGTAACTAAACACTTGCCCGACCCTACATCAATCCAATCTAAAAGACGGGGAAAACGCGTCTTTTTTGAACTATCCCGCAATGATAGGTGGTCAACCGTCCAAATCTACATCATCACCGATTCACCATATAGTTCAATAGTCAAAATTTAATACTCAGTAATAAAAACTTTAAACTAATGTAACTTTTTAGTTGTACCTGTAGTAATTCTGCACAGCCTGCAATATAGAACGAATCTTTGTTCTTCCCTTCATTTAAACGAGGAGCGACACGGTCTAGGCTAGAAACTAATACCCTATAAACTTCACCACCCCAATTGTATTTACAAAGGCTACCTAAATCATTTAATAGCCTAAATGGTAGGGTATGGACATCTGTGGTAGTTTTTGGAAAGTATAAGGTTTTGAAAGCAAAAAGAATGTACAACCTACAAAAATCCTCTACATCATTATCATCGGTCAACTCTCCCATTTTCTCAACTATGGTTGACATTGTAATCACCCCCCCCCCCCCATTGAACAAATCTTTTACTCTAGATTCATTCCCATCATCAACATGAACGGGCTCTCCAACAATGCGAAGCCCCAACCCAACACAAACATCTAAGGTCGTGAAGGAAATAATCCTATTCCCAACCCGGATACCATGACTGTGTATATCCCACCTATGCACTAACTCTTTAAGTAAGACACAAGAAATCTTGTTTCTTTTCTCAAGATCAATGACGGATTTAAAAGGTGTCATTCGAAGACATTTTTTTTGTTTTGGAGTCAAACATGCATTCATCTTCACTAAACATTCAGTATTCACAACGTGCCTCAGTCTTCCCATGATGTACAGGGATCTGTATAAATGCAATAAAATGTTACAAAGGGGAATAGACAAATTTTCACAAAACAGGAAGTCTAACACTTGAAAAAATGTTGGTGAATTATACAAACGAGAAGTCTAACACTTGAAAAACATCATGATTTCAATTTTAGAACAGACCTACATAACACAATCAAAATAAATCCCACACTTTTTGAAACATAACCAAACAATAGAGACCCAGCCATGACAGTGATACGTGACGACGGCGGTGACGACGGCGATACGAGATAGATTTATATCACAATCAATCACATTAGCATTACAAGACACATAACATTCAGATTGAAATAGAAGCTGAGTACAAAAATGCAAACATAAATAAATTCATTCTTTTAAATTTTTAAAAACCTAAAATTTCTACGGATATCAAAGGCCAAGCTGAATGGGAGCCAAATGTTTACTCTAGCTATCATGGTAAAATTCCAATTTTGACTAACAACAATAGGGTTTCCTTTCAAATTAAATTGGGGTTTTTGCAATCAGTCAAATTAGGGACAAATTAAGGAATAAATCAGTATCCATTACCTGAGTGGAAGAAGATTGCAGTGGAGAAGCGGTTAAACGGCAGAGTCACGGCGGAGACACGACGGAGATAAAAACGGAGAGGAATAGAGCAGAGGAGACGCGCGATTGGAGGGAGACACACACGCTACCTTCGTGAATGGCGGCGGAGGGCGGTGAGCGCTTGAACGGGAGAGCAAGGCGAAGGAGGAGAGACCGCGAGGGAGAAGGGAGTGCGACGGAGTGACAGCGACAGAGGAGGGAGTGCGAGGGAGTGAGAGCGAGAGAGGAGGGAGTGAGGGGGCTTCTGTTTTTTTTTTCCAATTAAATCAGCTGGTCCCACAACCGTATTTCCATTGTATCATACGTATTTTGTATTTTTGGCTATATTTTGGCTACCATTTTTGGCTGAATAGCATTATTCGATTATTATTGATGATCGATAAAGCACTAATAGAGAGATTTCCTGTATTTGAAATGCAGACCCCTTGCGTCAAGTCTGTAACATGGTTATATCAATGTTTTCAATGTTTTAATTACAATTATATAAGAGACTCTATTGCCACAACTTATGACTTATGAGTCATGATTTAAAACACGAGTATATAGACCTAATCAACTTGACAAGTTAACACTTATTAACTTGTAAATAAGAAGTTCACCCACTTATAACCATTAATTAGATTGTATAACTCTCCAAATAAGAATTTCAACAATGATTCAATTGAATTGGCTTGTTTAAATCGAGCACTTAATTAACTTGGGTCACTTTGTGGTTCAAACTAGTCTAAACTTAGATTCAAAAATACCTTAATTAGCGTATGTTTGGATACGCGTTTGTTTTCAAAAATACCTTAATTAGCGTATGTTTGGATACGCGTTTGTTTGGCCTGACGCACATCTACCCTCTATTTCACTATGGTTTTCTATGACAAAAGAGAAGCTCCAAAAGATAGCTTCTGCCGGATGTGGCTCTAATCATGCGGCGACGATGATGCAATCGCTCCCCCAACACACACTTAGTGTTTTAGGCTAGACTCTTTAATTATTAGCAAAAAATAATTGGGTCACTCTGACTTAGCTTGATTGGCTCATTATCCTAGATTCGGACGGCTTTTTATGCATTTTTTTAGAAAATAAAATACTTTACTTGTAAAATGGTTTAACTTAGCCAAACTCATGTCGATATTTTTGGGTTGGGCTACACTGCAAAATGCATGATCTAATGAAACTAAGGGTTGACCCCAGTGGCGGAGCTTGCCCAAAATATTGGGTGGTGCCGCAACTACTAACTAAAATATTATAATTTAATCTCAAAAAAAATATATTATAATTTAAATTAACAAGAGAAAAATATAATTTTATCAAAGATTCTACCACACCCTTCATTATTTAATAATATCTCTTTCATAACTCTACTAATTTATCTTCCCAATCTCATTAATCAAGGTTAATTTGGTAAATTAACTCAATTTCTCTACTAAAAAAGAAATTTTATTTTTTCTGGGGGTACCATGGTATCCCTCCGCTCCCACCATGCTCCGCTACTGACCCAAAACGACGTCGTTTTGGGGTAGAAGTATAATAAAAAAAATCTTTTTTTCCTGGGGGGTACCACGGCTCCCTCCCGCCCCTATAATGCTCCGCCACTGGTTGACCCAATCCGACCCATTTTTGTAATTTGGTATCATGGGTCAGACGACTCAATTTGACACCTCTAATTAGTGTTATGCCATGTAAACGAGTAAAATCAATATGATTGGAATTCTAGCGGCAATTTAAATATATGTCTGGGTTAGAAGAGGTTAGTAACACACTCTTGAACACTTTTTTTTCAACATACTCTTTTTTATTGGTTAAAAATCATGTGTGTCACTAAATTTACGTGGAACCCACTGTTAGCCTGTATTTTCGACAGGCTAAAATTAAATGCAGTCAACAAGGTTTGACTTAACAGATTCAAGAAGAAGAACTACTATTTCGGCAGCAAGAAGAGGTATACTGGAAAATCAGCATAGTTCATAACTTAGCGAAAAGTTGGAAAGCTGAAGCCAGTGGTTCGACAGAGATGAGAGTAATAGCCAGATAGCAAGCCAAATCAAAGGGCGTTGTCGAATGGGATAGCAGCAGCATGATCGAAAGAAAGGAGCAGTTACCTAGTCGAAGCGCCTAGCAGTTATCTTATTTTTAAACTGCTGTGTAGTTTTTGTTTTACTCTTTTAGTATAAATAGGAGTTTCTTTTCATAGAATAGGGTCGCGAATCATTTCTACAAAGTTCTGAAAATACTCCTACTTCCGCATATCAGAGAAAAGCGAGTCAATCACGAACAATGTATGATCCTGCGTACCAACTTTAAATTCATGCAATGTACTTATCATTCCTTTAAGATTCCTCAATTTACTTGCTTTTAATTTTCTTTTCTTTATTTCTTTACGATTCCTGCACTTTACTGCACTCAATCTTTTTTTTTCTTTATTTGTTTAAGTTTCTGCAAACTCTACGTTTCAGCACTTCTTCTTAAACACTTCTTTTTTTTGTTATCGTTTTTCTTTCATTAAACGGTTATCACCATCACTTTCAAACCTTAAATCACTTTCAACAAAAAATTTTAACACAAATGTTCTAAGATGTTTCTAGTTGGTCTCGCAAGCAACACGTGTGTGTAACTAGCGGTGTTTACCAAAAACCACGGTAAACAAATTGGCACGCCCAGTGGAACGTTTGTGCTAAGTTTTTAAAGCTTTTTGTTGAAAAATTCTGGGTTCGTTATCAAACCCAAAACCAGTGTTTTGTATTGTGTATGCGTTTAAGAAGTCGTAAAAACGTTGCAGAAATGCCTCGTTCTAACATGAATACTGCTTCCACATCAAATGCACCTTCCCAAGCAGCAGTTGATGATACCAACGCTGCAAGTATTTCAGGAGTAACCGCCCCTGTATCTTTCCCAGGAGTAACTGCTCATGTATCTTCTCCAACCATAGCGGGAGTAACCGCTCCACTACCTTCTTCGACAGTTATGGGCGTAACTGCTGTAACCGCTCCTACCATTAACCCTGTGTCGAATATGATGGTCCCTGTACCACCAATTTTAAATTAGACTAGTCCCTTAATGGCAAACTCCATGATTGGAAATATGCCGTTTAATTTTCCCATGAATGGTAGAAATTATTCCATATGGCATGCCAACAGCCATGATGGTAGGGCTTCAAACAAACGCATCTACGTATGCAGAAAACATAGCCTCAAGCTTTTCGCCTATACATAATTCCCCAGAAAATATTTATAGTCGAAATGCACAATCTTCGATAACCACATCGTCTTTATTGGCACTAAGACAGCAAATGGATGATAGTAATCATGACATGGTTAACATGCTGACACAACAGATAGGCACTGTCTTTAATCCTTTGATTCAAAACACAAACGATAGTTACCAAATGTTAGCAACCCAAATGGGTCGAATTGCTGATTTCTTCGGCACTCCACCAGTACATAATCAGCTTATTCCCCAAATGCAAAATGTCAGGCCTATTGATGTACCTGTCGAAAGGCCCAACAATGCAATCCCCATGAACCAGGTACAACAATTTGTTGTCGAAGATCCTGTCCCTGAAATGGTGCTAGTAAATAGGAACCAAAATGCTGACGAAGTAGTCAGGCAAGTCCAACAAAATAACTTTGGGCTTCAAAATAATTTGGCTAATCTTGTCGAAACCATACTAGCCCAAAATGGCTTAAATGTAGGCCTCCATAGGCCCAACTTCGTGTCACCTTTGTCGGAGTATATCTTACAAACTGAGTTGCCAAGAGGATGGAAACTTCCTAAATTCACCAAATTTGCTGGTGAAACTAACGAATCCACTGTCGAACACGTTGCCCGTTACTTAACTGAGGCAGGATACTTGGTGCACAATGAGAACCTAAGGCTAAAATACTTCCCCAATTCTCTAACTAAAAACGCCTTTACTTGGTTCACCACTCTACCCCCACATTCCATATTTAACTGGGGGCAATTAGAGAAAGCTTTCCATGAACAATTCTACATGGGGCATGCGAAGATTAGCCTTAAAGAATTGGCTAGTGTTCGACGCAATGTGCCAGAGTCTATTGATGAATATCTCAATAGATTTTGACTACTTAAGGCAAGGTGCTTTACTCAAGTGCCTGAACATGAGTTAGTCGAAATGGCTACTGGTGGCCTAGACTACACTATTAGAAAGAAGCTAGACACTCTGCACTTAAGAGACATGGCACAATTGGCCGATAGGGTTCGACAAGTCGAAAGACTCAAAGCAGAGAAGGTTTCGACAAATAGATTTAATAATAAAAAATAAAAAGTGGCATTCGTCAATGTTGATAATAATAGCCAAGAATTCGACGTATCATATGAGGATGTCGAAGAGGAGGTTAACGTTGCAGAATTAAAATCTGGACCTCCATATACATGTAAATTATTAAATCCTTCTGATGGGAAAAATCCTGTCGAACCAAAAAATGATAAATTTGTTGCAAAAACATACACCTTTGATGTCACAAAATGTGACCAAATATTTGATCTTTTGGTGACTGATGGTTACATTTTAGTGCCTAAGGGTCTAAAAATACCATCATTAGAACAACAAAAGAAAAGAGGTTATTGCAAATATCACAATTTTTTGGGTCATAATACCTCTCGATGTGTACTTTTCAGGGATTCTAGTTCAAAAGGAACTAAATGAAGGAAGGCTGAAGTTTGACGACAAGTCGAAACCTCCGATGCAAATTGACAACAACCCTTTGCCAATAGTAGAGGCGAATTACGCTGAAGTCGACATTCTTATTGTCGAAACCAGCCAAATTGCTGCTAGAACCAACAATGTGTCTAAGAGTGCTGAAATTCCTGAGGCAAATATCAAAATGGTCACCAAAGACCAGTATGATGAGAAAATGCAGGTGGTGTACCCACAAGCTGAGGAGGAACTTATTGATTTCCTCAACAGGTGCAAAATCAATAACACTGAGGTAATGTTGTGCCCACGGTGCAGTTCGGTGTTCGACAATGAGGCTGCCAGAAGCCTTGAAAATTTTACTCCTCAATCAAAGAGGAAAAGCAAGTGGGTCGATAATAGGCCCAAGTTCAGCTTTAATCCAGGGGGTGTACCATACAAAGTCACACCTTCGACAAAGCAACCTCCAAGGGCTCAAATGAAGACATTTGTCCATCTGCAAAAAAACCCTGTCGAAAGATGGGTATACTCAGGAGGTAAAGAAACAGGATACTACCCAAAAATGGCAAAAGGAAGCTCCAGTGCCATAAACCAAAATAAGGCACCTGATTCCAATATGCCTACAACAACAATTACAAGGGTAAAAACCCAATGACATGGACACAATGGCGAAGATATCAACGCCAGATGAAAATTGCTGCTGCAGAGAGAAGCAGAAACCCGAACACAAATAAGGGAAAGCAATTAGCTTCTCATGTCGAAGTTCCAAGAAAGACTGCAAAGGAGAGGATATTCCCTCCACTTTCAGTCATCAAAAAAGGCCTCGATCCTGAAGAAGACCTGAACTTAGACGACGAAGAAATGGATTCCGAATTCTCAGATTCAGAACCAGATTTCGACGTTATATGTGTCGTTTCAATTCTTCCGATTGAATTCGACGTGGTGTCAGAAGTAAATGAGGTCGAGAAGGACTTCGATGAAGACATGGCTAAACACAAGCCAATTTGTTATTATGTGTTAAATAATGGCTGCATGGAAGAGCAGAGTGCTGTCTTCGAAAGACCAGATAGGGGGATGAAATACCACCTCAAGCCACTGTTCATTCAAGCCAAAGTCAACAATGTGGGCGTCAACAAAGTGTTGGTTGATGGAGGCGCTGCAGTTAACCTAATGCCTCAACATATGCTAGCGAAGATTGGCAAGTCAGACACTGATCTGAGGCCACATAATATAGTTCTCACTAACTATGAAGGCAAATCTGGCTACTCACTCGGAGCCATAGAAGTTGAGTTGGTGGTAGGAAGCGTAAAAAGACTAACCATGTTCATGGTTATCCCTACCAAAGCAAACTTTAACTTATTGCTGGGTAGAGAATGGATACATGGAGTGGGGGCAGTTCCTTCGACACTCCATCAAAGAATCTCCATTTGGAGAGAAGACGGCTTGGTCGAAAACGTGGAAGGAGACCAAAGTTATTTTTTGGCTGAGGTCGACCACATCACCAAGCAAACCTTCGACAAGTAGTTGGCGAATATTGCGCCATGCACACCTTCTGACAATGCATATGTCCCTCAGGACAATGTCTATGCATCATTAGATCTCCACCCTACTCACAGTTTTATTTGGGAAAGGGAGGTGATTGGTGAATCAAGCTGCCCAAGAGGCTTCTGCAAGCCTACAGGGTGGGATGGTCCCTAGACATTGATGATGTCTAAACCCACTGCATGGGATCGAATCACGGCCTACGTGGCCGAGAAGAAAGAAAATGCGGCTTTAGAAGCCGAATTGCAACAAAAGATGGTTAATCAAACCAATGAAGTTAACATTGAAGACAATATGGTCGAAGGCCAAAGGCTCGACTGCATCTATGATGATGAGCCTTTAGGTTTTGAAAAAGACCCAATGGGTTCGACCAAGAAGATTCAAGTTCAAGACCCCCTAGAGGAAGTCGACTTAGGAGATGGCCCCATAAAAAGGCCAACGTTTATCAGTGCTAAAATCGACAAAGGTTTGAGAGATCGAACCATAGAGCTATTGAAAGAATACAAAGATTGCTTCGCCTGGGATTACAACGAAATGCCTGGACTGCGTCGAGAAGTAGTTGAATTAAAGCTGCCCATTCGACCAGATAGGAAACCAGTGAATCAAACACCAAGAAGATTTGCACCGCAGATTCGGTCGAAGATAAAAGAAGAAATCGAAAGACTACTCAAAAGCAACTTCATCAGAACTGCCAGGTATGTTGATTGGTTAGCTAATATTGTTCCTGTCATTAAGAAAAATGGAACACTAAGAGTCTGCATAGACTTTAGAGATTTAAATAATGCTACACCCAAAGATCAATATCCTATGCCTGTGGCAGAAATGCTAGTTGATTCGGCAGCAGGATTTGAGTACCTAAGTATGCTAGATGGGTATTCAGGGTATAATCAAATTTTTATTGCCGAAGAAGATGTGTCGAAAACAGCATTTCGTTGCCCAGGGGCCTTAGGCGTTTATGAATGGGTAGTAATGCCTTTTGGCCTAAAAAATGCTGGTGCAACATACCAGAGGGCAATGAATTCTATGTTTCATGATTTTATAGAAAATTTTATGCAAGTGTACATAGATGATATTGTTGTTAAATCTTCGACAGAAAATGGTCATATAAACCATCTTCGACAATCATTCGAAAGAATGAGAAAATATGGATTAAAAATGAATCCAATAAAATGTGCCTTCTGTGTGCGTGCAGGTGATTTCTTGGGATTTGTTGTGCACAAAAAAGGCATCGAAATCAATCAAAACAAGACCAAGGAAATCCTGGAAACAAGGGCGCCTTCGACTAAAAAGGAGCTCCAGTCATTGTTAGGAAAAATCAATTTCCTTAGAAGGTTCATCTCAAACCTAAGTGGCAAGACTCAAGTTTTCTCGTCATTGCTTCGATTGAAGAAGGAAGATGTGTTCAGATGGGATCCAGAGCACCAGAAAGCCTTCGACGAGATAAAATCTTATCTAGTTAAACCACCTATATTGTTACCACCTATCAGAGATAAGGTGATGAAATTGTACATAGCAGCATCAGAGCTGTCAATAGGTAGTATGTTAGCACAAGAGGATGATAATGGTGTCGAAAGAGCCATATATTACCTTAGTAGGGTTTTAAATGATGCTGAAACTAGATATCATCCAACAGAGAAATTGTGTCTTTGTTTGTATTTCTCTTGTACAAAATTAAAGCAATATATAAAGCCTATTGATGTGTATGTTTACTCTCATTTTGATATTATTAAACATATGTTGTCGAAACATATTGCATAGTCGAATTGGTAAATGGGCTTTAGCTCTTTCTGAATATTCACTGACATATCAGCCTTTAAAAGCTATTAAGGGTCAATTTATTGCTGATTTCATTGTCGACCACTCAATGGTCGAAGCAACATTAAATTGTGTGAATACTCGATCTTGGAAATTGTACTTCGACGGTTCAAGCCATAAAAATGGTTCTGGAATTGGGATTCTAATTATTTCTCCAATGAATATCCCAACGAAGTATAAATTTAAAATTAAAGGATTTTGCTCCAATAATGAGGCTGAATACGAAGCCTTAATACCAGGACTTGAAATTTTGCTAGAATTGGGGGCAAAAGCTGTCGAAATTAGAGGTGACTCTAAATTAGTTGTGAGGCAATTAACTAAAGAATATAAATGCATTAAAGAAAATTTGATAATGTATTTTGTCACTGCCAATACGTTGTTGAAACATTTCGACTATGTTAACATCAAACACGTGCCTCGATTTGACAACCAAGAGGCCAATGATTTGGCACAAATTGCTTCAGGCTATAAAGTTTCTAGGCTTAATTACAGTTTTGGTCCCCCTATTATGACCAACTCACGATGTTGGTCGCCAAAGTTTTAATTTGACGATTTTGATCCCCTTATTTTCCCAATTTGTAAAATCAAGGTCCCCCTCTTAATTTGGTCAAAATTAAAACTGACTTTGACTTTCAATCCTACGTGGCAGTCCACGTAGACTGCCACGTAGGCAGCACTGTTCATCTCTCTCTCTCTCTCACAACACCGTTCTCTCTCTCTCACACAGCCCTCTCCTCTCCCTCACAGCCCCCTCCCCTCCCCCCACCGTGACCCCCTCCCCCCACCGTAACCCTCCCATCCCCCCACCGTGACCCCCTCCCCCCACCGTCTTCCCCTCCTCCCTCCTGAACCCCTCCCCCCTTCGCATCTCCCCCCTCCCCCCTTCGCACCTCCCCTCCCCCCTCACCGATCCTTCCCCTTCGCATCTCTCCCCCCTTTGGTTCGCTCCCCCCTCCCCCCTCTCTCGCCGTTCTCTCTCTCCTGTCGCTCTCCCTCTCTCGTCGCTCTCTCTCTCGTCACTCTCCCTCTCTCGTCGCGCTCTCTCTCTCTCCTTTCTCTCTCGCCGTTCTCTCTCTCTCTCGTTGCTCTCCCTCTCTCGCCGTTCAGATCCAGATCGCAGAGGAGGGGGGAGGGGTTCACGGAGGTCGCAGAGGAGGGAAAGGAAAGCCAGGTGGGTGGTGGCTGTGGGTGGTGACGGTGAGAGAGAACAGTGGGAGGGGAGGTGCGAAGGGGGGAGGGGGGAGATGCAAAGGGGGAGGGGTTCAAGAGGGGGGAGAGGAGGACGGTGGGGGGAGGGGAGGGGGCTGTGAGACAGAGGAGAGGGCTGTGAGAGAGAGAACGGTGCTGTGAGAGAGAGAGAGAGAGAGAGAGAGAACAGTGCTGTGAGAGAGAGAGAGAGAGAGAACAGTGCTGTGAGAGAGAGATGAACAGTGCTGCCTACGTGGCAGTCTACATGCACTGCCACGTAGGATTGAAAGTCAAAGTCAGTTTTAATTTTGACCAAATTAAGAGGGGGCCTTGATTTTACAAATTGGGAAAATAGGGGGATCAAAATCGTCAAATTAAAACTTTGGGGACCAAAATCGTGAGTTGGTCATAATAGGGGGACCAAAACTGTAATTAAGCCAAGTTTCTAAAGAGAAACTAGAAAGATTAATAGAGATCAAAGAAAAACTCATTTCGACAGAATACGCTTCGACTGAATTGTCAACGCCAAAACTTGGGGGGCAGAAGAAAAATTATCACCTCCAATTAGCGAAGAAAATTGGCACAATTTCCAATATGTCGAAATTTTTGCCATTGACAATATGTCTCATGATGATTGGCGAAAACACATTGTCGAATACTTGGAAAATCCAACAGGAATAACAAACAGAAAAACCAAGTATAGGGCATTAAGCTATGTGATTATTGGAAACGAATTGTTCAAGAAAACTCCTGAAGGAGTTTTACTTAAATGTCTTAGTGAAAATGAGGCATACTTAGCAATATCCAATACTCATAGTGGGACTTGTGGATCTCATCAAGCAGGTCACAAGATGAAATGGCTCCTGTTTCGACAATGAGTATACTGGCCAACTGTGCTAAAAGATTGCATAGAATTCGCTAAAGGATGCCAGGAATGTCAAAAACATGCAGGAGTGCAACATGTACCTGCAAGTGAATTACATTCAATAATAAAACCTTGGCCTTTTAGGGGTTGGGCCTTAGATATAATTGGTGAAATTAAACCAACGTCGTCGAAAGGCCACCGTTATATACTAGTGGGTATCGACTACTTCACTAAATGGGTCGAAGCTATCCCCTTAGCTAATGTAGACCAAGAGGCAGTAATAAACTTTATTCAAAACCATATTTTATATAGGTTTGGGATTCCAGAAACCATTACTACAGATCAAGGCTCAGTTTTTATTGGTCGAAAAATGGTAGAATTTGCTGCTGAAAGTGGATTTAAGTTATTAAGTTCGACAACATATTATGCGCAAGCAAATGGTCAAGCCGAAGCAGCCAATAAAATTATCATTAATTTGATTAAAAAACATATTGGACAAACGCCTAGGAATTTACACAAAACCCTTGATCAAGCATTATGGGCTTGTCGAAATTCTCCTAGAGAATCAATTAACACTACTCCATTTAGGCTCACCTTTGGGCATGATGCAGTATTACCTGTCGAAACCTATCTACAATCAATCAGAATTCAAAGGCAATTTGAGATCCCATCGGATCATTATTGGGACATGATTTTAGACGAATTGGTTGAGTTAGATGAAGAAAGGTTATTTGCATTAGATATCCTTACAAGGCAAAAGGAGAGAGTAGCTAAAGCCTACAAAAAAAAGGTTAAATCAAAAACTTTTGTCCTAGGAGACTTAGTGTGGAAAGTTATCCTACCTATCGACAGAAAAGATAGAGCCTTAGGTAAATGGTCACCGAATTGGGAAGGACCATTCAAAATTTCACAAGTGTTTTCGAACGGTGCTTATGAAGTCGAAGAGTTAAGCGCTGATAATCGAATTTTGCGTATAAATGGCAAGTACTTAAAAAGGTATAAGCCAGTGTTGCAAGAAATTAAAATAACGCAAGATTGAGATTGAGAGGAAGTATAAACATGGCACATTAAAAAACTTAAGTGCCAGTTGTCATGATACAAAAGGAACATCGAGAACAAAAGTCAAAACTCAAATTACATAAGCATTTTTAAGCCTTTCAAAGGCAGTCTTAGCATACTTCAATCTAGTATTAAGGAGGGTTTCACCTGCAGTCAGTCTCTGAACTGCTTCATCGTGTTTCCTAACCCTCTCCAAATGTTCGATTGCTGAAGTTGCCTCAGATTGTAGTGCAGTTTCCAAAGGAATTAAAGTTTTCTTTTGAATAGAGGCTTTCTTCTATTCTGCCGCTGCAATCTTCGACTGCAAATCTTTGATTTGTTCTTGATATTCAAAAATGATGGATTCACAATCAGCTACTTCTTTGCGCTCAGCAGATGTTTGAATTTCCAGTGTCGAAATCTGGTTTTCTGAAGCTTCGACTGCAGCACTTTCCTCTTTAAGAAGTTCAATCTCGCACTCTCTATTCACCACAGTGCTCTTCCTCTTCTTTATATCTCTGGAAATCTGATCCAGCAAAGGCTCAAATTCGACAATAAAGCCTATAAGAGAATTACTGGATTCAGGAGTATTAAGCTTGTTGAGCAAGGCTTTGATTTTGAAAGTAAGCATATGATCCTCTTCAATAGCCTTGAACATATCTACCTCAAAGAGGGTTGCTCGTAGCTCTCGGATCAGGTCATCTTGAAGGCCTCTAGAGGTGTCGCCAACAGAGGCAGTCGAAGCGCTAGGCTTACTCTCCGTCGAAGACAAACCACTCACCATTCGTCTAAATGCTTCAAGAGGATTCTTATTCTTTAAAGCTGAAAATTCTTTTGGGCTCAGGTTGGTGTGGTGTGTCGAAGCCCCAGAGCGGGGGAAATTGGCTGCCTCAGGAGATGCACCTTTCTCTTCTCTTTCCTCCTCTTCATTAGCCTCATTCCCTTCTTCACTGCATTCTTGTTCCTCCACGTTTGGAGAAGAAGATATGCTAATTTCAGCCCCACCTTGGACAGCATCATAGCCTTCATCAACGTCCATATCAGCTTGCTCTTGGCCATGCTCAGGAACCTCTTTTATAACATCAGCAGGGGCAATTGCTTCAGTCATTGGAGTATCTCCAACAACAGTAAGAGGTTGGTTACACTAGTGCAAAAAAGGGATTTAAAGTCAGGCGAAAAGGGGATTTAAAGTCAGGCGGGCGCTTGACTTTTATTAAGTCGACTTTGTATGTCAGGAGTTTTAAAGTCAAGCGATAGCCTGACTTCGTAAGTCTGATTTAAAGTCAAGCATTTATTCTTGCCTGACTTCGTAAGTATGATTTAAAGTCAAGCATTTATTCTTGCCTGACTTCGTAAGTCTGTTTTAAAGTCAAGCATTTATTCTTGCCTGACTTCGTAAGTATGATTTAAAGTCAAGCGTTTATTCTTGCCTGACTTTAAAAGTTTTTTTTTCAAATTTTGGTTTAAAATATACCCTGGTTATACAAATTTTCGTTCCGTAGAAGCGACTCCACTGGGGATCGAACCCAGATCTCTGGTTCCGTAGACCAGCGCCTTATCCATTGGGCCATGGAGTCATATATCATTGCTCAGTTCATAAATAATACTCACAGTTAATAAGTTCATAAGTTCAAAGTAAACTACTTCACAATTAATTTTATGGCTCAATTAGAATAACGAAGTAAATTCCAGTCCACAACACTGAACCAATGGCAGACACAATTAGGACAAGATTCCATGGGAATTAGTGCTAACAATCAGCTTTAAGTATCAACATATTCAAACAAAATCAAGGACAAAAATAGTAAGAACATCATTACTTGACTCTCCTATGGGCCTAATATCCTTCTGCTGCTTCCTCTTGAGTGCCTGAATTTAGTTCAAGGACAAAAATAATTAGAACGAGGTCAGGATCCCTTTCTCCCGAACATCGGAACGAGGTCAAAGACATGAGAGATAAATACATGCTAAATTAAAAAGTGTGAATTCTTTCTTAGAAATTTATATATATATATATATATATATATATATATATATATATATATATCATTTCTTGGAAGAACTTACTGAATGTGCCAAGATAGAGGTCTCTATTTCCTGCAACTCTGCCAATCCTTGCTTGCCATCTACCATGTTGATGGTGCCTACATAACAGATCCAAAACTAAATTTAGATATCTAATTAAACCCCAAATTAATGTCTCCATTATAATTTAGAGGAAAAAGAAGCAATAAAATAGCATTAAAAACCTTGTCACTCCTCTGTACTGTGAAGTACCCCTTGAAAACCCACTACTCTTTCTACAGAAGAACCAAAAACTTAATATCAACATATCATTATTCACAGCAATAGTTATTAATAGCACTAAATCCTAATTAGTAGATTTTGTACCTTCTCAAGTGTGCAACATATTCTTGCCTAGTCATGTTCTTCATTACTTCAAGTTCAGTTTGGTAAATTTCTAGCTGCCAAAAGAGAACAACAGAAAGAATGGGAGTTTAATGAATCTAAGATTGAGATTTTGTAGTGAAAATTGGTCCTTAATTAGTTGAAACATACAGTGAAGTTTATATGTGTTGAAGGTCCCCAATACTTTAGAGCAGCTAGATCATATGCTTTTGCAGCTTTCACTTCCATATCATAACCACCTTAAATAATTCAATAAACAAAAATTTATCACATATCAGTTTCAGTTACACTACCAAAGGGTGTTTCACAATACAGCTCTTTAGCAAAGGATTTTAAGTACTTACCCAAATAAACTGTGACATGCAATATTTTGTTGATTCATCATCATCCACAATGTGAAGATATAGCATGAAAATGTTAGTGAACACAGACAAAAATTTGCAGAAGGATATTGCAATATTAAGTAAGAACATCATTACTTGACTCTCCTGTTGGGCCCATTAGAAGGGTATTGCTTTTCTCAAGTTCAACTCTATCATCATCAACTAACTCGGCTTTACCATCATTACTTGACTCTCCTGCAGGCCTAACATTCAAAATAGTAAGAACATGGAAAAGCAGCATCTAAACGCACGGAGTTAACAGAAACAAATCCCATTGCTTAACAGCAGTAATAAAAAATAACTACAGAAAAGCAAATAAAAGAAAGGCTAACAAGCTGAAGTAATATACCAACCACTTGGACTTGGATGAAGACTCATGAAATATTCTCTGATAGTGATTATAAACTGCCACAGAAAGAACCTGCAAATACAATTAAGGTAACATTAATCACCAATCTCTCGAGTTCACTGCAAATCACAAAATCATTGAAAAATAGTCACGCACATACCTTCTTAGCCCTCTCTTGTCCAATTACGAATTTATCAAGTCCCTTACATAGCTCCTTCGGTGTTGGGAACCCACCAGTGCTAGTGCTAACAGCTCCAGCAACATCACATGCATAGACTCCAGCAACTGACATAACATAAAATCAATCAATTAATTAAGCAAGCAAGCCACATGGAAATGAAATTATTATGGCAAAACATATAAGTGATTCTTGAAGTAACTAACCAGTTGTGAGAAGACAAGTGAGTAATGCTCTTCTTCCTTCAATCTGTAAAGACACTATCACTGGCTCTGCAGCAGCTAAATCACTATCACACTGAAAATTGAAACTACTACACAACCATAAGTACATACAGATACACCTGAGAGTTGAGAAGGTGGGCTAAAAACTAAAAACTGGTTTACCTGATCCTGTTGGGCCCATTAGAAGGATATTGCTTTTCTCAAGTTCAACTCTATCATCATCAACTAACTCGGCTTTACCATCATTACTTGACTCTCCTGCAGGCCTAACATTCAAAATAGTAAGAACATGGAAAAGCAGCATCTAAACGCACAGAGTTAACAGAAACAAATCCCATTGCTTAACAGCAGTAATAAAAAATAACTACAGAAAAGCACATTGAATACAAGGTTCAAACAACATTGACGACAAAAAGCCCATCCGCACTAGGTGGGGTTGGCTATACAAATCAAACAACGCTATCATAAATCATGTGTCACATAGCAAGTTGAAAAAGGGAAAAGAAAAAAAAAGGTGAAGGACACTGGAAAATCATCCAACAGCATTTCACATAGAGTGGAAGGGAACAAAACCTATTAGAGAGATAGTGAGAGACCGGAAAGGAGATAATGCAATTGTAAAACAGACATTTAGAAAATATTAAGGTTTTTGATGACACTAAATTTCATCAACTGCTAATGTAAAACTGTTCCATTATCAGCACATAAGAAAGTGCCGCCTCATAGTAACTAAGTTCTTCACTTCCAGGAAAAGCTTTTGAAGTTTGAACTGCTTTTTGAACAGGTGGCATCATATATAATGTAGAACTTTTTACACATCAACATGAAATCTTAAAAAAATATTGCAAATTGCAAATGTTGGCATCACCATGGTGTAAACACTAGCATGATAAAAGCACTTATATTATAAGTGATTATGTTATAAGAACTTAATTAAGTTGTTTATCAAAAGAAAAGGTCTTAATTCGATAGTTGGAAAAAGGGAATAGACTTACAAGAGAGGGAAAAATCTTTTCAGCAGCGCGACGAGGAACAGAGAAACCACCATGAGTACTAGTATCACTTGCAGTGAGTTGTTTAAAGAAAAATTCAGGTTGTGGCTTATTTGACTTACGAGCAAGATCTGATCTCACTAAAGTATCCTTATCAAACTACACAGTAAAAGTAATCAGAAAAAAAATATCCACATGCCAGTCAGTTTAACCTTATTATGGTTAAGCTTGAACTTTGAGATTGAGTAAAGGTATGAACTTTGAGATTGAGTGAGGAGTTGCAAACCTTTCATCAACAGCATTAGGCAATTGGCTAAGTACCATTAAGGACTTCACCCATTCAATTAGCCCTGCCTTATTTTCATCAATAGGTCTTCTTCCACAAATTACTTCCAATACCAATATTCCAAAGCCAAAGACATTGTTGATGTTGTTCCTGTTCGAACTACTTCTGGAGCAATGTATCCTACTGTCCCTAGTACTCTTGTTGTGTTGGCCACTTTTCCATGATGATCATGCATACGAGCCAACCCAAACGGATCTGGACTAGATTGTGCAGTTTGCATAGACTTCATGCCATGATCCCTAAAAAACTGATTTACTGCTTGCATTCTCCATTTCAATGTGCTCAGTACTAAAAGCTCCATTCTCGGTCTTAGCTTCAAATACAAACTTTGATTCACCAACCTGCACAAAATACAACAATCAGCACATGCAAGATAAACACATTTGCTTTACACAATCATCAAGCATTAAAAAAACAAGTTCCTACCTGCAAATCAAGAGTAAGAGGAACATCAGTCTCTTCTACTTTGGCTGCCAAAGATAAACAAGATACAACCAATAGTTGCATTGTCCAAGCTCTTCCCTTCTGAAAGTGGAAACATTGATTAGATCTAAATTAACCAATAAAGCATAAAATGGCCAATTTATTTTAATAAACATCTCTTCATTCATTGACTTACTGGTAATTCATATGCAGAAAGAAATCGGTCCAAATAATTTATGGATAGATATTCACATAGAGGACCAAAACCAAAATGCGCTCCAACCTATAAAACATTACACACAGAAACAAAGGGCAATTAGATAAATATAAAGATAAAGCCATCATCTGATCAAGATAAATCCAGATTGTGCATCATAATACATGAACAAATAAGTTTCATTCAATAAAATCCAAGAGTTTCCAATAGAATCATCATCACACACAGAAGCTATTCCAATCAAAGAACTGTTATGATATTGATGAGTTCATTAAATTGAAAGTCAAACAAAAGTCACGATTCAGATTTCATTTCAGACTCATCAAAATCAAACAGTAAGATTTCCATTTCAACAACATGCCTACTCATAAGCATCATCAAACTGACCCATGTTCAAATCAAAAAAACTAGGGTTTGCGACTTCTGGATCTGACCCGTGTTCAAATCAAAAAAACTAGGGTTTGCAACTCACATGTTTCAAACTGAGAAATTAGGAATTAGATAGGAGCTGTGCAACACACTCGTTGCAATAGGGGATTCAGAACAGTCTCAAAAAAAACCTAGAAAGAGAGGCAGAGAGAGCGACAGAGAGAGAGGGACACAGGGAGAGGGAGAGGGAGAGAGAGAGAGGGAGACTTGCCTGGAAAATGGAAGAGGAGTTTAGCGTGAAACTCAGAAGCAGAGGGCGTGAGCGTGAGCGTTGAGCGTAAAACTGAAGTGGAGAGAGCAACGGAAAAGACGCGCGCCGGAGGGTGGAGTGGTGCACGGCGAGGCGAGGCGAGGCGGAGGGCGGCGTTCTCGGAGTGAGGCGTGAGGACGCGAAAGGACGGCTTGAGAATGGCGTGAATGGCGTGGAGAGTGTTCTGATTTTCACAGTGAGGGGGGTGAGGGAGTGAGGGTGACAGTGAGGGAGTGTGGGTGACGGTGAGGGGGTGAGGGGGCGAGGGAGTGAAGAAGAAGGATTAGAGAAGAAGAAGGATTAGGGTTCGCGTGAGAGTGAGAGTGAGAATGGAGAGGAGAGAGTGTTCTGATTTGACAGTGAGGGTGAATTTTTTTTTTTATTTTAGTACTTTAGAGGTTAGGCGTGTATATGCCTGACTTCTAAAGTACTTTAGAGGTCAAGCGAGAATAGACGCATCACGTCTAAAGTATTAGAACAGAAAAAAAAATCCACTCCTAATTACAAGTTTGCCACCGTGTCACTTATGTAGTCAGGCGCATACATGCCTGATAACTCTATTTTATATAGAGTTATTCATACAATTAAGCTTGAGTTATTGCTTATTTTCAAGAACATTTATATATATTTATAGCTTATTTATCAAGGAACAACATTCTAAATATTCAAATGGATAAAGGGCAATGATCTAGGCAAAATGCACAAATCTTGTTAGGTTTGATGTTTTTGTATAGTGCAGCTACTCCAGGAGTGGAATTACTGCCAACACCATGAGTGGAAACACTAGGAGTGGAAACACTGCCAACACCTGCTAAATTCTGCAGTTTATACCAAAACATCCAAAGACCATTTCAATGCTTCCACACTTGATTTGTGACGTCATGCCTAGTCACCTAGAGCTGAGCCACTTGCAGAAGTCGGCGATACACATAAAAATCAAGTTGCAAGACTCAACTTATCTAAAAGACATGTGGCACTTCTCCAATGGACCTCATCTTTTGTTATGCATGCAAGCGACCAAACCTGTGCAGCTTGCTTGATTGGTTGTCTACAACTAACCATGTTTGGTCCCCTCAGCTGATCTTTCACGCCAAAGGAAACCCCTTGCAAGAGGAAAGCTTTCAAGCCTATAAATAGAAGCCATGTCTTCACTTATCCATCATCTTTTACATCTTTAAATCCTTCATCTTTCATTTGTAATTCTTCATTTTGTTTTCTGAAAGGATCGCTTAGATTAGGTTTAGTTTATTTTCATTTCAAGTTTCTAAGGAGAGGAAGGTGAGGAAGTGCTTGACAACCATTCCCTTCACTTCTACTTTGAAGAAATTCGTGTAAGAAATCTTTATTGTACTTCAACTTGGGAACTTAATGCAAAAGATCTTCTATTCAAGTAATCTCTACTCTTTTAAGTTCTTTTGCTTTATTATTCATTTACTTATGTTCTTTGCATATTCTTTGCTTTATAACATGAGTAACATGAGCTAAATTCCCTTAAGTTGAGATGTTCTAACCTTGTAATGAACTTCTAAATATGTTATTATGGTTTATGTAGTGTAAACACTTTAAACTCTTGCATAATACTTCTTTCAACTTATTCTGGAATTGATCACTTTAGAATAGGTAAAACTTGTAGCAGCAGACATGGGCTACATTTATGAACTCAAGAGTTAATAGGGACAAGTATTTAACAAAGGAAACTTTGTTAAATACATGCTAAAACCTAGACATAGGATAGCATAGTCCTTAGGATATTAAAATTACAAGAGTGAACCTATTTAGCAACTTGGATCATTGTTAGGAGCAAGGGAGGAATTGACAAACCTTTCTTTACTGTAAAAAACAAAGATCATAAGATCTTGTAATGAAACTCTAAAGAGAAGTGCTGAAAGGCACAAACTGATGCACCTACATCCAGTGTTCCCACACTACATACTCCATTAAAACACTTAGAAGTAAAGTACTTGGTGAAAACATCTCAACTACTTTTTCCACTGATTTCTCACACATTTTATTGCTTATTACTATTTTTACTTACTTTGAAAACTCTAAACCAAAGATACTGAATAGTGTAGACACACTAAGTGTACACTTTGAACTACAAAAATTTACAATACATAATCCCTGTGGGTTCGACCTTTCTTATCACTTTATTACTTGTGTGACTATGTATACTTGCATATATTAAAATAACCACACCAAGTTTTTGGCGCCGTTGCCGGGGATTATAATAAAATTTTGTTGTTTAGATTGTTAATTTAGTGTTTTATTAGTACTACTGGTATTCTGTTTTCTGTGCAGAAACACTTAGTGCAGAAACACTCAGTGTGGAAACACTAGTTTATGCCCAGAGATAGACCACCAGAATTTGATTGTGATCCAGAAATTGAGAGAAGATTTAGGAGATTGCTAAGACAACAAAGACAAAGACAACAAGACTGTAGAACAATGTCTCACCACAGTGAAAATGCCTCAGTAAGAGGAGGACCTAATTCACATCGACAACCTGAAGGTGGACCAGATCACAGACAACAATTCATTCAAATGGGACCAATAGGTATGATTAATGATAGAGAGACCTATGAGAGACTATGCTCAATATGACCAGCAGCACATACAAACTAGTATTGCTAGACCTCAAATTGATGCTGTTCATTTTGAATTTAAACCTATGATGTTTCAAATGTTGCAAACAATTGGTCAATTTGGTGGATCTCCACATGAAGATCCCCATGAGCATTTAAAGCAATTCATAGAAGTTTGTAGTAACTTTATCATTCCTGGTATTAGTGAGGATGCATTTAGGCTTAAGTTATTTCCATACTCTTTGAAAGATAGGGCTAAATCATGGTTAAATTCTATGGAGCCCAATTCTATTCATATATACATGGAATGAATTAGCTGAAAAATTCTTAAGCAAATATTTTCCTCCTATTAAAAATGCTAGGATGAGACATGATATTACATCTTTTAGACAAAAAGAATTTGAATCATTGTTTGAAGCATGGGAAAGATGGAAAGAGCTTTTAAGAAAATGTCCACATCATGGTTTACCTGTCATTATACAAATGGAAACTTTTTACAATGGTCTAGAACCACAAACCAGAGTGATGCTTGATGCATCAGCTGGTGGTGTTCTTTTGAATATGTCTTATAATGAAGCATGTGATCTTATTGACAAAATTGCTACAAATGGTTCAAGTTGGCCTACTGAGAGGGTAAGTGCTCAAAAGAGAACCTCTGGAGTACATGAGATTAATGATATATCAGCCCTATCTGCTCAAGTAGCCACTTTAACCAATCTGATCAAACAGTGCACTAGTGCACCTACATCTAGTGTAGCAACACCTAAAGAAAACACTGTAGCAGCTATAGAACAAGCCCCTCCAGGAACTACAAGTTGTGTGTATTGTGGAGGAGGCCATCTATATGAAGAATGTCCTAGCAACCTTGTCTCTGTCAATTATGTAGGTTACAATAAAAATAACAACCCTTACTCTAATACCTACGATCCAGGATGGAAGAACCACCCAAATTTTAGGTGGAACAATTCTAATGCACCTGCACAAAGTGCACCTGCACCAAGTACTCCTCCTGGATTCCTACCTCAAAGCCAACAAAGATCAAACCCACCTGCCAGTGCCAATTCTCTAGAAGAATTGCTTAGATCATTCATTAGTGAAACTAGAACTGCTAGGCAAGCTCGTGATATATCAATTAAGAACCTAGAGAACCAAGTAGGGGAATTAGCAACTGCTTTGCAGCAAAGACCAGCAGGTACTTTGCCATCAAACACAAAAGCTTCACCCTCACAAAGGCAAGGTAAGGAGCAGGTCAAAGCCATATCTTTGAGAAGTGGCAAGAATCTAACAGAACCATATGAGCTTGAAGGTACAGAGAAGGGAGAAAAAAAATAAAAATGAAAAAAATTCTCAAGATGCAGAAACACCCGGTGTTCCTACATCTCCTACTCCAAGGTTAGTACCAGAATACCCTCCTCCTCCTTTTCCTCAAAGATTGAAAAAAATACATGAGGAGAAGCAATTCAGTAAATTTTTAGATGTTTTAAACAATTGCATATCAATGTTCCCTTGATAGAGGCACTTCAACAAATGCCAAACTATGCCAAATTCATGAAAGATGTGCTTTCTAAAAGGAGAAGTGTAACACCCCGGTATTTTTATCGAGTAAAAATACCCAAGTGCACCATCCCTAAAACATCAGAGATACATTTCCTGTTTAAATACTGAACACCACTATAAAATTTTCACTGAACAACTACAGGACAGTCTTAAACATAAATAAGACCATAAACCATCAGTGAAATACAGTGTTCAATATCGCACAAGAAAGCGGAAATAAATACATAACTTTTACAATAGTTAAAGTCATAATGTTGTGATACATAACTAACAAGAGAAAACATAACTTAAGCATAAAAGCTAAGTCTTCAGCAGCCATCCGAGTACCACCTTCTCGTGCCTCTTGGATCTTCACTTTCCCTGTTTATCTGTAAAACCACAACATATAAACAATGAGATACAATCTCAGTGAGTTCTACCGAGACCCCTACTAGCACTCTCGGCCCATTTAAAACATTTTTAAGATTTGACACAACACCGACCGCAATCCACTTGCTAATCCCGGTGAACCATACAATAAGGCTTCGACCTAGTAAGACACCGGCTGCAATCCACTTGCGTCTCCCGATGAACTAGCATCCTAGGCCTTTCTACGTACCACCGACCGCAATCCACTTGCTAATCCCGATGAACGTAGCACAAACTTTTGACACAACACCGACCGCAATCCACTTGCTAATCCCGGCGAACCCCATTACCAATAGTGTTTCCTAATGGCACAGAGCCTAGGGTAAGGGTTCATGACTTCCCCGCCTAGTATGTCAACATGGGTCGTCACCCAAACTCGATATAATATATATATATATATATATATATATATATATATATATCTACAATCATATGAACATTTAGTTCATTTACATTCAGACCAATAATTGAACATAACACCCGCATCGGGCCGTTTCCCATAGTCGATATAATATATATATATATCGTGAATCGTAGACCGTTTTAGACAATAAATAATAATTATCTCGCGTCAGTTATACCGTACCACGTAGGACTCATAGTCCGCTTTATCATTAATAAACATATCCGCACACGTGTACTATGGTTCGACTTTTCGAAACAATTCCAACTTCAAAAGTATTTTATAAAACCCTTTTGAAACATACCCAAAATCATGGCATTATAAGCCTAATATCATTATAGAAGGGTTAGGAAACGATTAGAAGAGGATTGGAATCGATCGGGACCGTTTCGGGCATGTTTGGAAAATTTGGACAGAACACAGCGCACGGTTCGTGCTCCCACACGCACGGGTCGTGCGCCCTGTAATGCGTTTTTGAAAACAGAAACAGAAAGACCCGCACGGTCCGTGCGCCTGGGACGCACGGGTCGTGCGCTTTTGACAGCAGTGGATTTTATCCCGTTTTCGCATTTTTCGTCGTTCCGACCAATTCCGATACCTGTTCCAGTCCAGTCCCAACATAAAAACAGTCCAAAAACATATTCAAACAACAATGTTCATCATCAAATCGAAGTTTATTACAACGCGACGTATTTTCCAAATATTGGTTTTTGACCCAAAATCTCTCAAACTCAATCACCAAACAATATTCCAGTCCAGCGAAAGCGATAAAGCAGTTAATCAATAAATTCAAAACGTAAAATCCTAAACGTGAGGAGAACTCACCTATCGTGATGAAAATCACGAAACACCGAGACTTTCCGTGAAAACGTTTTTCTGACATAACCACACGAACGCTCCCCGAATCCGCTCCACGCTCCGGCGACGCCCAAGTGCGCTTCCAATCTTTCCGCTCGATCCCGTGACATCTTTTTGACCGAATTCCCCGAGATTCTCCATGGATACTATTCATCATCTTCCTCCTCTTGAAGCACTATTCACACAAAACCCTCAATTTGATTTTCAACCCCAAATCACCCAACTCGCTTCCAATCAACGATCCATCATCCTTGGGTTCGCGCCAACCACCATCCCAAGCTATCCTTGAGCTTCAACCATCAAAACCTCAATTTTTCCTCTCAAATTCGAAAATGGCAAAGTGAGAGAGAGTGAGTTGATGATGAAGATCTTGGTACCAAATCGAAGAGGAAGTAACGCTGAGCATTTTTCGTGTTAGAAGGAAGTCGTTTTGATGAGCCTAACTTTCCCCTTTTTCCTCTTCTTCTTCCTCACCCTTTCTTTCTTTTTTCTTTTCTTTTCTCTCCTTTCCCTCTCTGTTTCACGTTCTCAGCTTCTTTCTTTCTTTTAATTCCTTCTTTCACCTGCACACACATATATTTATTAATATATACGCGGTAACGTGGTCCAATTACCATATTGGTCTAAACCTCTTATTTCGATTCCAAAACTTCCTTGACCCGTATTATCCGGTTAACGATCCGATGACAACCAATAAATAATTTTAGCACTCAATAAATTTACCAGTCAAGTACTAAATTAATTTAATTGGGTTAACACCCAAATAATTCCCCTAATTATTTTGCGGATGTTACAAGAAGATTAGGGGAATTTGAAACTGTTGTTATGTCAAAAGAATGTAGTCTGATTTTACAAAACAAAATTCCAAGGAAGCTAAAGGATCCAGGTAGCTTTACAATCCCTTTTTCAATAGGTAAGTACTATACAGGAAGAGCATTATGTGATTTAGGTGCAAGCATCAATTTGATGCCCAAATCTATCTTCACAAAGCTAGGGATTGGAAATGCTAAACCTACCACATTGACACTATCTTTGGCAGATAGATCAATTGCATATCCAGAAGGAATTATTGAGGATATATTGGTGCAAGTTGACAAATTTGTGTTTCCTGCAGATTTTGTTATACTTGATTTCATTGCAGATGAAGAAGTGCCAGTCATACTTGGAAGACCATTCTTGGCAACAGGGAAAACACTGATAGATGTGCAAAGAGGAGAGCTAACCATGGGAGTGAATGATCAAGAAGTAAAATTCAATGTCTTGAATGCTTTGAAGTATCCTGCAGAGGAGAGTGAAGAGTGTTCATCAATCTCACTTGATCATTTGGTAGAGAAGCAGTTCCACAAGCAGTATGATCACATTGCCAATGCACTAGCACCTGATGTTTCTGCATTGCCTGCTGAGGAATTTATTGAAGAAAGCATATTGCCCAAGGAACAAGCTACACCTAAGGTATGGGCTAGAACTTATGAATCTCTTAATTTAGAAGATCCCAACCTTAAAGAAAATGTACCTTCTGTTGAACAACCTCCTAAGCTAGAATTGAAAGAACTACCTAAGCATTTAAAATATGTTTTTCTAGGTGAGGATGATACTCTTCCTGTAATCATAGCATCTGATCTATCTTTAGAACAAGAGCTTGATTTAATTAACACCTTGAGAAAACATAGAAAAGCTATAGGTTGGAAAATGTCTGACATTAAAGGGATTAGCCCCTCAACATGCATGCATAGGATAATTTTAGAAGAAAATTCTAAAAATAGCATAGAAGGGCAAAGAAGATTAAATCCAATAATGAAAGAGGTTGTTAAGAAGGAAATAATTAAATGGCTAGATGCTGGTATTATCTACCCTATTTCAGATAGTGCATGGGTTAGTCCTGTGCAATGTGTTCCTAAAAAGGGTGGAGTCACAGTTGTAGCCAATGAAAATAATGAATTAATCCCAACCAGAACTGTAACAGGGTGGAGAATCTGTATGGATTACAGAAAACTCAATAAGGCCACTAAGAAAGATCATTTCCCCTTACCCTTTATAGATCAAATGTTAGATAGGTTAGCAGGAAAGGAATTCTATTGTTTCTTAGATGGTTATTCGGGATACAATCAAATAGCAATTGAACCTAAGGATCAACAGAAAACCACCTTTACTTGTCCTTATGGCACTTTTGCCTTTAGAAGGATGCCTTTTGGACTTTGTAATGCTCCTGCTACCTTTCAAAGATGCATGATGTCAATCTTTTTTGACTTCATTGAGCAATCAATGGAAGTCTTCATGGATGACTTTTCTGTTTTTGGAGAAACATTCTCATTGTGTCTTTCAAACTTAGAAGAAATTCTTCAAAGGTGTGAAGACACTAACCTAGTGCTTAATTGGGAAAAATGTCATTTCATGGTAAAAGAAGGCATTGTGCTTGGTCATAAAATATCTAAAAAAGGTCTTGAAGTGGATAGGGCAAAGATAGAGGTAATTGAGAAACTACCACCTCCATCAACAATCAAAGGGATTAGAAGTTTTTTAGGTCATGCAGGATTCTATAGGATATTTATCAAAGACTTTTCAAAAGTTTCAAAACCATTATGTGTGCTCTTGCAACATGATGTGCATTTTAACTTTGATGAAACTTGTATGGAATCATTTCAAAAATTAAAAAAAGCTTTAGTTACAGCACCAGTTGTAGTCACTCCTGACTGGAGTAAACCTTTTGAGCTTATGTGTGATGCTAGTGACTTTGCAGTAGGAGCAGTCCTAGGGCAAAGGTATAACAAAGTATTTCATACTATATACTATGCTAGCAAAACACTCATTGAAGCTCAAATGAACTACACTGTAACAGAAAAAGAACTATTAGCAGTGTTTTTGCTTTTGAAAAATTTAGATCGTACTTGGTTGGCACCAAAGTAATTGTGTACACTGACCATTCTGCCATCAAGTATCTGATTTCTAAAAAAGATGCAAAACCTAGGCTAATAAGATGGGTTCTACTACTTCAAGAATTTGATCTTGAAATAAGAGATAAGAAAGGAGTAGAGAACCAAGTGGCTGATCATCTCTCTAGACTTGAAAGTAATAATGCAGGTACAATTGAAGAAATCAAGGAAAGTTTCCCTGATGAGAAATTACTAGCAATTACCATGAATGCAGCCAGTGTTTCTGCACTCAGTGTGGCCACACCTCATGCTTCAACACCATGGTATGCAGACATAGTAAACTTCCTTGTAAGCAAAATTGTACCATGTGACATGAACTATCAACAAAAAAGAAGGTTCTTCCACATAGTAAAACAATACTATTGGGATGACCCTTACCTATTCAAGATATGTCCTGATCAAATCATGAGAAAGTGCATTCCTGAAGAAGAACAGCAAGCAGTGCTCCTGCATTGTCATGCTGCACCATATGGAGGTCACTTTGGAAGCCAAAGAACAGCAGCTAAGGTACTTCAATCAGGTTATTTCTGGCCTACTCTAATTAAAGATACTTATTATATGGTCAAAACCTGTGATAAATGTCAAAGAAGTGGTAATATATCTAATAGACATGAAATGCCTAGGACTAATATTCTAGAAATAGAACTTTTTGATGTTTGGGGCATGGATTTCATGGGTCATTTTCCACCTTCTTTTGGCAATGAATACATTTTAGTGGCTGTAGACTCTGTAGACTATGTGTCTAAATGGGTTGAGGCTGTAGCACTGCCAAATAATGATGCTAAATCTGTTAGCAAATTTCTCCAAAGAAATATTTTTTTCAAGATTTGGCACTCCAAGAGCAATCATCAATGATGAAGGCTCACATTTTTGCAACAAACTTATTGAAAATCTTCTTGCAAAATATGGAGTGAAACATAAGATTGCTACTGCCTATCACCCACAAACAAGTGGACAAGCTGAACTTTCAAATAGGGAAATAAAAAGAATGCTTGAGAAAATGGTTGGACCAAATAGAAAAGATTGGTCCTTACACTTAGATGAAGTATTATGGGCATATAGGACTGCATTTAAAACTCCATTAGGAATGTCCCCCTATAAGTTAGTTTATGGCAAGCCATGTCATCTCCCTGTTGAATTAGAGAACAAGTCATATTGGGCTATCAAAAAGTTGAATTTTAATCTCAAAAAGGCAGGAGAGCAAAGGTTTCTTGAGCTAAATGAATTAGAAGAATTTAGGCATTTCTCCTATGAGAATGCAGAAATTTATAAAGCTAAAACCAAAGTATGGCATGACAAGAAAATCCAAAGGAGAGAACTTAAAGAAGGAGGAATGGTTCTGTTGTACAATTCTAGGTTGAAACTCTTCCCTGGAAAACTGAGATCAAGATGGTCAGGACCATTCAAATTAGTTAAAATCTACCCCCATGGTGCAGTTGATCTATATGATGCAACCACTGATACCACTTTCAAAGTAAATGGACAAAGAGTGAAAATGTACTATGGAGAGCATGTAGAAAGAGACAAGATCACCACTCACTTTGCAAAACCTTAGACCAAGGTACAAGTCAGGCTGTAAGACTCTTAAAACAAGCGCTTGAGGGAGGCAACCCATCACTATATAGTTAATATTATTATTTTGTGCAATTTCATGTTTTGTTATTTTGCAGGAAAAACAGGACAACAGAGTAGCCAGTGTTTCCACACTTGGTGTTTCCACACTTGATGCAGTCACACTGCCTACTCTGGTGTTAGAAAAATTTAGAAGAAAACTGTTCACTTGACAAATCATCAACTTAGTGGAATCATCTCTGATCAAGGGTTAGAAAGTGGCGTGTTAAGTCTAAGTTTCCACGTGTTGGCTTGCATGTTAGGCCACATAACCTAACGGCTATAACCCTCAACTACCAATCCCACTAACCCTTTCACATACCCTAAGTTTCAATTCTTTTCGTCCCTCTCACAAAACCGATCAAAATCCTCTTCACTCACAAACAGTTTTTCAGTCTCAAACGCTCAAAATCATAAATGGCTAAGAAACAAGCTGCCTCTAAGAACACGGGGAAAGCATCTGGTGTGGAAACTCATGCGAAAAAGGGAAAATCAGGAGCACTAGCATCAATGGAAGCAATCCTTGGATGTGAGCACTTTTGGAACATGAAGTTCCTGCCTGAGCGTGGTTTCAACTTCGCAAAGGCTCATCATTCATTCCTCTCCACTGTCAACAACTTGCATTGGGAAAGATTTGTTCAAACCCGAGCCTACTACTTGGAGCAATTGGTGCGAGAATTCTACTCAGGAATTCAGAATAACAGAGGAGGTACTGTATTTTTCTCCAAGGTTAGAGGTAAGAAAGTTTTCTTTGACCCTGCTAGAATCAATAAGCACTATGATCTCACATACACTGGTAATGCATTTGAAGTAAAACTAGAGACTTATGGAAAGAAGCAAATGACTAAAATCAAAGAAAGAGTAGCAATAGAAGGATCTCAGTGGGAGAAATTCACAAATACTGAATTCAAACTTAAAACTGGTGATTTAATCCCTGAACTTGGTAGCTGGCATTTATTCATTGATACATCAATTCTCCCTACTTTACACACTTCTACATTATCTAAAGATAGGTTGATTCTTATTGATTCAATCCTATGTGAGGATAATGTAGACATAGGGAAATTGATAGCTAGAGAAATTGTAGAATGTCAAGCCAAGGAATCTGGATTCTTATATTTCCCATGCTTAATCACTGAACTGTGTCAAAAGCAAGGAATTATTGAGGATATATTGGTGCAAGTTGACAAATTTGTGTTTCCTGCAGATTTTGTTATACTTGATTTCATTGCAGATGAAGAAGTGCCAGTCATACTTGGAAGACCATTCTTGGCAACAGGGAAAACACTGATAGATGTGCAAAGAGGAGAGCTAACCATGGGAGTGAATGATCAAGAAGTAAAATTCAATGTCTTGAATGCTTTGAAGTATCCTGCAGAGGAGAGTGAAGAGTGTTCATCAATCTCACTTGATCATTTGGTAGAGAAGCAGTTCCACAAGCAGTATGATCACATTGTCAATGCACTAGCACCTGATGTTTCTGCATTGCCTGCTGAGGAATTTATTGAAGAAAGCATATTGCCCAAGGAACAAGCTACACCTAAGGTATGGGCTAGAACTTATGAATCTCTTAATTTAGAAGATCCCAACCTTAAAGAAAATGTACCTTCTGTTGAACAACCTCCTAAGCTAGAATTGAAAGAACTACCTAAGCATTTAAAATATGTTTTTCTAGGTGAGGATGATACTCTTCCTGTAATCATAGCATCTGATCTATCTTTAGAACAAGAGCTTGATTTAATTAACACCTTGAGAAAACATAGAAAAGCTATAGGTTGGAAAATGTCTGACATTAAAGGGATTAGCCCCTCAACATGCATGCATAGGATAATTTTAGAAGAAAATTCTAAAAATAGCATAGAAGGGCAAAGAAGATTAAATCCAATAATGAAAGAGGTTGTTAAGAAGGAAATAATTAAATGGCTAGATGCTGGTATTATCTACCCTATTTCAGATAGTGCATGGGTTAGTCCTGTGCAATGTGTTCCTAAAAAGGGTGGAGTCACAGTTGTAGCCAATGAAAATAATGAATTAATCCCAACCAGAACTGTAACAGGGTGGAGAATCTGTATGGATTACAGAAAACTCAATAAGGCCACTAAGAAAGATCATTTCCCCTTACCCTTTATAGATCAAATGTTAGATAGGTTAGCAGGAAAGGAATTCTATTGTTTCTTAGATGGTTATTCGGGATACAATCAAATAGCAATTGAACCTAAGGATCAACAGAAAACCACCTTTACTTGTCCTTATGGCACTTTTGCCTTTAGAAGGATGCCTTTTGGACTTTGTAATGCTCCTGCTACCTTTCAAAGATGCATGATGTCAATCTTTTTTGACTTCATTGAGCAATCAATGGAAGTCTTCATGGATGACTTTTCTGTTTTTGGAGAAACATTCTCATTGTGTCTTTCAAACTTAGAAGAAATTCTTCAAAGGTGTGAAGACACTAACCTAGTGCTTAATTGGGAAAAATGTCATTTCATGGTAAAAGAAGGCATTGTGCTTGGTCATAAAATATCTAAAAAAGGTCTTGAAGTGGATAGGGCAAAGATAGAGGTAATTGAGAAACTACCACCTCCATCAACAATCAAAGGGATTAGAAGTTTTTTAGGTCATGCAGGATTCTATAGGATATTTATCAAAGACTTTTCAAAAGTTTCAAAACCATTATGTGTGCTCTTGCAACATGATGTGCATTTTAACTTTGATGAAACTTGTATGGAATCATTTCAAAAATTAAAAAAAGCTTTAGTTACAGCACCAGTTGTAGTCACTCCTGACTGGAGTAAACCTTTTGAGCTTATGTGTGATGCTAGTGACTTTGCAGTAGGAGCAGTCCTAGGGCAAAGGTATAACAAAGTATTTCATACTATATACTATGCTAGCAAAACACTCATTGAAGCTCAAATGAACTACACTGTAACAGAAAAAGAACTATTAGCAGTGTTTTTGCTTTTGAAAAATTTAGATCGTACTTGGTTGGCACCAAAGTAATTGTGTACACTGACCATTCTGCCATCAAGTATCTGATTTCTAAAAAAGATGCAAAACCTAGGCTAATAAGATGGGTTCTACTACTTCAAGAATTTGATCTTGAAATAAGAGATAAGAAAGGAGTAGAGAACCAAGTGGCTGATCATCTCTCTAGACTTGAAAGTAATAATGCAGGTACAATTGAAGAAATCAAGGAAAGTTTCCCTGATGAGAAATTACTAGCAATTACCATGAATGCAGCCAGTGTTTCTGCACTCAGTGTGGCCACACCTCATGCTTCAACACCATGGTATGCAGACATAGTAAACTTCCTTGTAAGCAAAATTGTACCATGTGACATGAACTATCAACAAAAAAGAAGGTTCTTCCACATAGTAAAACAATACTATTGGGATGACCCTTACCTATTCAAGATATGTCCTGATCAAATCATGAGAAAGTGCATTCCTGAAGAAGAACAGCAAGCAGTGCTCCTGCATTGTCATGCTGCACCATATGGAGGTCACTTTGGAAGCCAAAGAACAGCAGCTAAGGTACTTCAATCAGGTTATTTCTGGCCTACTCTAATTAAAGATACTTATTATATGGTCAAAACCTGTGATAAATGTCAAAGAAGTGGTAATATATCTAATAGACATGAAATGCCTAGGACTAATATTCTAGAAATAGAACTTTTTGATGTTTGGGGCATGGATTTCATGGGTCATTTTCCACCTTCTTTTGGCAATGAATACATTTTAGTGGCTGTAGACTCTGTAGACTATGTGTCTAAATGGGTTGAGGCTGTAGCACTGCCAAATAATGATGCTAAATCTGTTAGCAAATTTCTCCAAAGAAATATTTTTTTCAAGATTTGGCACTCCAAGAGCAATCATCAATGATGAAGGCTCACATTTTTGCAACAAACTTATTGAAAATCTTCTTGCAAAATATGGAGTGAAACATAAGATTGCTACTGCCTATCACCCACAAACAAGTGGACAAGCTGAACTTTCAAATAGGGAAATAAAAAGAATGCTTGAGAAAATGGTTGGACCAAATAGAAAAGATTGGTCCTTACACTTAGATGAAGTATTATGGGCATATAGGACTGCATTTAAAACTCCATTAGGAATGTCCCCCTATAAGTTAGTTTATGGCAAGCCATGTCATCTCCCTGTTGAATTAGAGAACAAGTCATATTGGGCTATCAAAAAGTTGAATTTTAATCTCAAAAAGGCAGGAGAGCAAAGGTTTCTTGAGCTAAATGAATTAGAAGAATTTAGGCATTTCTCCTATGAGAATGCAGAAATTTATAAAGCTAAAACCAAAGTATGGCATGACAAGAAAATCCAAAGGAGAGAACTTAAAGAAGGAGGAATGGTTCTGTTGTACAATTCTAGGTTGAAACTCTTCCCTGGAAAACTGAGATCAAGATGGTCAGGACCATTCAAATTAGTTAAAATCTACCCCCATGGTGCAGTTGATCTATATGATGCAACCACTGATACCACTTTCAAAGTAAATGGACAAAGAGTGAAAATGTACTATGGAGAGCATGTAGAAAGAGACAAGATCACCACTCACTTTGCAAAACCTTAGACCAAGGTACAAGTCAGGCTGTAAGACTCTTAAAACAAGCGCTTGAGGGAGGCAACCCATCACTATATAGTTAATATTATTATTTTGTGCAATTTCATGTTTTGTTATTTTGCAGGAAAAACAGGACAACAGAGTAGCCAGTGTTTCCACACTTGGTGTTTCCACACTTGATGCAGTCACACTGCCTACTCTGGTGTTAGAAAAATTTAGAAGAAAACTGTTCACTTGACAAATCATCAACTTAGTGGAATCATCTCTGATCAAGGGTTAGAAAGTGGCGTGTTAAGTCTAAGTTTCCACGTGTTGGCTTGCATGTTAGGCCACATAACCTAACGGCTATAACCCTCAACTACCAATCCCACTAACCCTTTCACATACCCTAAGTTTCAATTCTTTTCGTCCCTCTCACAAAACCGATCAAAATCCTCTTCACTCACAAACAGTTTTTCAGTCTCAAACGCTCAAAATCATAAATGGCTAAGAAACAAGCTGCCTCTAAGAACACGGGGAAAGCATCTGGTGTGGAAACTCATGCGAAAAAGGGAAAATCAGGAGCACTAGCATCAATGGAAGCAATCCTTGGATGTGAGCACTTTTGGAACATGAAGTTCCTGCCTGAGCGTGGTTTCAACTTCGCAAAGGCTCATCATTCATTCCTCTCCACTGTCAACAACTTGCATTGGGAAAGATTTGTTCAAACCCGAGCCTACTACTTGGAGCAATTGGTGCGAGAATTCTACTCAGGAATTCAGAATAACAGAGGAGGTACTGTATTTTTCTCCAAGGTTAGAGGTAAGAAAGTTTTCTTTGACCCTGCTAGAATCAATAAGCACTATGATCTCACATACACTGGTAATGCATTTGAAGTAAAACTAGAGACTTATGGAAAGAAGCAAATGACTAAAATCAAAGAAAGAGTAGCAATAGAAGGATCTCAGTGGGAGAAATTCACAAATACTGAATTCAAACTTAAAACTGGTGATTTAATCCCTGAACTTGGTAGCTGGCATTTATTCATTGATACATCAATTCTCCCTACTTTACACACTTCTACATTATCTAAAGATAGGTTGATTCTTATTGATTCAATCCTATGTGAGGATAATGTAGACATAGGGAAATTGATAGCTAGAGAAATTGTAGAATGTCAAGCCAAGGAATCTGGATTCTTATATTTCCCATGCTTAATCACTGAACTGTGTCAAAAGCAAGGAATTATTGAGGATATATTGGTGCAAGTTGACAAATTTGTGTTTCCTGCAGATTTTGTTATACTTGATTTCATTGCAGATGAAGAAGTGCCAGTCATACTTGGAAGACCATTCTTGGCAACAGGGAAAACACTGATAGATGTGCAAAGAGGAGAGCTAACCATGGGAGTGAATGATCAAGAAGTAAAATTCAATGTCTTGAATGCTTTGAAGTATCCTGCAGAGGAGAGTGAAGAGTGTTCATCAATCTCACTTGATCATTTGGTAGAGAAGCAGTTCCACAAGCAGTATGATCACATTGCCAATGCACTAGCACCTGATGTTTCTGCATTGCCTGCTGAGGAATTTATTGAAGAAAGCATATTGCCCAAGGAACAAGCTACACCTAAGGTATGGGCTAGAACTTATGAATCTCTTAATTTAGAAGATCCCAACCTTAAAGAAAATGTACCTTCTGTTGAACAACCTCCTAAGCTAGAATTGAAAGAACTACCTAAGCATTTAAAATATGTTTTTCTAGGTGAGGATGATACTCTTCCTGTAATCATAGCATCTGATCTATCTTTAGAACAAGAGCTTGATTTAATTAACACCTTGAGAAAACATAGAAAAGCTATAGGTTGGAAAATGTCTGACATTAAAGGGATTAGCCCCTCAACATGCATGCATAGGATAATTTTAGAAGAAAATTCTAAAAATAGCATAGAAGGGCAAAGAAGATTAAATCCAATAATGAAAGAGGTTGTTAAGAAGGAAATAATTAAATGGCTAGATGCTGGTATTATCTACCCTATTTCAGATAGTGCATGGGTTAGTCCTGTGCAATGTGTTCCTAAAAAGGGTGGAGTCACAGTTGTAGCCAATGAAAATAATGAATTAATCCCAACCAGAACTGTAACAGGGTGGAGAATCTGTATGGATTACAGAAAACTCAATAAGGCCACTAAGAAAGATCATTTCCCCTTACCCTTTATAGATCAAATGTTAGATAGGTTAGCAGGAAAGGAATTCTATTGTTTCTTAGATGGTTATTCGGGATACAATCAAATAGCAATTGAACCTAAGGATCAACAGAAAACCACCTTTACTTGTCCTTATGGCACTTTTGCCTTTAGAAGGATGCCTTTTGGACTTTGTAATGCTCCTGCTACCTTTCAAAGATGCATGATGTCAATCTTTTTTGACTTCATTGAGCAATCAATGGAAGTCTTCATGGATGACTTTTCTGTTTTTGGAGAAACATTCTCATTGTGTCTTTCAAACTTAGAAGAAATTCTTCAAAGGTGTGAAGACACTAACCTAGTGCTTAATTGGGAAAAATGTCATTTCATGGTAAAAGAAGGCATTGTGCTTGGTCATAAAATATCTAAAAAAGGTCTTGAAGTGGATAGGGCAAAGATAGAGGTAATTGAGAAACTACCACCTCCATCAACAATCAAAGGGATTAGAAGTTTTTTAGGTCATGCAGGATTCTATAGGATATTTATCAAAGACTTTTCAAAAGTTTCAAAACCATTATGTGTGCTCTTGCAACATGATGTGCATTTTAACTTTGATGAAACTTGTATGGAATCATTTCAAAAATTAAAAAAAGCTTTAGTTACAGCACCAGTTGTAGTCACTCCTGACTGGAGTAAACCTTTTGAGCTTATGTGTGATGCTAGTGACTTTGCAGTAGGAGCAGTCCTAGGGCAAAGGTATAACAAAGTATTTCATACTATATACTATGCTAGCAAAACACTCATTGAAGCTCAAATGAACTACACTGTAACAGAAAAAGAACTATTAGCAGTGTTTTTGCTTTTGAAAAATTTAGATCGTACTTGGTTGGCACCAAAGTAATTGTGTACACTGACCATTCTGCCATCAAGTATCTGATTTCTAAAAAAGATGCAAAACCTAGGCTAATAAGATAGGTTCTACTACTTCAAGAATTTGATCTTGAAATAAGAGATAAGAAAGGAGTAGAGAACCAAGTGGCTGATCATCTCTCTAGACTTGAAAGTAATAATGCAGGTACAATTGAAGAAATCAAGGAAAGTTTCCCTGATGAGAAATTACTAGCAATTACCATGAATGCAGCCAGTGTTTCTGCACTCAGTGTGGCCACACCTCATGCTTCAACACCATGGTATGCAGACATAGTAAACTTCCTTGTAAGCAAAATTGTACCATGTGACATGAACTATCAACAAAAAAGAAGGTTCTTCCACATAGTAAAACAATACTATTGGGATGACCCTTACCTATTCAAGATATGTCCTGATCAAATCATGAGAAAGTGCATTCCTGAAGAAGAACAGCAAGCAGTGCTCCTGCATTGTCATGCTGCACCATATGGAGGTCACTTTGGAAGCCAAAGAACAGCAGCTAAGGTACTTCAATCAGGTTATTTCTGGCCTACTCTAATTAAAGATACTTATTATATGGTCAAAACCTGTGATAAATGTCAAAGAAGTGGTAATATATCTAATAGACATGAAATGCCTAGGACTAATATTCTAGAAATAGAACTTTTTGATGTTTGGGGCATGGATTTCATGGGTCATTTTCCACCTTCTTTTGGCAATGAATACATTTTAGTGGCTGTAGACTCTGTAGACTATGTGTCTAAATGGGTTGAGGCTGTAGCACTGCCAAATAATGATGCTAAATCTGTTAGCAAATTTCTCCAAAGAAATATTTTTTTCAAGATTTGGCACTCCAAGAGCAATCATCAATGATGAAGGCTCACATTTTTGCAACAAACTTATTGAAAATCTTCTTGCAAAATATGGAGTGAAACATAAGATTGCTACTGCCTATCACCCACAAACAAGTGGACAAGCTGAACTTTCAAATAGGGAAATAAAAAGAATGCTTGAGAAAATGGTTGGACCAAATAGAAAAGATTGGTCCTTACACTTAGATGAAGTATTATGGGCATATAGGACTGCATTTAAAACTCCATTAGGAATGTCCCCCTATAAGTTAGTTTATGGCAAGCCATGTCATCTCCCTGTTGAATTAGAGAACAAGTCATATTGGGCTATCAAAAAGTTGAATTTTAATCTCAAAAAGGCAGGAGAGCAAAGGTTTCTTGAGCTAAATGAATTAGAAGAATTTAGGCATTTCTCCTATGAGAATGCAGAAATTTATAAAGCTAAAACCAAAGTATGGCATGACAAGAAAATCCAAAGGAGAGAACTTAAAGAAGGAGGAATGGTTCTGTTGTACAATTCTAGGTTGAAACTCTTCCCTGGAAAACTGAGATCAAGATGGTCAGGACCATTCAAATTAGTTAAAATCTACCCCCATGGTGCAGTTGATCTATATGATGCAACCACTGATACCACTTTCAAAGTAAATGGACAAAGAGTGAAAATGTACTATGGAGAGCATGTAGAAAGAGACAAGATCACCACTCACTTTGCAAAACCTTAGACCAAGGTACAAGTCAGGCTGTAAGACTCTTAAAACAAGCGCTTGAGGGAGGCAACCCATCACTATATAGTTAATATTATTATTTTGTGCAATTTCATGTTTTGTTATTTTGCAGGAAAAACAGGACAACAGAGTAGCCAGTGTTTCCACACTTGGTGTTTCCACACTTGATGCAGTCACACTGCCTACTCTGGTGTTAGAAAAATTTAGAAGAAAACTGTTCACTTGACAAATCATCAACTTAGTGGAATCATCTCTGATCAAGGGTTAGAAAGTGGCGTGTTAAGTCTAAGTTTCCACGTGTTGGCTTGCATGTTAGGCCACATAACCTAACGGCTATAACCCTCAACTACCAATCCCACTAACCCTTTCACATACCCTAAGTTTCAATTCTTTTCGTCCCTCTCACAAAACCGATCAAAATCCTCTTCACTCACAAACAGTTTTTCAGTCTCAAACGCTCAAAATCATAAATGGCTAAGAAACAAGCTGCCTCTAAGAACACGGGGAAAGCATCTGGTGTGGAAACTCATGCGAAAAAGGGAAAATCAGGAGCACTAGCATCAATGGAAGCAATCCTTGGATGTGAGCACTTTTGGAACATGAAGTTCCTGCCTGAGCGTGGTTTCAACTTCGCAAAGGCTCATCATTCATTCCTCTCCACTGTCAACAACTTGCATTGGGAAAGATTTGTTCAAACCCGAGCCTACTACTTGGAGCAATTGGTGCGAGAATTCTACTCAGGAATTCAGAATAACAGAGGAGGTACTGTATTTTTCTCCAAGGTTAGAGGTAAGAAAGTTTTCTTTGACCCTGCTAGAATCAATAAGCACTATGATCTCACATACACTGGTAATGCATTTGAAGTAAAACTAGAGACTTATGGAAAGAAGCAAATGACTAAAATCAAAGAAAGAGTAGCAATAGAAGGATCTCAGTGGGAGAAATTCACAAATACTGAATTCAAACTTAAAACTGGTGATTTAATCCCTGAACTTGGTAGCTGGCATTTATTCATTGATACATCAATTCTCCCTACTTTACACACTTCTACATTATCTAAAGATAGGTTGATTCTTATTGATTCAATCCTATGTGAGGATAATGTAGACATAGGGAAATTGATAGCTAGAGAAATTGTAGAATGTCAAGCCAAGGAATCTGGATTCTTATATTTCCCATGCTTAATCACTGAACTGTGTCAAAAGCAAGGAGTTGTTGCTACTGATCTAGAAAAAGTCTATAGAAAAACCCCTCCTAGTGGTCTGTCTGCTGAAGTTAAGGAAAGAGTGAGGTCAGTGAGAATTAGAAGTACTGTAGAGCAGGAAGTGTCTGAACACCTGATGCAGAAACTCCAAGCTGTCTGGAAATTTCAAAGAGAACAGCATGAGTGGTTCAAATTAAAGTTGGATGACCCTGAAGCAGAACTAGAATCCCCAATTTTTCCTAATTGGGTGATTGATGGGGAAGAAGTGGAGGAGGAAGAAGAAGAAGTAACTGTTAAGAAAGAGAGGAGAGCAAAGAGAAAGAGAGATACTGAGAAAGAAAAGAAGGGAAAGAAACCAAGAGTGGAGGAAGAAATTGAAGAAGTGAGTGATGAAGATACTGAAGAAGATGAAGAGGCAAGGCAAGCTGTGAAGGATACTGAAAAGGATGCAGAGGAGGATGAATCTGAGTCACTGGAAGTTAGTGACAGTGATGATGATGGCAGTGATGATATGGAAGCTAGTGCTAGAAGAAAGTATGAATTAAGGAAGAAATCTACAAATAAAGCCCAACCACCATCACCACCATCACAACAGCAATCAAACACCCCCTCACCACCATCACAAACCAACATTCCATCCCCCACCACCCACCATTCCCCCAGTCACACTTCAACACCAAAATCACCCACACCTCCACCAGAAAATACTCCCCAATCTGAAAATCCAAAACAAGATGCACAAGCAGATACAACCATCCCATCCCAGAAATCACCCACCCTACCAACAGAACCTATTGAACCAACTAACATTGTTTCTGAGAAAGTTCAAATGCAGGTACTCATTGAAGAGCCTGAGAAAGAGAAAGGCAAAGCAGGTTCAGAGATGAAGATGCAGGCAGATACTGTCAAGGAGTCTGTTAGTGTTCCCACACCAACTGCAGAAGCTTCAAAGAAATCAACAGTCATGGCAACTAGTCCTGCAGCAACAATCTCTGCAGTTCTGAAGGCCTTAGCAGAGAAGAAACAGATGCTGGGATACACAAGAAGAACAATGAAGCCAGCTCCAACAAAGAAGATGTGGACAATGTCCTCTCTCTATGCTGAACAGGGTACAGGAGCAGAAACTGGTGACAAGGCAACAAATAAAGAAACTGAAGAACAAACTGAGAAGGTAGCAGAGCAACAACCAGAGGGAATTGAGCAACAAACAGAACACACTCCAGTGCAGAGTGGTGTACCTGCACCTGAAGTCCAAACACTGGCTACACCAGATGTTCCTGCAGAAGCTACACCTGAAGAGGCAGAAATGCCTGAGGCTACTGTAGATGATCCTGGTGTGCCTACCTCTGATGTGGCCACTGCTAAGAAGCCAAAGAAGACAAGAGCCAAGCATAGCCCTCCTGTGAGAGCCAGCCCCAGATTCCAAAACAAAGAGTAAAAGGATACTTTTTAATGTTTATTCCTAAAACTATATTTTGCTTTACTTTCAACTGTTTAAAATACTATGTGGTAGCTGTTGCTATGTGTTAAATACTTTTGTTTGTTTCTCCCAAATTTAGTACTCCCCTGTTTCCTAAACTTAGAGCAGTGATGACACTGCTCATCTTTAAGTTGGGGGGGGGGGGGGAGAGTGGAGAATAGTATATCTTTTGAACTAAATATGCACTATGTGAAAACTAATATATGCTATGAATGTCTTAGTAGTATATGTATGTGAATATGCAATATTAGTATGTGTGTTTAGATGTACTTAACAAAGCATGCAAATGACATGATCAAAAATGTTTTCAAAAAAATAGAAGAACTAAGTACATCATATGTATGTTTTAAAAACTTAAATAAATATGAAACATGATCAATTCATCTTTTTCTCAAAAAATTGAAGAAGTGTATCAATAAGTTGAATTTTGAATGAAAAGCCTTGTTTTCTAAAAATGATCAGTTTTATAAATACTTTGACACAACAAAATTGAGTTTTGAAAAGAACCATGCTAGATCAAGAGCTATCTAAAGCCAAGGAAATTTTGGAAATTTGAGGTCAAAATTAGATTTTCATTAAAAATTTAGAAGAGCATAAAGACTTAAGTTTTGGGGAAATTCCATGAATACAAAGGCCAAAGTGTGACAGCTTGAAGAGTGCAAGCCACAAGTGTCAAAACCACTCAAAAATACCAAAAATATCCCAAAAATGAGCTACACTTGCCTGAGTCATATAAACTGAACCTATCCCTTAAGTGCAATTTGGTTTGAAAAATATGAACAAAGTTCAAAGAGAAAAAGAAAAACAAACCAAGAAAAAGAAGCAAATGCATGTGGAGGTCAGTGAGGAGGGCAGTGTACGCTACCAAAAATACTCAAAGAGTTCCAAGTGTGGCAACACTTAGTGTGCCAACACCATCTACATCAAAAGGCACCTACACTCAAAATAAGGTGAACCTACAATCCAAAAATGATGTTTTTGCACTCACTGCATTACATCATCAAAAATCAAACACCAAGAATAGAAATAAGGTATTGGCTCAACAAGTTGGAACACCAAAAGCCTTTGTTGTGCTTAAGAGTCCCCTAAATACTTGAAGAAATTGTTAGTCTCGGCCATATTTTGAAAAATCTCTAAGAGTGACCAAAAAGTTCCATCTTTTTCAAAAAGCTAAGGAAAAACTCTTTGTTCAGTTATGGAACCAATTAGAAACTCAATGGGCCACACACTCACACAAATGAGTTTTTATAACTCTGAATGTTTTAAAGCAAGGGCATGGAAGAAAAAGCACCAAAAGAGAAAGGCTCATTACAATACACTTCTTGAAAAACATGAGTTGAGATGTCTTCATAATTATATAAGTCTTGTGTTTTGTTTCTTGTCGTTGCTTGAGGACAAGCAACAATTTAAGTTTGGGGGTGTGATAACTCTATTTTATATAGAGTTATTCATACAATTAAGCTTGAGTTATTGCTTATTTTCAAGAACATTTATATATATTTATAGCTTATTTATCAAGGAACAACATTCTAAATATTCAAATGGATAAAGGGCAATGATCTAGGCAAAATGCACAAATCTTGTTAGGTTTGATGTTTTTGTTCAGTGCAGCTACTGCAGGAGTGGAATTACTGCCAACACCATGAGTGGAAACACTAGGAGTGGAAACACTGCCAACACCTGCTAAATTCTGCAGTTTATACCAAAACATCCAAAGACCATTTCAATGCTTCCACACTTGATTTGTGACGTCATGCCTAGTCACCTAGAGCTGAGCCACTTGCAGAAGTCGGCGATACACATAAAAATCAAGTTGCAAGACTCAACTTATCTAAAAGACATGTGGCACTTCTCCAATGAACCTCATCTTTTGTTATGCATGCAAGCGACCAAACCTGTGCAGCTTGCTTGATTGGTTGTCTACAACTAACCATGTTTGGTCCCCTCAGCTGATCTTTCACGCCAAAGGAAACCCCTTGCAAGAGGAAAGCTTTCAAGCCTATAAATAGAAGCCATGTCTTCACTTATCCATCATCTTTTACATCTTTAAATCCTTCATCTTTCATTTGTAATTCTTCATTTTGTTTTCTGAAAGGATCGCTTAGATTAGGTTTAGTTTATTTTCATTTCAAGTTTCTAAGGAGAGGAAGGTGAGGAAGTGCTTGACAACCATTCCCTTCACTTCTACTTTGAAGAAATTCGTGTAAGAAATCTTTATTGTACTTCAACTTGGGAACTTAATGCAAAAGATCTTCTATTCAAGTAATCTCTACTCTTTTAAGTTCTTTTGCTTTATTATTCATTTACTTATGTTCTTTGCATATTCTTTGCTTTATAACATGAGTAACATGAGCTAAATTCCCTTAAGTTGAGATGTTCTAACCTTGTAATGAACTTCTAAATATGTTATTATGGTTTATGTAGTGTAAACACTTTAAACTCTTGCATAATACTTCTTTCAACTTATTCTGAAATTGATCACTTTAGAATAGGTAAAACTTGTAGCAGCAGACATGGGCTACATTTATGAACTCAAGAGTTAATAGGGACAAGTATTTAATAAAGGAAACTTTGTTAAATACATGCTAAAACCTAGACATAGGATAGCATAGTCCTTAGGATAATAAAATTACAAGAGTGAACCTATTTAGCAACTTGGATCATTGTTAGGAGGCAAGGGAGGAATTGACAAACCTTTCTTTACTGTAAAAAACAAAGATCATAAGATCTTGTAATGAAACTCTAAAGAGAAGTGCTGAAAGGCACAAACTGATGCACCTACATCCAGTGTTCCCACACTACATACTCCATTAAAACACTTAGAAGTAAAGTACTTGGTGAAAACATCTCAACTACTTTTTCCACTGATTTCTCACACATTTTATTGCTTATTACTATTTTTACTTACTTTGAAAACTCCAAACCAAAAATACTGAATAGTGTAGACACACTAAGTGTACACTTTGAACTACAAAAATTTACAATACATAATCCCTGTGGGTTCGACCTTTCTTATCACTTTATTACTTGTGTGACTATGTATACTTGCATATATTAAAATAACCACACCAATGCCTGACTTCTAAAGTCTTATTTTTTCCCTATTTCTTCACTTTAGAAGTCAGACGTGTATCCGCTTGACCTTAATACTCGACAGTTTTGCCACTTATTTACAAGTTTGCTACCGTGTCTACCTATGTAGTCAGACATCTGGGCGCCTGACTTTAAATGTCTAATTCTAATGTCATTTTTGCACTAGTGTTATGAATCAGCTTTTCTTCTTCGACACCTTTTTCAGCAGTTGGTGTCTTTGGAGGGGAGTGAGTAGAGGTAGGCGTAGCCTGCCTTATCTGAGCTTCACGGTTGAGGATTTCAATTCCCTGATAATGAAGCTAAGTGAGTGTTACCATAGATAAATAAAATTCTCAAAGTGGATATAAGTTTCGATCAGTTACCTTGGATTTGGCGTCTTCGACACGAGAGTGTGCACTCTCAGGTTTCTTGAGAAGCTTTTTGGTTGCCTTCTCTGAGATGATTGGGGCTTTCTCTTTGGTTTCACTTTCTTCCTTTTTCTGCTGCCTTTCGACAGAGGCGGTTTGAGGAGTGATTCTGGAGACATCCCGAGAGTTTTTTGTTTTCTTCTCTCTCTCCACTGCAGAAGTTTGGATCTTGACAGGCTTGGACCTAGTCAATGTGTAACACCCCCTTTCTAATTTATAATTAAATGAACAATTATCAGAGTCACCTCAGAAGGGCGCTACATTTTTCTCACCAAAAACAAATAACAAATGATTTAAAATCCTCAAAAACACTTAATCTCAGAATAACATTAAACAGCGGAATCTCAAACTCGTGCAAACATCACCATGAATAATTAAGACATCAGTCTCCAGCAGTAAACAACATAATAAAACATAAACGACCCCTAAAACCCCTCCCCGGTGCTACGCATCAGAGCTGACACAGACTCAACGCGAAGGAGACTACACCTAGCAATCCTCCACGAGTGCTAACGATCACCTGCAGCGTTGCCGCATAAGAGCAACATTCCAAGCAGAAGGGGTGAGTTTAACAGAAATAATAAGCACATGACAGCAGTACATAAGCAGCAGGCACAACACGGCAAACACGTATATACCATATCACACAACAGCACAAGATTCATATCTCTATCAGACATAAAACGCCAACCACAATAGTTATGTACACATGGACCATGAAGGAATGTATGAAATGCAACCCCTCCGGGCATATGCATGCGGTACCGATCTCGTAAAGGCCACGACGGGCGCAACTCGTAATAAACCTCGTGTTGTAGCATCACAGCTACCTCGTAAGAATGCATATGACAATGCGACTCATGACTCATGCACCAATTACACCAACTCAAAGCATTCAATTAATAAATACTATATCACCATATCTCGTTATAAATCATTTCATAAAAATACCACGTAACAAATACTATACCACATTAACAACTATCTCGTGTTGTAGCATCACAGCTACCTCGTAACATAACCACAACAAAGCACGTACAAATACTATACCACATTAACAACTATCTCGTGTTGTAGCATCACAGCTACCTCGTAACATAACCACAACAAAGCACGTACAAATACTATACCACATTAACAACTATCTCGTGTTGTAGCATCACAGCTACCTCGTAGTTTCTCACCAATAAATATTTCAGCTCATCAATCACAGCATAATATACTCACCAACTCACCCACCACTCACACCAACACCAATTTCAATTAGGCCAATTTAGGATTTAACACAGCATAGGGAAAGTGAGTAAAAAATTGAAATTTAGACACTTGAACACCTCAGCCCAGAACCACCAGTAAAATAATCCATTTTTGCATAAAACCAGAACATTTGGATAGACACTGAAATTAGCTTCGAAACGCATTTTGAACCGTCAAATTTGGATAACCGAGTCAAAAGTTATGTCAAAAACAAATTTGGGACAAAACCGAGACACGTGCTGAAAACGACTCGGAACAGCAGAAGATTCTGGTGCTTCGCGCGTGGAGCGCGACTTAGGCGCAACTGGAGCGCGTAACGGCAGAAAATGCCCAGTAACTTGCGCTTGAAGCGCGACTGGAGCGCAAGTGAGGCGCAAATTGGCAGAATTGGCAACAGGCGCCCAGACAGCAGCAACAAAGCACAGATTGACAACAACAATGGCGCCTAAGGCGCCTAGGGTCCTTCAAACTCAATTTTCTTCCAAATTCATATGTTCAATCATTCAATAATTATTTCAAACACCTCAAATTCACTCTCATATCTTCAATTACACATTTTATCAATTATTTGGCATACAATACAAAATCTTACACACATCTCATAACTCTTGCACATTTCAACAAACACATATAGGGCATCAACTCAACATACATTTCAATCACACAATAATCCACATCTCAATCACTCAATTTCATATCCACTTTAATCATGCAAATACACAACACCTAACTACCCATAAACCACCATCATAGCCCATTATAACCGTTAAACCCACCCTTACCTTGATTACACCGAAGACGAGGTCCTTCCTACGGAGTCACCAACAAAACCACAGCAACAGCTCTTCTTTTCCTCTTGATTCGCGAATCCCCTTCTCCTTCTTCTCTCCCTTGTGCGCAAGTTTCTCTTTCTCTCTTCTCTCTTCTCACTTTTGCGATTCTCTTCTTCTTTCTTTTCTTTCTTTTACGTTTTTCTTTCTTTCTCACAAGCTGGAGGCGCAAAACCCCTAACCCCAGCACCTAATGTCTCAGCTAACGGGCTTGGGCTTCTTCTTGGGCTAATTCGAATTAATCAAGGGCTTAACACTAACACCTCTAATTTTATTATTTTTAACCCACACAAGGCCCTCTCCTCTAATCCTCTTATTTGTATTCGTTCCAATTCCTAATAAAGCTGACATACACAAGCATACATATATTTTATTATTTCACTTATTTTTTCTCAAAACACAAATCCTAGATATTTAACTACATAAATTAATTACTGACACAGTTAAATCAATTAAATAATTAAATCACTTAACAAAATAATTAACTCAATTAATTGGGCTGTTACACAATGGCTCTTCCTCAGACTGAAAATGCAATACTTGTAAATATGAGCAAAATAGAGGAAGGATAAATATAGATGAGCAAGAAGGTAAGAGTTTCAACCTCTGAGTCACTCACAACTGTTGTGCTGGCCCTCTTTATTTTCTTCGGAGTAGTAACCACAGAGCTACTAGACCTCTTTCGACTCTGCAAAACAGAAGGTCAATTAGTCAACAAACATAGTGATGATGCAAAGAGAAAATGTATAGAGACTTACTTTTTTCTCTTTGGGGGGGGGGGGGGGGTATGTCTTTCTTCGACGAAGCTTCAGCTACCTTCTTCTTCGTCTTTGGTGCTCTGACTTCATCTGTCGAATCTGAAGTAATAGCGACAGCTACAGATATTCGACAAACAAGTGTTAGTACAAAATACACACAAAAGGAAAATTAAATTTTTCTAAGAGTCTTATACATCACCTTCTCTGATAGTAGATGTGACTCGCACATGTTGAATATCCAAATGGAGATTACCCTCAAATGTGTCTAAATCATGCTTAGTCGAAACTACTTTCTCAGCTGTTTTATTTGAAAGAAATTTGTACAGTGCCTTAGTCGAACCACATGGAAACCATTGTGGAAGTGGTGGTCGAAATGCCAAAGCCAATTTACTGGTGGGCAAAGGCGGAAATCTAAGTTTATTGTGTTTTAAAGCAAAAAAGTACTTATCAGTTACATAAGATGGAAAAACCATTGTTGGAATTTTGTCGATAAGTTTTTGTTTGAAACTTTTGCAGCTTGAGAAACAGTTCGACTAAGTTTATTCGGGTCATATACAGTTTCAAAAAAAAAATTGGAATGCCTGAATCTCTTGAATATGCGTACCTTTCGGTCTTCTTTTTCTGCGAACAGGGAAAAGCAGAACTTAGATTAGCCAGTAGAATAGCCTCTAGCTTCGACACCAGTAGACTTGCTGGTGAGATACTCTTTCCACCACTTAGAAAATTCGTTGGTGCAAGAGAAGATTGGTTCAAAAGGGATGGGAGAAAAATTAAAAGAATCCTTGGGAAAATTGTTGAGGCGTTCTACCCATTCTTCCTCACTCTCAGGAACCATCATTTCCCTCCTAGACCTGAAGAAAGGACTAGGTCGAAGTTGGCATAACCCAAATTGTCTTGCAATTAAACTGGGGTGATATGAGTATATGCCAAATAGGGATGATGATCTCCCAGGAGAGATTCTGGATGATAAAAATTTAGGAGTTAAAAAGGCCTCCCAAATCTGGTTAGTTTCCTCCTCTTCGGCGAGAGTAGTCGCAGGAAACTCTGGTGAACCAAGCTGGTCCATAAGTCCTTCCAGCAAAAGGTGCCATTGAAGGAATAAACTCTGTACAATTCAAGAACATGTTGAAAGATTGCAAAAAAAAGATCTTGGACAGACACTGCTATCTCCCTAGGCCTTAACAAAGCTAGTCGTTCCCCTTCGACACCTCTGTTTTCGACCACACCAGTAAGGTCATCAGGGACATACATTCGTAACGTCGAATCAAAAGTGGCAAGGAGCCACAATTGAAACAACCAGATTGGTCTAGAGACCAAATACTTCCCTTCTGGTCGAAGTGCCTTTAGGTCAAGAACCCCTTGTTTCAGGCTGTCGAAGAGAGACCCTAAAATAAGAGTGGCCAAATTTATGTTTCGACGCTCATGCAGTTGAACGGCCAGGGGAATATAAATCTTAGCCACCTGAAGTGACGAAGATCAAAACACATAGAAAGATAGCCAGAAGGTAAGAAAAGCAATGTGCTCTTCGTCAGAAACGTCCTCAGAGTCAGTAACGTGGTTATCCTCAACATACCCTTTAAAAGTGGCTCGTTTGAAGTCGAAAGTATGCTGGGTGCCAGTGGTAGCAGGGTCGAAGACCTATCCTAGTGGCTTCAAACCTGTGATAGCAGCTACGTCAAGTAAAGTGGGGGCAAGCATGCCACACTTTAAGTGAAGACTATTGGTGGTGAGCTCCCAAAAATGCAGAGCTGCGATAAGCATTGGGCTTTGATATTTAGGCCCATGTCTTGATATTTGAATCAGGTCGAAAATGCCCTGATTTCTCCAAACGTCTCCCTTTTTCGACTCTATTTTATTAAGCCAGTCGATGTAGGGCATATTCTTTTCGATTGGTGGAGAAGATCTAAAAACCCTATTCGGGTTGCCCATGAAATCCATTATGTGTGGACCCTTACTGAAGATTCTAGGGTTGTATTTGTGGTAGCTAAGGAAAACCTCCCTAATCTTGGGTAAATCATCACCAGTGAGAGGAAGTGGGCCTAAAAATGCATGCTTTAAAGGCTTGGAGGAGGGGATGAGTACCTGAGATAGATAAATTTTGGTTTCCTCCATGGTCAAGGCTGGTTCAGAAATAACAGTTTTCTTCTCAGAAGTTACAGCGCGAGGAATAGTGATGGAAGAAGACGCCATTGTTGTGAAAATAGAGCTCGTGGAGAAGTAAAGTGTTTCGTAAAGTGTTGTTTGCTTCGCGTAATGAAGAAGAAGAAGTAAAAAGGGTACTCGCAAAAGAGAGGTTTAATGGAGATTCACAAGAGCAAAGGGGGAAGAAGATGAAGTTGCTGGAAAAAAAAAAAGAAAAATGAAAAGGCACAGTTACCTTTTATAGACGTTGTGGCCACGAATATTATATTAAAAAGAAAACGTGGGTGCCCACAGCGTTTGGTGGGGAAATGTGGGATCATGGAAGATCCCAACAGTTACTTTGTCACGCGTGGCGTAATACTAGTGAAGGAAAGCACCTGGCAAGCGAGATTTGGCGCAGAAACGTCTCCTCGTACCCTGAGAGAAGATATTAAATGATGACAAAAGATTTGGTGCAGAATATTCGAATGATTCAAAAAGTCATTTTCTATCTTCATTCAAAACTCAGTCGAAAACGTCTTTTTGGGGGGCAATTTGTTAGCCTATATTTTCGACAGACTAAAATTAAATGCAGTCAACAATGTTTGACTTAACAGATTCAAGAAGAAGAACTACTATTTCGACAGCAAGAAGAGGTATACTGGGAAATCAGCATAGTTCATAACTTAGCGAAAAATTGGAAAGCTGAAGCCAGTGGTTCGACAGAGATGAGAGCAATAGCCAGATAGCAAGCCAAATCAAAGGGCGTTGTCGAATGGGATAGCAGCAGCATGGTCGAAAAAAAGGAGCAGTTACCTAGTCGAAGCGCCTAGCAGTTATCTTATTTTTAAACTGCCGTGTAGTTATTGTTTTACTCTTTTAGTATAAATAGAAGTTTCTTTTCATAGAATAGGGTCGCGAATCATTTCTACAAAGTTCTGAAAATACTCCTACTTCCGCATATCAGAGAAAAGCGAGTCAATCACGAACAATGTATGATCCTGCGTACCAACTTTAAATTCATGCAATGTACTTATCATTCCTTTAAGATTCCTGCAATTTACTTGCTTTCGATTTTCTTTTCTTTATTTCTTTACGATTACTGCACTTTACTGCACTCAATCTTTTTTTTCTTTATTTGTTTAAGTTTCTGCAAACTCTACGTTTCTGCACTTCTTTTTAAACACTTCTTTGTTTTGTTATCGTTTTTCTTTCATTAAACGGTTATCACCATCACTTTCAAACAAACCGTAAAAACCTTAAATCACTTTCAACAAAGATTTTAACACAAATGTTCTGTTGGTCTCGCAAGCAACACGTGTGTGTAACTAACGGTGTTTACCAAAAACCACGGTAAACTCCCACGTGATGTGCAATATTTTTTGAAAGGGAGTTTATATCATGAATCAGGCTGCCTAACTTTCTCTCACAAAAGGTGTCGTGCCTTTAGTATTTTTTGGAGAGAGTTGGGTAAAACATGGATAGTTAATGGCATGGGAGAGAATAAAATAAAGAGAAATTAGAAAGTGAGAGTCGAGTGACTTTCTCTCAAAAATGGTACGAGATGTTTCCCCCAATATCATACACTCTCCTACCATACTATTTTAAATATTGAATCATAATATCATAGTGGTATTCACAATAATTTCTCAAAAATTCTAAAGGCGTAGTAGCTTAAGTACTCGAGTTAAGACACTATAAGGAGTTTTAGTAGGAGATATAGGATTCAAAACTATCTAAAAGCATAACATTGTCTCTTGGTAATTCTATCAATTTCTTTATTGTCAAATTATCACAAAGAGATTATCAATAATCAAAAATCCATATTCTTCGGCCGAACTAAGATTCTTTTCTTTCGACTTGCCCTCAGTCTTTTTGCCTTTTTCACTTCCATTAAGATTAATTACGACTCTGTCTTGAAGGCCTTTCATTAAATTTGGTCAAACTCTCATATTTTTTCTAATCTTCAAGTCATCAATTGCAGCTTTTAAGTCTTGCCGCAATTTTTAGACCAAATGGATAAGGAAATTATCCGAATTCAATGAAAGCTTTGCATACAAACCTAAAAATAATCTAGCCATTACCTGATTTAATTTACCAATTTAGTGGTGAATTTGTCCCACGGGGGCCCTGCTCGATCCCTTGGGTGTAATAGTAATTTACACGAGTTTTATTTTAATAATTTTTACAGGTGAAATTAAATTAAATTAAAGATTTGAATTGAAGTGATATATTTAATTAAATGAGCATGACCGTATGGTTGATGAGTAAAGTATTACAGGGAGACACATGAAAATGGGCACTATAATATGCTCTAACCACCTCTTGTCTGCATTGATATCCTCCATATAAATAAGGACAACAAACCCTTCAATAAGGAATCATAACTGTTTTCTTCATCACAAAATAATCACACCGAACAGGAGATGAATTCTGAATTCTGAATTCTGAGATTATAAATATTTATTTATTGTAGGGTATGGGCACCTGTTCATGAAATGATAAAGTCCCCCAAATATAGAATCCTATAGCTTATGTTTGGTTGCTAGCTTAAAGGTTCAGAGTTCAGACTTATACAATTTGGAATTATAGTTGCTATAAATAATGCAGAAGAGAAACATAAGAATAAAGACTACACAGCTAGCTACTAAGTTATGGCCTAGAAAACCATAACACCAGTAATATCTACCAGTAGTAGTCCCACAGCAACAAAAACTACCATTTAGAGTAGTAGTTGAAAACTATCATAACTAGCACTTAAAAGGAGCCACCAAACTTTGTACCAAAAAGCAAACGATAACTATTAATTTATCCCCCCTTTTCATTTTTCACTGTATAATCTTCAAATTTCTACCAAAAAGGTCGTGCAAGGCTAATCAATTACAAAGTGTATTTGAGTTAGCATTAGCGTTAGCGTTAGCGTTAGCAATGAGCCGCTGTGTCAATTTTGGCCCATATATGCTAGTTCGATGGCTTAGTGTTTTGGGTTGGACTTAAAAAACAAGACCTCAAAAGAACGCATAGTTTAAGTCAGCCCAATTGACTCATGGGCTAGATTGGACCTAGCTACATTTTTTAAAAATTGGAGAGGGTTGAGCCGACTCGTTGGCCTAGTGTTTTGGGCTGAGAAAAGCTAAAAAAAACAGTTCTATATATAACTGGGCTGCCTAGCCCAACCTGTTTTTGCACTCTAGCCCATTGAGCCGGACTAGATTGGGTTGGGTTGGGCCGTGCGACCCAAATTTATAGCTTTGGGTACCACCTTTGAAATTCTTCCATGATTTTGATATTTACCCACTGCTTAGTTAGACAACTTTTTAAGTATGACATAACATGATTTAACATGATTTGAGGATTAGTCATTAGTGGGGGTTTGTCCTTAATAAAGTTGTTGAGAATATGGTCAAGCCGACCAATGTAGTGAAACATATGTGCTATGGTTTTAGTCACTGAATTGCCAAAACTTACTAGATAGTCCTCTTATTATGGTCCTAATGCTAATCCTTATGCTTGTAGACTAATTCCATATATCCTGAAGTGGATGGTGACAAGCTATCATGCATCATGCCTAACCAAGGGAAAGTTGAGGTAGGAAAATTTTTAATTTAAAAATGTGCAAATTGGATGTAAAATTTGTATGGACTAGGGTGTGCGTTAAAGGGAAAATTATGGAAATTAAATATATTATTTGATTAAAGAATTGAGAAGTAAATTTTAATAATTTCTTAATATTAAACGAATAGTTAGAAGATTTATAAAAATATGTTAAGGGAATTATAGTTATAGTTTATTTGAAAGAAAAGCAGTCAATTGAGGATTGCAGACTTGTGGTAGGTTAGTAGCTTATAAGGGAATGTTAACAAATTGTAGTTGGGTACCTTATCTTCATGGGTTTGACTTTAGATTTAATATGCATAATACATAATACAAGTACAAGGGACAGTTAAAGGTTCTAATCATAAACAAATTCTTTGATAAAATAAATAAAAAAGTTATCTTCTGATAATGAATAAATAAATAAGTTAACCCTTTTAAAAATTAATGAATTTAAATATTCATTTGCAGTTTAGTCTAATAGTCTTAAAAATTTATATGCGTATAATTGTGACAATTTTTAAATTTATGTTTTTTTTTTCTGATGTTAAATTGAGATAAAATATTAACATTATTTTGAATACTAAGAAATTGCCAATATGTTTAGTCATGAAAATATAATTGATCAAGAGCCGGGGCCCTACTTTATATACCCTTTCAGATCATTAAAAAAAACTTTAATACCCTTTGAATTTGACAAGCATAAATGTTCAAAGAAAGGTGGGATGGATTTCTCTCTACCAACTGAAAATAACTCATATATTGATCTGAGTGGTAATTGAATTCAGATCCCATCTTAAGATCTCGAGTTCGAATTTTAGGTGTGATAAATATTCTGTTGAAAAGAGAAAACCACACGAGCCAACTAAATCAGATACTCGTGGCCAGCTAGAATCTCCGACACCAATAACATGATAAAAAAAAACTGAAAATAACTCATGAAGCATGGTACCGTCCCACATGGAGATGAGTCACGAATATAAAAAATGATGTAACTATGGATAGTGCACAATCAAGAACTATATATATTTCTCAACTTGGTTTAATTAATGTTTGAAGTTAAGAGTTGAAAATAAAAAATGCGATTCAATCCAATTTTGCTCACGCCTAACAAATGCGTACATTTAGGAAAATTATGGTCTACCAAAGAAAAGACCAACCAAAGTACATGAACAGAATAATAGGGCATTGTATATATCTATAGGCACAACTCAGCAGGCACATCTCCTTTGTAGATGTTGTCTGCCTGTCCACCAAACCTTTTCCAAGCTTATGCTACCAAAACCCTTTCTCGCTCCATCTTGTTGTACGAGGCATTTCATTTTATTTCGGAAAATCTTTATATTTTTTTAGACGGAATGACAAACCCTACTTATAAATTCACACATAAAATAGATATTTTGGATTTGAACTCGTGTAGGTATGAAAAATATTCAACCTAACAAAAAATGCTTTACATATGTACTCGAGTATCATGCATTAGTGTGTTTAAATTTGCGTGTGTGGATATATTGTTAAAAAAGGTTATAGAATGGATTGTATTTCATATGTTAATAATAGTATAGTCTATGTAGTATCAACTAGGGTTCGTCCGAGCGGTAACCGAGTTTAGATCTTGTTCTGGACTGGACCAAAATGCCCATTCAGCAATTAGACATTGATAAATCCAATCACTTTGATCCATATTCACAATAAATCAGCCCATTTATGACTCTCATACTTGGACGGCCCAGATTCATCTGATCTATCCAACGACTCAAAAGCTGCACGAATCCCTATAAATACTAGCTCACATTGCCATTAATAGGGACATTCTCATTCCTAGATATACTACTCTCTCATTCTCAATATTGACTTGAGCGTTGGAGTGGCATCGTAGGTGTCCCACCCGAGATCATTTTAACGCATCACTCAGACAGGAGACCTACCAACTGCAGTCTTCACAGCTCTGCAAGGTACTGAACAGATCTCATCCCAAGATTTGATCAAGTTGTGTGTGGAAAAATATCTATTAGAATAGGAGAACGACATAGACCGACAAAACTGAGTACTTGTGGCCAATCAGGTGAGTCGTTGGCAAGTGTCAGAGACACCACATGCTAAAAAACCAATACCGGGTCACCAATAATAACAATTATATTTTTAAAACACGTTTAAAAATATAATTGTTTTTTTTTGACAAAAAAAAAACGGATAAAATTTGGTCAAAAAACGGATAAAATTTAAATATTTTAAATGTAAATAAAATGTATTTTAATTTAATCATATTTTGTTATGTCGTATCTCATATTGTATGGAATTAGTATGCGACTAGCATGACATGAGAAATATAAATGTTTTAAAAGCTCTTTGTCACATGTATATTTAATATTTGTACAAAATACATGTATATTTAATATTTTTCTTTTTTTTTTTGTAAAATGCTGCCTTATTTAAATTTGGGAACCAAGCACATCACATGTGAGTCGTGACAAATAATTTCCAAAAGAAATTTTTTAACTATCAAAATGTGTAAATCAAATATCCAATGCATTTTTTAATGAACAAAATCCATTGCATTTAAAAAATAAAAATGTAACAATAAAAAGAAAATACAATCATTGCTATTATTTCATTATTATTTAAATAATTGTGTTCACAGAAGAATAAAAATTTAAAACGTTTTTTATTATGTAAAATAAATAATGCCTTTAAGCTGTGTTTGATATTCACGAGCAAATAAAGTTGTTTTATTTTCCAACCATATATCATCATCCCGTTGACGAAATAAAATGTTAGAAACTTTCATATAAATTTCGTGTATGATATAATTGTTTTGGTGAATATTTCATGTGTGATATATGGCATATTTAATGTATCATAAAATTATAGCCGCTAAATTGAAATGCTTTTAATATATTTTGCAAGTTATTTTTTTAATTTATTCTGCATAAAGTGCAAAAAGAATTCTATCTGTGGCCTACCATCTACACACCGATGCTGACCAATGAACAGGATGATAACTTGCAAATGGATCAAATATGAAAACAAGCAAAGTTTTGAAAACAAAAAGCATAAAACAAAAAAAAAACTAATTAACTAAAGATAGTAGGATTCAAGATAATGGTATATTATTTGTAAAAAAAAAGATAATGGTATATTAATTAAACGCACACGAAGCATGCTGACGGAGGACCAATAGGAAATGAGAGATTATTATAAAACTCAAATTGCATTATTATATTTTATATTTTAGCAACATCCGAGAAGGAATAATTAATTACTCTCCCATTCCAATTTTTTTTGATGTTTTAACATACGATCCATCGAATAAGAAAACATTAACTAAGAAAATATATATAGACTAAAATACCCTCATTTGATATTTTGACCACTCTTAAAAGTGTTATTCTTGAAAACTCAAAAATTCATTAATATTTTGGATAGTGAGAATTCACCTTTATCAGCTGTCTTGTAGTGACATATCTTTCAACATTTCGAACCATCAGCACTTGTTAGGGGGACTATGGAAATCTATTGTCCCTTCGAAGGTTGTAGTCTTTAGGTGGAGGTTACTGTTAGATTCCTTACCAGTGCGTGAGCCGCTGTTGCACATGAACGTCATCCACTCCGACCTAGAAGTTGGTTGTTCGTTTTGTAATTCCTCTCGCAACTCTGTCGAACATCCTTTCATCACTTGTGGTTTTGCGCGTTCTGTTTGGCATATTGTTGGTACTTGGCTAGGTGTTGACGTGGATGTCTCTCTGGGTGTGAAGGATTTCTTTAGTAATTGTGGCCAGTGGTGTACAGGGAAGAAAGCAAAGCGGGTGAAACATCTCTTCTGGTTAACTACTTGTTGGAGCATTTGGCTAGCTAGGAACGGAGTCATATTCAAAGAGGAGGAACCAAATATAGAGGGGGTTGTTAACCGGATCAAGAACTTATGGAGTTGGTGTCTTTATAAACTCAACTGTAATTCATCTTTGTCTGTATCTCTATGGTGGTCTAACCCACTTACATTCCTTAACAATTTGTAATCTAGTAGGAGGAGAAACAGTGGGCTAGGTTGATGTTTCCCACTATGGTGCAGGTTGTAAGAGGTACTCTTTTTCCTTCCTGAGTCTTTTTCCTATTGGGTTTTGGCTCAGGGAGGTTTTAAGGAGGCCCTCCCCCTTTCCTATATCTCTATTGTAAGGGTTGGGCACCCCTTGTGCCCCCTTCAATGAATTTTTTGCTTATCTAAAAAAAAGTTGGCTAAAGTACTCTCGGGGTCCCTTATCTTTATTTAAAATAACGATTTAGTCCTTTATTTTTTTTTGTCCCAGATCGGTCCTTTATGTTTTAATTTTTTAACAACGTTGCCCTTTTCCGTCTGCTTCCGTCCAAGTCCGTTACAAAATGCCTATGTGGCATTTTTTAATGCTTATTTGGCATTTTTTAATGCTTATTTGGCATTTTTAATGCTTATTTGGCATTATTTATTTTTTAACTTATGTGGCATTTTTTAATTTTATTTAGCATTGTTTTAATCCTTCGCTTCCATACCCTTCGCTTCCAATTGGGGTGGTGGTTGCGCGAGCTACTGTTTGCAAATGGAACAACAATCGAAGCCCATATTCAGCCCAAATATGAAACCAAAACCCAGATCGAAACCAAAACGAAGCGAAGTGAACTGAAAACAGAAACTGAAAACGAAATCAAAAAACGAAGCGAAGGACAAGGGAAACGAAACGGAGGAAACAAAAGCGAAGGATGTTTCCTTTCCTTTCTTCTGTGTAATGCTTATCTGACAATCAAAGAATCAAAAAATGAAACATGAAAGGGATTGAAACATAGAACCACTTGAAACAGATCTGGAAACCACTTGGTGAGAGGGAAGGACTTGGTGAGGGGAAAGGACTTGGCGAGAATGAAACAAATCTGATGTTGCTGTTGGTGAGAGGAGAGTGATTTGAAGGACTTGGTGAGAGGAAAGTGGTGAGGAATCGAAGAGAAAGGGGCGCAGGTGAGAGGAAAGTCGTGAGGAATCCAGATTTCATTTTTTTAATAAAAATTAATTAAAAAATTGTATATTGCCACGTAATTAGCCACATAATCAACATAACAGCCACATAAGCCAATTTTAACAGTGTTGGATGGATACCAACGGAAAATGATTTTGTTGCCAAAAATTCAAAACATAAAGGACTTATTTGAGACAAAAAAAATATAAAGGACTAAATCGTTACTTTAAATAAAGATAAGGGACCCCGAGAGCACTTTAGCCAAAAAAGTTTTGATATTGATGCTCGGTAAAGACTCAATTATAATAGTCTCTTGATATATTAAGAGTATAGTTTAGTTTGATGTGTTTTGTTCAGTTTTCCTACATTAACTAAGAAAATATATATAGACTAAAATACCCTTATCTTGGAGTTGGTGTCTTTATAAACTCAACTGTAATTCATCTTTGTCTGTATCTCTATGGTGGTCTAACCCACTTACATTCCTTAACAATCTGTAATCTAGTAGGGGGAGAAACAGTGGGCTAGGTTGATGTTTTTCCACTATGGTGCAGGTTGTACGTGGTACTTTTTTTCCTTCCTGAGTCTTTTTCCCATTGGGTTTTGGCTCAGGGAGGTTTTAAGGAGGCTCTCCCCCTTCCCTATATCTCTATTGTAAGGGTTGGGCACTCATTGTGCCCCCTTCAATGAATTTTTTGCTTATCTAAAAAAAAGTTTTGATATTGATGCTCAGTAAAGACTCAATTATAATAGTCTCTTGATATATTAAGAGTATAGTTTAGTTAGAAGTAAAGAGTTAAGTTTGCATTGGATTTGTAAAACATCATAAGTTTTAGAACTAAATTAGGAGTGCTTTTAGAGTGGGAGAGCAAATCAAATCCCTCACCGGTGTCATACCCCAATTTTGTCCGGCTTAGGTCCAAACCCTAACTTTCCACACAAAAATAAATTATGCATTTTGGACCCTAGAAACCATCCCAGAGTTTTTGAAATCATTTTTAGGGTTAGAATGCACGTTTTGGGAAGTTAGAGTCAAAAAGGGCATTTTGGTCATTTCTCACAAAAGGGTCTATAAAAATAATTTTTGCAATAAGCCTCATGCATCAAATTAGGGTTTTTGAAAATGTGTTATGTATGCATGGCAAGTTTTAAAAAAAAAAAATATGTTATGCATGGCAAGCTTTGGAAAATATTTTATGGCAAAGACCTAAAAGCATTTTTGTGGAAAGCAAGAATTGACTTCTATTTTGTTCCAAAGGCCAAGAATCGATTTATAGTATATTGCATAGGCCTTGAAATCGATTTTCAGGCCCTTCCATAGGCCATGAATCGATTCCTAATTGTTTTAACTAAGTGAAGAATCGATTCCTACCTTTTAGGATGTCCTGAAAATCGATTTCCCTTGCCTATGTTTAAAGCATGAAATCGATTTCTACACATACTCATGCAAAAGCTAAGAATCGATTTCCTTAAATTTTAAAAGACTATGAAATCGATTTTCAGGATCTCCAAATGTCCTGAAAATCGATTCCTACCTTTTTCCATAGGCCATATAATCGATTCTTATCATTTCCAAAAATAAAGAATCGATTCCTACATATTTCCAAAGGCCACATAATCGATTTTCAGGATCTCCAAATGTCCTGAAAATCGATTCCTACCTTTTTCCATAGGCCATATAATCGATTCTTATCATTTCCAAACATAAAGAATCGATTCCTACATATTTCCAAAGGCTCAAACAATCGATTCATCCTTGCAATAAATGTTTTTTAAAAAAATTCTACGCTTTCCTAAGCCTATAAATAGGCAGCCTCAAATCACATTTGAGGAGACTTCACGAGATCAGAGAAAAGGACACACATCTCACGAGATCAGAGAAACAGACACACATCTCACGAGATCAGAGAAACACACACATTTGCTCCAGACATTTTTCACGGGATCTGAGAAGACAACTCTCGCAAATCTCATTTTCCAGTTCTACGCTTCATTTTTGCTCTATTCGCGCCGTTGGTCCGTCTGAGCTAATCTCCTGCAAGGGGTAGTCGGGGTTTGCATTCTTCATAGTTGTAATATCTGTCTTCATCAGAGGTATTTCAGTCTTTACATTTGCTAAAATTTAATCATTGTGATCCATGCCAAAATTGTCCTATGTGATTTAATTTAGCTGTAGTGTCCTTGTTGATGATGAACCACATGATTCCCACTTATGCCTAGTGCATCATTTTTAAGTGGTGAAGATGGTCTCAGATGATTCAACCTCCCCTTTCAAACCCTTTCAAAAAACATTTTTTTCATTAGAACTACGTCGCTTTGATTCCCGTTTGGGATACGTAGGAGCGAGTCACGTACTCGTCAAGCGCAACAAATAAAATTCTTTTCATCCCCCTAAACCAATCATTTTCATAAAACAAACAAAATCATTTTCAAACCCATTGTTGCTAGTAGCTCATCAGAGCCTCTGTTCGTTTAGCTATTAGTGGCAATGTCCTTTTCTCCTAAAAATAATAAACGATGATCCATCATAACCTTTGTTAGTTTGATCATCGTACAAATCAATCTCTTTCGAAAATCACTTTCCAAAAGGATAATAAAAAACGAGTTGTTATCAATAGTCCATCAGAACCTTTGTTCGTTTGACTAACGGTGCAACTCTCTTTTTGAGTATTTAGTAGTGATTCATCATAGCCTCTGCTAGTTCAATCATTTGCTAATGCTCGTCCTATTTCAAAAACTCACTAAAAAAGATAAAAAACAAAAACTTTTCAAAAAGAACCTAGAACTACGTCGCCTTTGATTCTCCACCCGGAGATACGTAGGAGCAGGGCCACGCCCCTGTCAAGCGCAAAAATAAACAATTTATAAATTAAAAAATACAAACACATCTCTTTCATTTCAAAAATCAAAAAAATATTATTTTCAAAGTAGGGGATTAAGTCGGTCGCACGGCCGGGTTAACCATCGTTTTAGGATAAGTGAACTGTGGTCCTTCAGAGCCCCAGCGCTCCTTCAGCCCCCAGCGGCCCTTCAGACCCCCAGTGGTCCCTCAGACCCCCAGTGGTCCTTCAACACAGATCACACAGTCCTAAAACCCCTACATTAAAAAACACCAACCAACAACCATTTTCAAAATCCATGAACTACGTAGCTTTGAATTCTCCATCGCACCGGGAGATACGTAGGAGCGGGCCATGTCCCGTCAAGCACTTTTATCTAAAAACCCTTTTTCCCCCCTTTCTCATCAAAAATAAAATTTTCATTAAGTTTTCCCATTCATCTTCAAACAAGGAATAAATAGGCAAATCTAGGTATTTTTCAAATCAAACGTTAAAACCACACATTTAATTAGAGGTTCCCTTTCGGTAGAAAGGACGTGCGAGGTGCTAACACCTTCCTCGCACGTAATTGACCCCCGAACCTATATCTCTAGTTTTCAAAAGACCATCCACCTTGTCCAAAAGACCTTTTTTCAATGTTTTGGTCTTAAAATTAAAATATTGGTGGCGGCTTCAAAAATTTTCCACGTTGTACATTGAGAAACCCAAGCCGGGATTTTTCGGGGTGCAACAGCTGGCGACTTCACTGGGGACACTTTTTAAAAGACGAGGGTCAAGCCTAACTAATTTAAATGTGTGGTTTAAATGTGTTGTTGATTTGATTAAAACCTTGTTTGCCTTTCTTTCTTATCATTGATTGTAGGCGTATGCATTTGTCTTCTTCTATGTTGTTCCCTGTCTCATCCTTTATTCCCTTTATTTTATCGCTTATGCCCATGCATTCTTCCAATCCCCATGATCCCCTCTTCTTGGCTCCTCTTCCTAAGGTAAGCAATATCCTTGTTTATAGATATTCTAGGTATGGAACCCTAGGGTAGATAACTTGTTATTGCTTGCTTTTGTCTGGACTGCTCTGGTTTTCATTTCAGGTGAGGGTAGTACTAGAGAAAATGCCCTTGACACACACTACACTTATACCCTGTGACTATGTGCTTTGAGTGGGACCATAACCCAGGTCTGCAAAAACTTAGGAGAGTGGATTCGAGTAGTGAGAGCCCATCAGGACCTTTGTCCGTTTGGCTACTTGCGAAAGTTTCAACCAGAGTTGTGCTCTTTCATGATGCCTCACACCTAGCAGTTTGCTGCATTTGTGGGGAATTTTGTGAAAGGGACTGTAGCTCTGGTGGCCTTGTGAGGGAGTGAATAGAGCTACATGGAAGGATTACCCTTTTAATTGCCCTAGATCATAGGTCTTACCTCTCTTTAGGTCACAAGGGCTTTTCCAAAATTGTGTGTGCATTATTGCATCTAGTTTAGTTCATTTCCGCCAACGTTTTTTTGGAAAAAACAACGAAATAAAAAAAAAATAGGTTTTTCCTTCTCTTTCATAAATACCTATATGGGGTGGCATATAGGGTATACCGCCCTAATTTTTCAAAACCCCACCTGTAAATATCTGTCTTTATAACAAGCATCCTCATCATCCGCATTTTACATCATAACAGCATGCATTACATAAGCAAAATTCTGAAAAAAATTCATACAGCATTCCTCATGCATCTAAATAAAAAAATAACATAAAGCCATATGCATTGCATTCATTTACGCATTCATACTTGTACTCATAAAAAATATTCTATCATCAGAGAGAAACGAAAGGCAAGCTGGTTCGCCAACACCGATACTCCACCCGTCTACAAGCAAGATTGATGGCTAGCAATCAACATCTCGAGAATGAGGACCCCCTGGGTCAAGATGAGTCGGTTGTGGAGATTCTTAACCTCGAGCAGCTGGCTCAAGAGAATCAAGCTTTGAAGACTAAAGTGGAGGCTATGGAAGCACAGATGGTCGAAGTAATGAGTATGCTACAGAATTTGAGGGGTGGGGCCACTGCTGTTGTAAATCCCTGAAGGGGTTGTTACCTTCGTTTCTCCTCCAGTGTCCGCTGAAGTTACAACTACTCACACTTCTTATGGACAGGGGGTCAGTCACTTTGCCCATCCTCCAGGGGCGAGCGGACAGAGTCATCTGAATGCACCGATATATCCTTGGGGGATGCCAATGGGTTATATGCCGCCTGCTGCTGAAGCTATTCCTGTGGGGCCGAGTCAACCTGTCACGACTATGCCTGGTGGAGCTGCTATGGGACCACAAATTCATACTCCTAGTCCTGATACTGTACTGCCAAGAGGTTCACCTAGTCCTACTCTGGGAGTTACTGTGAACCCTCAGAACGCTGCCCATCATATGGGAAACCCTGCTCAGTATGGGGGTTATTATCACGGTCCGGGGAACTATCCACAAGGTCATTTGTTTGGGAACACTCAGCATGGGGATCGGTATCACTCGCTTGAAGAGCGCTTAAGAGCTGTGGAAGGATCAGGAACTAGAGCCAGGGATGCCCGAGATTTGTGCCTTGTCCCAGATGTTGTTATACCCCCTAAATTCAAAGCACCTGACTTCGATAAATATCGCGGCACCGGGTGTCCATCTAGCCATTTGACGATGTATGTTAGAAAAATGGCCGCTTATGCTCATGATGACAAGGTGCTCATTCATTATTTCCAGGACAGTCTGACTGGGGCATCACTAGATTGGTACATGCAGCTGCAATCCTCCGAAGTTCACAGTTGGAAGGATCTCTCTGAAGCCTTTCTAAAACAATACCAGTATAACATGGACCTTGCTCCAGACCGGTCTCAATTGCAGCACATGAGCAAAGGAGATAGAGAATCATTCAAAGAATACGCTCAAAAATGGAGGAGCATAGCTGCTCAGGTGAAGCCGCCATTGACTGAAAAAGAGATGGTGTACATGTTTATGGAGACCCTTCCAGGGCTGTATTATGATAGGTTGGTGGGGAGTGTTTCGTCCAATTTCTCAGATATGGTTGTCATTGGGGAACGATTAGAGCACGGATTGCGTAGCGGAAAGATTGCTGGAGGTTTTGGCAATTCTAGTGGACAAAAGAAACCCTTTCCCAACTTCCCCAAGAAGAAAGAAGGGGAAACCAATGTTATTTCCGCAGGGGGAGGCCCATCTTTCAGCTCTCCACAGCAGGCGGTGCCATTATCTTTCAACTCTCCGCAGCAAACTAATTCGGGCTACAGAGCCCAGAACTATCAAGAGAAGAGGCGTGCTAATTTTGATCCGATCCCGATGACCTATACTGAATTGTTCAATCATCTTGTCTCAAAGAATTTGGTCAATACTCGCCCCATGAAGCCTATACAACCTCCCTTTCCTAGGGGGTACAATGCCGATGCTACTTGTAGCTTTCATAGTGGAGGAGTCGGCCACACGGTGGAGGACTGCAAGGCTTTCAAATATGTAGTCCAGGATTTGATTGACGCCAACTGGATCTCTTTCAAGCCGAACAGTCCCAGTACAACTACAAACCCCCTACCGGGACATGGGACACCATCCGCTAATGCAGTAGAGGATTCTGTGGGGCAGACAATGATAAAAGATGTTAAGTGTATCCAGACTCCTCTGGAAAATATACATGCTGAGTTGTGTCGTCGTGGTGTTATCAAGAAGGGCTGTGTATGCGCCGATCCTTTATGTGTGGGTGCCTGTGAAGTTTTCAAGTCAGTCCTGCAAGACCTGATAGATCGGTGCGTGGTTCAGATAGGGACCCATGATATTGAAGATGAAAAAGAAATCAATGAGGAAGTAATAGCGGTGCCTATGAAAGAGAGATGTTGGGATACCCTAGGGGAGTCCAGTGGAAAGTTTGACTACTTGGTCAGATATGACGCTCCCGAGAGTGCTCAAATCCGAATGGAAGACATCCAGCCCACAGGATGGGATGAGGAAGAGGAACAACACGATCAAATTGCTGTCATCAATGATGAGGGTGGTGCAAACCTGGTTTGTCGCTGCAGTGCTGGTGAAAGAATTAAAGAATTGAAAGACTGTTGATCCTCCTGGGACCTTTTGATTTAAAGTAGTCATTTGTAATGCAACTCTGTGGCTCTGCCCAAGGCCACAGGACCAGTTGTTAGGGGCGCACATGTTTTTATTTTCTAAATCATCATCATCAATAAAAACGTTGTTTTTGAATTCCAATCAATAAAAATCAATTCCTTTTCATTTCATGTGTCTCTTCTTTTCTTTATTATTTTTGCCTGCATGTCTCACCTTCCATTCTGCTTTTTCGCCTCGGCAAAAAAAAAAAAAGCAAATCTGCAGCAATTGTCTCCCAAAATAACAGTGCCAACGGTCCATATTTTGACTTTGATCACCTTATCAATCAAGCAGAGTGGGACGTTGAGAAAGACCGGCAAAATCCTCCAGAAGGTTAATGAAGCAAGGAAAAAGGGTTATTCAGCATCACGGGGAATCCACTGAAGTGATCAACTTGGGGATCGCTGAGAACAAGAAAGAGGTCAATATGGGTACTTCAATAAAGGAAAATTAGAGCGCAAAAAGGAAATAAAGAAGAAGGGCAAGTGCATGAAAATAAGTGAATTATTGTCCCAGAGTTAATTTTTGAGGAAATAAGCAATCATGATTTGAAATGAAGTCGGACTACCATTCTATATCCAAAAACAAAATCCTCTCCTAACCACCTTAAGCCTAGAAAATCCCAAAGAGAAAAACAAAATCCTCTCCTACCCACCGTAAGCCAAGAAAATCCCAAAGAGAAAAACATAATCCTTTCCGACCCATCTTAAGCCAAGAAAAAGCCAAAATCCAAAAGTCACCTTAGACAATGACCACTTCGGAAAAAACAGTGCATCGTTCTTTATCAGTTCACCCAAGCTCAAGAAAAAGAAGAAGTCAAAGAAGGAAAAATCATTCAAAAGGAAAATCCCAAAACCAAAAGAAAAATACAAAAGAGATGTAAATAGTGAGTTGATACATGTTACCACAAAACTCAAGAGGTCCTCGTCTCAATAAACCTTCAAACACTTTCTCATTTCCATGCACCCCTCCTCTCATAAACCGCAAACACTCTCCTTTGACCTCGATCAACAGCCAATACCGAATAAAAACCATCCTGCCATTAGCCCCAAATACCTCATTAAGCTTACTCATCTCTCCTCCACAAAACACCACAATCCCGAAAGGTCCATCTCGATCAATGATTGATTGCTGTTGTTTTCTCAAAGTTTTAGCTCAAGGACAAGTAAATTCATTTGTTTACAATATGCCAAGTGGGGCAATTCTGTCGCTCTTCACCCCTCCTACAACTGGGGAAATTGACCCTACACCTATCTCATCCCTTGTCGCACTCACATTCATTGAAATCATACAGGTGCAACCCCCTTTCTTCTCTAGTGTATGGGTCAGAAGCAGTTCTTCTCATCAAGGTTGAAATACCCTCTCCACGAGTAGTCATGGAGGCCAGGTTAGAAGAAGCAAAATGGATCCAAGCTCGTCTAGATCAACTGAATCTCATTAAAGGGAAAAGAATTGCTGCCCTGCGCCATGGCCAGTTGTACCAACAAAAGATGAAGGCAGCTTTCGGCAGGAAAGTCCGTCTTCGAGAATTCGGCGAAGGAAACCTTGTACTCAAAAAGATCCTACCTATCCAGACTGACTCCGTGGGAAGTTGATACCCACTTATGACGGTCCATATGAAGTCAAGAAAACTTTTTCCAGAGGAGCGCCGATACTCATAAACATAGACGGCGAAGATCTCAGGAATCCAGTCAATTCAGATCAAGTGAAGAAGTATTATGCCTGAAAGAAATAGAGAAAAAAAGAGAAAGACAAGCCAAGTAAGAATTAGCTCGCTAGGTTGAAAACCCACAAAGGGCGGCCTAGGCAAAATCAGAGCGACCCGGTGGATTGAAAACCCGCAAAGGGCGATCCAGGAAAAAATTAGGGTCTGAAAACTTAGGCATGAAAAGTAAAGAAAGGCATACAACTCTCCTACAAGCTTGGATGAGGGAGTGATCAAGGTCAAGGACATAGATGTTTGGCACTGTTCCACAGAGACAGACAGTCAGAATTCAGCTTCTCTCCTTTTTCGTGTCTTTTTACAGTTTAAACTTTCAAGTGTAATAAATAATCGGCGTAACTTCTTGTGCGACCGGTTTCCACATTAATAAAGTTCAAAATTCTCGTATCTGTTCACTCTTTTATTTTCTGCTTTTTCTGCTCAAAATAAACGTTTTATGATGATGATGGTCCTGAACTGTAAAACATGTGCATACATCATAGAGCATTGCAAATCATTACGAGATTCTTAAGAGTCCTGAGAGAAAGCACACCCTCAAAATCAGTCAATCATGCAAGAGAAAGCAACTACATCCACGATTGCTTCAAACCAGCAAAGTTAAGACCAACATGCACTCGGCCCATGAGCCCCGCAAGTCCAACAGGTTCCTCAGTCTCGTGTCATGAGTGTCGCAGGTTGGCTGAACCAGCAAAAATAAAAAATAAGCAAAAAAAAGGGGGCAATAAACAAACACAGTCATGCATTACATTCATCATGCATTTATCAGACATAAAAATAATGATAATAAAGTAAAGAAAAAGAGAAATTCAGGCATTTGCATTCATCATAAGAGAAAGAAAAAGAAAATAGCAATCATGGCATTTGCATCATGCATCTCATAGAAACAACAAAACGAAGCCTTTCATTGCATACACTGGCATTCCATGCGGTCAAACCAGACCTTTGTGTCCTTAAACCAGATCATTGTGATCCATAAACCAGACCTTTGTGTCCTTAAACCAGACCTTTAGGGTCCATAAATCAGACCAGTATGCAGACACATATTGCTCCATAAACCAGGCTTGTCGGCCCATAAACCAGACTCGTTGTGATCCTTAAACCAGACTCGTTGTGACTAATGTCAAGTCCATAATTTAGCATTCCATCAAATAAACCAAGGCATTTCACAACTCTCAAGCATTGCATTTGCATGCCCGCATTTCATAAATATCAAAAGCATCCAGCATTGTATGCATCAGCGTCACATGCATCTATATAGCATACATCTGCATTACATTGGCATGACCGCATCTTGTGCATTCATCACATTCATCATTACACCAAAATCATAGCATTGCATGCACATGCATAACATGCCCTTGCATAACATGCACCCATACTCCATGCACCATTCCTTGCATTAACCGACGTATGCAGGTACCTCAATTCAGTGCGGCAGCATTGAACATTTCAATCAATCAATCAACAGGATTCGTGAATCCCTTCAGGACCCAAGTGTCCCTTCAAAAGCAGACTTCACCTCGCATTCGAGCTGCGGGTAAGTCCTTCAGACCCCGAGTGGTCCTTCAGACTAGTTGTGTCAGCCTAAGACACATTGGACGTCCTACATGGTCAACATATCAGTTCCGGATCTGATCTTGACCCATCGTGGCTGCTCGGAAAAGGCCACCCCTTCAGGCAGACCGTTTTACTAGTACCGTTGCTAGTTTGCGCTCCATCAGACCCATTGGTCCATCAGGCTTAGGCATGCCCTTCAGACCTCGTCGGTCCTTCAGTTTAACTCTAATCAATGCGCCAAGCATCGACTGCAAATTAGACCTTCAGAGCCTTAGTGCTCCTTCAGACCTTGAGCGGTCCTTCAGAACCTTAGTGCTCCTTCAGACCCTGAGTGGTCCTTCAGAGCCTTAGTGCTCCTTCAGATCCCGAGTGGTCCGTCATTTTCTCTCTCGGTTAATGCGCCAGGTGTTAACCATTCCCTGTTTGTTCTCAAGTCCATCTTTTCAAAAAAACATAGAAAAAGAAAAAGAGGAAAATTCGGGTTTCCCCAAATGGACAAAATCGGTATAATTTCTGAATTCTTTATCTTCGTTTTGCCTTGGAATATGTTTCGGCCAATTCATATTCCTCGTTAAAATTCAGATAAAGAGGGGCAGCTGTCATACCCCAATTTTGTCCGGCTTAGGTCCAAACCCTAACTTTCCACACAAAAATAAATTATGCATTTTGGACCCTAGAAACCATCCCAGAGTTTTTGAAATCATTTTTAGGGTTAGAATGCACGTTTTGGGAAGTTAGGGTCAAAAATGGCATTTTGGTCATTTCTCACAAAAGGGTCTATAAAAATAATTTTTGCAATAAGCCTCATGCATCAAATTAGGGTTTTTGAAAATGTGTTATGTATGCATGGCAAGTTTTAAAAAAAAATATATGTTATGCATGGCAAGCTTTGGAAAATATTTTATGGCAAAGACCTAAAAGCATTTTTGTGGAAAGCAAGAATTGACTTCTATTTTGTTCCAAAGGCCAAGAATCGATTTATAGTATATTGCATAGGCCTTGAAATCGATTTTCAGGCCCTTCCATAGGCCATGAATCGATTCCTAATTGTTTTAACTAAGTGAAGAATCGATTCCTACCTTTTAGGATGTCCTGAAAATCGATTTCCCTTGCCTATGTTTAAAGCATGAAATCGATTTCTACACATACTCATGCAAAAGCTAAGAATCGATTTCCTTAAATTTTAAAAGACTATGAAATCGATTTTCAGGATCTCCAAATGTCCTGAAAATCGATTCCTACCTTTTTCCATAGGCCATATAATCGATTCTTATCATTTCCAAAAATAAAGAATCGATTCCTACATATTTCCAAAGGCCACATAATCGATTTTCAGGATCTCCAAATGTCCTGAAAATCGATTCCTACCTTTTTCCATAGGCCATATAATCGATTCTTATCATTTCCAAACATAAAGAATCGATTCCTACATATTTCCAAAGGCTCAAACAATCGATTCATCCTTGCAATAAATGTTTTTTAAAAAAATTCTACGCTTTCCTAAGCCTATAAATAGGCAGCCTCAAATCACATTTGAGGAGACTTCACGAGATCAGAGAAAAGGACACACATCTCACGAGATCAGAGAAACAGACACACATCTCACGAGATCAGAGAAACACACACATTTGCTCCAGACATTTTTCACGGGATCTGAGAAGACAACTCTCGCAAATCTCATTTTCCAGTTCTACGCTTCATTTTTGCTCTATTCGCGCCGTTGGTCCGTCTGAGCTAATCTCCTGCAAGGGGTAGTCGGGGTTTGCATTCTTCATAGTTGTAATATCTGTCTTCATCAGAGGTATTTCAGTCTTTACATTTGCTAAAATTTAATCATTGTGATCCATGCCAAAATTGTCCTATGTGATTTAATTTAGCTGTAGTGTCCTTGTTGATGATGAACCACATGATTCCCACTTATGCCTAGTGCATCATTTTTAAGTGGTGAAGATGGTCTCAGATGATTCAACCTCCCCTTTCAAACCCTTTCAAAAAACATTTTTTTCATTAGAACTACGTCGCTTTGATTCCCGTTTGGGATACGTAGGAGCGAGTCACGTACTCGTCAAGCGCAACAAATAAAATTCTTTTCATCCCCCTAAACCAATTATTTTCATAAAACAAACAAAATCATTTTCAAACCCATTGTTGCTAGTAGCTCATCAGAGCCTCTGTTCGTTTAGCTATTAGTGGCAATGTCCTTTTCTCCTAAAAATAATAAACGATGATCCATCATAACCTTTGTTAGTTTGATCATCGTACAAATCAATCTCTTTCGAAAATCACTTTCCAAAAGGATAATAAAAAACGAGTTGTTATCAATAGTCCATCAGAACCTTTGTTCGTTTGACTAACGGTGCAACTCTCTTTTTGAGTATTTAGTAGTGATTCATCATAGCCTCTGCTAGTTCAATCATTTGCTAATGCTCGTCCTATTTCAAAAACTCGCTAAAAAAGATAAAAACAAAAACTTTTCAAAAAGAACCTAGAACTACGTCGCCTTTGATTCTCCACCCGGAGATACGTAGGAGCAGGGCCACGCCCCTGTCAAGCGCAAAAATAAACAATTTATAAATTAAAAAATACAAACACATCTCTTTCATTTCAAAAATCAAAAAAATATTATTTTCAAAGTAGGGGATTAAGTCGGTCGCACGGCCGGGTTAACCATCGTTTTAGGATAAGTGAACTGTGGTCCTTCAGAGCCCCAGCGCTCCTTCAGCCCCCAGCGGCCCTTCAGACCCCCAGTGGTCCCTCAGACCCCCAGTGGTCCTTCAACACAGATCACACAGTCCTAAAACCCCTACATTAAAAAACACCAACCAACAACCATTTTCAAAATCCAAGAACTACGTAGCTTTGAATTCTCCATCGCACCGGGAGATACGTAGGAGCGGGCCATGTCCCGTCAAGCACTTTTATCTAAAAACCCTTTTTCCCCCCTTTCTCATCAAAAATAAAATTTTCATTAAGTTTTCCCATTCATCTTCAAACAAGGAATAAATAGGCAAATCTAGGTATTTTTCAAATCAAACGTTAAAACCACACATTTAATTAGAGGTTCCCTTTCGGTAGAAAGGACGTGCGAGGTGCTAACACCTTCCTCGCACGTAATTGACCCCCGAACCTATATCTCTAGTTTTCAAAAGACCATCCACCTTGTCCAAAAGACCTTTTTTCAATGTTTTGGTCTTAAAATTAAAATATTGGTGGCGGCTTCAAAATTTTTCCACGTTGTACATTGAGAAACCCAAGCCGGGATTTTTCGGGGTGCAACAACCGGTGAACCACTAAAATTGACCGTAGGATATTATGTAAAATGTTATGAGTGGTCAAGATTGAATCAACCAGTATTAAATATCAACTGTTAATAAATTTTTATACTAAATTCTACGGTTATATTTAATGGTTCACCGGTGAGGGACTTGATTTGCTCGCTCACCCTAAAGGCACCCCTAAATTAGAGGCTAAAACATCAAAAAATATGAGACAAATGGAGTAGTATATTTTCGGTAATAGTAAAAAATATACCCAGTCAAAAATAAAGTAATAAAAAATATACCAGTAATTATAATTTCTTCTTTGATAGACACGAGTAATTATAGTTGAAGTGGTAAGATATAAATATGCTTTCGTGTATTTAAATCCTAGATTTCATGTATTTAAATCCTAGACTAGAATGGAATCTTCATGGGAGGTGAAATAAATACTATATGGTGGTAGATTTTCCCGCAAGACATTTTTTTTATAGACCATTGTTGGTTATACCCGTAGTGTTTCAATGTTTTCAACGAAAAACTAATCTCTATTAGTGTTTAACAAATTTTTCATAAGTTTCTCCACTGCAAGAATCGAATTCGGGAGCACTATATCGACTTTCGTGTCTCCAGATAGTTTATACCACTAGGTCAATGTTGTTGGTTTGGACATACTTTTGTTTGTTCAAATCATTGAAGCTATTCAGAGTGTCCCTGGTTGGAACATACGTAGTAATACCATTGTAATTTTGTTAAAAAATTAACCCAAAAAGTTATAAGAGTGAGAAATTTGCAAGCCAGCTCTTTTGGGACACGGGGTCGACCCAGTGTTCCAACATCGGTTTTCGCAGTGGACAAACTCAGTGTTGGTCAGTGTAAAATTTGCTAAATACAAATTGAGATTAGTTTTTCATTGAAAACGTTGAGACACTTTGTAGATACCCGGCGATTATCCGAACCCAAAAAATCTCTACTTGGAAAAAATCATGAAATAAAAAATCAATAGTTCATAATCTTTTTTTTTGACAGCAAGAAATAATCAATAATGAACAAATATTATTATTTATGTATAAAATACTAATTAATAATAAGGTGGTGAGGGAAGAGAGAGGGTGAAAGAAAAGGAAAAGAAAAGAAAGCGAAAAGAAAAGAAAAGAAAAGAAAAGAAAGCGAAGCAGGGAGGGAGAGAAAGATGGGTAAGAAGGAAGTGGCGTTGTTGTTTGAGATGCGAGCCTGCTCCGGTAGAAAGGGAACCTTCTCCGTACTTCTTCTCTTTCTTCTTTTCATTCTAATTCTACCAAGCATTTAAACATTTTTGCTTCTCACACAGTTCTTCTTCTTCATCTTCTTCTTTTGCTGAGAGATTCAAAGACTTCACCTTTTAGTTTTAAAAACTCAAACACAAACTCGTTTTCTTTTAAAAGTCTTTCTTCTTTTGTGATTTTACCTGTTGAGGTAATGCTTCAATCGATTCCTCACTGCATTCTTAGTGATTTAGGGATCGGTTAGTTTTGTCGGGGTCATTCATTAGCATTTAAAAGTTTCGTGCTTTTTCTTGCTGTGTTTCGAGATAATTTTCTAGTTCTTTGTTGTGATATTGAAAAATTGTTCCGTGAGGTTTAGATGTTGTTATTTTGTAGGATTTTCGGTGTAAATAAATAGCTATAGCCTCCTCCTTTGATATTATTTGATTCCCAGGAGGATTTGCAATCAACAAAAAGTTAAAACACAAAAAAAATAGGAAATTATTTATTTTTATAATTAAAAGTTAAAACAATCCCAATCCCCCTTCCCCCAAATTTTATTGTGGGTTTTACCAATACTCTTCACTTGATTTGTTATTTTTAGACCAATTTTAGTGATCAGAGTATTCTTGTTTCAAAGGATAGATTTTTTTATTTTTTTGGTTTTGGTGGAAGAAAATTCCTTTACTGAAGTTAGGTTGAGGAGAAGAAAGAGGAGAGTTGAGTTCTTATATGGGAATACCTGATAGTTCATTACTAGATCTAATAGAAAAGGTTAGGTCTTGGGTTCCTTGGGGAGGAGTTGATTTGTCTGATAATTTTGATATGCTAAATAGAGTCTGCAAAATGTGTTGTGAGTGTAATAGAGAGTTCAATATCAATGAGATGACTCAGTGCAAATACAATTGCAAGAGCTGTGGCAGATGGTTATGTGGGATGTGTATCAAAGGTTCTGATCATGTACCAAATCTTGAATCCAACAAAAGTGATTTCAGGGAAACCATTCATTCTTGCAAGTTTTGTTCAGATGCTAAAAGTAAAAGGATGTGTGAGGCTCATAGGAAGTGTATTGAGAAAGTTCATCCTGCTAACTCTCCACAAGAGAGTCCTAGAGAAAGTCCTGAACCACCTTCACCATGTTTTAGTGTTGAGAATGGCGAATTGAATCAGGGAACTCAATTTGATCGCCATTTTCATGATCAAGATTGTGGTTATTATCCTCATTCCATGATTAATAGGAGTATGAATTCACCTAGTTCTCACCTTTCTCCTGTATCTACTCATCCAACTACCTCCAGGTAATCATAATTTCATCTTTTAGAAGCTACATAGTTTTGTCTTAAATATTTTGGAACTTAATCAGAAAATTCTTGCATACCTTATATCTCTTTGAACTGGTTTGCTTTGTTATGTGGCAACTACAAGGATGAATTTCCATTGGAATTTTAATTTATAAACAAGTGTTCTCATATATGTTTTCTCATCCTTGAATAGGTGAAGACATGATCATTTTTAATTATTTGAAATTGAGAGTGACTTGCCTAGTTTATCTAATCCGACTTGATACGATGTATTTAAATGCAGGAGCGATGAGGAAGGGATGGAATATTCTGCGAAGAACTCTCTCAGCCCGTCGCGTACATATTGTGATAATAATTCAGATATAGATTCAAGTAGCGTTAGTGCTAGACATGACACTTACAACTATAATTCTGCGGGGTCAAGTCCTTCAGAGAGCCCTTCTAGAAATGATTTTACTTCTAGTAGTGCTGGGCTTCCTATGCAGAAGAAATGTCCCATCCCTCAGTATGATGTTCCCCCTGGTCAACAAAATATGGCTGTTTTAAGAAAGCCTGAACCAGGGGCTGAGGATGCATATAATACTGCTTATTTCTCTGATGACGTGTTGATTTTCCGGAACCAGAGTGAGAACTCACAGAGGCCGTTGGATTTTGAAAACAATAGCCATATTTGGTTCCCTCCACCACCTGATGATGAAAATGACGATGCAGAAGGTAATTTCTTTGCATATGATGACGAGGATGATGATATTGGTGACTCAGGTGCCTTGTTTTCATCCAATAGCAGTCTATCTAATATGTTTCCTGCAAAGGAGAAAACTAATGAGGGAAACAAGGAACCTTTAAAAGCTGTCGTACAGGGGCATTTTAGAGCTCTTGTTTCACAGCTTTTACAAGGAGAGGGAATTCAAGTTGGTAAGGAAAATGATTCCGTGGATTGGCTTGACATAGTTGCAACAGTAGCATGGCAGGCTGCCAACTTTGTGAGACCAGATACTAGTAAAGGTGGCAGTATGGATCCTGTTGATTATGTAAAGATCAAGTGTATAGCAAATGGAAGCCCGAGCGAAAGGTAATACATGACACATTTCATAATTTTCTGACATACCTTTTAGATTATTGTCGTGTTCTTATGCATTTCTTTGTTATTAACTATGAATTTTATGGTTCTTGTTCTGCAGCACCGTTGTCAAAGGAGTTGTTTGCACAAAAAATATTAAGCACAAGCGTATGACCACTCAATACAAAAAGCCTAGACTACTCCTCTTAGGAGGAGCACTAGAATATCAGAAAGTTCCAAATCAACTGGCTTCTTTTGATACATTGTTGCAGCAGGTGCCTTAATGATTCTTCTATGGCGTATGCATCTTTCTTTAAATTTTTTTATGGAAAGAATACTGATTTGTTGTTAATGCTGCCAGGAAAATGAACATTTGAAGATGATCATTTCAAAAATTGAGGCTCTTCGACCAAATGTTTTACTGGTAGAAAAAAGTGTTGCTTCATGTGCTCAAGAATATTTGCTGGCAAAAGAAATCTCTTTGGTGCTGAATGTTAAAAGGCCCTTGCTAGAGCGTATAGCTCGCTGCACGGGTGCTCTTATCACTCCATCAGTGGACAGTTTATCTAAAGCACGTCTGGGGCACTGTGAATTGTTCCGGTTAGACCGAATTGTGGAAGATCATGAGACTCCTAATAATTTAAACAAAAAGCCATCCAAAACATTAATGTTTTTTGAAGGTTGTCCACGGCGTTTGGGTTGCACGGTAACTTACCCTTTCTTTTATTTTATTCTGTACTTTCTGTTTAATGCCTCTCTTTCTTTTTATGGATGTAGGCAGTGGAGTTTGTTTCTGATTTTGTTTCTTATTGTAGGTCTTACTGAAGGGAATGTGCCGTGAAGAGCTGAAAAAAATCAAACATGTCGTGCAATATGCAATTTTTGCAGCCTATCATTTATCTCTCGAGACCTCATTTCTTGCTGATGAGGGTGCTACACTACCTAAAATGATGGTAAAACACTCAACTGACATGTCAGAGAGTGCAACAACCGACCCTGATATTACAATAATATCGCGCACCCTTTCTACTACCGTGTGCCAATCAGAGGCTGATGATGCTTCTAGAGTGGAAGACTCTGTTGGTCTTGATTTAAATATTGAAAATCTGGGATCAGCGTCAGAGAATCTTAATAACCTTAGCCTTCATTCATATACAGGCACAATGGTGGATTATAGTGGTGAGAATGTGGTCTCTGATCCATACTATAATAACCTAACATCTAATTTGACTTTAGAATCAGATTATTTGTATCAGTGCAATGAATCAGAGGGGGACACTATGTCTAGAATTAGGGACCCTTTGCATACAAATTTGCTGGAAACCACGATCCGAGAGGAGAGGGAGTGTGAAATTGCTGACTCAACAAAAGATAAAATTAATGAGGATGAGTTCTCTGGTGAATACTTTTCTGCCACTGATGGTAATCAAAGCATATTAGTGTACTTTTCCAGTCATTGTGTATCGAAAGCATCTGTATGTGAACGCACTAGGTTGCTGCGCATAAAATTTTATGGCTCTTTTGATAAGCCACTTGGGAGATATCTACATGATGATCTGTTTGATCAGGTAAGCCATGCCATATTTATTTCTGTGTTTGCCGTTAGCCTGATACCAGTTAATTGAACTCTGACATGATATGATTTGGTTTGTTTTTTTTCTTCTAGACAACTTGCTGTCAGTCTTGTAAAGAGCCCGCAGAGGCTCATGTCCTTTGTTTTACACATCAGCAAGGAAATCTTACAATCAATGTTAGACGCCTTCCCTCTGTGAAGTTACCCGGTGAAAGAGATGGCAAGATTTGGATGTGGCACCGGTGTCTAAGGTGTCCGCTTGTGGATGGAGTTCCACCAGCAACTCGGAGAGTTGTTATGTCGGATGCTGCCTGGGGATTGTCTTTTGGGAAGTTCTTGGAACTCAGCTTTTCAAACCATGCAACTGCTAATCGTGTTGCAACCTGTGGACATTCTTTGCAGAGGGATTGCCTCCGATTTTATGGGTACATTATCCAGACAAGGAATTGTTAACTAATTATTTAGTTAATTTATGCAATAATTGTTGATTATTAATACTTGATAAACAATCTTTTGTTAATAGGTTCGGGAGCGTGGTCGCTTTCTTCCGGTATTCCCCTATTGATATACTTTCTGTCCATCTACCTCCATCTATGCTGGAATTTGGCCACAGCCAAGAAGAGTGGATTAGAAAAGAGGCAGGAGAGGTGATATAACAAATCCATTCTTAATGTTTGCTTTGCTATTTTAAAATTGGTGCTGAAAAAGTTGGTCTAGATTGACTCATTGGTATCAAAATTTTAACTCTCTCCTCCTTTCTTTTGCACAGCTTTCAAGTAAAGTGGAAACCCTGCATGTGGAGATCTCAGATGTGCTTGAACACCTGGAAACAAAGATTTCATCTGCTGGTATTGGAAATGAGCTGTTAGATACCTGTGACATTCATAACCACGTACTGGATCTGAAAGATATGCTTCAAAGAGAAAAAATGGATTATCATGTGAGTAGAACAATCTTATATCATTTTTATATTAGGATAATTGGTCTCGGAGAGGGCAAGTGTTGTATGTGCATGCTTATTCTGACATTTTTTTTTTATGAATATACTTGCATCTAATTTTCTCTTGTTTCCCTTTTCTCATGCATGTGTATGTATAGTGTTTACTACCATCAGCCAAAGAGACTGCAGAGCCAGGAAAGACGGCTTTAGACATTCTGGAGCTAAATCGCATGAGACGTTCACTTTTAATTGGTTCACATGTTTGGGATCACCGGCTATACTCCCTGCACTCTGTTGTTAAAAGAAGTCTTAGTTCCAAGGTTAAACAACATAATGAATCATATGCAGATCTTAATGAATTAAGAGTTGACTCGCTTCATAAGGAACAAAATTTTGACTTTGGGCTGGAGCAAAATAATTCTCAGCGTTCAAAATTGCAAGAGTCTCATGGAAGTCATATGCTTGTGGAACCGGAAGACCTGCTTGAACCACATGATTCTGAAGCATGTGAAGGTTATCTTGATGGAGAGGAACAGCATTCAGATAGTGAATTTATTGCCAACAAAACATTATCTGAGTGTATCCCACCAAAGGAATCTAATCTTTCGGAAAAAATAGATTCTGCATGGACTGGAACTGTGCAACCTGTTGTTCAAGCTAATTCTTCCTTTAGAAGGATGACACAATCAATGAGAGTTCATTCTTTTGATTCAGCATTAAGAGTTCAGGAAAGAATCAGAAAAGTCTTGCCCTCATCTCTACACATGTCCACACTTAGATCTTTTCATGCTTCTGGTGACTACAGAAATATGGTTAAAGACCCTATCTCCAATGTATTCCAAACTCACTTTCAAATGCTGCCGTGGGAGGCACAGAAGTTAAATCTGATTCTAAGCTCCACGCCATCGTTCATTTCCTGCGTTCCTCGCATTGCTGAAGGTGCTCGGTTGCTGCTTCCTCAAACATGTCGCGGCGATAGAGTTATAGCTGTATATGACAATGATTACTCTAGCATAATATCCTATGCCCTCAGTTCCAAGGAACATGAAGATTGGGTTTCGGGGAAGTCAGATCTGCATGATGGTAGCTGGACTACTCGTGAGAGAAACAAAGAAGATTTAGCTACTTCTGGCTTTTCCGCATGGGCCACCATGGAGTTGGATTATATCAATTACGGTAATTACGGGTCTGAAGACGCTCCATCTTCAATCGGTTCTATTATCAGGGACAACAAAAAATCTCTACACTTGCAAGTTTCCTTCAGCGATGATTCTTTGGGCGCAGGAGGGAAAGTGAATTTTTCGGTCACTAGCTATTTTGCAAAGCAGTTCGATTCACTTAGAAACAAATGCTGCCCTAACGAAGTTGATTTCGTGCGATCCCTGAGCCGTGGGCGGAGATGGAGTGCACAAGGAGGGAAAAGTAATGTATATTTTGCCAAGTCATTAGATGAGAGGTTTATTATTAAACAAGTCACAAAGACAGAATTGGAGTCTTTTGAAGAATTTGCACCACAGTATTTCAAATACCTAATGGATGCCCTGAACTCTGGAGGCCCAACTTGTCTTGCCAAAATTCTTGGTATTTATCAGGTGAGAGTTCATTATTGTAATCATCGTTACAGGTTTACAAGCTCAAGATTACTTGAGAAATGTGAGTTTTAGGTTTATAATAATGTTATTATTTTCTTGTTTGATGACATAACAGGTTACTTTGAAATACCCAAAAGGTGGGAAGGAAACAAAAATAGATCTAATGGTAATGGAGAATCTGTTTTACAAGAGAAACATATCGAGAGTATATGATCTGAAGGGCTCCGAAAGATCTAGATACAATGCAGATACAAGTGGGACAAACAAAGTAATGTTAGACATGAATCTGTTGGAATCATTGAGAACAAAGCCCATATTTCTTGGTAGTAGGGCTAAGAGAAGACTCGAGCGAGCCGTATGGAACGACACATCATTTTTGGCGGTAACTTTTTAATTTAACTAATTGTGGCTCTTTTGTTTGTAAAAGGTTGTTGTGTTGCTAATGATTGTTTGTTGTTGTTGTTGTTTGTTTCAGTCTGTTGATGTTATGGATTATTCATTACTGGTTGGGGTGGATGATGAGAGGAAGGAGCTGGTATTGGGGATAATAGATTACATGAGACAGTACACATGGGACAAGCATTTGGAAACATGGGTGAAAGCATCTGGGATACTTGGGGGTCCTAAGAATGCTGCCCCCACAATTGTTTCTCCTAAACAATATAAGAAAAGATTCCGGAAGGCAATGACTACCTACTTTCTCACCTTACCTGATCACTGGTCATCTTGAGTAGTGGAGGCACAACATTGTGGTCTGACGTGTATGTGTATCCATGGTTAAAACGCCTTTTGGATACATCCATTGAGTTGTATTTTGTTTTACTTTTTTTTTTAAAAAAATTTTATGTTAATACACAAGAAAATATTATAATAACTTGATTAATAAATACTTTATTTTTAACTTTGCTTTTTGGGCTACGCGTTTATAAGTTAAAAACTACAAGTTTAACTTGATATAAAAGTCAGATATTTCAACTCATTTAGTTGTGATGATTGTTGGACCGTGCCTTGCTACCATACTTATGAAATGTTAATGGATGGATAATTTGGTCTTTTCATTGGGGTGGGGAATCATAGTACGACCCATTTCTTGTGATATGGCCCTTTAGTTTGAGGAAGAAAGCTTTTGCCAATTTAATTCGTTTTAATAAGTTGATTTGCAATGTAATTGAAGTTTACCAAGGACAAATATATTCTTATTTATTCGCTTTAAAAGATAAGATACATTAATTTTTGATGAAGTATATTTATTAAATGTAGAAAAATGTTAATAATACACTCATTGAATAACTTAACTCACTTTTTATTGAATAAAATTACTTGGTTCTATATAAAACATTTAAATTAAACAAAGACTATTAGTATGTTTATTTTTATTTTTATGACAAGATTATTAGTATGTTGGAAAACAATGAAAATGGAGCATCTAAAGGTGGTTTGGAATTGTTAGGTAATTTAATGGTAAAATTGATTGCTGTCGAAAGACAAAAGCAATATTTTTTTGTCCCTTGAGCTGTAAGAAAATTTATCTAGAAGCGTGTTGACAAAAATACACTCATAATTCAATATTTATTATGTTAGAAATACATGTTATAATCGTTCCTCTAGGTTAAATTACTGACCTTTGACAGTGGAGGTATCTTTTTAGATAAGCTTCACCCGCTTGATTGGGTCTTAGATTAGATGGCATTCTTTGAATGATGTTGCGTTCACTCATCGCTTACGGAAGCTTGTGCTTTTCCATGAAAATAATAGCTTGTGCACTTTCTTGCACATGTTTGATGAAAGTAAGACCAAGTTTGCTTCTTAATGCATGCTTTCTACATGTGCAGGCCAGCTTCCTAAATTGACTTCCACATTAACTCCTACCCTTTCAAGGACACTTTTGGCTTTTTTTTTTTAAAATTCTTTTCTCTAGGACGAAACTGTAAAAAATTATCAAATTTTTTCTTTGCATAGAGCATTAGAAAGTGCAATTATTGGTGGACCATTAGAGATACTCTTAGACTTTTACAAAACTCTAAAATTCTTACTCAAATTGATAAGGAAGCAAAGAGACGGTGGAAACAATCTTGATCCATTAAGAGTGCTTGCTTTTCTAGTGGTTTCTACATATCACTAGTTGCTGGAAAATAAGTATAGCTGCCCCTCATCAACCAATAGCATCAAATCAAATCTTATTAATAAAGCATATTGCAGCAACTTGTCGACATGGTTGGGAATGTTAGGAATGACTTTGGATGTCATACTCCCATTTTTTAGGTCAGACTTTGGCTTTTTGTGAAAGTTTAACAAGATTTGAAAACCCATTTAAAAGTCTATTTTATTGGGTTTTAAGGAAACCCTATAATCTTTAATTGAGGTAGACTTTTGTAAATAAACTAATAAATCAATGAAAATAAGCTTAAATTTGAGACATGACACAACTTTTTAGAGAATTACCTCTATATGATCTACTATTTAGATTCTACTTTATAATAAAATCTTTAAATATATTAGAAATTGATGTAGTTCAATATGTTTAAATTAAAAAAATGCAAACAAATTTATGATTTAACATAAAATACAATATTTAATATAATAATAATAATAGTAGTAACAAAAATTACTATTTATATTTATTTAAGTAGGCTAGCTTGGTAAGGTTAATTTTTTTGGTGGCCTGTATTATGGCCTTTTTGGATATAAGTAGACTTTTAAAAAGCCTTGGCTTATTTTTTTGGCTAAAATGCACTTTTGGTCTTTTAAATTTATTTTAAATTTCAGTTTAGTCCTGTAATTTTTTTTTTACTTTGGTCCTTTAACTTTATTTTAAATGCCAGTTTCGACCTTTCCATCCATTCCAGTTAACGGAAGCTAATGTGTCTGTTACGCTGATGATTAGTAGCCTACGTGGATTTAAGTTTATTTCAAATTTCAGTTTAGTCCTTTGAGTTTTTTTTTAAATTCATTTTAGTCCTTTATGTTTTATTCTCACTTTGGTACCTTATGTTTCAAATTTTAACAAAATTAGTCTTTTTTGAACTTTCCATCCAAACCCATTAAGTTGTGATGTGGCTTACTGTACTGGCATGTACACGTGAGAGAGGTATGGATGGAAAGCGTTATACTCGTCCTAATACAATAGTATTAGGTATCGTATCCACATGGACTTGGTGATATTATCAGCATTTCAATCAGGTTTTTAATTCTTAAGTTAGGAAAAGAAAGTTGTTTGTTGTATTGTGAACTTTGAAACTAAAAACGATAATTTGATAAAAGGATTTAAGAATTGATAGAAAAATGTTTAGATTAGATTTCATTAACTTATTTCAATGTATTTAATTGATTCATATACATAACTGTATTTTGCTCATTGATTTATCATCACATATCATCTAATTTAGCTAATCCCTTACACTAAGTGAAATCAACAACTAATTTGCAAAAGTAAAGATTACTCGACTATTTAAGCAAATAGTAGCATTAAGATTAGGTGATTTATTGACTAGAAAACATGATTCTATTCCTAAACATCAAACTTAATAGGTGATTGAATTTAAGGCACAACCAAAAGATTATCTTCCAATACAACTTTAAATTCAAAGATCAAGCATAGGTGATCAAATTATAACAAACATTAAGCACAAAATTCAATCACTAAATCAATTCATAAAAGAGATATATATTCCTAAATTTGATTGGATACATGGATATAAGATAACTATATCTAATCTCAACAAAAGAGAGTTTAACTACTCATTTTCATAATAACTATGATACAAAATATAAAAGAGATGAAAAACCTCAAGAATGTAGCACCATTGTCCCTAAAGATAATGCTCCAAGCTTCAATTCTTCAATTCATTTGGTTTTCTATTTCAGTGTTTTTTTTTTCAAATTTCTGAAATGAAGTTCCTTTGATAGGCTAGTTTGTTAGCTAAGCTAAGGCTTGAGGTCTCTTAGCTAACAAAGTTGTGCTAACGCCTCTGAACTTGTTGTGTCTTGTTAGCTAAGCTAAGGTTTGAAGTCGCTTAGCCAGCAATGGGGTGCTGGCCTCCTCTGACTTGTGGTGTTCTTTCTTCACGACGAAGCAAGTTTAGCTAAGCGAATTTTTGTTTTAGCTGAGCGACCAGAATATTCTGATTTTGCTTCTTTTAGTTTTTTAGTCCTTGCTTAACACCTATGTGCACAACTTTTCAGATAGAAGTATAACTTCATAAAAGATAAATACATTTACTATTTTTACAATATTTACTAATATTTATGAAAAAAGTTAAATTAATTTGCATTTAAATCAAATAAGTGCTTGTAAATTGTTTAGAAATTTGAAGTAAATCAAGCAGTTATAATCAAACCACTACCACTTTCAACCACCGTGACACCCCCATCAATGTCATGGGCGCCGTCGCGGCGCCGAACCACGTAATCTTATTTGAGATAATGAGAAAATTATGTTAAAGTGTTTTCGTATATGTATGCAAAAAGGTGCCGAATCAAGTAAATCTGTATACGTTTCTTTATTCTGTTTGTGGCGTGTTCCTGTTGGATTTGTCAAAGATTATTGGGCGCGTGAGTTAATTTTTGTTGTGTGCGGTTTTTGTTATTGAACATAATTGTTTTACTCAAGTAATTCATTTCTCACGTTTCACATTTTTGTCTAAATGAGACTCCTAAGGAGACTTAACAAACAAATTCTACTCGGAATCTTACACAGGGAATGGCTAATTCCTCTTCAATAACTACTTATTTTTCTCTAGTACGTATTCTCAATCAAGGTGGATGATAAAAAAGTTTGTTGTTGAAATAGAGAAGGTATAAGCACATCACACAAACTTAATAGATTTGTAGTTAATTTGCTCACACAAACTTGAGATATATAACATGTTGGGGATGAATGATGATTTGTATTGCTGTGTTCGATTCTTTGTATTTTCATACTTGAGTTGTAAATACCACTACTCGTATTGATTCACACAAATTTGGGGAAGCTTGCTTCCTTAATTTCTCAACATGCATGGCTATTCTTACTAGATCACATTTGTAAATATGCTAGTACCAAATTTATATGAATTATTTATTTCCTACCTCACTAATTATGCCTTCCACCAATTTCATTTACGTTTTTCTACTAACATTGAGGTTGTCCAGTCAAATTGGGTGGGTAGTATAGGTCTTTCAAAAAACACCTCATTCATTTATTACTCATTTACACAGACTTACTACTTGTTGCAGATCGGTTATGAGAGAGCCAATTGTCTGATACTTATATTGATATTGATATTGATATAGTACCATCTTTTTTCTCCACCTTTTTTGCTCCAAATTCTACTTTTAATTTCCGAACCATTAGGTTGTCTTGTCGTAATTATTAAACAATAAACTAGGTAAAAATTAGCACAGGAGAAAATTGGAAAGTTAATTAGGTGTATAGTTCTTTATATATGAGGTCACGAATATCCCGAATATATATGTACATAGTGTTGGGAATTAAAACGTGAAAGGGACAAGAAAGGAAGTGGCGGCGCTAAAGGACAAGAGGAATGAATAGGGCAATATAATATTAGGTAAAAGCTGCACTGAATTTCATAAAAGTAGGTTCCTCAATTACATGCTACTGACGTCTATATTTATATACAATGAAACAGGCCCAGGCCCATAATTTCGACTAGCCCATTCGACTGGCCCATTTCGACTAGGTTTCTAACTACACCTACTATAATTACAAGCAATAGAATTACAAGGCATATCTCAATATTCCCTCCTAATTCACATTGCTGAGCGACATCATCCCAAGCATTGTTCTCAGTTCTTCGAATTTTCCCTTTTGCAATGGCTTGGTCATTGCATCAGCTATCTGAAGCTCCGAACAGCAATATTCCAGATTCAGCTTCTCATTGTTGACTTGATCACGCAGGAAGTGATATCTGGTTTCTATGTGCTTCGACCTACCATGTGCAACAGGATTCTTGGCGAGATCTATCGCAGACTTGTTGTCGATCAACAACTTCATTGCTTCGACCCTGTGCACTCCAATTTCGACCAGTAGCATGCTCAACCATGATGCTTGACATGCTGCAAAGGAAGCAGCTACATACTCTGCTTCACAGGAGGACAACGCAACTATACTTTGCTTCTTCGAGCACCAAGAGATGGGTGTCGATCCATACATAAAGACATACCCACTTGTGCTTTTTCGATCACTCCTGTCTCCACTCCAGTCGGAGTCAGTGTAGCCAAACACTTCATTACCATTCTTCGACACACACTTGCTAGGGAACAGAATACCATAACTTTGTGTTCCCTTTACATACCTTAGTACTCTTTTTGCAGCTACCATATGAGAGCTTTTCGGCTTCTCCATGAATCTGCTGATCATTCCGACACTAAACATAATGTCAGGTCGAGTGTTGCACAAGTACTTCAGGGAGCCCACAATCTGTTTGAACAAGGTGGCATCTACTTCAATCTCTTCGTCGTCTTTCGACAGCTTGCTGCTAGTGTCTGATGGTGTCGAAACTTCCTTGCAGTTGCTCATGTCGAATCTTTTCAGGATATCAGCTGCATACTTCGACTGGTGTAGGAGTATACCCTTACTTGTTTTGGTAAACTCCATCCCCAAGAAATATGATAGATGTCCCAGATCACTCATTTCAAATTCTGACATCATCACTTTCTTGAAGGCTTCGACTTCGACTTCATTGCTGCCAGTTACAAGTAGATCATCTACGTATAGGCACAACAACAGCTGAGTCGAAGTTCCATTCTTCTTCACATATACTCCATGTTCATTAGTGCATCTAATGAACTTCTGAGCCAGGAGAAATCCATCAATTCTCTTGTTCCACGCTCTTGGAGCTTGCTTGAGCCCATACAAGGCCTTCTCCAGCTTATAGACTTTGTCTTCTTTACCCTTCGACTCAAAACCAGGTGGTTGACAAACATAGACTTCCTCCTCCAGAGGTCCATTCAGAAATGCTGACTTTACATCTAGTTGATGTAGGGGCCAGCCTCTATGACTTGCCAATGCTACTACCAATCTTATGGTTTCGATTCTGGCTACTGGGGCAAAGACCTCATTGAAATCCAAACCAGGTTTCTGCAATAACCCTTTGGCTACTAGCCTGGCCTTGTACTTGGCCACTTCTCCATTGGGCTTGACTTTGGTCTTGAAGACCCACTTCACCCCTATGGCTTTCTTTTCTTTTGGAAGTTCGACTAGCTTCCAAGTATCATTCTTCTCGATTGATTTCAACTCGTCAACCATTGCTTCCTTCCACTGCTTGTGACTAAGGGCTTGCTCCAGACTCACTGGTTCTGCTTCTGCCATTAGTGCAAAGTGTGTCAGGTCTCCCTCTGCTGTAATAGCAGAATCTGGGTAAGTGTCGAATCCTTCTAGTCTTACTGATCTCTGCCTTTCCCTTTGCGACCTTCTTAAAGGTTCGACAGCAATGGGTTCTTCTGGCTCTTCAGTTCCGACCTCTTCATTCTGATCATCTTGATCAGAGACTTCGTCGAAGTCCATCATTGTAGTTTTCTCACAGCCTTCTTCCCAGTTCCAATGTTTCGACTCATCTACTACGACATCTCTGCTTTTCACTATTTTCTTCTGCACAGGATCATACAGTTTGTATGCTCCTGTCGAATGATAGCCAACAAGAATCATTTGTTGTGCTCTATCATCCAGCTTGCTTCTTAGTTGCTCAGGGACATGTCTATAGCATACTGAGCCAATTATTCTGAGATGCTTGACACTTGGCTTTCTTCCTAGCCAAGCTTCTTCAGGTGTCTTCCCAGTCAATCTCTTTGTGGGACATTTGTTCAAAATATACACTGCTGTGGCTACAAGTTCTCCCCATAGACTATGAGGTAGTTTCTTCTCCTTCAACACGCTTCTTACCATGTTGAGGATGGTCCTGTTTTTCCTCTCAGCAGTACCATTATGCTGAGGCGTGTAAGGTGCAGTGACTTCATGCACAATTCCTTCTTTCTCACAGAATTCGACAAATCCATGAGAATTGTACTCACCACCTCCATCGCTTCTAAGGGTTTTGATTGTGCATTCACTCTGCTTTTCAATCATTACCTTAAACTTCTTGAATATTTCTAGTACTTCACTCTTCCTTTTGATCAAATACACCCAGGACATTCTAGTGTATTCGTCAATGAAGGTGACAAAGTACTTATTCCCTCATAAGGAACATACTTCGAAAGGACCACAGACATCAGAAAATATCACCTCTAGCTTCTTCTCTGCTCTGCTAGGTACTTCTGATTTAAACGAGTTTCTTGGTTGCTTCGACTTGCAACAACTCTCGCAAACTTCGACAGGTACTTTTACTGCAGGCAACCCATGAACCATCTTCTTTTCATGTAGTTGACTCAAGCTCTTGAAGTTGAGGTGGCCAAATCTCCTGTGCCATCTCCAGTGCTCCTCTTCGACAGTACTCTTGAGGCAATGTTCTTCGACTACTTGCAATTTGATCTTGAAGGTTCTGTTATTCTGCATTAACACCTTCAAGATCAACTTCTTGGTCGAATCAAACAGGCTGAGACTGTTATCACCCATTTCGACGGTGAATTTCTTTTCGATCATCTGCCCAATACTTAGCAGATTGCTCTTCATAGCCGGTACATAAAATACCCCTTGGATGTAGCACCACTTGCCATCTTTCGACAGGAACTTTATGGTACCTACTCCTTCAGCAGTAACTCTACTGTTATCTGCAAACCTTATCTTTTTGCTTATCTGCTCCAGTTCGACAAACCACTCCTTGTGACAACACATGTGATTTGAGCATCCTGTGTCGAGATACCATTCGACAGACTTCTCTTCAGTCGAATTTGTATCAGCCTTCAACAACAGTAATTCTGGGTCAGTAGCTGTCATGAATGACAATTCTTCATCATCATTGCTGGCAATGTTGGAGGCATTACCAGTGTTTCCACTGCCCTGCCACACACACATTGCACAAGTATTTTGAGCATCGCAGGTGAATCCACTTATACAAGTGTTCCCACTATTTTGCTCGCTACTTTCAGCAATTCCTTCATCGAGTCGAATCTCATCTTCGACAGCCATCGGCATTAACTCCTCTGAGTCAGAGTCAGAGTCACCATCATTAGCAAACTTGGCTTCTGCATCTTTATCCCTAGGAACTTTCTTGTTTTTACACTTGTTCCTATAATGCCCAAATTGTTGACAGTTATAACACTGAACTTTCGACAGGTCTCCCTTCTTCTTGTCGAAAGATCCTTGTTCTTTCTTCTTACTGCTTGATCCCTTTTCTCTACCCTTCTCCTTGTTGCCTGCCTTCCAATTTCTCTTAGAGCAGTATGAAAGCAAGGCTTGTTCAGTTTCTTTCTCTGAACTTCTCTGCCTTATTCTCAATTCATGAGCCTCTAAGGAACCCTGAAGTTCATCTAACTTCAATGTATCTAGGTCCTTGGATTCTTCGATAGCAGTAACAACGTAGTCGAATTCCAGGGTTAAGGATCTGAGCACCTTTTCGACTTTATTTACTTCAGTCACAGTTTCACCATTACCTTTCATTTGATTAGTTAATGCTACTAACCTCGTAATGAACTCTCCAATCGATTCTCCATCTGTCATCTTCAAGCCCTCGTACTGCTTCCTGAGCGACTGTAGACGTATCTTCTTCAGCCTATCTGCTCCTCCATACGAGTTCTTTAGGATGTCCCAAGCTGCCTTTGCTGAATCACAGTCGATGATCAGGTTCAGGATGTTGGAATCAACGCATTGGTGAATCAAAAACAGCCCTTTTCCATCTTTCTTCCTCAGCGAATGGTGGTTGTTCCTCACCGCTTCAGTGGCGTTTGCTGCCAAGGGTGGAACACCATCATTCACGACATCAAGAACATCTTGATATCGAAACAACACCTTCATCTGCGCACATCAACGTTCATAATCCTTTCCGTCAAAGATTGGGAGGTTCCCCGGAATACCTCCACCAGAGTTGTCTCGCGCTGCCATGAATCTTGATAGATTTTGTGAGGATCTAACAAGCTCTGATACCAGTTTGTTGGGAATTAAAACGTGAAAGGGACAAGAAAGGAAGTGGCGGCGCTAAAGGACAAGAGGAATGAATAGGGCAATATAATATTAGGTAAAAGCTGCACTGAATTTCATAAAAGTAGGTTCCTCAATTACATGCTACTGACGTCTATATTTATATACAATGAAACAGGCCCAGACCCATAATTTCGACTATCCCATTCGACTGGCCCATTTCGACTAGGTTTCTAACTACACCTACTATAATTACAAGCAATAGAATTACAAGGCATATCTCAATACATAGTACATCATTATGATTATCATTATAGGAGTTGATCTAATTATACAACACATAGGCTTACAATGAGTCACAACAGGTGTATATGTGAAAGAAAGAAAGAACAACTAATTTTACTAAAGAAGTGAAGATATAGATATTCTTCTATTCTATGAATGATGAAACTAACATACAAACACCTGCAGAAAAATTGTAGCCAATCCTACGCATAGGCATCTATTGTTGTGTTGTATATATAGCACAACTCTTATTTAACTAAGCGTAGCAAAATCTCCTTCCTATATATATGGTGAAAGAAATTCCCTGAGAACAGCATCCTCCTGGCCTCCTCGTACGTGATTATGAAGCCACAGCTACTTGAATCCCTTCTTTGTTGACTGGCATAAAACTCACCCTCTTCTGCAAATTCAACATAAAAACAATTTAGACAAAAAAAATCATATACCAATGCCAGCCTACATAAAAAATTTCAATGAATTCTCTCTACGGGTTTAGTTTGAAGAAGTCCAACATAAAACAAAATCATTTAATTTAACATTAAAAACTAAAGTTTAAAAACCAATGGCTACTGTTCTAATAGGTAATGAGCTCGATTCCCCTTAAACAAGGTAATCCGACAATGATGTTTGAGTTTTGTAGACATAAAAAAATGTTGAAAGGGTTCTACCCTTTATATTTTTTTTTGGTCCAGAGGTTTTCAACCACACTCCGATATCTAGGAGAAATAGGGTTCAATTGAGAGGTAAGTAAGTTCTGACTTCAAATTGTTCCATCATCAGGGATCGAACCCGAGTATTAGACGAGTTCATCCCTTTAAATGGTTCTACTCTTTATGAGTCTACTCGACTCGACTCAGATTATACCGAGAGTTTGAGCCAAAACAAGAAGTAAAAAAAAAAACTCAACAAGGCAGCCATATCCCAAAAAATGAAGTAAACAAACCTCACGTGTCCTTCTACTGTCCTTAACCATATCTCTGCCACCCTTCCAATTATGCATTTGTTGTTCAACCCTCATAATCTTGTCTCCATTTTCCTCAACTTCATTTCCACTTTCTTTGTTTTCATTAGCCATATACAAACGCATGATCCTCTGAGCAGCCTCACCTTCATCTTTACAATCTCTAATCAACTTCTCCACCTCAGCCTTAGGAAGTCTCATTTTCAACTTCACACCACCATTCTCCTTTCTTATCTCATCATCACCCATATTATTGCTTTGTTTCATTATAGATAGATCCGAAGTAGACCTCCTAGTAAGTACAAGGTTGTCTAATCTATCTTTAGCACTCATGTTAATCCCAGAACGAACCCTTCTTGGTTTTACGGTCTCTTTTGGAAGCTCCACAAGAAAATAAAGCCTTCTTGGTTGTAATTCTTTGTGTGCTTCTAATGCCTTTGCTCTTACACCATAATGCTTCACTGCTTCTGAGTCTAATAAAACAAGACCTGGATGATCCTTAAGAACATAACCAGCTTTTATTGGTGTCTTTAGCTTCATTGTCTCACCATCTATTTTCATTACCTTTGTGGTTTTCTTTGCACCAAAAGTGTTCCCCATTGATTTATCTTTGGTTTTTAGCTTTGTGAAGGTGGTGAGGTACTAAAGAGCAAACAAAATAGCTAGGTAGCCTTTCAAAGGTTGTTAAAAAGAGTCAATTTTGTGTTCCGGGTAATACTCATAAAACTATACAAAAGGTTAGGTGCTAACGCTTATGTGTGAAATGGTGGGGGACAACAACAATGGCATGGATTTAATTTATAGCTGTTCCTGATTTTTGGGGTCTTTGGTCAATAAAGAAGGCAAGTTTTTTAATTTTCAAAACAAGACAAATTTTTCTACGGAAAGTACAAAAAACGGATAACACCGAAAATTACGTAGCCTTTCGCTTTCTAGAGAACAAAAAAAAAAGGTATAAGATATATACCAACGACTAATTTGTCACTTCAAGCTTGTATAAGCTATAAGGATTAATAATTTTCAACAGCCATGTTATTTATGTATCAATTTTCTACGCGAGGCCCCAATTGCCAATTTTTTAATACGTTTAAATATAATCGACTGTGTTTCCAAAAAAAAAATATAGTCGACTGTGTATTTCTTAATGACATCTTTAAAGACGTGACCAACGGTAATTGCGGCAAGGATTTAAGTTTTTGAGAAATTTCAAAGGCATGGGAAGTTGTTGCATGTGAATGAGATATTTTATTTTGACTTTGGTTTGTCCCTACATGTGGAGCAACTACTTCAATTTCATTTTTGATAGATCCCTTTTGTGAGCAGTAATTGAAGAGTGATTCATGTTCAAATGAATAGTTTAATTGCATGGTAAATTATTTCCAAGTTCGATTTATTTAACAATGGAATTCCTATTTTGGTTATGGTTGCCTTCGTCAAAGTGAATAAAGGTGGGAATAATGGCATAAATAAATATTTGGGGTTTGAAAATGACAAAATTAGAGTCTACACTGATAGGCTCATCAAATTGGAAGAGGTGTTCTTCAAAAATGATATTGGACCAAAGCCTGTTTACAGATTCATTTCTTCAAATTTAACCATCCAGAAGCCTTTGAATTTCAAACCTTGCCCAGTACTCGGGTTTATCCTTATCATTGTTTAATGGGGAAAACAGAGTAACTTCTAATGACTGAATATTTTATACAAGATATTTACATAATATAAGATGAAATAAAGTCAAATTATTTTTTATAAACTAAAAGTTCTTTTCATAAGCTATTTTAGAGAACTTATGGAAATAAGCTCAAAATAACTTATGGACATATCTTAAGTTGTCTCCATAAGTTCTCTCAAATAATTATGCCGGTAGATAAACCCAAATAAACCAACGCAAATAGTGTCATAGTATTTTCAATTGGGTTGTGTGCATGATTTCAATTCTCACCAAAATAATTCCACTTGATTGTTGTAAAGAGGATATTAAAATGTCCAGTGGGAACAACTAATCTTGTTTTGTGATACAAATAAAATACTTATATTAATTTGATTAGATACTGTGATGGTGACGAAGTTGAAAGGAAGAGCACAAGTGTATCTTTTCATATACTTAGAGAAGCTCTAGTCTCATGGTCTTGCAGAAGACAAGATATCATAGCACTGTCATCAACTTCAATTAAGTATGTCTCAGCACCTAGTTGCTGCTCAAAAATGCACTAGATAAAAAATCAACTAGAACACTACTTTCTAATGCACTCATGCACCCCAATTTATTATGATAATGCTTGTTCTATAAGTTTGAATAGAAATCCCATTCAACACTGCCAAGTGCCAAGCATATTATTAAACATTTCATTTATGACCATGCCCAATAGTTGGATATTGAACTAATTTTCATTGACATATACAAAACATCAACTAGCTGATATATTTACTAAATGTATTCTAGCAGATAGTACCAATTTTATTAAAATTCAGTTGCATATACCTTGACTCGAGTAGGTTCAATGACAATGATCCTTCCTAAGATGATAAGACTTACATCAAGCCACTTATGCCGAGAGTGTTAGTTCGTGAAGCTTGATGAATGAGATAAATACGTTTCTCTTACTGTAAGCTTGTCATGATTCACCCAAATTAAGAGATATAGGTACCAACGATGTGACTTTAGCCCCGTTAATTAGTGTCCTAATCAAGGTACCTTTTGCCATTTGACCAAAGCTTCTCAGCATGTCCTTATTACCAGTAATCACTACAGGAGCATTCTCCATTAACAAAGTGATGGAAACGATTAGCATCCCTGACAATAATTTCCCTCTGAACTATTTTTGATATGTATTTGGTGACAGTGTGACAGTCTACACATACACGAAGATTTTTGGTTATTCTAATCAAACTTCCATATGGTGTGTTTAAAAGACCAAATGCAATAGCTAATCTCTCACTATGTCCCCAAAGTAACTGAACCTTCATTGACTCATTTACATCACGAAGAACACAACTAGTATCAGGTACATAACCAGAAGCCTCCACCTCAAGCCTCAAATTTTCTAACAGGTTATTAATATCTGACCAACCAGGATGTGAATCATCACCAGCAAAAAATGTGTATACTTGACTACCTACTTCAATTAAACTAAAAGCAGGTGTTTTCTTTAGGCCCCTTATCTTCATGAGGCCCCTTATATAATTCACTGACTCCCATCTTCTTGCTTCCGCATATATATTTGATAACATGACATAAATTCCAGTGTTCAAGTAATCTAAAGAAATTAATCTATCTGCAATTTGTATCCCCATATTAATATTTTTATGGGTTCTGCAACCACTGAGCAAAGCCTCAAGCATATCTGTGTTGGGTGCAAATGGCATTTGTTTCACCAATGCATCTGCTTCCTCAAGACGGCCTGCTCGACTAAGAAGATCCACGAGACAAGCATAATGTTTGTCACTAGGCGTAATGTTATGATCTCTTTCCATACACTGGAACAAAATCTTACCCTCTTCAACAAGGCCCGAATGACTGCATGCTGTTAGCAGAGAAACAAATGTAGTTTGGTTTGGCTTGAGCCTTTCCTCTATCATTCGGCCATAGACACCGAGAGCATCACGTCCTTGACCGTGCATTCCGTAACCCATAATCATAGAATTACATAGTATAACATCTTTTAAATGGAATGCATTATTGAATAGCTTTTCAGCGGAGTGAATTTTACCACACTTGGCATACATATCAATCAGGGTTGACATATTAACAGCATCAAATGCATAACCATGCCGGATCAAATGAGCATGGACACTCCTTCCTTTCTTTAGAGATCCTAAGTGGGCACAGCAATGCACAAGACTAACAAGGGTGACAGAATTGGCCGCCACATTTTCTTCTTGCATCTGACAAAATAATTTCAATGCATCCTCTGCATAGCCATTTTGCGATAAACCAACTAGCATGGCAGTCCAAGTAACTACATTCCTTTTTTCCATTGTTCTGAAAACAATATTTGCCTGGTTTATGGCACCACATTTAGAATACATGTCAACAATTGCAGTGGACAAAACCAGATTCGACTCGAGTCCTTTTCTAATGATACATGCATGGAGGTTTTTTCCATTTTCCAAGTCAGATGTTTGAGAACATCCTCGGATAAGGCTCACCAAAGTCCCTGAATCAAACCCTGCACCACTTTGGACCAGTCTATGAAAGAGAGCAAAAGATTCAGGCACCATACCATTTTGAACATACCCGGAAATCATAGCATTCCATGAAATCAAATTTCTACTGCACATGCTATCAAAAACAAAAAAAGCACGGTCAGTGTCACCCACATTACTATACATATCAACTAACGAAGTAAGCACAAATACATCATTGCCCATGCCAAATGCAAGGACATAACCATGAACACAGGTTCCAAGTTTCTTGAGACCACTTTCGCCACACGCCTTGAGCAAGCTTGCAATAGTAACAGGACTTGGCCATACACCACAACCAATCATCTCAAGAAACAATTGAATAGCCTCCTTGAAGAGACCCTCCTTCACATAACCCCCAATAATTGAATTCCAACAAACAACATCCCTTTCAGCCATCCCATCAAAGACCATTCGCGCCTCATCAAGATTGCCAGATTTCACCAAAAAATGAATCATTGAACTGCCTACATGCTGATGTAAATGGAATCCCTTCCGAACGGTCGTCCTAACAATTTCCATACCAATCTCATTATCCAACAAGTTAGTACAAGCCTTGAGAGCAAAGACACACGTAAAACTATTTATTTCAATATCACAAGACCCCATCATTTTGAATAACTTAGGAACCTCATTGTATTCCTGGTTCTTAAGGAACCCACGCATCATGGCATTACAAAGAATGGTTTCCGGGTGAGGACATTCATCAAACACCTTGCAGGCAATACTAAGAAAACCCAAATCAGAATAGGACTTGACGAGTTTTGCGGCCAGAAAGTGTTGAGTGGATGCACAGTTCTTAATAATCTGTGCGTGGATGGATTTGACATGGATAAGGGTATTTGAAAATTGGCGTAAGAGTGAGGAGAATAGGGAAGGAGGATGGTTGAATGGGACATGTTGAATGGAAGCAAAAGGTGTAGCGTTGTGAATGAGCCTCCAGCTGCAGAGTGTGGTGGCTTTCGCGACGTGAAAATATGATAAAGGCATCAACCATAGGACAAGGAGGAATACTATGTTTCCGCTTCTTCTAACGGTAGTGTCCCAACGGTTATGGCTTATGATTTGCTTAGCCTTTTGCTTAGGACTAAATAAATACCGATTGGATTCTCAAAATTTCAATGAAATTTAATTAAGAGTATTTTTGTCACAGTCATTTTTTTGTTTTAATTAAATTAAATTAATCATTAAATCAGACATTTTTTTAGGGACAGTTACAAAAACAAATCAGATTTTTTTTCCACGATTTTCTCTTCCACGATTTTTTTTTTCTTTTATGCTCTTCTTTTATCTTTTTCACGTTCTTGATTTTTTCTTTCACGTTCTTCTTCTTCTTCAGGTTCTTATTATCTATTCCACCTCTTCTTCGCACGCCATTACATCACGCAAAGGAAGCCGCAAAAACGCACTCACGTAAAGAAATAGGACGCACACCGTTGTTGCAAAAACGGACACCGTTGATCCACGCCATTGAAGCACGCGCTTCCTTTACGCCATTGATGTCTCATTATGCAGTTGATAAACATGTGACTAAAATCAGTTTTTCACGGTTACTTGTTCGTAAGTTCTTTTTTTCATTGGTAATATGTATGTACTCTTAATCACGCCACTGAAAGCACGTTTACACTATTTATAGCGGCATATAACCACTGTTGTTCACTTATGTGGTTAATAAACTATATAGCGACTGGTTGCCTAGTATTTATGAATCACCATAGTTCTGTGATTAGGTGGTTAGAGCTCTATAACCGAAGTTATGTTTTTATGTGGTTAGATGGTACTAACCAATGTACTGTTATGGTTTGATGCCACATTTTGTAGTAACATGTATAACGACCAATTTCATATTTTCTATGAATAACCAATGTTCTGTAATTAGGTGGTTAGGACCAACTATCCAAACTTGTTAGATTCTGTGGCTAGTAGTCGACTAACCGAAGTTATGTTACTCCGTGGCTAGTCACGATTAACCAATGTTTCGTACCTATGTGGTGGTTTTTGATTTTGTTGTTGCAGTTCGGGGTTGTCAGCGTCAGGATGAAAATCAAACCGACATGATTGTTTCAGGTGCTTAAAGTAGTACTGATTGAATTTAATTTAATTTGAATAAATTAGTAACATGTCTAACGACCAATTTCCTATTTTCTACGACTTGACAAAGCTAACCAATGTTCCATACTTACCTGGTGGTTTTTGTTTTTGTTGTTGCAGTTCAGGGTTGTCAGGGTCAGGATGAAAATCAAACTGACATGATTGTCTTAGATGCACAAAATATTATTGATTGCATTTTATTTAATTTGAATAATTTATTTGTATTGTGAGATGTACATGGTTTTGTGAGAGATACTCATATGTGTAAAATGACTATATTTTTTCAGATTCGAATGTGCTTGGTATCGATGAGCTTTCTAGTGATATGTTGCATTCAGATACAAATGTGGGATGTGGGGACGACGAATTCGATGATGATGTGGATGCAGGTTGCACGATGATTTTTTATTATATAGTTTTTTTATGTTTTTGTTTGTTCGATATTGACATTTACTAATTTGTTTGACTGGAGTTAATCATCATCCTTTAGATGTTAAATCTTGAAAAGGTCTTGTTTTCCGCACTGAGCCGGAGGCATATGATTTTTATAGCTCTTACGCCAAGTCCTCGGGTTTCACAATCAAGAAATCAAATGTGTGGCGTGATAGTAAGAATAAAAAGACTGAGATCCCTATCTATTTGAATATGATGTGTCATAAACAGAGTTTCAAGATGGTCCAAAAGGAGGTTCCAATGACTTCGTTAGCACCTGTAGCTTCCTTTTTGTTTCTTTTTGCCATCATCTCTGGAAAAAGGAATCAAAATCATCTATTAAAACAGAAGTTGTGACGGTTTTAAGCAACAAGCATAAATTTTAAAAATTGGCGATCAGATTAGCAATAATAACCACAAAACTACAAAACTTTAGTTAGTTGTTTATAACCTCATTATCACACAACATTGGATATAGCCTATTATACTTCAAATTCTTGTAAATAGTTTTAATATGTCCTTCACAGTTACAAGATCATTTTATTGACAACATAACTGTAGACTTCTCCATCAATCATCTCAGCCCTTGGGTTCAACCTGATTTTATCATTTTACGGTAACAGAATAAATTACTCAGCCTACGTCCCCAGCAGGTGTACCATCCCTCAATAGCCCATTTAAATACCCCATAAATCCCAATTATAACTTGCTTCTTCATATTCCATTATAATTATATGACAATATGAGAATACTAAATTGTTTCTAAACCACTTCATATCCACCCATAAATATATATTCAAAATCAGTATATATATATATATATATATATATATATATATATATATATATATATATATATATATATAGCTTCCAAAGATGCGTCAATTCCATTCTCACTATCCTTCCAAATTGTCTCAAAATAAAACAAGGCGCCTGCCATTAGTTTTGTTTCTTCCACCACAGTCTAGTTCAAGCACATATAACATATTCAATCACCACATGAACACATTCTAATGGATATCAATGAACCAGCACAGATAAGAGATACCTCTTCCGCTAACCAAACTATTGAAAAGTTTGGTTAGTACAATAATAACCAGAGAAATACTGTACTTTGGTTATTATTTCACTAACCAAATTATTGAAAAGTTTGGTTAGTGCAATAATAACCAGATAACTACTGTACTTTGGTTAGGTTTCGTTAACTACAATTTATCAAGCAGTCATTATTCATTCGAACATTTACAACACAACGAATAATAATTATAGATTACAGCGTATCATTAAGGAAAAAATGAGAATGTGAAACGCACCGGTTATATACTATAGTGTAGTGACAGTGACGACGACAACCTTTGTTCACTGAATGCCAGTTTCGACGACGGTAATAGACTCTGTGCGACAGCAACGACCTATCTATGTGACGACAACGGTGTCAGCGTCTATGTGCGATGGTGACGGTGGTTGCGTATCTGTGTGACGGCGAAGTCAACGGAGATGACAATTGCGGATTCGTGCAAATGAAACGTTTATCAAACTCAATATTAAACAGACACAGATAGAGACTAGAGCGAATAATTAGAGATTACAGCGAATAATTAAGAAAAAAAGTGAGGATGTGAAACACCGCTTTTGTAATACGATGTAGCAGTTTCGACGACGGCGACAGACTCTTTGTGCCACGGCAATGGCCTCTTTGTGTGATTGAAGTATTTCGGTCTGGCGATTGAATCCGAAGGAGAGATATGGAACCAGAGAGAGATTGAACCAGACCGAGATTGAAGTCATTGAAGTGTTTTTTCTGAACAAACCGTATAATGGAAAAAATCCACAATTCCATGAATTTTGGTTTTATAAACGGTTTCCATGATTTTTGAGAGGAATCCCAAATTTTTCGGTTACATTATCTCCTGATATTGTAAGTCATACTCTGTCCCAACCCTTCCCAAAAATTTAAATTGAAATAATTTATGATGAATTAACCTTAATTAAATTTGGTACTTAAACATTTTCTCTCTTATTTGGTCATGACGTATAAAAATATAATAAATAGTTCTTGAATTATTCTATATCGATCAATTTAGTTTCTCAATTATATTCTAAATAAAAGAAAAATAATTCATGGACTAACTTGTAACTTGATAAATTGAAAATAATTTAGTGACAATTTATTATATTTTTTAGGCTTAAATATGTTTTTTGGTCTCTGTAAATATGAGGTATTTTGATTTTAGTCTCTAATTTTTTTTAAAAAAAAACGTCCCTGCAAATACCAACTTTTTCATTTTCATCTTTTTGTTAACTCATCTGTTACAAAAACACTGATGTGGCAAACGGGACTCCCATGTGGCATTTTTTAATTATTCTTTTTATTTTAAAACATTATTGGCAAAAATTAAATATATCTTCTATGCCCTAAATCCCCAAATTATGAATCCATGGCCTCTTCATCTTCACATCTTCACCTATTTCCCAGATGAACAGAGCTTGTGAGAAGCTGGAAGAAAGATGCGAGAGAGAGAAACAGAGACACAGCAGCTGAGAAGGGATAGAGTTCGAGAATCAGAGAGGAAAGATTGTATTGACTGTTGAGAGAGATATGGTGATGGAGGGGAAGCAAGAGAAAAGCAAATCCAGCCAAGAACGTTTATTGCTCTTCCTTTATTCAAAAACACAAACAAACAAACAAAGTCATATCACACAAACATTGTTTGCCATACTTGCGTGAACAGACTTTATTTCTTTATTCTGCATTAGTTTCTTTTCTTCTTGGACATGATTGTCGTTTATTCCATTTTTTTATTCAACAAATTTGAGCCCACATTGGTTGAGGAACACGTGTTCCTTTATTCCATTTTTCTTCATAATTTCTGTAAATAGTTTCAGATCTGGTTTGAGTTTGAGTGGTAGTGATGATTGTGGGTGAGAGAGAAGCGAGTGAGTGGTGCTTATGAGTGAGAGAGAAAGAAGAGGATGGTTGTGGGTGAGTGAGTGGTTTGAGCTTCAGTTTTTTCTCTCCCTTGAGCGGGAGGAAGATGGGTTGAAGAAGATTGGTAAATTGGGGATTTAATTTGATTTGGCATTTAATCAGTAATTTATAATTTGTTAAAATAAAAATTGATGACATGGCAAGCCAAATCAGCTTTAAAAAAATTAAAAATGAAAAAGAAAATTACACATCAGAATTTCGTTAGTCAACTCATTTTTTTTAACGTTTGACTAACAGAATGACTTTTTAAAAAAAATTGTTTTTGCAGGGACTTTTAAAAAAAATATTGGAGGGACTAAAACCAAAACGCCCCATATTTGTGGATACAATAAACATATTTAAGCCTATTTTTTTTAGAAGTGTTATATAGCTTGAAAAAAATTTCTCAAACGTTTTCTGAATGAAACATCAATCATCTATCAAGAGATTCAAACCACACAAGAGAGAGAAATGTGTGAAAAAACTGATACACCACGGTAAACTTCTACATTAATGCTTCGTGTCAAATTCAGGAGGTAATTGTTGGGCTTTTTATCATTTCTCTTTTAATAAGAGTTAGCTCCCATAATTACATAATTAGGTGAATTATGAACATTGGCCTGATAGAGAAACTGCTGAAGATAGCATTGTTACAAGGAAGAGGGATTGTAAATGTCTCAATATGGAATTCTAACACGCTATCCTCAAAAGCAGATATCTGTTGGCTTGAGCTGTCATAGCAGTTTGCAAGTAGCCATCCTTGAATGCTTGGAGTAGCGGCATGAGTGTTTAGAGTATCAAACAAAACACAGGGATTACATCTCTCGTTGCTAGAGCTTCAGCAATCAAGACATCTTGTACTAAAAGTTTAGAACTTTCCTTGACACACCAGTTACAAGATTGCCAAGAGACCCCCCACCACAAATGCTACTGATCGTTATCTTTTACTTTGGTCTTGAGGCTGCAATGAAATTGAACTGATAAACTCCTGAGGATGAGAGGAGAACCAACCAGCCAGTTTTGATGCCAAGGAGGATTGCTGTGGATACTTATGTGGTGTTTTTTTGGGGGGAGGGGGGGGGGGGGGGGGTGATGCTTTATTTTTCTTACTGTCATCATACAAAGAAACAATATATTAATCATACACGCTCATGGCGAGAAGGGCTAGAATGTCATCGTACAAAGACAAACAAATCAAGAGGAAAACAGAAACTTCTGTGAAAATTTCAAATAAACAATATATTAATCAATTTCTTTACACGCTCATACAGAGGTTAAAAAGAACAAACCAATAAAAGATGGAAAGAATAAACTGGATCAATGAGGCCGGCTTTCTTATTTCACCCTCAATTGACCAGTTTGCAAACCAACGTGTGAAAAATTATGTCAAATAATCAGAGAGAGAGAGAGATTAAATTTAAAGCTCTTTGCAGAACTACACCAATCAAAGCTGCTGCAACTTGCGAAGATGCTCCAGTAATGAAGTGGCCTTTCGTTTAGCCCTCTCTGTACCAGTTCGAGCAAGTTCAGAAAGTGGTATGACAGCACCAAGTCTACTGATACAGGAAAGATTGTCCGTATCCCTCTTGCACAAGGCAAGTAAAATGGCAGCTGCATTCTCTTTGTTGCGAGGCAATCCTGTCCTCAAAAGATCTATTAAAACGGGTATAGTGCTGGCTTTTACTATGGCAACCTTTGCCTCTTGGTGACCCGCAAGAACTGACATTATCGTTAGGGCTTCGTCAACCATTGATTTGCTTGAATCTGTGAGCATCTTCAACAGTGCTGTGATGATCCCTGCCCTAATGGCTCTGCCCTTGTTCCCTTGATATATACATAGATTGAACAATGCTGTTGCTGCATCCTTCTTCCCTCTAGGGCTTCCACTTTGGAGCAATTCAACCAATGCAGATATTGCTCCTGAGGCTCCAATTATTATTTTGTTCTCATCCGCAAGTGACAAGCTAAAAAGGGTTGCTGCTGCGTTTTCTCTTGCTTCCATAGTTCCAGCTCGGAGGACTTGGACAATGGATGGTATAGCACCGGCAAGCATTATTAGTCCCTTGTTGTTTTCATATATAGAAAGGTTGAGAATTGCAGTAACTGCATTTTCTTGCGTCAATACATCTTCTGATGTTAAAAGGTTGACTAGAAGTGGAATTGCTCCAGCTTCAGCAATCAGTATCCTATTGTCAGTGCTTCTTTTCGATAGTGATCGAATCTCAGCAACAGCTGCTCTACACTCCTCAGTGGACCGGCTGGAGAGCTTCCGGACCAGAGCTTCGATTGCTGCTATGTCACCCGTAACATCTCTGAACGATCCATCACTCTTTTTTATTTTGCCATTGGTTAATCCCGTTGGTTGCTCAATGTTGTGCTCTATACACCACTGAGATATAAGGCTCCTTAAAACATAATTTGGCGTAAGGGTCAAATGTTGGAGCTTCTGCTGAGTTTTTGGACATGTTGTATTTCCGCAATCTACCCATCTCTGTATGTAAGATCTCTCATATGTCTGCAGAAGGAGAAGAAGTATGAATATTGGGCTGAAAATTTTGCAGGAAAATTAATGTCTAGTGTTTTACGCATCATCTGAAATTAACTTACCTGACCAGTGGCCACAATAACAGGATCCCTCATTAGTTCCAAAGATATAGGGCAAAGAAAATCTTCAGGAATTACAATTGTTTCAGGCTTTTTAACATCAGGTAGATTCCTTCTCCCAGATATTTTCTCACTTTCAGGCGCAGTTATATTCGATAAGGAAACCTCAGGGATGCTTCTAGTTCTTTCCAAGCGAGATCCCGCCCCATTCGTGCTGCAATGTATCCCTTCATCGCTATTAGCAATGTTTCCTAGCTCTGATAGATACTCAGGACAGCTGCTACGTTTTTGCAATCCACTTACAGATTTTCCAGGAACCTGGCCAATTTCTTGAGCCAGAGGCTGGGATAATTCATAAGATGGCATTTTCGAAATCATATACCCATATTTTTCTGTGGCTCGTCTCAACTGTGTTCTCACCAAATCCACCTAGAAAAGTAGATGACATTTACTCACTGAAGGAAATTGCAGGTAAAACTGTACAAGTAATGAAAAAACTACATTTATCCAAGTTGTCTACCTGTTCTTTGACTTCCTCTGAAATGTCTAAATTGTCGTATGGTAAGCTGCTCAATAGCTTTTCCAATTTCCACGTCACACACTGAAATTGGAAGATAATTGTCTTGGCAGCTCCATCCTTAAATAAAGATATTTCAAAATTCAGAGACGCACACAGACATCCTTTTACAGATATACAATCCCGTAGAAATTCAGCATCAGTAAGATTCCATGTTACACAATCTTAGAAATGTAAAATCATCCCTATTTGAACACTATGCTGAAATGACATGAATATTCATCAAGTCAGACACAAAGAGCAATACATAAAATTCTAAACAGAAGAACAATTCCAGTTAATCAAGCAATATAGTGAATGCAAGCAAGCCATGACCAAAATACAACAACACAGTAGTTTCATTGCACATACCCATCTACACAAGATGTACGGGGGAATGTATTCGAATCAAATAAAGGATAAATCATTTCCTGAGATAGGCTAAATCATTTCCTGAAATATCTCTCACGAGTAACAATGGTCATAACCACAGATGATAAATTTGGAACTCTATGATGGGCTAAACCCCCCCCCCCCCCCCCCCAAAAAAAAAACACAAATATCTATAATCATGTTTTAGTTCATCAAATTGAATCTAGCATTCTTTCAATCGAAGAAAATAAATGCAAGCATTCAGGTGGGTGAAATAGATCTAAATTACTGAAAAACCAAACAAAACCAAATCCAAACTTCTGGTTCATTCAGCTAACGCGGGAAGCAAAAGCAACGTTCCTTAAGCTGAGATCAGTTCTTGTAATTCATTTCTCGCAGCATTCGGCAAACAAGAACCAACCACAGAGGCTTGAAATTCAAAAAAGAGAAAGAAAAAAAAAGTGGAGCAGGAAAAGAACGAGCGTTAGATCGAGAAACTCACAGAAGAGCAATTGGAACGGAAGTTCTTCGCAACGGATAATAAGCGCTTAGCAGATTGAAGAGCTAGCACCAGATCAGAGGACCACGAATCCGCTGAAGCAGAAACAGTAGCAGAAGAACTTGAAGCAGAATCGACAACTTTGTTTAGTTCCCTTATCTCTTCGAACAAGTGTGTTAATAGGGAGATCCGGCGAACCAGATCGGTGCAGTCTTTCCTGAACATTGCATCCGCGATGTCGGAGGAAGAACCGCCTCCAGTTCCGGTGCACATTCCGGCGATATCATGAACTAGACACAGGAGCTCCGGTGTGTGGTCTCCGGCGAACTCGCCGGCCATTTTGTTTCCTGTGTCGTGTTGGGAGGGAAGTCAGAGAGAGTCTAATAAAGGTATGTGGTGAGACTTATCAAGCGTCGACACGTATCAACAGTGCTAAATCTCTGTAATAATAATATATTCTAATGAGTTTCTTGGCTTCACGTTCTTGTGGTGGCAAAAAAACTGCTGTGCACTAATTCAAAAAAATATGTCACAATAGCACTACTTTAATTTTATTTACCAGCACTCTTTTACTATATGGTTGAGAAGTTGGCTTCTAGAGGAGCGACTTCTATACTATAAAAATTTTATGTTTGTTAATTGCAAGGTTGAGAAATCGCCTCTATGGCCAACGATTTCTCACCTTAATTTTTTTTTTTTTTAAAAAATAATTTCATTTTATAAATGGTTTATTTTTGACAGCTTCATTTTACAAATGTTAAAAAAGTGAAATAAAAATTAATTATAAGTAAAAATCAGTTTAATTTTTTAAATTGGGATTAATTTAATGTGAAAAAAATAAATTTAACTTATAATTTTTATAAATAGTTTATTAATTAATTATACATACTTTTAATTAGTTATTTAAAACTAAATTATTATTGACGGTTAAGTTAATGCAGAGGGTTACAATAGTCGTACATTTCAATCAACAAGCAAAGTTTTATACATCTAGATGGTGCCCCGTGGCACATGTGCTAGTCGGCGATTAGGACGTGGACAATGTTGATCACTACAAGAAAAATGCGTATCGAGGGAAAAAGATCCGCCGGAGAGGTGCCGAGCGAAAAATGCGTATTACCGGCGCCAATATGTTTTCGGGGGAAATTTGACCTTTTCGGCGGATTTTTTCGGTCGGTAAAGTTCCGGCGAAACATAGACTTTCTAGCGGATTTTTTTTTGCTCGGTACCTTTCCCGCAGATTTTTTTTCGCTGGTAATGTGACATTTCTCGTGGATTTCGTGCGTTTCAGACAGATTTTTGATGCCAGTAATACACATTTTTCTTGTAGTGATCAACATCGTCCATGTCGTAATCATCGACCACCACAATGTGCGACTGGGTACCATCTAGGAGTATAAAACTTTGTTTGTTAATTGAAATGTATAACTATCGTAACCCTCTACATTAACTTAACCGTCAATAATAACTTAGTTTTAAATAACTAATTAAAATTATGTATAATTAATTAATAAACTATTTACAAAAATTATAAATTAAATTTATTTTTTTCACATTAAATTAATCACTTTTTAAAAAGTTAAACTGATTTATACTTATAATTAATTTTTATTTCACTTTTTTAATATTTCTAAAATGAAATTAATTTTTTAAAAAAATGAAGGTGAGAAATCATCATTGGCCATGTAGGCGATTTCTCAACCTTGCAATTAACAAACATAAAATTTTATAGTATAGAGGTCGCTCCCCAAGGAGCCGACTTCTCAACCACATAGCAAAAGAGTGCTATTGTGGTAAATAAAATTAAAGTAGTGCTATTGTGGTATATGTTTTTTGGATTAGTGCCACAGCAGTTTTTTTGCCTCTTGTGGTTTTCCAGATTATATTATCAGCTAATTAAATATAAATAATCTATATCTATATCTATATTTATATAAAATACAATCGAGAATAAAATATTTTAGGCATCCTAAATTTGTCATCACCCTATTGGTTAATCAAGAAAAAAATTTGGACATGTCATCCTATTTAATCCAATTTGTCATATTTCTATTTGTTAATCTTAAAAGAGTACATATAGCTGACCATGTTAAATAAAAATAAATCAAAAAAGAAATTAAAAAACATACCATAATTAATTGTGCCATTGAACATGCATTAAGTACAATTTAAAATATATATGGTAATAAATAATTAAGTTAGTAAAAAATGCCATAAATTTCATGGTCGTTGATAAAAAACGTTACTATAAATAATTAAGTTAATAACAAATGCTATAAATTTCTATTTTGCTGACTAGGTTGAATAAAAATAAATCCTAAAAAAATTAATACCATAATTTCAATTAAAATGCTTCAATTTAAAAATAATTTCATAAAAAAATTATTTAATTAATAAATAACATTACCATATGTTCACCACCAATTCATCAATCTACTCTCATTGGCATAGATTATACCTAGCCCTAAATTTCAAAGCTCTATTATAAGTAGGTCCCATTATTTTCTTTGATACTGTTCATTATCATAATTCACATTTTACTTATTATCATAATTTTTTCATTACTGATTTAATTCATGCCAAATACGATCATGCTTACAATACAAGTTTTTCAATTACAATATCACTAAATTTGAATTTTGAATTCAAAATTTTAGTCATCCGCCCATTAAGTTAGCATGAAATCATCTATAAATAATATTTCGTTGTTCACCACCAACTCATCAATCTACTCTCCTTGGCACATATTATATTCGCAATGTGTTAAGGGTAGGTCCACTCTACATATACTTGCAGAAAAGCATTTACAAAATAGGATGATAGGCTACTTAAGACACACTTTTCAACTAGCAAATTGTCTCTGAAATTTCATGCTAGGAATGTTATTTAGCATCTAAACATATACTAGCATTTGAAATGACATATTATATGTAACATATATATAATGATATATAATTATTAAAAACACGAGAGCACACGCTTATTACAATTAACTGTATAACCTCAAGGATCCAAAATAAGACATATTAAAATATCATTACATATAACGAATTTTTTTGAAAGTGCATATAATCATTCGAACATTATTCTAGCATGTTTAGCATACAGATTATCTAAATAAAATCCAATCTACACATACTTTACGCTTTGGTAAAAGGTATAAATAAAATTCAATCTGCATATACTTTATGTTTTGGCAAAAGGTATTGGAAATATAAGAATTTCAAGTATTCAGTTTAAAAAGGGGACTGATAAAGCTCATATTAGAAACATATAATAGTTGTAAGAACAAAGATTTCACAAATTCCTGGGACTAAGGTTGAATACCTTAGCTATGATTCTATTTGTCTATCAGATGAACTAATCACTTTGAATGAAACACCACCAAAACCTATCTGTTTAACCTCCTATGATAAGAATAGAGGCCAAATTAGTTCAGTGAAACCCTAACAAGTATTAAACACAAGAGATAAAAAAGAATAGATAGTTGCAAGATTTCCTATTGCTCAGTGAAACCCTAACAATATGTAGTCAGCGAAGAATCAAATATGGTAAGAATGAATACATATTTACCAGATTTACTCCGTTAAATAAGTTGAGGAGGGAGCAGAGTATCGGGAAGATACAGCGAAACCCGTGTTAGAAATAATCGATCCAAGTCCACTATTTATCTGGAAAATTCAATTTCGAATCACCAATCGAATAAGAACAACGATTGGGAAGAAATAAAGTACAAGTCGGAAACAATAGGGCAGTATTGTTGATCATTTTCAAAAAATAAGTTAATTTACATAATCTAATTAGTAAAATCTATTTTTTGCATAGAATAGAATTAAATAAATTCATTATTTTATTGTCAAAAATAAGAGTCAAATAAATTCACACCTCATTGTACTATTCTACTATATTCTTTCAGATAATTTTTTTATGTGATATAATATTTTTTTGGTTTGGCTTATTGCTGACTATACATGGAGTGTCTCAACGCTATCAATGAAAGACTAATCTCTGCTCGTGCTTAAGATCAAATTTCACATTATCCAACACCGAGTTCGTCCACCCCTATTGATATAATTTAAAATTAGGATGTAACATCTAATAATAAATATTGTTTATTGTGTAAAATGTCAACTTACAATTACATTATTTAAAAAATGATGAAAATACTAATAAGAAATGTTCACTAATATATATATATATATATATATATATATATATATATATATATATTTGCCTTTTATATTTATAAATAAATTATTTTTAACCAAACAAGCAATAACAATACCAATTATGTTAGTATGTATCATATATAACTACTAATTCTTATAGTGTAGTTATAGTTTTCGTTTACTAATCATAAATATTTATTTGTTTTTATCTACTAATAGTTATTTTATTGAATATTAAATTTTTTGTCTAATTAGATATCGTCATGACGAATTACGATTCATAATCATTATATCTACTATTTCCATCACATATTAACTTTATCTCTCTACGCAAACATGTACACTCATGTTGAAACTTCTACCAATGGTCTCCGTGCGAACATGCATCTTTTAACAATTTTATCCAAATCTATCAAATCATATTCGACTCATTGAAATATGTATTCGAATCCGACGAAATTACAATGTTTCCCCATGTGACCAGAATCTTTGAAATTCGCATTTTTAATGTCCTATGGAACACTTTCATAGGATAATATATACCGTGAGCGCACTAGTAGTATACTTTCAAAGAAAAAACGGAGGTTGTTTAATTAAGTTTTTAATTTCAGAAAAAAGAATATTATCAATTAATTAATGTATTTTGGAGAGTATATAGCGGGAAGCGAGAATCTCGGAGAGAGATTGAAGTTGGAGATGACAATGAAAGAGAAAGAAAATAAGAGGATACAGTTGGGATTGGAATATTATGAATTGTAATGCAACCGACCACTGTTTTTTCCTTTTTTATATTTCCATACTAATTATTGAGATGGCAAGGCGCCATCTGTAATATAATATTATATTATTTAATGTGAATGATACTTATATTAGTTTAATGTAAATGATTTTTTTTTGACGGAAATATAGTAAATGATTTTTTTTTGGTACAAGTTTAATGTAAATGAATATTATCTCTTAGTTTAAATGCTACTTTTTTATCTGGCTGAGTTGGAGTATTTAAATAGATTTCTCTGCAATACTATAATTCTATTTTCTTCATATCCTGAAATATGAAGGAAAATGTATATGGAAACATATTGAAACTCCAATTTCTACCTCAAATAATTAGATTCAACAAAAATGAAAATATTATTGTTTCTATCTATTTCTTTGGCAGAGATAGACTGAACTTAATGAACTAGGATTAATGAGAATTCGTGTAAGAGTATCAAGAATGAGTGAAATCGAGTAAGTAATGTGAATCTCGAAATTTGGGTCCCTTTCCGATGACCTCTAGGGCGAATTATATAGTACATCTAACCATCAATATCGATAAATACTAATTATTACAAATATGACAGTTACACTTACGACCGTTATGGGAGATAGGCGAAAATCAATGGATTACATTTAATGTAGGTGAGTGTTGCAATCGAGCTATTAAACCGAGGACCGTTTGGGGAGGCAGAATAGGCTTCTTCTTTTGCCAATGAAAACCGACCGATGGGGAAGCTTCGGCTAATGAGGAAGAGGCCGGGCCTTCTAGATAACGATCGATCTAGTTGTGAACAATTACATAGACATAATTTATGTGGCTGATGTTGGTCAATGGGTACGAGATAATTGGAGATGGGAGGCTCACGGTCAACAGGTGGTTACAGAGAAGCAGCAGAGTTGGTTACGGTTCTGCAAGATTATAAACCAGCAAGAGAGCTGCTGGACGGGTGGCTGTGATTATTGGATCCCTCAAAATCATTCACTGTTAAGTTAACAATTGGTTGGTAAATTCTAATATTAATGATGGATGATTCTATCTCTTTATTAAAAACTAAAATTCTTCTTCTTATCAGCCCTCGTCAGATTTCTTGGTTCAATCATCCACGTGGTGCAGTTGCACCAAATGTGGATGGTAGTAAGCTCAACACCTCGGACCAGACAGGGTTTGGAGGGCTGATAAGAGATGATAATGGCAGATTTCTACAAGGTTTCTATTCTGGAGCTATTAAAGATGACATTGTGTATGCCGAGATCATGGCTATCCTCACTGGGCTTCAGCTTTGTTGGACCGGAGGATTTAGAGATGTTTTTTTGCATTTCAGCTCACCATCTATATATTTACATCCTAAGGGTGTGTGATGTCATCATCCACGTGGGCCCTCCCCCACTTTTGGCGCCAAATTTTCCCTCCCTCCCCCCTCCCCCATTTTGGCGCCAAACCTCCAACCCCCCCCCCCCCTCCCAACCCCCTCCCCCCCTTTTTTTGTTTTTAATATTTTCATCTTTTAAGAATACATTTAAATTTAAGAAAAAAAATAGATCTAGAAATAGGTGAAGTTTGTTCCTCAATAATCGAATTAGTGAAAAATGAAAATTAATTTCGTGATAAATTATGTAAAGTGTGATGCTAGCCACTGTGTTTTGAGGTAATTTAGAGTCTGAAAACAATTAGTTGGTGGGCCACTGTGTTTTGTGATACTTTAGTGTTCGTAAAAAAATTCATCTATTCAAATATATTATGTAGTGTGTTGTTGTCTGAGATCTTATGTAATGTGATAATGCGTTAAACTAAAGTTATTTGATTATCATTTTTTGTCTATAATTTAATGAATCAATTTCATTTGTGTGCTGATTTTTTTTTAAAAAAAAAAATTTAACTTCTATGTACTATTACTTATGTTTGAATTATAAATTCACGTTAATTTGTGTGCTGATTTTTAATTTATCCATCAAATTTTAATATCACTGAAGCTTTGACCTCGTGCATCGCACGGGTCCCGGCGCTAGTATGTATAGTAATGAGATAGATGCTATTGGGAAGTACATGCAAAAAGATTGGAGAGTTAAACTTATTCATAACTGTAGAGAAGGCAACCAATGTGCCGACTACCTTGCAAAGTTAAGGTGGATTAGTGTTGCAATTCAAGATCCCCCTCAAGGCTTGCTGGCTTTACTTGCCGCGGACTCTGCTGGAGTGGCTTTCATCAGGGTGTAATTTTTTTTTTCTTTTTGTTTTTTTGTCTTTTCCCTTTCTTGCGGTTTGTAACCAACAAAAAAACTAAAATTCTTCTATATTTTGTTTTTCCCGATAAACAGTGATTCATTGAAACTCAAGCACTAGATGTTCTAAAAAAACACAAATTACAAATTGTTTAAACACAAAGAGGCATTAAGCCACAATGAGGAAGGAGAATAACTCGAATGTCTACCCATCTCATATATAAACCAACTCCACAATAGAAATTTAACATACGATACAATAGAATCTACAACAAGTGATCCCCCCTTAAAAACTGAGTTATTCCTAGCAAGCAAAAAAAATTCAAACTTTAACAATATTTTATTTTATCATCCCTCGAGGCACCTACAATTCAGCTACGGGATTAGTCACTGCAATCGACGATGGATACCCTGAGTAAAACAAAAAAAAGTCAATCCCTTGCTAACACAAATTAGCAACCCCAAAGATTTGGGGTCATTCTTTCATACTTACCCTCTAACGTCATTAGTGACGGACCCAAAAACCTGAATTGGAGACGTAAAAAAATTATTATCAACTTTGTAATTATTTCACAAATTTTTTAGAATTTTCCTTTTCATATTTCCTAACTTAATTCACTAAAATTAATAAACCGAATTATTTAACTCCAAATTTATTTTGGAGTAAATCAATTTGGTGACCTCATCAAATTTGTCTCCAACTTTACATCAATCCTTTTGTTTAGTCTTTAACGTATATTAAAATAATAAATAGTTTCTAAAATTTGTGATGCCCGTTAAATTATTTCCTAAAGTTTAGTTAGTAGTGTTTTACAGACACTAATAAGATTAATTTCTTAAAGAAGGCTGATTTCTTAAAGTTTTAGAGATTTCACATTTGTTAGTGCCAAGTTATTATTTTATATATTTTGGGGGTCCGTTAGAATATAAAGTTTAAGTTATTGGATCATGAGGGGAGTCTGGGGGATTACTCATATTGGGCTAAGAGCAACCACACAACAGAGGCGGATTCAAAGGATGTTCCTGGTGTTCCTATGAACACCCAAACATCCTGCCTTAGTGGTAATACACTCCAAATTTTGCACAAAAGGACCCTGGTTCGAATCCAGGAGAACACTGTTATTTTTTTTCTTAAATTTTAGAATCTAAACGACGTCGTTTTAGACTTAGGTTTTATATTTTTTTTCGCTTTTTCTTCATTTCTTAAACGCAAACCCACGACTTCACGGTTCATGCCTTCCTCTTTTTCCTCTTTTTCTTCACGACTTCACGCCTTCCTCTCCGCTTCTCCTGCAACGTAGCAACGGTTCCTCTTCCTGACTTCCTCTTTAGTCTTCAATAGATTTTTGATAGCAAGATTCCTCTTCACGGCGGTGCTTCCTCTTCAATCGATTTTCGATAGCAAGGTTCGATTCGATTTCGTTTTTTATTCAATTCAATTTTGTTTTTGTTGTTTAATCGATTTTCGTTTTTGTTGTTCAATTGGAGATGATAAATTTTGTTTTTGAATCCTGAATTGTATGTTTCAATTGGAGATCCTAAATTTCGTTTTTGTTTGTTTCATTGTTTTTGTTTTTAAGAATTGTTTACTGTTTGAATTCTGAATTCTGTTTCATTGTTTGTTCATTGTTGCATTCAGAATTATTGATTGTTCATTCAACAATATGCTTAGGTATTATTCCAAGAAACCCAAAGTTTCACCACCAATTCAACCACCATTTCCACCACCAATTCCACAAGATCATGACCAATCAATTCCACCACTGATTATTCAAGATCATGACCAATGCAATTAGATTTGGATTAGAATTACTTTATTTTGGAACATTACTTTATCGTTGTTTTTTTGTAAAATCGTACAATTGTGAAATCATTGAAGGAACACCCTATTTTTTTAATCCTGGATCCGCCACTGCCACACAAGTGAGTTGGATACCACATCGATCTTATCCCCAAAACATGAGGGTGTGTTTGGGAGTTTGGAGGGGAGGGCATGAGACTAATAGTGTTAATTCTTTAGTGATGATAACCCCAAACCTCTCTCCTAGTTTATTTTTGAGCTCCTCCAAAATCCCACAAATTTGGAGGATTTTGGAGGAGCTCAAAAAATAAACTGGGAGAGGAGTTTAAAGGGCTTTGGGGGATAGTTTTTCTCCCTATCACTAAAGAATTAGTCCTATGTCATTTCCTCCCCTCCCCTCCAAACTCCCAAACACACCCTAAGACATTGAGTTTATCGGTCCCCTCACACTTGATACACAACATAAGTTTAAGATCTAAATTGTTGTTAGAGCTGAAAGAGCGAGTTGAGGGGTCAATAGATACAAAATTTTAAACTTGAGGGTCAAAATAAAAATTATATAAAGAAATAAGTTAATTTTTTTATTGAGTAAAGACCTAAATTGGTCCCTGACAATTTCTTCGTGGGATAAGTTGGCCCCTGACAATTTTTTCTGGACACATTAGTCCCTGACAATTTCAAAACAGAACACGTTAGTCCCTCCGTCCCTTTAGCCGTTGACCGCTCACTTAACGCCTCCTATGTGGCACGTTAAGTGTCACCATGTCACGTTAAACGCCACGTAAGATATTATTTTGAGTCAAATTAGTCTTTGGCTTTACAAATTTGATTTTTTTTTTAAAAAAGGGACAAATCATTCCCTGTGTGTTTTGGGACAAATTGATTCTTGATTGTTTGGATTTGCGTCGGGGTATCTTATTCTCACGCCCAAGTTTGATTTCACCGTGAATTTGCTAAAGCTACAAATTGTAGATTTGAATCCACAACACGTGTATTTTTTTGTTACCATGTTAATGTTGCTCGGACACCTAGACGGTGATTAATCTATGCCTGAAAACCTAACTGGTCACGTGTATGTGTACTTAATCCTTCGGCGCAATTCCAAATGGTCAATTTTTTTCATGGGTTGAATTTGTCAATATTTAAAATTTTCTTATTTACATTGTTTTAGTATCTTTTATGGGATTTTTTTGTGACAAATTTTATGGTATTAGGAAATCTAGAATTTTATCTTAATTTTCAACAAATGCTATAGCTATAATCAAGGATCTAGTTGTTGTCAAAAAAATAATTAAGGATCTAATTGGTATAAATGTTGTATTTTTACACTGACATGTAATTGAATATGTGTAAATTTAATGAAAACTACTTTAAAAGTCAAAAACATAAGATAATTTGCGAATAATTTTCGGTGCAAAAAATTTATATACCGTACATCAAAATAAAAACTTATAGTTAGTTATTTAAATCGGTTGATGGTGTTTTTAATAACGCGTCAGTTTGGATTGTGTTTTTAAATAATAACGGTTTTTATTCTGTAAAATCTGCATATTATACGGTGATGAGTGAATTAATAGACAGCTCTGAGATGCGTGTTGCAGGTGACTGGAAACAACTCTGGAATTTGCAGGTACTCATAAAGTTCGCATTCATTTTTGGCGTGCTGCTTGATAACTCTATTTTATATAGAGTTATTTATGCATCTAAACATAACTAATTACTTGAAACCAAGTGTAATATGTGTTAAATATAGTAGTATGAAGTAAAATAACAACATTCTATGTTTCAAAGAGGATTATGTAATGATTTAAGCATTTTGTATATATATTGGTATGTTTGATATGTTTGTTCAGTGCACTTGCAGTTAAGTGCAACTACACCAAAGAAACAAATAGTGCATCTGCACTAACCACATTTACAACAGTGCAACTGCACTTAGGTGCATCTGCACCATCCTGCGCTGAAGGCAGATTTAATCCCACCTTGGAAGCACCTCAATTCCTTGGAAGCACCTCAATTCATACTAATGCATAAACATTTCTATGACTTAATCCTTCGGCGCAATTCCAAATGGTCAATTCTTTTCATGGGATGAATTTGTCAATATTTAAAATTTTCTTATTTACATTGTTTTAGTATCTTTTATGGGATTTTTTTGTGACCAATTTTATGGTATTAGGAAATCTAGAATTTTATCTTAATTTTCAACAAATGCTATAGCTATAATCAAGGATCTAGTTGCTGTCAAAAAAATGATTAAGGATCTAATTGGTATAAATGCTGTATTTTTACACTGACGTGTAATTGAATATGTGTAAATTTAATGAAAACTACTTTAAAAGTCAAAAACATAAGATAATTTGCGAATAATTTTCGGTGCAAAAAATTTATATACCGTACATCAAAATAAAAACTTATAGTTAGTTATTTAAATCGGTTGATGGTGTTTTTAATAACGTGTCAGTTTGGATTGTGTTTTTAAATAATAATGGTTTTTATTCTGTAAAATCTGCATATTATACGGTGATGAGTGAATTAATAGACAGCTTGGAGATGCGTGTTGCAGGTGACTGGAAACAACTCTGGAATTTGCAGGTACCCATAAAGTTCGCATTCATTTTTGGCGTGCTGCTTGATAACTCTATTTTATATATACAGAGTTATTTATGCATCTAAACATAACTAATTACTTGAAACCAAGTGTAATATGTGTTAAATATAGTAGTATGAAGTAAAATAACAACATTCTATGTTTCAAAGAGGATTATGTAATGATTTAATCATTTTGTATATATATTGGTATGTTTGATATGTTTGTTCAGTGCACTTGCAGTTAAGTGCAACTACACCAAAGAAACAAATAGTGCATCTGCACTAACCACATTTACAACAGTGCAACTGCACTTAGGTGCATCTGCACCATCCTGCGCTGAAGGCAGATTTAATCCCACATTGGAAGCACCTCAATTCATAGTAATGCATAAACATTTCTATGACTTAATCCTTCGGCGCAATTCCAAATGGTCAATTTTTTTCATGGGTTGAATTTGTCAATATTTAAAATTTTCTTATTTACATTGTTTTAGTATCTTTTATGGGATTTTTTTGTGACCAATTTTATGGTATTAGGAAATCTAGAATTTTATCTTAATTTTCAACAATTGCTATAGCTATAATCAAGGATCTAGTTGTTGTCAAAAAAATGATTAAGGATCTAATTGGTATAAATGTTGTATTTTTACACTGACGTGTAATTGAATATGTGTAAATTTAATGAAAACTACTTTAAAAGTCAAAAACATAAGATAATTTGCGAATAATTTTCGGTGCAAAAAATTTATATACCGTACATCAAAATAAAAACTTATAGTTAGTTATTTAAATCGGTTGATGGTGTTTTTAATAACGTGTCAGTTTGGATTGTGTTTTTAAATAATAATGGTTTTTATTCTGTAAAATCTGCATATTATACGGTGATGAGTGAATTAATAGACAGCTCGGAGATGCGTGTTGCAGGTGACTGGAAACAACTCTGGAATTTGCAGGTACCCATAAAGTTCGCATTCATTTTTGGCGTGCTGCTTGATAACTCTATTTTATATATATAGAGTTATTTATGCATCTAAACATAACTAATTACTTGAAACCAAGTGTAATATGTGTTAAATATAGTAGTATGAAGTAAAATAACAACATTCTATGTTTCAAAGAGGATTATGTAATGATTTAAGCATTTTGTATATATATTGGTATGTTTGATATGTTTGTTCAGTGCACTTGCAGTTAGGTGCAACTACACCAAAGAAACAAATAGTGCATCTGCACTAACCACATTTACAATAGTGCAACTGCACTTAGGTGCATCTGCACCATCCTGCGCTGAAGGCAGATTTAATCCCACCTTGGAAGCACGTCAATTCATACTAATGCATAAACATTTCCATGACATCATGCTTAGTCACAAGTCACATGGAGGCACATGCCAACATGCAAGAGGAGGCGCCCACAATGGGAAATCATCATGAAAGGCTACGCATCTAGGACACATGGTCTTCCACAATTGGACCTCTCTTTTGGACTCAATCTTCTCAATCAAAGCTCTGAAAAGTAACCATGGTTAAGCCACATTTGGTCAGCTTGATCCCCAAGCAAACCCTCACTTGAAGGAAACCTCCAAGGCTATATAAAGGCTTCCACTTCTCACTTGAACAATATCTCATATCTCACATCATAATATGTAGATCATACACTTTACTTATAATTTAGTAGTTTCATTCCTTATAGTTTTTAGTAGTAGTTAGTTGGCAAGAAGGTAAGAAAGGAACCGGCGACTTCTTCCTTCACTTCTTCATCAACTTAGTTAGGTGCAACTGCACCAGGAAGTCAGTGCTTCTGCACTGCTGGGCAAATTTATGCAAGAGTACTTCAATTAGTGTAATCTCTACCCTATTGATATCTCTTGTACTTTCATTTATATTAATATGTTTTATTTCATCTATCTTTACCTTGCAATGCATATTATGAGCTAAACCTTTTTTGGTTGAGATGTTCTAACTTTATAATGAGCTTTTGAGTAAGTTATTGTGCTTTTAAGTGTTGCATGTATTTTGGGTCTTGTGTTATACTACATCCATCTTATTGTAAGGTTGATCGCTTAGAATAAGTAGAGTTATATTCACAGACATGGTTTATAACTAGAAATCAAGACTAATAAGGGTGAGTGTTTTAATGAAGGCTTTTGTTAACTTGTGTAATAAAGAAAACTTTGTTAAAACCATCTTAAGTCCTAAACATAGGATAACATAGTCCTTAGGGTGAAATAGTGGGTACTTCAAAGGCAGGAGTGAACTTATTTCGCACGCCTAGACATAGGAAGCTTGTAACGAAACTCTGAAGAAAGTAGCTGAAAGGCACATACTCATGCAGCTGCACTCAATGCATCTGCACCTTGGTGCATCTGCACCACATAAAAGCACAAAACTCTCAAAAGTGAATTATTTAGTGAAGACATCTCAATTATCATTCTCAACTGATTTCCTTCACATTCTTTTACATATTTGCATTCTGTTTTCACTTAACATAAAAACTCCAAATTTGTGAGTAGTATAGTAGCACCAATTTATATTTTCTTAAACATACATAAATTAATCCAATCCCTGTGGGTTCGACCTTTCTTATCATTATATTACTTGTTTGTGACTGTGTATACTTGCACATATTTTTCACACACCACTGCTCGTGGTGTTTTGTCATGTCGTCTCAATCTTTGTAGGCGCGGTGTTGACTGTCCAGGAGTATGCCCAATGTGATTTGCATGATGAAAATGAATGGCATACCTTTTTCGGTTGCAACAAAACGGAAGAGGTTTGGTGTTCAGCTGGGCTTTGGAATTCCATACAATTAGTGGCTCATGATGCTGAGGGTTATAAGGTTAGTTTCTTTAATATTCTCTCTTCATTATCAGATGCGGCCAGGAAGTGTTTCGCAATGTTGATTTGGGGTCTTTGAAAGCGGAGGAATGAGAAAGTTTGGGAGAATGTGGAGAAGCCGGCCCGTGTTTCCGTGCAGTGTGCTTTGAACTTGTTATATTGTTGGCAACAGGCGAAGCGCTCCAAATTGCTTCGTGATCCGTTGTCCACATCAAATAGCAGGCGAGACGATATGTCGTGGGTTTGTCCTGAACCTGGTAGTCTTAAATGCAACGTTGACGCAGCTCTTTTTGATGATGGTCGGTATGGTGTTGGTCTCTGTATCAGAATGAGAAGGGTGAGCTCGCGAAGGCAATGTCAGCTTGGTTTATTGGCACAAGCCTCACCCTCAAGAAGCGGAAGCTCTGGGTTTATTGGAAGCCGTTAATTGGTTGCGAGTGTTAGACATTCAATGAGTCACCTCGAGCTTGATTGCAAAGCGATTGTAGATGAAATCCGTGGTGTGTGTAACTTTGTAACTGAATATGACTCTATTATTAAAACTTGTCGTAACTTATTATCGTCTTTAGGAAACTACACAGTTAGTTTTTTTCAGGCAGCAAGCAAACCTTGTGGCTCATTCTCTAGCTAGAGCATTAATGAATTATGGTAGCTCCCACATTTTTTAGCATAGTCCTACTTGTATTGCTACTTTGATTTTGAATGAAATACCATAAATTTTTTTTGGTAAAAAAATAATAATAATGGTTTTTTTAAATACACTTATGTTCTAACTTTTATTAAAATTTGTTCGTCAAAAAAAACTTTTATAGAAATATAATTTTTACACGTTTTCAAATATTTTAGATAGCCTTCTAATAATATATTTCTGTCTTATTCAATTATTCTACATATAGGAGACTTCTTTAATAAAAAAACACACGAATTCCCATTTTCATAAATAACGCGTGAAAACACTTTATTAGATACATAAACTGAATTTTTTATGATGACAATATATACAATAAAATTCTTATTGAGATTTTTAATTCTTCCCTTTTTTTGGTCAAGAAAAACTTAATTCTTCCCTGATCCCTCTTTGGGTTTTTGCCTTTTTGGTTGACAAGTTCCCTAATCTTTGATAGTTGGCTCTTTCCTCGGAGTAAGCAACATCCCTTAGGGTGTGTTTGAGAGTTTGGAGGGGAGGGGAAGGGAGGAGTTGAGACTAATAGTGTAAATTCTTTAGTAATTGGGAGAAAAATTATCCCCCTAAACCCCCCAAACCCCCTCTCCTAGTTTATTTTTGGAGCCTCTCCAAACTCCCCCAAATATGGAGGGTTTTGGAGGGGCTCCAAAAATAAACTAGGAGAGGGGTTTGGGGGGGTTTAGGGGGATAATTTTTCTTCTCATCACTAAAGAATTTACACTATTAGTCCCAACCCCTCCCCTCCAAACTCCCAAACAGACCCTTATTGTTTCGGTTGCTGAGTCAAGTAACGGGAATGAGTTTTAAGAAAAAATACTAGTTTTTAAATCCTAAAAACTAACATTCTCTTGTCCCTTAACTTTATCAAATACTAACATTTTCTTATAAAAAAATATTTTTATTTATTTTTATATTATGATTTTTGCCTATTATAGCTGGATTTGGAGTGTTAAGATAAGGAAGAAAATGGGTAAGGATGCAAGGTCGTTTGCCAACCTGTTAAGCCATCATGTTGTCGTCTTACTAAGACAACCACAAACCACGTAGCGAACCAAAGAGAAAGAATAAACTACTGTATAAAGAAGGCAAGGAAAAAAGTTTCGTAATATAATATAAATAAAATATTAGTTTTTTATTTATCCCTTATTATTACAAATATAGATCTTTGCAAATTGCAGCGCTGCAGGCGAGGCGATAAGGTATAGGCTGTTAGTTGGAAGCCATTACTTTAGGATTCACAAAAATAAAATAATGATGCCATTACCATATATATACAATTGGGTTTTGAAATGTTCTATTGCTTTGTTTATTACCTTATTATAGCTTATACAAATGGTTTTTTTTCTGTTTTACTCGGGTATCTACCACCGACCGCAGTGATTAATCTCCTCGTTGAATTATAGGTGTCTTGAGGGGCAGGACAGCTGACCCAGAGTTTTAACGCTGCTCCGTACCTAAAATGGAGATCGAACTCCCGATCCTTAGTTAAGGGAGGATCAGTCCCAACCGCCGAACCTCGCTTACATTGTACGAATGGGTTTTGAAATGTTCTATTCTATTGCTTTGTTTATTTATATTTAAAATTTTTGCTTTCACAGATGCGCGTGTGTTTGTCTAAGTCTCAGACTCTTGAGTGAAAAATTGAAAAATAAGAGAATTATAATCCGTCCAATGTTTAATTGATGTGATTTTTTTAGTACATAGTGATGTGATATTTTTTGGACATATTACGCGTTTAATAATTGTAAGTCACCACCGGACCAAACGCTTTCCACCGAATGGTTTTTTTTTCAACGAGACTTCCTATCTCCTTACCTAATTAAGTTCATAGTAAGTTGTATAAGGCCAATTATTCCATGCAATACTTTGTTAGTGGTCATGCCTGTGTCATCATATTGTGCCTCCTCAAATGGTACGTGCACCCCAAGACATCACAACAAACTAGTACTAATATGTCACTAGTGGGATGACCCGTGCGATGCACGAGATCAAAGCCTTAGAGACGGCATAATCATTATAATAGTGAATCAACAAAATCTTGGTTAATTATAAAACATGCACCTCAAAATAAATCAGAACTAACATCAATTTGTCTACTCAAAAGGGGGAAGAACAAACATAGCTAAATCATAAATAGATGCATCAATTTGTCCACTCAAAAGTTCAAGGAAACATTAATTTGCCTACTCAAAAGGGGTCAGAACAAATGAAAGTGAAACTGTACCAGCAAACTGAATTTAGAAAGGCAAAGCAGATATTTGAAACCATACAAACAACAAAGCAAAACTTCAGAAATGTAAAGAAACAACAATTCTAGAAAAGCTGCTTATTACATAATGATTGGATTATCGGGAGTTAATCCATCTTGAGAAGCTTGAGTAGAAGAAGAACCCATATGAATGACATCTTCATCATTGGGGTATTCAACCTGAATAGCTTGTGGTTGACGACGCATTACCCTTGGACGAAGTCACTGATTTGACATTGGGCAATGTATGACAAAAACACCCTTTGAACTTAAATAAGTTAGTTGAGCTTCTCTACTCCTAGGTGCACCATATAAACCGTCAGCTCCAAAAACCTCCATAATAAGATCAGTATCTGTGTCTAGATAATAAGTATGATCTTCACCCACAACAACAGAAGTAGGATAGGGTGTCCCAGGGCCTGTTTCTACCCAAAGCTGAGATGGAAAGCGTTGATGATAATCCCTATAAAAACCCCTTGGAAGTTTAAGCAGTCTCTGCAAAAGAATAAGGAAAAAAGTATGAGTGAAAGAGTCTATCTAATAGGGAAATTGAAAAAAACATAAAAAGGAGGATTATGGTTGTAAAAGAAGGAAACAAATTAATTTAAACTTTTGACTAACCGAATCTAGAGATATGACGGTTGAAAACTCTTTTGGAGCCATAACTTGCAACAGAGTAGGTGCTTACAGATAGATATACAGATACCTACACAAATTAACATTATGCGAATCTGAAGAAAATCTGGTAAATACTCCAATCTCAATTTGTTGATAAATCTGGGAAAGGAATCCCCACATAGGGAACATCAATGCTATAAACGTCACCCCATTAATCTTATGACGAAAGAAAATAACACAATTACAATTGAGAATAATGAAGACATCTCAAAAACTAATCCCAACATACCAATTGAAGATACGGAAATGCAAAGCCTTTAAAATGTGAAGCATACTTCTTAAAAGCAAAAAGCAGATATCAAAAGCAAATGAAAACAATACATATAAGGAAGAAAAGGTTCAAGAAAGTGGTGAGTGAGAACATACAATTTCGAATGAGGAAAATGGGAGAACTGATAAAACAATTTATGTAATCAAAGAAGACATGCTCTAATGGGCTATAGTAGTACATGAGATCAACTAAGATAGGGATGCCAGAAACTGTTTGTATAGTTATTTGAGATAACTGGGAAAACATTTTCCTCACAGTATAATTTAGTAATTCGTTTGCTTGCAAAATATCCAAATAAAACATTCAAACTGGTTTCGGGAAACAGAAGCAAGTAGAGAACCAATTAGGGTAAATTAAGGAAGAAAAAATTAGAGAAGCAATTAGGGTAAATTAGCGCACAGCAAGGAAAGTAACAGAGAGTAGATCTAGGTTTCTGTTTTCAACAAATTGAAAGAAAAATTCCTCACAGTATAATTTAGTAATTCGTTTGCTTTCAAAATATCCAAATAAAACATTCAAACTGGTTTCGGGAAACAGAAGCAAGTAGAGAAGCAATTAGGGTAAATTAGCGCACAGCAAGGAAAGCAACAGAGAGCAGATCTAGGTTTCTGTTTTCAACAAATTGAAAGAAAAATCAATTGCTGATGGAAGAAAAACTCACTAACCGGAAGAAGAATCGATTGAAGAAGAGGCGTGGAAGCACCAATGGCGAAGTAGGAACGACGAGAAGACCACGAAACAATAGGATTACCTGGAGCAATGCAGCAGACCAACTAAGAGCAAAAGACGGTAAAAGAGCCTGGGCAAAAACAAAGGGAAATAATGAGAAAGAAGGGGAAAACAGATGTTAACCTAAAAGAATAAGAATTGGGTTGGGCTGTTATTGAGCCCGAAAAAAAATGTAAAAAAAAATAGTTTGGGATTATAGTAGATGGACATACATATAAAAATGAGGACCTCAGACCAACCGTTGAAAAACTTCTTTGTAAACAATATTGGAGGTAGTATTTTTGGAATTTCCTTCATCATTAACTATCAATATTTTCAAGCCTTTTTTTGAGGTGACTCTTGAAATTGCAACATATAACTGCCCATGAGAAAACACTGGTTGAGGAAGGTAAACACCCACGTGTTTTAATGATTGTCCCCGACTCTTGTTTATTGTCATTGCAAAAGAAACAACTATAGGAAACTGTCTTCTTTGAAATTTAAATGGAATTCGTGGATCAGACGGAGTCAATGATAGTCTGGGAATAAAGACTTTTAAACCAGCATTGCTTCCGGACAACACAATTGCTTCAAGAACATATTTACCCATTTTTGTGAGAATAAGTCGAGTTCCATTACACAATCCAGAAGAGTGATCAATATTTCTCAACAACATAATTGGTATACCAACTTTCAGCTTTAATGAATGAGCTGGGAGACCGGAAGCAACTATTGTATTTAAAAATTCTGGCGTGTGTATCTCATCAACGGTGTCAGCACTAATTTGATTAGAAGATGGTGTATCCAAACTCAAATATGTCTTTTCATCACTCGAAATCAAGGACAACATATGATCATTGATTATACCCACAACATCATTTCTAGGAGCTAAAATAGCCCTATTTTGAAGATATGAAGGATCATGCATTTCACTAAGAAATGATGGATATATCATATCAATGATATCCTTGATTGGTTGAGGTGAGTCTTTAATGAGTAATTCATCTGGTATTTCAACATTTATATCACAATCATTTACTTCTCCAATAGCACCATCTCCAATACTGAGAACCCAATGTGAAAATTCTGTTGCTTCAGCAATGTCAGCACTTGAGGTGCCATGTAACAATCTCATATTTTTAGTTAACGTCAAAACTTCACAATGATTCCATAGATAAGAAGAGTTAATTGTAGCATGCACAATTTGTTGTCTTGTTCCCTTTGGAATAACAGGAAGTATTTGACGAAAATCTCCTCCCAAAATTACAACTTTGCCTCCAAAAGGAAGGTCTAGATTTGAATTGTTAGGAAGCTTCAAAATATCTCCTAGAGTTCGATCTAGAGCTTCAAAACAATTTTTATCTGTCATTGGAGCTTCATCCCAAATAATCAAACAACACCTACGGATCAATTATGCTAAATGACTACCCTATTTTATGTTGCATGTTGAGGTCTCATCCGCATTAAGTGGAATTGCAAACCGAGAATGGCTGTCCTACCTCCAGGAATCAAAAGAGATGAAATCCCACTTGATGCAACCGCCAAAACTATTCTCCCTTGTGAGCTTAAAGCTGTAGTCAATCCTCTCCAAATATAAGTTTTCCCACTCCCACCATATCCATTTAGGAAAAAAAAACCAGATTTTCTTTCAACTACTCTTGTCATAATTGTTTCGTATATTGTTTTTTGCTCATCTGTCATTGATGCTACCAATTGTCTATTTTCTACCTCAAGAGCTTTTCTATCATGATTCAACTCATCATAAAGTAACCTGTTTTGACTACTTGAAAGTAACTCTTGGTCTGGTTGAGGCATTGTAGGAAAATCAGAAAGGCTCATATTATTACTTTGAAGTAATTTATGAATCTCCACTAAAGCAAAGGTTTGTAGTTCATGAGGAGAAAGTTCCAATTCTACAACAATTGATAAAGGAAAAGTTATTTGTGTTATAAGAAAAAGGAATTAAGAATTGCAAACTTGGAAATATGAAAAACAATACCTGGAAATTGAAGAATCGATCTTTGTCTACGCAAAATATCATCACTCAAATAGGACCAAGTACCATTCCAAACAACTTCTGGTCTTGTCATTTGACCGGATACCAATAATATTGCAAACAATTTACGCAAATAGTATCCAATGCCCCACTGACTTGCTTCTTTAATAGCATCTATATACTCTTTGTCATCATCTAACAAACCCATTGCATAGCAAGCATCTTTAAATTTTGGGTGAACAAAATTTTCAACCCTTCTTATATCTTTAAAAGATTCAACTCCTTTAACATGATTAAGTAGAGTTCTTAAATAATAAACTTCACCAGATCCAGATCCAGGAGGAATATAATGAAGTCTTCCAATAGTATACCCAGACTTACGTGGAAACCATTTCCTTTTCTCATCATTCCAAACAAATTTTGTGGGAAACTCAGCATAAGTGAGGTCTCTTCCTTGTGGATATTCTTCATTTGCATCCATCCATGCCAAAAATTTAGATGTTCCAATTGTTGGCTTAGAAAGAACTGATTCAATTGAACGGTTTCCTGCATAAATAAGTAATTGTTCACCTGGTAGATGGAATTGGAGCCTTTCAACTGAGGGTTCTCTATAATGAATGTCAAAAGAGAACAATCTCCATGCAGCTTTAGATGAAGATAGGTATTTACAATCATAGTACATCTTAATTTCATCAACACTCTCAGTAGTCGAATTGGATCCATCAACTCCATAAAAAGTTGTTGTCACTTTATCATGCCCCTTATTGACATACTTGAAAAGATATTTAATTGACCTAGATTGGTTACACCATTCAACGTTTATATGAGCATTGTATTTAAGAAGAAGGGCTCTGTTGTAAGGAACAACAAATCTATTATCCAAAAAAGACTCTCCTTTTTGAATAAAGACTCCATTATCTCTTCTTCTATAAATAGGGTAGCCATCTGAATCAATTATCGTGGCGTCATTAAACTTCTTTGGAAAGTACTTTGTGCACTTTTTATTTAGCATACAAGAAGATTTTGGATTCTGAGGACCACACGGTCCATGGAAGCATTGATGTAGACACAATTTCGTACAACTTTGGATCCAAATCTTTATTTGGAATTTCAGCACATATAATTTTGTTAATGTCATCAGCAGTTTTGCATTTAAAAGAAGAATGGAGAAAGACTAAGATATGAGCATGTGGTAGACCTCGTTTTTGGAATTCAATTGTATAAACAACTGCAAAATAATAAATAGATGCATTTTTATAACAAACGATTAGAAAATAGGGATGATAAAAAAATTCAAGGGAATGTACAAAATATACCTGCTTTAACATGACCAAAAATATCTCCCTTCTTTATATCTTTAATCAGTTGATCAAGCTTGATTTTGAAAATTCAGCAAACTACATCAGCACGATCTTGAGATTTAAACGTGTACTTTGTAAAATATCTTGATAACTCCGGCCATTTCTGATTGCAGGTGAAGGTTATGAATAACTCTGGATAACCAGCCCAACTACAAATTGTCATAGCATCTTGATAATTTTGAAACATATAACGGGGCCCTCCAACAAATGTAGATGGCAATATAATTCTTTTACCAGTCATAGATGTGCTCCGCTCGCCCCTGAGAATTGATTCTTCAAGACGTTTGTACACATCTGCCCTTAGATCTTTTTGATTATTTCTCACCCATTTCAACCTGCTTGATTCAATCATGCTATAGCCATCTACCAAAAGTTGCTGAAATAAACGTCCAGAAAATAAAATGGCCCCTTCATCATTTTCTCTGTGCTGAATTCTATATGCTAGCCAATCTCGAATCGTCACATGCTCTCGTTTAATAGTTGGTGCATTATTGTTGGACCGAAATTCAATACCCTCATAAAAACCACTTTCACCATAAGGAAACAATAAACGATATTGCAAAGGCAAATATCCAGCACTTAAAATTGGGATTCGTTGTAATAATCCGGAATGAGTATGGACAATACCATCTCTATCAAATCCAGCAGGATCAAAATCACCAACAATAAGAGCAGCCACTTCTGACACAGTAGGTAAGTTGTATTGCCGACCATCGCGATTTCTCTTACCTAAAATACAAAGTTTTATCATTGGTGCAGGATGTTGAGACAACATTTCTCTGGCTACTCTGTATGTCTTAACATAGGGATTAAATAGATCAAGACACTCTTTAATATCTAAAACAATTTGAGCCCTTAAGTTGAGGTCGTCATCATCCATCCTATTAAAAAAAATATGACGATAGAAATTAGTAAATTAAGGACTTTAAGAAACAGAAAATTAAAGCAATGATAAATAAGACAAAATCCGGTTGGCCACTTCATTTTCAGTATCGTATATATAGAGCTGAGCAAACTTTGGCTCTTTATCTGGAAGTGGAAGTAAACTACCAATTTGATGATAGTTTTCACCATTTAACACAAAAATTGGAGGTCCACCACCATCATTAATCTTTGTATCAATCTTTCCACCCATAGATGTAAAAGCAAACATGCTATTGAATGATCGAATGTTTGCTAGAAAAAATTTCCCTCTCTTGTCTTGTTTATTAAGCAAATCGTATAATGGTTGAGGAGGGCGTCTATAAAGAGATAATATAATCCTGCCTTGCTTACAGCACATAGAGAATTTTGGATATCGAGCTTTGTATTTCTTTTGAATCCTTTCTTCATACCACATCAAAGCACCACAAAACTAGCATACATGTTTAAGATCTCCAATATCCCAATAGGGAATATCAATAGCTACATTTAATGAAAGATAGATATATCATTGATTAACATAGCATAACAGGTCAATTTTATTCACAATATAAATAACAATGGTGAAAAAGGAGTTGGGCAATACCAGCTGTTGGAGAACTCAAAGAAGATTTAGAAGTCGTGGCTGGTGGAGAAGGATTAGAACGCAAGTTAACAGATTGTGCATGTTGAAATATTGCACCCTTGGAAGTGTGAGGATTAGATTTTGTGTTTTCAGACACTGTACTTTGGAATGTGTTGGAATTGAATGAAGGGGTACCAATATCTTGTGTACCAATAACATTAGAAATTGTGGGCCGAAGAAGGCTAGAGTGCATCTCAACAGATTCTGTGGGTTGAAGTATTGCAACTTTGGAAGTACCAGCATTAGATTCTGTGTTTTCAACATCTTCAGTTACACCTATGCGATTGAAAAAATAATTATTGGTTAAAATTTTGCATTAACTGTTAAATCTGTTTTAGTTGCTTTGATTAGATCCAAATATAACAAATAAGTAAATAATATTTTGGCCTTTCCATCACCACAAACATCTACAACTGATTTACAAAAAAAAGCTGGCAAAGACAAACACCCATGCAAGGTGAAAAATCATTAGGTGAAGCAAGATTGAAATTTCTCACACTCACACCTATGGAATTGAACAATTGAAGAAATAATTGATGGTTAAAATTGCACAAGAGTTGAAAGAATAGATTGAATACCAAGGGCATTCACGTTTGAAGGAAGAGTTTCCTGATGAAGAATGGCTGGTCTAAGAATGAATTTCCCTGGGCCAAAACGCTGTGAAGAAGGCTTGATAAAAGGATGTTGTATACATGCAGCTATAAAAGAGAGCAAAGGATAAGAATAGTAGAAACAAAATATAAAAATGCACTAAGAAAATGGATGGGCTAAATACCAAAGACATCTACATGCGAAGGAGGACTTTGATGATCAATGTTTCTTGGTCTCAAAATAGATTTGCCTGGCTTAAGAGGTTCTGAAGAAGGTTTGACAAAAGAGGAGTTGCGTTCCATATTGGCCGAAAGAACAGGTGATCACATTCTGACAGTATTGTGATTTGTTTACTTGTATCCCCTCATTCTTTTATCCCTAAAAAAGGACAAAAAAAATTAAAATAGTAACAACATTGGGAAGAAAATGAAGCAAGTTTGGAGATAAGAAGCAAATGAAAAGATAATAAAGTAGTGAAGGATAAGAAGCCTGAGTATGATAATCAAATTACAATTGGGGTGTAAGAGAGGAGAAAAAATCATAATGTGTGTCATAGTGATGTAGAGTATTTTGATGTAGAGAGTGATTGAAGTGGAAAATCCCAGAGCAGGTAAAGGTTGTCATAGAGACCCTGATCCAAAATAATGAGAAATAATTTATCTAGGCCCACAAGAAATGTTATATTGCATGAAAGAATTTAAAAAATATGGGAATTTTTATCACCTCTGTTTCTGAAAATAATTTTTATACGTTTTACTTAGTTACCATTTCATTGCAGCTAAATATTTCTATGTATAGGAGAGATTTATGGAAAACAAAGAGGTCCTGGAATCTGTCCATTCATCACTACAGGTCAATATTTCTATGTACAGGAGAGTACTTTTTATTAGTGAGATCATACAGGCTTCCATAGTATGATCTGATATGTTTGAAAATTTGAGACCTTTATTATTGTTAATGTGTTTTGTGATAGGAAGACTTGTTGTGTTTATGTTGCATCCACTGTAAAATGAAGAGAGTTTTTTGAATCAATAAGTCATCTGTTATAACTACCAACTCTCATTTTTTATTTCTATTTCCTTTGCCACACCTTCAATGTTCTTCAATATTTTCCATGCACGATGTTTTTAGTTAAACAGACTTTGTTGTATTTTTTGTTAAATCCACGGTTCTTTTTATTAGTGAGATCATACAGGCTTCCATAGTACGAAAGAAATTGAACACCACGACTTTAGTTGAATATGAAGAAACAAATAAAACAAAAAACTGCTTTGTTATATCAAGTCAAAAGGGGTTACAGGAAAATCCTTGGAGGACCAATCTAACAACTAACAAAACAACCAACAAAGGTCCTAATTACTTTTATTTAATCCACTATCAAGTAGCAAAGTGGATAGGTACTTAGCTAGGACATGATAAGATTAACAAAAGGATTACATATTGTTTTGCATAAGCCTGGTTCATTCACTCTGTTTTGATAACTCTGGGCTTGGACACTTTGCCTGAAGAACCTTCTTTGGTAGCAGAAGCCTGAGGAGAGGCGATTGCAGGAACTGAGGTGGCCTCAAGCAAAGTTCCAGATCTTTTGGTTCCAAATTTCGGAGTTGGAGTTTCAGTGCCTTCAACATCAACAGCATCAGCAACATGGTCAGGGATAACTTCATTAGCAATTGGAACAACATTAGGGGAAGATGCTGATGTATTGGAAGTTAACTTGCTGGTTGGGGTCCCAGTGAGTTGCAACACAACAGGATCAGTAAATTCATTAGAGGCAACATCATCCACATTAGCCTAATGAAAAAAATTAAAATATTTTATAAGATAATAAAGGCACATAAAGCCGCAACATAAAGAGCAAATGAAAAATAGAATATTATTATACCAATGGACCATGAACAGCATTATCAGAGGAGTCCTTCAAATAGAGTTGTTCTTCAAGATTGACATCCTAAATAGTAGAATAGCCAGAGTCTACATTTAGAGAGAAATTGAAAAAATAAAGATAAACATGTTGTCTAAAGAGTGGATAACAAACCTTGATGGAATGCAACACCAGGATCATCATTCAACCTTCTAACAGTGTAGTTGTTCCATTCTTGAGTAATGTTAGACTCACTAATCTCTATCTTAAAAATCAGTGTTTTTTCATAAAATGAACGGAATTTAGAAGGAGCCATTGTAGGCTCCACAGTGGCATCAGATGGACCAATTAAGTCCTGGGCTGGAATACCAAGAAAATTGTTAACAGCTCGATCAAAAACGACCAAGGTTGTAGAACCAGTTCCATCAATCACGCTCAATTCAACCTTGTACCTATGCATAAACAACGATGAAAAGAACAAAGTATAAGAAAATTATTAAGGTAAAATGAACCCGAAGAAGAACAATTATCCAAAACATAAAAAATGACAGGGCAACCTGGGAACTCCAGTGACTTTGCGTTTGCACTCCTTGCAAAAGAACTTAGATCCAACTTTGACAACTTTTCGAAAACATTTTTGGCATGAATTGTAGAACCATCCATGAGCAGTCTCGATGTCAACAACTTGAGCAAGGATAGCAGCAAAACTAGCCTAGTTTTAATGTTGTTTTTTAAGAAGATTGTTAATAAGTTTCTTAATCAAAAAATATCTAAATAATAAATAGGATACTAAAAACTAAATAGAATGGCTTACACTTGTAGCCTCCAAAACCTCAGATATTGTTTTGTAAGGAGTCTGCATGAAATCATCAAAAGGAGATATAATGGGAGGAGCAGTAAGCTGACTCATGGACTGAGTCAAAGATAGCTGAGAAGACTCCATCCTAAAGAAATATAGTGAATTAGATTACACTAAAAGAGATAAGTTAAATAAGTTAAATTGGTTGAAGAAACTAATCACAAAAATACAGACTTAGATCTGTAGTCCACAACTGCCTCTAAATCACCATTAATGAAAAGCCTAGTGCCATGAAAAGCATTTGAAAGGCCCATAACTCCTGTTCATGATCAAAGGAAATGAGGTAAAAATAGGCAAAAAAAAAAGGTAAACATGGAAACACATATGTAACAAACGGAGTACCTCTGTATTTTTTCAGTTTACAAAGCTGAATAATAATGATAGGAGTGGTTGGAGAGGATGTATCAGCAAGATTAGCAGCTATCATTTCAGCAAACTCGCCCCAAAGAGTGCAATGGAGTCTATTGAATCTGAAAGATAGGAAAATTGAGGAAAGGTGGTTAGATGGAAGAAAAAATAAAAGTTTTTTACCAATAGATTTACCAATAGAATAAAACTAAAGCAAATAAAGAAATGATTATACGTACTCTAAATCTTCTAGGACCAAATTAACGAATTTAAACACCTTATCATTCGTGCATGTCTCCTTCATTTCGCCCTTTTCAATCACATGGCCTATTACATCTGCCAAATAAAAGAACAAAAAACTCTTAAATGAACCAATGGAAAGTATTATATTTAATTTACAAATACCAAAAAGATACAAACCAACAATTAGGTCGTCCTTGGGAGCAGCCAATATATCATGAAAAGGAGTGAATAAAAAATGTTGCAAAGAAATGTCATCACATTCAATGGTACAACAACTGGTAACATTCATAAAGTTCAACTTATACTTGTGCTGAGTTGTGTGAAACTTTGAATCATTAATACCAACATTAAGCTTGTCAATACGATAACAGCGACCTTCCTCCAGCACAGACTGGAAAGGTGAGAGGAGAGAAGCCTTGACAGAACAATGGATCCTATCAAGCTGAGGAAAATAGAAAATCATAAATAAACTACATACAAATACACAAACAAATCTACCCTGACACAAAATCTATTCTCATACAAAAGAAAATAATAGCTTGCCTTTTGATCAAGAAAGATCATTTCAATGGAATTTGTGTTCATAGGATTGTTGAATTTAGGAAGAGTCCAAAGCCTTATGATGCGAACTTCAAGTTTCCAGTTAACTCTTCCAGGAGCAATCTCAGAAATGTAATTCACACGAGGTGCCATGGAGTGGCTGTGGCAAAGAAAAAAAAAACAAACAAAGGAGAATGTGATAAAAGAAGTGGTAAAAATAAGTTTTGAAACACGGCAACAAAGAATTGCAAATGAGTTCAAATAAACCCGACAAATGTAATGTGAAAAAGTAAAGAGTTTAATTAATCAAATGTGGAAGGGTAAAGAGCATAGTTAGCCAAAGAAACATGGGAGGCAAGATAAAATAGGAATCTGTTTTCTATACTATGGCAAACAACTGGAAAACAAAACAATAAATGAGAACATACTCAATGAGAAGTGAAAACAACTGAGAAGATAAGAAAGTAGTGAGGGATAAGAAGTTTAAGTATGGTTTAAATAGAAGACCTATAGGGAAAAATAGTGAAGCAAGTGAAGCAAGTAAAATGTAACCAATGGAAAGGAATGACCTATGAATGTGCCACTTGTAAGGAAAACGAAAGAAAATGGAAATGGATGAATGTGCAAATTGAAAATTCTGAACAGTGTGTGACAATATGTAGTAAATAAATATAAGTGGGGGGGGGGGGGGGGAATCTGCTTGCTTGATTTGGATAGATTTTGCAGGTTCCCAAAGATACATTTAAAAGAATGGAGTTAAGAATGGAGTTAAGAGAAGAGGGAAAAGCAGTGAAAAGATATCTTGAGTGATCAGTGGAAGCTGAAATGAAAGCTACGGTGTATAAGCAAAAATATCCAAGTTCACTTCCAATTTAAAAGAGTCATTATATTAGAGAGTCTATTATCATGAGACCAAGTGAAATAAAGATTGAGAGCCAATGAAAGAGAGGATAATCAATGAATGAGAAAGGCACAAAGCCTGATTAACCATTATATTAGACATACCTATGGAGCCACCTACCAATGAGTTCCAACTTCTGCAGCCATGCTGCTGTTTTAACTGCTTCTGTTTTCCACTTGCTTTATAAAAACCCCCACTTGCAGATTCTATTGTCAAACAGGAGATATATATTGACCGTGGTGTTCAAGTTTTTGAGGACTTTAGTTTCCAACATCTGTTCATGGTACGTGTAATTAATATTTTGGATAGATTTTGCATGTTTCCAACATCTGTTCATGAATGAAAAGCTTGATTTCGATAGAGTTTGCATGTTTCCAATGATAGATTTTGCCATAGAAATAGAAAATAATGAAAGAGCTTGAATGAAAAGCCACCTACCAATGAGTTCCAACTTATGCAGTCATGACACCAAACCTATCTTGTAATCTAGCTACTCCAAAGCCACCAACTCTGACTTTTTGCTAGATCCTTATTTCATGCTGCTGTTTCAACTGCTTCTGTTTTTCACTTGCTTTATAAAAATTTCCACTTGCAAACTTTGTTCCAAGATAAAGCACCGATTTTTTGACGACTCACTCTTACAATAAAAGCTTACAAATATAATATAAAATATAAAATACAGATAGTTTTGGTGTGTATGGAATTCTGAAGGAATTTTTTTTATAAAAAACAAAATTCTATACAAATAACACACAACTATGATGTAGGTGTAAGAATCTCTTTATAGCAAGGCAAGGTGAATGTTCAAGTTTTTGAGGACTTTAGTTTCAAACATCTGTTCATGGTATGTGTAATTAATATTTTGGATAAATTTTGGATAGATTTTGCACGTTTCCAACATCTGTTCATGAATGAAAAGCTTGATTTGGTGTACAGGAAGATAAACTGAAGAATAGCACCAAGTGGAAAGAAAAGAGTGGAGTTAAGAGAAGAGGAAAAAGCAGTCAAAAGATATGTTGAGAAAGAGCAGAAGAATAGAGATAGGTGATCAATGGAAGATCGCCAGCAATCAGCAATGATGTAAATGGCTACAGTGTATAAGATATGCAAAATTGAACTGAATGAAGATATATGAAAAGCAAGAATAAGAAATTGAGAGAGGATATAAGAGGAAGAAGTGAATTCTGGGTTTCTGTTTTTAGTGTTTGTTTCTGATTTCATTGTTGTGTTTCTGATTGTTTATGTGTGGTGGATAATTCTTTTAAGTCCTTAATCATGCCAATAACTGTTAAATCTGTTTTAATTGCTTTGATTAGATCCAAATATAACAAATAAGCAAATAATATTTTGGCCTTTCCACCACCATAAACATGTTTAAGAGTAGCTTTTAACTTTCAATTTCCCAGTTCTTTTTATCTGGTTCCTTCATTTACACAAATACAAAGTTTTTGTTATGCCTTTCAATCAAAACAATCACATAGCCATTCTTGAACCACTGTATATAGAAACCTGTGTTAAAAGAAAAAAATTGGCAAAAAGAGATGGTGTAGTGTCTTAGAAAAAATAAAGCACAATTGGTGAAGAATGGGAAAAAAATTACCTAATTAATCGAAGTATAGTTAAAGGAATGCATAATAGATAACCAAATAGTGCATTGAGTCTGACACATAAAATAATACAAAGAGGGTATTACTGGAGAAAACATTACATGGCATTTACAATAGGAATCCACCCCTAAATCCACTTTAAACAAAGAGTAGGAGATACAAAAAAGAAACAAAAGTTAATGCCAATACCAAACAAAATAACTAAACAAAGAGGATCACTCAAACATTGGCTCTCTTTCAAAGAGGATTATAGCATAATCATCAACAGACACTTGAAATCTACCAAAGTTGCCTTCAGCAAGAAGTTTGACATAGCAGAAGGTAGACCACCCATCCTCCAAACCACAAAGAGATTGATTCTCTTGATCATTGTTCAAAGTGCAGATCCACTTATGGCCAAAGGTATCAACCAAAGTAACTTCACTCTTACCAAATGGCATGAGAAGTTCACAAAAATAAGCAGACATAGACTGCAACAAACAATGCAAATTATCTAAGAAATCTGTAACATGAAGAAACAAAGAAATCCAAACATTAAAAACAGCAAAAATATAAAGAACATACCAATTTACCACTATGAACATCATTGAAAGTCAAAGTTTTGTAGAGTGTGTAGTAAATAGTAGGGACCCTAGCCAATTGTCTCAGGAATTGTTCACCAAGAAACGAAGCAAAGCCACTGTTTGGGACTGGCTCACGACCCAATCTAAAAATTCTGGGGGGAGTTGGGTAATCAACCTCATCACCAAACCTATCCTTGACCTTGATGAAACATTTGTCATTCCTCACATACACCAGCCTCACTACCCCACCCTCATGCAAGCAATAGAAAAGGCCCATGTCACGCCATCCAGTTGTAAAGTATGCATTTCCATCAAACTTCCTAACAATAACTTGAAATTCATTACCAGCGGAATCACATAACATAAATAAGAAGGAAACCTGATCAAGATGTTGCCGGGCAAACAGATCAGGAAGTTTGACATTCAGCTGCATACCCAAACAAAGACAATACTTAGAAGAGCGGAAGAAACCAAAGGAAACATCATTCAAATATGAGGACCCTACGAACAACAATTGAGCAAAGAAGAGTCAAATACATTTTCAGGCATAAACTCCAAGTAGTATCTGTCAAATTTCATTTCAATTTCAAAAAAATAATCTGAATCATCTCCATTAATGCTCATCTGCACACATTGAAGATACAAATTGTAAGAACAACTAAACTTAACTAAACTTAATCTGTATATAGAAAAGACCAACAAATTTATAAGAGTGAAGAGAAACTAACCTTGGAAGCAAAAGAAACTGAAGCAAAGATGTTTTTGCATATAAAGTAGAGGGGACTAAAGTGAAAAAGAAGAAGTAGGTATATATAGAGTGATAAATGGCCACAACACCGAAAAACACAAAAAGAAATGATGACACACTACTTAGGGTGTCACTTCAGATCAAGAAATCTGCTAAACCATATAAGGCAAAAGATATTGTACAGAAAAATAGTGAAGCAAGTAAAATGTAACTAATGGAAAGGAATGACATATGAATGTGCCACTTGTAAGGAAAACGAAAGAAAATGGAAATGGATGAATGTGCAAATTCAAAATGCTGAACAGTGTGTGGCACTGTGTAGTAAATAAATATAAGTAAGGGAAATCTGCTTGCTTGATTTGGATAGATTTTGTAGGTCCCCAAAGATACATTTAAAAGAATATTTTGAATATGCTCCATAATTTAGAGACCAGTGTAGAGGAAGATAAGCTGAAGAATAGCACCAAGTGTAAAGAATAGAATGGAGTCAAGAGAAGAGGGGAAAGCAGTGAAAAGATACGTTGAGTGGTAAATGGAAGCTGAAATGAAAGCTACAATGTATAAGAAAAAATATTCAAGTTCACTTCAAACCCAAAAGAGAGTCATTATATTAGAGAGCCTATTATCATGAGACCAAGTAAAATAAAGATTGAGGGCCAATGAAAGAGAGGACAGTAAATGAATAAGAAAGGCACAAAGCTTGATTAACCATTATATCTCTATTTATCCTTCTATTTTTGACCCCTCTACCAATGAGTTCCAACTTCTGCAGTCATGCTGCTGTTTCAGCCAATTGATCATTAATTAGATTATCAATATAGTTGAATTGTTTTGGAAACTCATGAGTAAAACATTATATTGAAGTCATTCAGTTTGCACATAACTTCTGGTCAATCCCATTTTAATCCCTATAGAAAACTGAATATACTCACAACCACAATAATAACTATCATTAAATATCTTTCTTAGACACACACTGAAATTCACAAACTTCAATTTCATAATGCTGAAAAATCCAAATTATTGTTTGAATATAGGTGTGAGAAAGATATATAACACAACAATGATAGAGATTTTAACAACAGGAAAAGATCTACAATAACAGAAACCATGGAACAACAATAACAAACACAATGCTCTTTAAGTGGTGTTATTTCATAAGTATGCTACATAGCAATAACTAAGACACTCTACAGATCTACATTAAGAAAGAGCATAGTAAGCAAGGCCACAATATCCACATAACAAACCCAAGATCAAAAAGTGTTCATAGACCGTTTAAAAAAGTAAAAGGGATCAACAACATATTGGGAGGTTAAAATCAAACAGGATCAGCTTGGGATCCACAGGACTAACTGAAATCTTAACATGGACGCCCCTCAAAAGTATCTTCCGATGACGAAAGAGACCCCAACCGTTGTACAAACCACACAGGGAAGGATTTGCTGCATCATATTTCATCTCACACTTCCACCCATAGCCATAGGAATCGACCAAGGTCACCTCGTAAACACCAAGTGGCATTAAACCCTCGCAAAATCCAGAAGGAATAGCCTGGATTCAATAAGCCAACTAAGTTAACCATTATAGTTTCCAAAACATGATCACCGAGACTTCACAATACAGAGTATAAAAATGCATACCAAGTGCCCAGAATTTATATCAAGCTCGGTTAAACGCTCTGATAAAGTATGATAAAGAGCCGGGACCCTAGAGAGTGAACGAAGATATCAGTCACCAAGATCAGCATTGATGTTTGGAATAGCAGGTTGACCCAACTTAAAAATGCGTGGTGGAGTTGGGTAAGCAACTTCATTACCAAACCTATCTTTAACCTTGATGAACATCCTATCTTTCCTGACATAGACCAGTCGGATTATTCCCCCACCATGCAAACAGTAATGGAGCCCCATTTCATTCCAACCACTTGAAAAATAGGGGGTACTGTTTTCTTTGCAAACAAATTGTTGGAATTCATTCCCAACTGGATCCCCCAACATCACCAAAGAGGACACCTCACTACCATATAGCTGGGCAAACAGCTCAGGTAACTTTGCAGTAAACTACAGAATAAAAACACATAAAAAAACTGTAAGGGGCAAAAGGAGTTAAAGATAAGGACGAAAAAATGAAGTTAGAAAAAATTGAGGGGTTGGTATTTACATTCTCAGCAAGAAACTCAATATAAAACCTGTCAAACTTAACAACCAGCTCAGAGTCATATTCATCCTCAGAACCAAGAGACATCTAAAGAATTTGAAAACACAAATAAGGATAAATAAGTAACCATAAACGCAAGCAAGAAGTAGTTGGGGAAAATTGAAAAGATAAATAAGGGAAAATGAGAACAGCTTATAAAGGAAGCATAAGTAGCAACAAAAAGTGAGTGCAAACCTTGAAAAGTAAATAAAGTATGCAAAATAAACAAAAGGGCAAAAAAATAAATAATATGAGCTAAATATATTCTCTTTAATTTATTTAAGTATTTTTATTCTATAGAATATAGAAATATAGAAATAGAATAATTTGTAATACATAATTACATATAAAAGCACAAGCAGACAAAGGTTCATTAAACAATACTAATATGCATTAGTAGAGACAAAAGGCAAAAAAAAAGATGAGCTAAGCAAGAAAAGGGATTTCGTTAAGAGCTTGAGACCAAGTACACAACAAAAGGATCCCCAACAAACCATGTTGGAAAAACCCAAAAAACAAAAAGAGTCCCAAATACATAGAAAAACATAAATTACTAATGCCTTAAAGTAGGCTTGTGGCTGCTAAACAAAAGCAGATTTTAAGAACAGAATCCAAGAAGGCCTAGTTACATATCAAAAAAGGAACACCCACTCCCTAAAGGACCTTTACAAACAGGTGCTTTCTATTTTTCTTGGCAACACCAAATTTAAGAGCATCCCCAACACCAAGGCCATTCAGACCACGAAAGATAGGCCAACCATCAGTTATGCAGCAATAGCCAGGCCTGGTGCTGCGCCAATGAAACTTGCAGACCCAGTGCCTCCCACGGAAATTGACCAAAGTCACAGAGGTACAGCGAGGAGGAAAAGCAATTTGGCAAAAACCAACATGGAGGAACTGAAAAGGAAAATAAATACAATTCCTCAAAACTAAAGTTAAAATAAGGAGAAGAGAAGCAGCAAATGAGGAAAAAGTGAGGATATTCATGCATACCAGATAGGGGGTATTAACCTCCTCAAAAGACAAATATTTCACACAAGAGTGGTGAAAATGAACAGCATCAATGAAAAGGAACTTATCAACCTCCCCATAACCAACAGACAGCCCAAAGGGAGCCTCACCAAGGCCAAACCTTTGGGAAGGAGATGGATACTTGACATGCCTCCCCATCCTATCCTTAACTTGCAGGTGGAAAGTAAAAGCATGAGCAAGACAAATAGTAACCCAACCACCACTAATGAGTTTATAAACCTCCCCTATGCAGGTGGAACCATGAGTGAGAAAAACCCCGCCCTTAGTTTCTTTGGTTGAAATAACAAAGAGATTCCCCACAGGATCCAAGAAACGAACAACATTGGGCAGGTTATCATAAAAGTCAGAGTAAAACAGAGCTGGAAGTTTTTGTTTGGTCTGTGAAAGAAAGCAAGAAATAATTAAAGGAAGAACAAAAAACAAAGACACATAAAAATCTTGGCTAACCAAAAGAGGAGGCAACTCACAAAGCCAGGTACATATTCAAAGTGATATGTATGGTACTTGGAAAGACACTGCTGAACATATTGATCATTGTCCAATTCAGGAAAAGGATCCATCTAGCAAAAAAATGCAACAAAGGGAAAAAAAAAACAAAATGTATAAGTGGAGAATGGAAGACAAATTCAGCAAGGGAATGATGTCTACAATAACTGGAAAAACAGGAACTAATACCATAGACCAGGTACAAAATGCTTAATGCATCCTCCCTAAAGACCAATGCAAGTTGGCTAAAAATGAAAGCAATGTAACAGATACTGATCTTGTTATTTATCCTTCTTATACTCAAGACACACAAATGGAAGGAAAGCAAAATAGCAAACAAAGAATGCAAGGTAAAACAGCACAAATTAGAAGAATAAGGCATCAAAATCTACATGCAAAACAACCACCACTTAATGAAAACCAGACTGAAGCTAAGAGTCACTAAAGGGGAAAAGGCAAAAAAAATATAACAAGAGAAGAAGAAGCATACCTCCCAAAAAACAGAACACGAACAAAGAGTAAATTCGAAGGAATTGGGTGCAGGGAAAAAATATCAGAAAATTGTTTGAAATATGAAATGAGAAAGGAAAATAGAACAAATAATTAGGAGAAACTAAAAATGCATGCAACAATTGATGCAAGAAATTAGAAAGAACACTAAAACACCCCAAAAACAGAACACTAAAACAAAACACACAAATAGAAGGAAATCAAAATAGCAAACAAATAATGCAAGTTAAAACAACTAAAATTAGAAGAATGAGCCACCAAAAGCTACATGCAAAACAACCACCACTTAATGAAAACCAGAAGAAAGCTAAGAGTTATTAAAGGAGGAAAAGCAAAAAAATATAGCAAGAGGAGAATGGAAGACAAATTCAGCAAGGCAGGGATGTCTACAATAACTGGAAAAACAGGAACTAATACCATAGACCAGGCACAAAATGCTTAATGCATCCTCCCTAAAGACCAATGCAAGTTGGCTAAAAATGAAGGCAATGTAACAGATACTGATCTTGTTATTTATCCTTCTTATACTCAAGACACACAAATGGAAGGAAAGCAAAATAGCAAACAAAGAATGCAAGGTAAAACAGCACAAATTAGAAGAATAAGGCATCAAAATCTACATGCAAAACAACCACCACTTAATGAAAACCAGACTGAAGCTAAGAGTCACTAAAGGGGAAAAGGCAAAAAAAATATAACAAGAGAAGAAGAAGCATACCTCCCAAAAAACAGAACACGAACAAAGAGTAAATTCGAAGGAATTGGGTGCAGGGAAAAAATATCAGAAAATTGTTTGAAATATGAAATGAGAAAGGAAAATAGAACAAATAATTAGGAGAAACTAAAAATGCATGCAACAATTGATGCAAGAAATTAGAAAGAACACTAAAACACCCCAAAAAGAGAACACTAAAACAAAACACACAAATGGAAGGAAATCAAAATAGCAAACAAATAATGCAAGCCAAAACATCAAAAATTAGAAGAATGAGCCACCAAAAGCTACATGCAAAACAACTACCACTTAATGAAAACCAGAAGAAAGCTAAGAGTTATTAAAGGAGGAAAAGGAAAAAAAATATAGCAAGAGAAGAAGAAGAAGCATACCTCCCAAAAACAGAACACAAAGAAAGAGTAAATCCGAAGCAATTGTGATGCAAAAAAATAAATAAATGTTAGAAATTGTTTGAAATAAGAAATGAGAAAGGAAAACAGAGCAAATAATTAGGAATTAGGAATAATTAGGAATAATAGAACAACCGTAGAAGAAGTCAAAAGATGGTGAGAAGAAATGTGGGCACAATGGGGGTTTATATAGAGGGAAGGCAATTACTGGAGTCTGCATCAATAGAAGGAAGCCAACTCCTGCACTCGAAGAAGATTGGTTCCACGATGTAAATCGAAGCTATGACACACAGTAAAGTTGGAAGCATTGGGAAGTGGTAGAACTGTGAGTTGCTTCGAATGTGAGATACGAAAGAAGAAAAGAACACAGTAAAGCAAGACAAAGCCAGACACGTGTGGAAAACGAAGAGGAACACAACAGAAAATGCAACAATGTTAAGCAGAGGAAACCAAGAAACGCAATACACGTGGATTCACAAACCTGAAAGAAAATCTTGGACGCCATTTCCATTGCGTTGCTGAGGAGAAGAAATCTCGTGTGCCCAATTGCTTCGCTGCCAACACGATTCACTCACTCCGTTACAACCGGATTCTTCGCTGACACGACCACACCGCGTTTAATTTCTCCATTTCCTACTTCAACAACTCGTGCGTTCGTGGGCTGGGTGAAACCGAGCTGTCAATAAAGCAAAGCCTAAGCGGCAACAGCAAATCAATGGGAGCCAACAGAACCCAGATGGCGTCGCCACACAGGTGATCCACAGCAGCGAACGAACGATGGCCACGCGCCGATGCCAAACTGGTGGAAAAATTGGCGGGGTTTGGCGGGAAGAATGGCGCCATGCTAAGTTGGCATCCTAGCTGGAGAAGCCCTCAGGATGTAAATGTAGAGATACATTGATCAATTCAATCTGCTCACCATAAATATCTTCTATCTACGCGGCTACTTCTTATCGGCCGGCAAACCAGAGACGGACGACCACGGTCCCGACCTTATCAGCACTGGAGGTGTACTAATCAATGAACCCACCCCCGAAACCTACTTTCTTTTCTGACAAAATCCACCAAGCCTAACCAGTCACGACATGTTGTTGATATTGACTGAGTTTGAGGGACTTTCGCTGACAAAATCCCATCCATAAACCTAGACCCCGGCAACTTTCGTAACCAAAGCGTCAAGACAACAGCCAAAGGTGACCTTTGGATTCTTAAGTAGGGGCAAAGAGGAGCACATAGGAATGCCGACCCCTACATAAGCCACTGGTGGCTGAGAGCTCTTTTTCCTTTTGATTTCTCTTGGTTGGGACTTGCGATTGATTCGCCGAGCGGGAGTGACATTACTTTTGCTATCTATGATGGTTCGGGAGTTATTGAAAGAAGTACATATGCAATTATCAACAACCCCTAAATTAGTAAATTTACACAGAGCAACTTTTCACCATGTTTATTTATTACAACAAATTAAGTAATCAAGCTTATATCCAATTGAATATAAGATGCATTACTACATGTTCACTCTCAATATCTTTCTACAATTGCAATTGATGTTAATTAGTGTAGTTATTTCAGTTTGATGTTGTATTAGGAGTCATAACATTTAGGTGTTGTAGCATTGATGTTTGCACTAGGTGCTGTAATAAATGCTACAACACTGTTGTATTTGTGAAGTGTTGTGACAATTATGACAATTATGTCGGTTAAGCAGTTTTGAATTTTCTGTTATGTAGTCTTGTAACTGATTTGTACCAATTATGAACTCTATAAATACAATGAATATGAGAATGCTTAATACGAATTGATTGAGCCTCATTTTGCTAATACTTTCCTTTCCCTCCTGCCTTATTTCTTTCTTTATGTTTGATCGTGTTCCAACAATTGGTATCTAGAGCAAGATTTGATCTTGATCTTTCCCCCACCTCTTGCAATGTCAAACAATATCCTAAACAATTTCTCTGGTTCCCTTCCCATTTTTTATGGGAAGAACTATGATAACTGGTGCAAGAAAATGAGAGTCCTTTTTGGATTCCAAGACGTGTTAGAAGTTGTCTACAATGGTTTGGAGGACCTACCTAACGAGCCCACTCATGCACAAAGATGAGGCCAAGAAGAAAGACTTCAAGGCATTGTTCTTGATAAATCAATGCGTGAATCCATCAATTTATGAGAGGATCTCTGATGTGAGTTCAGTAAAGGAAGCGTGGGATACCTTGCAAAAGACATATGCAGGTGCTGACCAACTCTAGGTGAGGCTTCTGTTGAATGCACCTTTGTCTTAAAATAGAACTTTCAAAGTGGACATTGAAGTGATGGAGCACGAGTACTTGCTAAGTGCTGCCAGCAGAGATGAATGGGTATGGCATTACAGGTTTAGTCACTTGAACATTAGGGACCTTCATCAACTCAACATTAAGGGCATGGTGAATGGCTTGACAAAGGAGAAACTAGAGATGTTTTATTCTGATGTCTGTGGACCAATTCAAGTGGATACTCTCTCTGGAAACAGGTACTTTGTGTCTTTCATTGATAATTTTACCAGAAAGATATGAGTATTCTTGATTAAACATAAGAATGAGGTTCCTCATTGTTGGTTACCTTGGAAATTTCAGCGACATGGAGAAGTCGGCTCCCAGGTTCGAACTCAGGTGTAAGCAGTGGTAGTGTGTGTGCGTGGTGTTTATTGGTCATTTTCATCTAAGTAGACAAAAAAACAAAGAATGAGTTATTTGAAATGTTTAAGAAATTTAAGGCTTTGGCATGAGAAACAAAGTTGTTGCAGCATCAAGAGGTTAAGACCAGAGGATCGAGGTTGATGCAACCTTGTTTAGAAGGATTGTTGGCTCATTGAGGTACTTGTGTTGTACTAGGCCAAATTTGGTATATGGAGTTGGCTTAACAAGCAAGTGCATGCAAAAGCCTAGAATTCCACACTTACTTGGAGCAAAAGCCTAGAATATTTTGAAGGTCTCATTTATGAACATGTCAACTTCATTTTTTATGGTGATCCACATCCTTAGGTGCCATTGTCAACTATATTCTGTTTAAGATATTTTATGTTGTGGTTTGATTGTAGTTTTCCACTTATCTTCTTGTTTACTGAATGAAGATCCGTTAGAAAGACTGTTCTGTGTTTCATTTCATCTGAACCTTTTTTCTGTTCTCTTACTATTAATTGAAGGCTACCAAAAGAATTTATATTAAAAAGTCCACTTATTTGTGCAGGAGAGTTGGTACCCTTCAAATTCAGCCTGTTACAACTTTGGTCCATCAGTACCCGAAAATACTACTACTTCATACTATTGTTACAATCATGGTTATGAGGTGAATCATCATGAACCGCTAGTGGATGAGTATAGGAGGCCTTCAGAAAACTCTTCAACCATCAATGGATAGACTTCGGCTGTAAGCACAGAACGGGACAAGGGTGTAAACACTGACACACGAGATAGTTCTATTGAACGTACATTCTTGAGTACTGCAGCACTAATGAGAAAGTTACTGATGTGCTCACTAACCCATTGAGAGGAGAAAAGTTCAAGGAGTTCAGAAAGAAGCTTGGTATGACTACTGTAATTGAGGGGAACTAAAATAAAGGAGGCGCGTTAATTAGAGTAGTTATTTCAGTTTGATGTTGTATTAGGAGTCATAACATATAGGTGCTATCGCATTGATGTTAGCACTAGGTGTTGTAATAGGTGCTACAACACCATTGTATTTGCAAAGTGTTGTGACAGTTATGTCAGTTAGGCAAGGAAAAGAGGCACGTGGACAGAACGTGAGAGCGGTTGAAGATCAAGCGAAAGCAGAAGCCTTGAGGAGTGGAGCGAGGATGTTTCATCCCACTAACCGTGCTAGTGAGATCGTGGGTTATGGCTCCGATTTCTTAGGGCTCAGAGCGAGATTAGGCGTTGATCTTCAAGTGATCCAACAGTAGGCAAATGTAGGCTCGCATAGTGGCCTACGAGAGCCTATGTATATATATAGAGAAGAATACTTGTAAAAAAAAAACACACACATCAATCAATACACAATCTATTTTTCTCGCAAATTTATCTTACTTTATCGCACTTAGGAGGAGTTAGGAAACCCAAAGTTGAGGAACATAGTTCCTTCCTCAATGCAGTTGCTTGAAGAACAGAGGAATCAAAGACTGTCCAAACCTCGGGCCGATCCCACGGCTAGGATATTAGAGTTTGACTACAACAGTAGTCATGTAACTGATTTGTACCAGGTATGAACTCTATAGATACAATGAATATGAGAATGCTCAATACGAATTGATTGAGACTCATTTTGCGAATACTTTCCTTTCTCTCCTGCCTTATTCCTTCCTTTATGTTTTATTGTGTTCCAACAACTAAAGCACACAAACATCTGGTCCTTCCCTTAATGTTGGAATCTTCTTGCTTCTTAATTTAGAATTTAACCAAACTCATCAACCCCAACTATACGAGATTGTTTTAAACACCTCCTCGGATACAACCAACCGCACATCAGTCTATGTCTTTAAGGAAAAAAAATTCATCTTTTGCATGTTAAAAAATGAAGATAAGATTAAACTTGACAATTTAAGTAGCACGCCCAACTTAAAATTGCTCTCTCTTTCAATGGTATGACTCTATCCCATTTGAGAAGAATTTTTTTAACACTCATAATTCTTTGATTCTCTTCTCCTCTAAATACATAAATGATCGCAGTTATGAATAGCACAATCACATATTCACCCAAATAACAAAAGGAATAGAATTAGACCAAAATTTCATTTAATATAGAGATATGCGAATCAAACAACAACTACTGTAAAGGAAAAAGTTTGTTTCTCAAACTGACTCGCTTGGACAATTTAGGGAATGAGCATGCATTACTCTAAAAAAGTACATGCATGGTTGAATAACGAGAAGATTAAGCTGTTCTCGTATAATAACAACAAGCCTAGAAATAAAACAACTTATATATAAATAATAATATTTAATATTGGTGTTTCTCCAATATTAGTAACCATTTAATATATTTAATACATCTAACAATAGTACATTTTGAATTATTTGATGTACAGATATTTATAATTATCATCACATGAAATTATGTCTTTAAATGCAGAATTAGATTATTTAGACTAACTAATATAGGCTAAATCTAGTTAAAGATTAGCGGCACTTAAATATAAATACAATCTAATTAAATACAATTTGCCGGGTCTTAACTGAGTGGTAAGAATTTGGCCTTCTAACCTCAAGTGACAAAGTTCAAATTATCTCCTCTCGAGGACGGTGGTAAAATGATCTTTAGTGTCACTTTATAAAAATAGTAATTTCCCCATTACCCTATTTTTTAAAATAAATAAATACAATTTAATAATAAAAATCTAATCACTTACTAGTTAAATTTAATAATTTAATAATTTCATATACTTAAATCACTAAAGTTTAAGGCTATGCTTGGCGCGTCCCATTGATAACTCTATTTTATATAGAGTTATTTACGCATCTAAATATAAACAATTGTTGAATTCTCAGTAATAATGTTTATTAAATATATGAATATAGAAGAATAACAACATTCAAGATCAAAAGAAGGTTTTTACAAGCAATTTAGCATTTTGCATATATTTTGATATTTTGATGTGTTTGTTCAATGCTACAACATTAGATGCCCCAACATTGGTGACACTGCAATGCCCCAGCATTGGATGCCCCAGCAAGCATGCAGAACAAACTGTAATGCTCAAAGTTCTCTTGGAACATCAAAATGCCTCAGCAACCAAATGATGACGTCATGCTGCGTCAAAAAGACAGATGCAAGTGGATGATTTCGGCGCCTACCATAGACTTCATAGCTCACAAAGTTGGACTCTCTTAGGGACACTTGTCCATTCATTAGAGGACGCCTTCTCTTGGTTGAGTGAAGGGTTGACACTACTTTTGGAGCTGAGATGAAAAAGCAAACCCTAACTTCAACTCCAAGCAAACCCCCTCATGAAGGAAACCTCATTCTTGGAGCCTATATAAAGACCTTCAACTTCTCATTCAAAAACACACCAATTTAGAGAATTAGAATCACTTACACATCACTTGTGCGAAGGGAAGAAAGAAATTGACAACTTCTCTCTTTACTTCTACCACTACAAAAAAACTAGTCATTAGCGAGGGACAGTTCCCTCGCAAAATGACCTGATTCTCTCACTAATGGTCATTTGCGAGGGACTTAGCGAGGGACTGGTTCCCTCGCTAATTTCCTCCTCGCAAATGGGATTAGCGAGGGAAGTTGGATCCCTCGCTAATTAGCGAGGGACTATGCCGTCGCTAGTTCCCTCGCTAATGACTGCAGCTTTTCAGGTGATGGGACTCAGTTGCAGGGGTTGGTAAATGCGCAGGAATTAGCGAGGGACAGTTCCCTCGCTAATTCCCTCGCTAATGTCCAGTGCTGAATGGCTTGTTTTTTTTTATATATATTAATTAATGAATATTATATTATATTATTAATTTTGTGGTGATGTGTGGTGGTGGTGGTGGTGGTGGCGTGGTGGTGGTGATGGGTGGTTTAGAGTAGAGAGAAGGAGAAGAGTAAGGGAGAAAGAGAGAGAGAGGAGTGAGAGTGGTGGTGGTGGCGTGGTGGTGGTGTGGTGGTGGCGTGGTGGTGGTGGTGATGGGTGGTTTAGAGTAGAGAGAGAAGGAGAAGAGTAAGAGAGAGAGAGAGAGAGAGAAAGAGAGAAGAGTGAGAGTGGTGGTGGTGGGGTGGTGGGTTGGTGGTGGTGAAGAGTAAGAGAGAGTGAGTGAGAGTGGTAGGAGGTATGTGGTGGTGGTGGTGTTGGAAGAGTGAAGAGAGAAGAAGAGTGTGAGAGGAGGTGGTGATGATGGTGGTGGTGGTGGTGTTGGAAGAGTGAAGAGAGAAGAAGGGTGTGAGAGGAAGTGGAAGGGGGAAGAGGAGGGGAAGAGGAATGGTGAAGAGTGAGTGAGTGAGTGAGTGAGAAAGAAGAGTGAGGGTGTAAACGGATATAAAGGAAAAAAGAAAAAAATTTGCGAGGGAACTGTCTCATCATCTGAAAAGTTAACGTTAGCGAGGGAATTAGCGAGGGAACTGTCCCTCGCTAATTTCTGCACCTTTACCAACCCCTGCGCTGAGTCCCATCATCTGAAAAAGCAAAATTTAGCGAGGGAATTAGCGAAGGAAGTCATTAGCGAGGGAAGTCATTAGCGAGGGACAGTTCCCTCGCTAATGACAAAAAAATTGACAGCTCTATGCCCTCGCTAATTCCCTCGCTAATGACTGTTTTTGCGAGGGACAACAAGTCCCTCGCTAATGTCCGCCGCTAATCAGTGTTTTTTTGTAGTGTACACACTCACCTAGTGCGGTTGGAATGCTGTGAAGTGAATGCTACAACATTACTAGGCTGATTTATGCAAGGGAACTTCAACCGTGTAATTCGTACTTTATTTTCTCTCCTTTGTATTATCAGATATATGAACATGATTATCTCTGTTTGTATGTTCTTAGTAATGCCTAGTATGAGCTAAACTTCTTTAGTTGGGATGTTTTAACTTTGTAATGATCTTTTGATTAAGTTATTGTGTTATATATTGATGTTTGCATTTTAATTCTTGTGTTATACTTCTTTCAAACTTATTTTAGGATTGATCAACTAGAATAAGTAGAGTCATAAATACAGACATGGTTAATGATTAAAACTCAAGAACTAATATGGGTAAGTGTCTAATAAAAGAAACTTTGTTATTCCATGCTAAAACCTAGACATAGGATAGCGTAGTCCATAGGGTGATACTGTGGGTATTTCATATACAAGGGTGAACTTATTTCGAGCTTAGACATAAGACTTGAAACGAAATCCTGACGATAGTGACTGAAAGACACACATAAATTGCTACAGCATCCATTGATTGCTCCAGCATCGTATATAACACAATGCTGTCAAAAGTGATTTACTTAGTAAAGAGAATTCCAACTATCTTTCTCACTTAATTTCAAACTCATCTTATTTAAACTCGTTTACTTTCTGTCCTCATCCAATATTATTGTTTATTACTTGGTTACTCTTCACTAATCCAACTATCAACTTAAGCTTTAAGAATTAATTACAATCCCCGTGGGTACGATATCATTTTTCTACTATATTACTTGTTAAAGACTATGTACACTTGCACAATTTTTCCATACAACACCCATCCGCTAGCGGATAGCGAATGAAACTAGCGTATTTAACTAGCGGTTGACAAGTACAGGTTTTTTTTGATAAGCAAACAAGTACAGGTGTTTGGTACGCACTAGCGTTTAGCATTTTTCGGGTAGCGTTTAGCGTTTTTTGAAACGCTACTTCAAGTAGCGTTTGAGCGAATAGCGTATAGCGTTTCACTTTTTTTGGCATTTTTACCCTTATTATTTTTCTTAAATTCCTTTTCTATCCTTATTAAAATAAGCAAGCAATAAATATAATCATGAATTAAATAAATATATCCTTTTATGTCATTTTACATTTATCAACTAATTCAACGCTAGTTTTACCAAACACATCATTTGCTATCAGCTAGCTTATCCGGTATCCGTTATCCGCTAGCTCATCCGCTAGCTTATCCGCTATATGCTACTTTTTACCAAACAGAGCCTAAGTATGAAATCACTAACCAAATAATATGTCAATGAAATAAGTATCTACAGCGACAACATAATGAAGTAAACACCATATCTCATGCTGAAAAGGTCGACCCTAATTTTTCACAAACAGTTTTAGGAATATTGTTGAATTGAAAAAAATTGGGAAGTCCCACATTGGAAAGAATAGACACTTTAAGAGTGTTTATAAGTGTGGAGATTGATATCTTTGGGTGTGCCTCAATAGGTACCCAATTTTATGAAAGGAAGAGAACGCACACAAAAGTGACCACCACACGCGCTCGCTCGCCGCTGCTATCGGGTCGAGCTTGGGCTAAGTGGTGTAATTATTTTTATCCGAAAAAATTAAATTATTTTTATTTTTGTGCGTTTCTCAATTAAAGCACATGTTTAACATGTGACTTGATCACCAAGCTGCCAACGGTCATATCCTTGACTTGCGTAACAACTCATGACCAGATTCGTTGAACCGCCAAACTCCTTGCTTCTCCCACAAGTTTTGACCAAGTCAAGTAACTGTTGAGATTTTTGCTCCAACAGTTACTTGCTCACCAAGTTACTAAACTCTCCTATAAATAGAGCACTCTACTCAATTTGCAAACGGCACCGAAAACTCGAAGTAGTACCGAGTTTTCTTCTCTTCTCCCTCCCTGTTTAGAGTGGTCTTCGTGCCATATTTGAGTGGTCTTTGGACCATAATAAGAGGGTGTATTTCTAGAACGAAATTTCACCGTGCACTGATTTTTCGTAACAGTTTTGACTGGACTGTTTTATCCTGGGAATCTGAAATATTTTCTGAAACTCAAAAACAACATCAACAATAATAAATAATTCAACCTTTGCATATATAGACTAAAATCAAACATAGGAAATAAAAAACGCAAAATACCAATGGTGGCATCGATGTTGAAGAGACAGGGGGTTGTTTAATATGACTAGATAGATAGCTAGCTAGCTGACAGAGGGAGAGACTGGCTGGGGAATGGCAAAGAGAAAGGGGTGGTGGTGTGGGGGTGTGGAGACAGCAACACGAAGGGGACAGATTAGAGGAAAGGAAATGAAAACTATAAGGGGTCGAGAATTGGACCAACTTCTATTTACAACCTCCCTAAATTCCACATGTGACAACCAAAAGTAATTGAACTTGTAAACGACTTGGGCCTCTAATTAAAAGAGATATACTTGTTCATCAATTATATAATTATACGAAATTTGACTTCTCATCAAACTAATGAAGGAGACAACATCAAATTCAAACCCCAAGACATTGCCTCCATTACACTTCCCCCACAAGTAGAGTTCTTTTTCCTAAGGTCACTAGAAGACCTCATCTTTTCCCTTCAATGAAGAAACTGATATTTAGAACCCCTACTTCTTTTGTTTTTGCAAATCAATGCGGAAGGAAATTTATTAATCAGATAAAATTAAATCTACAATAAAGCTTGGTTAGGATCCTCTCCGTTTCTCAAAAGAAATGGAAGATTCCATTTGGAAAGAGAAATACACAACAATAATGGTAGACCCTATAATTAATTATTATAATAAATTTAAAAGTTTAATTTATATACACAATATGTGTATGCATGTTTTACACTATCTACTAATTATAGGTTGACACATCATTAAAAAGAAGTTACTCAATTAGTAACCACTTAATGTGTCATCCTTACTATGTATTGTTTTTGGTGGATATAGTGTAATAAGTTTTACAAAGTATGCGTACACTAATTAAACCCTAAATTTAATTGTAGGATTCATAATTATTGTTGTGTTTTTCTCTCTCCAAATGAAACCCTCCATTTGTTTTGAGAAATGGAGAGGATCCTCATTTCGTTCCAACCTAATGGAGGCCTACATAAGAATAAAGAATTGAGAATACAAGACCTAGGACTTGGAATTCCCATAACAAAGGAAAAGTACCAAAAAGATCAAAAGGCAATTGAAGAGAAAAAAGCATTTTTCATAGAGAAGAATGCATATAAGAAAGCAAAACCCTAATTTGTAATCTTATTAGAGATTAAACACTAGAATGACTCGTTAAATTTTTAATGTAATTTCCCCAAAAACTCATTTGATTTTCGTGGGATGTAATAAGTAAATAGAGGCGCAATAAGCAATGTGCACCATGGGCTTTTCTTCCACCAAGCCCATTGGAGGTTGCTCTATATATTCATGTATATATGTGCTGAACTTGAATAAATTAGATTCATATATAAATTTGAGAGTTTAAGACGAAGGGGTGCTCCTCTATATATGTTCTTTGGAATCAACAAGAATCTCACCAATGCTTCTAAACTTATGGAGATTTAGGTATTTTTATCAATTTCTCATGGAAATGGTAGCGATCTTCTACTTCTCCTTCTTTGCGCTATCCTTCTTAACTTTTTGCTATATGAACGTCTAGTGCTCAATCTTCAATTGGCCGCAAGTACGTCATCTCTTCCCTTTCTTGAATTTTTGTTGATAGTTTAATTCCAGTTCATGGAAAGAAAGATCCTCCAATTTTGTGATATATGAGAATACACCACATCACAAATCACACCTCTAGGAACTTGTAATTTTAGAAAATCCTGTGTTCCGGACTGGGCTGAGGGCCCAATCCCTACCTTGGGCCATGGCGCGATTCAATACGAACTACCCTTGCACGCGGCTGAAGGGCGTAATCCGCCCCATAGGTGATTCATGCGCAATTATCACCAACGACGAAGATCACTTAGCTCGATCCTACGGTCAGGATACGACTTGGCGATATGGCGCAGTCAACCCCAGATGCACACGTCAAGTCTATAAATAGAGGTCAACCCTTAACACCAGGTACACTTTTGACTCTCTCATACCTCTGATATGACTTCCTACTTCTAACTTGAGCGCCAGAGTGTCATTGCAGGTACCACCTCCGCGTCAGGATCTGAGGTCCGACTTAGTTAGGAGAACCCTACCGATATCCAGACCGGTCCACCCGAGCCCTGATAAGGTACAGGTCACCCTACTGATCGGCTAACAAGTGTCTAAGTTTAAGTTAATAAAGGTGCGGATCTATTTTATCCCGTGTGAAATTCAGCTTAATTTTATATTTTATTGCTAGGCTTCTTCTCGTGAATTCCACGAATGACGTGGAACTGCTATTACAGTACGGAGTATGAGAATTTTCATGTATGTCTTAGAGCATTGCCATATAATGCGAATGTCATTGTACTGAAGGCGTCAAATTTTTTTCTATTGCGTTGCATGTCATTGTAAGAAAGCACGACCTAACATTCTAGTTTGAGGAAAACACAAGCTAGTCCTTTTCATGTGTCGTTATATATGACATGATGTAACCAGACGCAACTCAACTCATAACAATACTTGCGCCTCCATATGCTGATTACTGAAATAGAAGGTGTGCTGTGTAGGATTTTGCACTTCCAGCAATTGTGGGGGTGCGAATAGCAAATGGAAAGCCCACTTAGTTCAGCCCAACAATACAAAAAAACCACAAAAGCCCAACTTAGCTTCAAAACGGGTATTTAACTCAGTTTTCATAGCAACTAGCCAACAATCAAACTTGCAGGCCTGTTTGTAAGTTTTGGGTTCTGTAAGGGAACTGATTGCCAAACAAAACTGTGTATGTGGCTGACTACAATGATCATATGACAATACAGAAGAGAGGGGGTAATTAGAAGTACCTGAATCAGATGCTGGCAGCTTGGAGGATAGCAAATTGCAATGGTACTCAGTCAGATAAGCAGGAGGTTTAGTTATTCTGGTTGATTTTCTGGTTGGTACAGGAGTAGGGGGAGGGGGGGAGGAGGGGATGCAGGTGGGGAAAGCGGTGGTAGTTGAGAAGCAGGAGGAGAGGGTGGTTCAGGTGAGGTTGAGGGGAGATCTGTGGGAAGCTCTGGTGTGTCTAGAGTGACAGCATCAGAATTATTTTCACTGATTGACTTACTGGTAGGTGGAGAGGAGGCAAAGGGAAAGACATTTTCATGAAATACAACATTCCTTGAAACAAAGAATTCGTGAGTGATAGGATCATAGAGAAGGTAGCCTTTGGTGCCTTCTCTATAACCAAGGAAGATAGATTTTCTTGCCCTTGGCTCAAATTTGGTTCTATGGTTGTGTAAGGTTGAAGAATAGGTAAGGCAACCAAAGACTCTTAAGTGAGTAAGGCTAGGAGGAGTAGAGTGAAGCATTTGGTAAGGTGTGAGGTTGTTTAACAAAGGTGTCGGAAGTCTGTTGATTATATGAATGGCTTAACTAACTAACTATTAATTTAGCTAACAAATTCAGTTACAACCATGATTAGCTAAATGTAACTAGAGTTAAATAATTGATTAGCTATTCTCTATTTACATTATGTAATAGAAACTAATGAAGAACCTAAAGAAGATAGCAACACAAGAGAGACACTCACAGAATGAAGAACGCAAGGAAAAGATTGCAAGGACTTTGAATGTAAAAAATATTTCTTGTTATTGCATTCACTGTACATGGTTGTATTTATATACACAAGTTCTAGAGTTTGTTAAGTTTGTTATGTGTTGTACGTAACAAACTAACTCTTAAGTAGTTAGTAACTGATTTACAACAGCTAGAAACTGATTTGAAATATAGCCATTGAACTTAAACTATCGAGGGTGTTTGAATTACTAAAATCAACATGTTGAAGGGGAAGCAAAATGCGGTTTCCTTGATGATTTAGATTCATGATTTGGTTTTAGATTGTTCTCAGAAAAAGTAGGTGAAGGAATGCTTATAGTGAGATCAAGGTTTAAATCCGGTAGTGGTAGGACACGTGACTCATCCTTGCCACTTGCAACATCCGAAACTTCATACTTATCAACGTTGGTTTTACCAATTGTACTCTCATTCTTGCTGATGTCTTTCAAACCAAGAGATTTTGAACTATGAGATATGGGTGGGTTTTGAATGGAAGGGGTTTTGTGGTTTAAACGATGATTATTTGGATCAATACCCTTGCTAATTAGCTTTCTTCTTAGATGAGAGTTCCAATAGTTCTTCACTTCATTATCTGTACGTCCAGGCAATCTCCCAGCTATCAGTGACCACCTATACAAGAACCATAATATTAGTTAAAGAATATATGGGAATAGATGTGATCTTGCACAGCGATTTGGTAACTAATTTTATGCAGTTTGGCGAGAATTTTAAAAGGAAGAAGAGAAGGGGAATCAAACATCTCATTTGGATAGCAGTGGTTTGGAACATATGGTCTGCAAGGAACAAAACATTATTCAAGGGGAAGATTGTAAACGCGAAATCTGTCGTTATGTCAGTGATATATATATATATATATATATATATATATATATATATATATATATATATATATATATATATATATATATATATATGCTGCTTGGGGTTGGTTCAAAGCTAGAAATGGGAGAAATTGTGGGGTATCGTTATCAGGTTGGATCAATTGCCTAATGGGTTGTTTACTATCTGTGTAATGTATGTTCTATGTGAGGTATTCTTCTTTTTTCCTCATTGGACCAGTGTTGGCCTAACGAGATTTTACCGAGGCCTCACTTTCAATGTAAGGGTTGAAGTATCCCTTGTACTCCCCTAAATAAAATTGCTAATCCAAAAAATATATATTCTTATTTTTTTTATAAGCCCAATTTATAATACCAAGACGTGAACTCTATAAAGAAAAAAGATTTTACACACAAACACTCATATTGTTCTGTACCGTGCTTCCGATCTTGATAGATCGCCTTGAGCAGTTGGTAGGAGTTTTATCCTTGATTCTGTTTATGTCTCTCAGTCTTAAGATGGTCGATCTTGAGGAGGTCGACCTTGCTCAGCCTTGACTCGGTCGATCTGAGGAGGTCGATCTTGAGGAGGTCGATATTGATCGGTCTCGAGGCGGTCGATCTTGAGGTGGCGGGGTTGTACCTGCAATAACACTCCGACGCTCAAGTCAGTATTTGAGTGAATGAGTCTAAGTTGTCAAAGGTCTCCCTTTAATGAGCATTGAGTGTGGTATTTATAGAGATTGAAGGTGCTTGGCTTGATGCATTTGGGCCGTTCGATCTTGCATAATGATCATGGCCGTTGATGAATGGATTTCACTTCCACGAATGGGCCTCTAAGTAATTGGGCCTTGGGGGGTGTAAATAACAGAAATTCTAATTACTATAACAGTGGCCCCCCAAGTCTGGTCGCTTGAGGAGCGATCTTGACTTGATGAGATGATGCGGTTTTGCGTTTTTGGCTCTTTGAGTAGAAGTTCCTTTAGTCCTGAGCTGATGCCGATCTTGAAATCTAGGACCTTGTTACGAGCTTTATGAATGCTTTTTTAATTCTGCATGTCATGTATGTCGTTTCGCACCCGAGGGACTCGAGGTGGATATGTACGATGTTTCCAGATTACGAGCTTTATGAATGCTTTTTTAATTCTGCATGTCATGTATGTCGTTTTGCACCCGAGGGACTCGAGGTGGATATGTACGATGAAAGAACGTCGGTAAATGAGGAACTCGATTTACCGGGCTCGAACCTATAGGGCAGTTTACCAGGACTCGACCCAGATTTAACTCGCCCTGTAGGGGTATCGGCAGCTGTGGCCGATGGTCGTTCTTAGGACGTTTCGATCCTTGAAGACCTGGTCTCTTTGAGATAGTTTACTGAGACTCGGCTCGGATTTAACTGTTTTCTCAAAGAGTTTGCGACCTTGGGTGGTCGCTCAGGGAGATCATTTAAGATCGGTCCCAGGTGGAGGAGAACGGGAACCATTCCCTCGTTGACGGTGTGGAGGACAACGATGATCGTCGAGATCGTTATGTTGTCGATCCGGAGGAGAACGGGAACCATTCCCTCGTTGACGGCGTGGAGGACAACGATGATCGTCGAGATCGTTATGTTTGTCGATCCGGAGGAGAACGGGAACCATTCCCTCGTTGACGGCGTGGAGAACAACGATGAACTTGGAACGCAACGAAGCTGAAGAGTTATTTATCTTTCGAAAAAGGGATCGTGTACATTTCGCATAAGGGACACCGTAGCGTGCTCCGATCTTATGTAAATACAAACGACTTATTTATAATGAAGAAAGGTAACCTTTCCGAGGTTCCACGAATTCTTTCAGTGATCGATGTCGATGCGGGGTTTTGATGGTTCGGCATGTGACGATACTTTGTCGATCTTGGCATTCTCTTCTTCGTTGATGAAACACTGGGATAGCTCGAGGAACTCCTGCAAGGTGTTAGGTTCCCAAGTGTTAATATGCTTTCGGAACGAGCTTCCAGGAAGCAGACCTTGGGCCATGAAGAAGATTCGAAAAGCGTCGTCTAATTGTCGAACCTGAAGAGCTTCGTTGTTGAATCGCTCTATGTATTCTCTCAGGGGCTCGTTTCCCCTTTGTACAATGGATGCTAAAACATTCTTGTTTTTGGGTTTGCTCTTGGAATGGGCAAAGTGCACCGAGAAATTTTTCGCTAATTGGTCCCACGAGGAAATGGTGTTCGATCTCAACGTCCGAAACCATTCAGAAGCCATTTTGTCTAGGGTTAATGGGAATATTCGGCATTTCATTTCCATCGGTACGTTCCGGTAATGCATGGTCGTGTCAAACTGATCGAGATGCCTGTCGGGGTCGCCCGTTCCGTCGTAAGTCTTCAGTCCTCCAGGTGGTTTTTCGAGATAACGTGGGACTCGGAAATTATCGATTGCTTTTGTGAACGGACCTTTTCGCCCAGGTTGATTCGCCCGAGATTGTGGTTGGTGTCTGTAATGAGGATCGGGATGTCCGTATCGTCGCGGTTGATTGTTTTGAATGTTGTCGCGGCTCCTTGAACGTTGTCTTGGCGAGGTCGAGTCCCTTGTGGATGATGTTGAGGGGGGTTATATGAGCCTTCAAGATTTTCGAAACGTCGAACCGGAGGAGGACGGGAACCATTCCCTCGGTGACGACGTGGGGGAGAACGATGATTGAGCTTTCTCCTAGGGGGTGATCGACGAAAGAGTCTTCTTTGAGTTGGGTTTCTTTCCTCAAGGGAGTCCTGCCCGGACGATTGTTGGTCCGGAACGTTCCGACCTTGAAGCCTTGCTACCTCGGCTTCGAGGTTAGTGAAACGGTCGCTTCTTTCTTCGTTTACGGCTTCTTGTCGGGCCAGTAGCTGAATGAGCTGTTGAACCGCATCGGTCAAAGCTGGAAGTAATTGAGGAGGCGGTGGTAAGCTGGCTTCATCTGTGATTGAATGTACTCGGGGCGGTCCTGTGTTGGGATATTGGTTTCGAGCTTGTGATGAATTTGTGAGTTCCTGGACGTGGCCTTCAGGGGTTCGTTGAGGACCGACCTCGGGTTCGGCCATTAGAATAGCCGGTCTTGATTGGCGTGTTGGCGCCATTTTTAAGATCAAGGAGATGGTGGGAAAAATAGGGCACTGATTCTCCCACTGTGGTCGCCAATGTTCTGTACCGTGCTTCCGATCTTGATAGATCGCCTTGAGCAGTTGGTAGGAGTTTTATCCTTGATTCTGTTTATGTCTCTCAGTCTTAAGATGGTCGATCTTGAGGAGGTCGACCTTGCTCAGCCTTGACTCGGTCGATCTGAGGAGGTCGATCTTGAGGAGGTCGATATTGATCGGTCTCGAGGCGGTCGATCTTGAGGTGGCGGGGTTGTACCTGCAATAACACTCCGACGCTCAAGTCAGTATTTGAGTGAATGAGTCTAAGTTGTCAAAAGATCTCCCTTTAATGAGCATTGAGTGTGGTATTTATAGAGATTGAAGGTGCTTGGCTTGATGCATTTGGGCCGTTCGATCTTGCATAATGATCATGGCCGTTGATGAATGGATTTCACTTCCACGAATGGGCCTGGGCCTTGGGGGGTGTAAATAACAGAAATTCTAATTACTATAACACACACACATATATATATATATATATATATATAATTTGATCAATGGCCATAAATGGTTTCTCTCACCCTCTCATTATAAAACTAGCTCCTCTCATAATACTCTCTCTCTCTCTCTCTCTCTCTCTCTCTCTCTCTCTCTCTCTCTCTCTCTCTCTCTCTCTCTCTCTCTCTCTCTCTCTCTCTCTATATATATATATATATATATATATATATAAGCGTATATTATGTTTCGGAGGATAACCAACCCCTTTTAATCACAACCACTCATGTATTGTTATACGGCTTAGATTTACTCATCTTAGTATCTCACCCTCATATTAAAACTTTTCTCACATGATCCATCATATATATATATATATATATATATATATATATATATATATATATATATATATATATATATATATATATATGAGAAAGCCATTTTTGTATAATGCACGCCCCCACACACACATATAAAGATTTTATATATTTAATTTAATTTAATTAGGCAGTGTTGCTAATTATACATATATATCTACAATAAAATCAAATTTTTATTTACTTTTTTATTAGTATCACTCGTATTTGATTATGATTCTCTGCAATATAAACACACATTTAATCACGATTCAATATAATATAAAATGTGACAAAGGAGTCATTGCTGCGTGCACCTGAATTTAAAAAGCTTGTGTATGTATCAAAAGCAACAAAAAAAAGTGGGCTAATTAATGTTATTATATATGCTTGCTTATACTTAAAAAGTTGCACCTGTTGCCTAAAAGGGCATGAAGCCTGATGATAAGATCTTCTTCATCTTCAGCAAAGTTGCCTCTTTTAAGATCTGGCCTTAGATAGTTTATCCACCTCAGCCTACAGCTTTTACCACACCGAAGTAAACCTAATGAACATAAAACCAAATGTGTGGTCATAAATATCATGTCATATATATATATATATATATATATATATATATATATATATATGTATATATGTTACATTTAAATTCATATAATATATATTAATTATACCTGCAGCTTGAGGCAGTGTACTCCAACAAACCTCTCCATGCTTGCTGATATAATCAATGAGTTTCTGGTCTTCTTGTTTAGACCAAGCTCCTTTGTTCATTTCTTTGACTTCACGGCAAGGCTTCCTCATTCTTTCTACGTTTATTGAAATGGAAGAACCTAGCTAGAGAGGGGCAATAAGGGGAAGTGGTAGAGAAAGAGAAACAAAGCAAGGAGAGGAGATAATTAAGATAATAGGAGGCAATACATATATAGTCCTACTAGGTTGGTTGTTGTTCGGAGAAAAAGAAGTTGACTTGGACCGGTGGTTTCGCTCATTAAAGCGACTGCGTGGTTTGTGCATGCGTGACTCACAACACACCTTCAGAGTGATACAACACTGTTTGGCAAATTTGGAGTGTATATAATATATATATATATATATATATATATATATATATATATATATATATAAATTGAGAGGATAACGTACTATGTTTTTAATATGACTGGTCTGGCGGTGAGGTTTGTCTGATCTAACTTTCCACTCAGGTTTTGATCTGCCAGCCTAATGTGTAGAATAAGATCTCAAATGGGAGATGGAAAAATTAATTTGAATATTAAACTTTTAGGAATACATTATTTTGAAAATCAAAAAAAGATCCTTTTGAAAATATAAACTTTTTTAACCACGAGATAATTCAGATAGAGTGAGTCTTACAGTATCTTTCGTTTGGACAAAATGTGCATTTTTTATCTTATTATAATAAAAAAATAATATGAAATAACGTAATCCAAAGATATAGGAACAAAATAATATTTAATTTTGAAATACAAAGTAGAAAGGAGAGGAAGGAAAATTAGTAGTGGATATCAGACGTTACGGTGTTGACTGTTAGTTTCTTTCTGGCTCATATTGCTGCTGTTCTGCTTGGGCGAAACCGGATACTAATTAATTAAGGTGGTGGATTATGTTTTCACAAGCAGCTTTTTTTCTTTTCTGTTCTTTAAATTTTAATGCTATGCAGAATTTGTTTGGCAGTCCATTCACAACAAGTTTCGTGAATGATCTTGCCCAACGCTCACTACATTAAGATTCATCATTAGTGGTATAGTCAAGCATTTTTTTTTATAGCCAATTGTTAGTTGTTATTAGTTAAGGGTGATGAAGTGTTACTTTTCAGGATTTGAACCTTAGACCTCATTCGTTGGTATTGATATATTGTTATAAAATGTTTGAATGAGTAATAGTCTTAATTGAGTATGAATAAAAGGTATCAATGGTCCCTATCTCAACATATACTAAACTACTTTGCCAGCAAATTAAGAGGAAGCACGATAGAATACAACATTATATAAAATACACCATAAGTTAATCGGAAGTACCATATCTTGGGCTAAAACACACAATAGATATTCCAAAGGTCATCTTATACTTAGACTCCAAACCGTCCTATTGTTGATTGCTTGTGAGCTTAAAGCTAGATACCCACCCATATGCTTCAATTATTTCCTACATCAAATCCTTTTCTCTTAAGACTTGAGATTTGAATTATGTTCACAAGATTCGTGAGGGCAACTCGTGTGCTGGTTGGTTAGCAAAGTTTGTAGCTAATATAAACTATGGAAGATCATATGTGGTCTCTTTGTCTTAATGTTGTTTCGCCTCTCATTATAGCCCATGCTATGGGGATAGAGCATGTTAGGTTTTAGTTCGTCCTGTTTTGTGTTTTCTTTTATTACTTTCCTTTTGATCAAATAAAATACTTAGGTTAAATACTAACAACACCTCATGTTCATCAAATGCTTAGTGATCGCCATGTATGGTCATGTGCTCACTGAATATTGATCTTCTCATGTACGACTATTTTTAGTAAGAATACCGTATTATTTTATTGTTTGTGTTGCTCTCTCTCTCTCTCTCTCTCTCATTGAACATACTACTAATTAAAAATAGTGAAATTAGAGAAAAATATTTTAAAAATGGTTTAAAACAAGAAAAATAAGTAAAAAAAATAATAAGATTGGCGGGTTGGCATGCTCTAACCTAACGAGTCGACAAGCTTGCTGCTCTAGCTCGATCGGTGGGCAGGCTAGGTATTATCGGGTGCACTTATATAATTTCCAAAATATAAATGATTTTACAATTGCTTTCAAGAGTATAGTTATACTATGTATGTGGATCATTTATTCTAGTAAAATAACAATAAATTAGAAAAAAGTTGGGGTCTAAAATGTAATATTGTATGAGTAAAAAATTTCGGAACAATTGCCATAATTGTCTTAGGCCATATATATGGCCTAAATGGTGGGGAAGTGCAGGGGAAGAGGGTTAGTAGGAAAGAGGGGCATGTTAGTTTTTTTAAATGGGATATGGGAGGTTGTATAAACTTGGGATGTGGGGATATCAATTACCTTCTAAAGTTTATGTTTCTTTGGCAGACTTTAATTTTCGAACTTATTTTATTCAAACACGTCCTCATATTCTCAAACACCCCCTATTTTTTCAAAAACCTAACCCGTAATCCTTCCACGCTCCCACTTCTACCCTATTTTGTGTTAGAATCTGTCCATTACCTTAGTAGTGAACTGGTTCAGTACTTTGGTACCGAACTTGTATTTTGAAATGCAAAAATACAAGTTCAGTACTTTAGACCGAACTGGTACAATACTTTTGTACCGTACTTAGGGTATGCAGAAAATTATAAACGACAATGGTATGGTACTATAGTACTGTAGATGGGTGAAAAGTTTTTAGATTTTAAGAGAATTTTTGACGTTTTTCACATATTGGGGGGGGGGGGGGGGGTTGCAAGTAAGAGTGTGTGTACACATGTTGATTTGGATTGGATTTGCTCATATATGTGACCGGAACTAATTATAATTACTTAGTTTGAGTTGATTCGAATTTTACGTTTTTTCTTTAAAACTGGAACAGAATCAATCCGATATTAGACTAGTTGGTCCAAATTTGACTCACTGGTCAAGCACCAAAGTGTTAGTTTTTTAAGCTATAAAAAACTACACTTCTTTTGTAATGTTTCAACACTTCTAAATAACCAAAAAAAGTTCTAAACATTAAGAATTACACCAAATCAAACTAAAACCTATGTCTCTCACTGTCGGTTGCATTATCAATTTTAGCGACATGAAGATGTTGATTTCTCGAACCGAAGTGTGATTGAGTGATAGTGTGTATAGTATGTGTGGTAGTGTGATTGTGTGAGAGAGAGAGTGTATGTGTGGCAATTTCAGAGGACGCTGACTGGCAAAATCTCTAGTCGACACAAGTCTATCAACCATTATTTGGTCAAAGAAAAAGTCTATCAACCATTAATTAAATGGGAATATTATCACGTAAATCAAACCCGCAATTAGATTGAAAATTCTCTTTTCTTTTTTATGAATTTTTGAAACGAACATACAATGAAACCAAATTTTCGCACTATATAGATATATAAACAAACCATCCTTACTCAATTATTTGCGCATAATCATCTACTTGTACAACTTGTCAACTTGAGTCTGCCCCTCAAGATCAACAATTTTCACCAGTTTGCTTTTCTCCGCGTAACTACAAATTTCATTGTCGGATGGTGTCGTTGTCCTTTGAAGATGGAGGCCCCGCATCTTTTTGGACACGGCAATCTTTCTGAAAAAAAAATTGTTTATCTATTAATTTTTCCAATTATGTATGCCTATTTATTATTTATTATATTTGTGGCTCTAACCTCTTAATTTATTACATGTGAATTTGAGCTGGTAGATTGATTGACTACACTAAGCTAATCACTAGATCTAGGGTTGCAATAGAAGAAATAAACATAAAACAACTTCTGATATTTCATACCCTCAAAAGAGGCAGCATTACATCTTAAATACTTAGGGTTTTTCTAAGACTGTTGGGTCAATGGGCCTCAGGCCACTTAGGGACAACAGGAAACGAAATAAATTAAAAGAGGGACAATGTCCATTACTAATTCCACCCTACAAATTACTGAATGAAGTCTTTCAGCCACACTGGCTTTTTGGCCACACGAATGGGCCTGTTGGGTACCACCATTGGGTTGCTAACATTACTTTCGGGTCTATTGTAACACCCCATTTCTACCCGGTAAAATAATACGAAAAATCAGAGTTTATAAAAATTTCGAACAAATGAATGGAGTGCCACACTTTCTTCTTAAAAACAACAAACATGATTAATTCGTCTGTGAAAACAGATACATAACACTTTACTTTTGGATGAACCAATAAATAACCTTTTAGTCTTTAAAAATAAGTCACCTTCATTACTACGCAGCGGATTCACAACACAAGTCAATTCAAAATAATCGTGGCGTCTCTAACCAACTTAAGACAGCTCAAAAACAGCAAAATCCTTGATAATAACGACTTTAAGTTTCAACAATAAAATAATCATAACAAAATAATAAGGAAAACACGTGTTCATCCCCCCGAGTGTTACGTATCAGAGCGACGACACCGACTCAATCAAACGAAGGTAAGCAGCCTTCATTCGTGATTACCTGCACGTTACTAACAGGAGGGTAACATTCAAACAGAAGGGGTGAGATATCAAACCATAAAATAGGACATATGAAAAACAGTATATTAGAATCAGAGGATATGAATTCACCACTTCACAGCCAACAATCAACTTCGATCAATCACAAGTCATCAGCATAGTCACTTAAGGGTGCAATATGAATGCGACTCGATACTATGCATATGCATGTGGTACCATCGGAGCAGAACTCCCAACGTAAAAACATGTCAATAAATAGAGGCATCAACAAGGCATAAGCCTTCAACATAATTTGCCAATCCAGGCCAACGTGTTTTGAGCATAGCTCCAACATGAAAATGCTATGTATGCGACGCGATGTGAATGCACAAACAACTAACAATGATTACATAGCAACACACAACAACAACGCAATTCAACGTTGGCCATAAGCCTACAACATAATATCTTGCCAATAAATAGAGGCAATCCAACTAGGTGCAACATCATCAACAATTCCACAACTGAGCCAACAATTTAGCAACTTAACAAGTTAACAGTGTAACAACTCAACCAACGGCTAACAACTCCACAAATTAACGATTAACAATTAACGACTTAACCAACAATTAGCCAACCGTGGGCCTAATGCGCCTAAAGCGCCCAACAATCCACAAGACGGCGCCCAAATGCGCCCAGCAACCGAACGAGGCAGCCACACATGGCGCCCATGGCGCCCAGTGCGCCCATCAACCAGCAGACAACAAGCAACGGGCAGCCAGACATGGCGCCTATGGCGCCCAGTGCGCCCAGCAACAAACAGACAACAAGCAACAGGCAGCCAGACATGGCGCCCAGTGCGCCAGCAACAACAACAGGGCAGCCAGACATCGCGCCCATGGCGCCCAGTGCGCCAGCAACAACAACAGGGAAGCCAGACATGGCGCCCATGGCGCCCAGTGCGCCAACAACAACAACAGGGCAGCCACATACGGCGCCCATGGCGCCCAGTGTGCCAGCAACAACAACAGGGCAGCCAGACATGGCGCCCATGGCGCCCAGTGCGCCAGCAACAACAACAGGGCAGCCAGACATGGCGCCCATGGCGCCCAGTGCGCCAGCAACAACAACAGGGCAGCCACATGTGGCGCCCATAGCGCCCAGTGCGCCAGCAACAACAACAGGGCAGCCAGACATGGCGCCCATGGCGCCCAGTGCGCCAGCAACAAAAATAGGGCAGCCAGACATGGCGCCCATGGCACCCAGTGCTCTAGTAACAACAACAGGGCAGCCACATACGGCGCCCATAGCGCCAGCAACAACAACAGGGCAGCCAGACATGGCACCCATGGCACCCATGGCGCCCAGTGCGCCAGCAACAACAACGGGGCAGCCAGACATGGCGCCCATGGTGCCCAGTGTGCCCAGAACATCAGCAAACGGCGCCCTATGCGCCCAGGACCAGATTTTGTGCATCATTGTGTTCAAAAACCCCTAAACCGATTTCAATCATCAACAGATATATTCAAACATCAACAAATAGTTTTCAAACAACAACAATAGATTTCAAGGCTTAAACAAATACATAGGATCCCACATAAAGCCCTTCATGTACCCTATTATAGAGTTAGAACCCCACCCTTACCTGGTGATAGAAGCTTGCGCAACCACTCCCTTTCCCTAGATGAAGTCGCGCCGCCTCCCTCCTAGGTTGTATGAGTTTCGCAGCCCCCTTCCTTGGTTCTCTCTCAAATCCTTATTTTTTTCTTCAGCTTATGACAACTTAACCCAATTCTAATCCTTTTATACTTCTCTTTGTTTTTTTTAATTAGCCTTATGGGCCACTCTTCACACCCCCTTATATTACTATTACTATTTCTACATAAAAATAGGCCCATACAATAATAAGTAATATTATTACTCTAATATTATTTTCTAGGCTTAATCAACCAATTAATTAGATACAAATCAACGTAGCAACTATACTAATAATTCCCAACTTCAACAAATCACACACTTAATCATTAAATAAATCAATTAAATAATTAATTAAATATTCGGGGCGTTACATCTATTGAGAACCTTGTCCTCAAGGTTCAGGATGCGACGTGGCACGTTGAGAGTGGCTGGGTCAGGTTCCAATGCGTCCAGCAAATCAGAGGTTTGAAGCAACGGTCCAGATGTGGTGCGCTGAGAGTCGTTGGGATCCAACGGTGCAGAAGGGAGCGCGCTGTTCTGTGGAAGGACCGCAGGCGCGACAGCTGGCTGGGACAGCGACTTTTCCATCAAAGCAGATCTGGGGAAGAGGAAACGTGTTGGGCTGCGTTTTGCATTGACTTACGCGTCTTGGATCAACGGTGTGGATTGGCTGTGCAGGGATCCGTTAGCATCGTGTGGTTCAGCGCGAGGCGCGTTGTCCCGAGGGCGCAGAGCGGGTGCACGTGATGCGGCATGCGCAGGCGCGTGTGTCAGCTGCTGGACAGGCTTTGGGGAGCGCGCGAGATCAGATGGTGAGGATGGCTTGCGTGAATCGAGAGCAGGATCGCACGGTGCAGAGTTGTTGGCGTGTATTGGGTGCTGGACTGCGCCTTTTACTCCACCTTGAGGGTATCCAATGTATTTCAACGGGTCTGATGCATCTTTAAAATTCAATGGTCCAGATTTAACTGCTGTTGAGGTGTCCAACGAGCCAGTATAAATAACACCCTTAGGCGCCCATGTGGTTGCACTTTCATTTAAGTCCATTGTAACTGTACTTAAACTTTGCACTTTAGCTTCCATTTTCTCAGAAACTTTAACCAAATCTAGTTGTTTGTCTTTATCTTCAAGCTCAGTAAGATTATGAGCTTGAAAATCACCTCCAAAATAAGGACGCAACTGAGAAACGTGCACCACTGGGTGCATACGAGATTCAGATGGGAGTTCCAGTTCGTATGCTACCTTCCCAATGCGCCGGAGAACCTTGAATGGGCCGTATTAACGCTTGGCCAGCTTCTGTGAAGATCTGCGTGTAAGAGTTTGCTGGCGGTAAGGCTGTAGACGTAGAAGAGCCAGATCTCCAATGTTGAAGGTATAGTCCCTCATTTTTTGTTAGCTTGGTCTACCATTCTTTGTCTGCTTCTTTTTAAGTTCTCTTTCAATGCTTTTCAGTATCTGTTGTCTCTGTTGCAGAGTGGACTCCAAGTTGTCAAGATCTGTTGCACTTGTAACATAATCTGGAACTGCTGGTGGTGGTCGGCCGTAGAGAGCCTAGAATGGGGACATTTGAATGGCCGGATGAAAAGAGGAGTTATGCCAATACTCTGCAAGATGCAAGAACTTGAACCATTTACGAGGGTAATCACTCGTAAAACAGCGAAGATACGTCTCTAGGGAGCGGTTGACGACCTCCGTCTGGCCATCGGTCTCCGGGTGGTAAGCAGTGCTGTACTTTAGAGTTGTTCCCTGCACGCGGAAAAGTTCTTTCCAGAAGTTGCTTAAAAATAAGGGATCTCTGTCAGATATGATGGATTTAGGGATGCCATGGAGGCGGCAGATCTCGACTGAGAATCTAGTGGCCAGATCTACTGCAGAGTATCTGGTTGGCAGTGCTATGAAGTGAACAAACTTTGTGAGTCTGTCGCAAATCACCCAGATGGCAGTGTGTCCAAAAGAGTTTGGAAGGTGAGTTATGAAGTCCATTGTAAGTTCTTCCCAAACCTGATTTGGTGATGGCAATGGTTGAAGTAACCCTTGTTTTTTTGTGGTAGGTACTTGTTCTGCTGGCAAATGGTGCAGTGCTTGATGAAGAGTTTAACATCTCTATGGATTCCTGGCCATGAAAAGGAGGCAGAGAGTCTCGCCAAGGTGGGTTTAACACCTGAGTGACCAGCTATAGGGGTGCTGTGATATTCAAGCAGAAGGGTCTTCCGTAGATCTGCTGAGTTAGGTATGAAAAGTTTGCCCTTGTAATAGATCAAGTCATTTGAGTAACTGTAATAGTTCTTCATGTCTGTTTCTGATGTGCACTTTTGAACTAATTCCTTTCCCTTGTCATCTGTCTTGTAATACTTTTGGAGTTAGGCAATAAGTGTTGGGATTGGAGATGAGATTGCAGTGAGCAGTGTTGGATCCTCTGTATATTTGCGGCTAAGTGAGTCCGCAACCAGATTAGACTTGCCAGGTTTGTAGTAAATATCAAAACTGAACCATTGTAACTTAAATGCCCATTTCTGTTGTTCTGGTTTTCGAATCTTCTGAACAAGGAGGCTCTTAAGGCTCTTCTGATCTGTGTACAGTTGAAAATGCCGTCCCAAGAGGTACTGACGCCACTTTTTTATTGCTTCAGTGACTGCAAACATTTCCCGCACATACACTGAGGCAGCTTGCATCCCGGGGCACATCTTTTTGCTGAAGAAAGCTAAGGGGTGACCGTCTTGGGAGAGAACAGCACCAATGGCAGTAGCGGAGGCATCAGTTTCGACTACAAAGACCTTGGTAAAATCAGGGAGAGCAAGCACTGGCACTGATGTAATTTTCTGTTTTAACTCTGTAAATGCCACTTCGGCATCTGTACTCCATGTAAACTTAGTGGAACGCAACACATCGGTGAGAGGAGCGGCGAGAGAGGCGTAGTGACGCACAAATCGTCTATAGAATCCGGTGAGGCCTAAAAATCCCCTGAGTGTCGTGAGTGAACGTGGCTTTGGCCAGTCTAGTATAGCTTGAACTTTATCAGGATCTGGGGATACACCATTAACAGAGATAACATGGCCTAGGTAATGAACAACATCAACTCCAAAAACACACTTAGACAGCTTTGCAACAAAATGATGGGTCTGAAGTAAATCTGATCGTACCTGATCAATACGATGGGTTGTTGTTGATAACGTAGGTCGGTCGCTGTGATGAGGGACCGAGTTGTAAGCCGCACGCGGGTGGTACCTGCAAAGGCACTCCAACGCTCAAGTCAGAGGTGCTTCAACGGGCAGGGTCACAAGGTGAGTAAAACATACCTGAAGCCACATGCTGGTGTGGTATATATAAGGCTGGCGTTCTAGCCGTTGCGCAATTTACGGGATCGGCCGCATCTTGCGGAGCAAGGTAGATGATGGGCCGCGTTGGGCCGGCCTTGGTCGAGTGGGTCGCTGGCCCAGGTTGCACCTGGCTGCTGCGCGCAGCACCCCCTTGCTGCAGGTTGCACTAGACTGTCTCGTTGGGCCTATTGGGCCACTCCAGAACAGTTGCCCCCCAAGCCTAGGTCGCTTAAGAGCGGGCTGAGGCTTGAATCGTTGCCCCCCTGCATTCGAGTTGTGGAAGGGTGACTGACGGTCCCTGCCGCCTATTAATCGCTGAGTTTGGCGTCGGTCGCTGCCGACCTCTGTTGTTTGAGATGATGTGACGTTTTGGACGATGGGAAGGTGGTCGCTGCCACCCGTGTGGTCGCACGGGACCGGCCGGTGTTCTGGGGTCGATGCCCCTCGTTAGGTCGCGCGGGACCGGTGTGGCAGAGGTCGCTCTGGGTTCTGCTTTAGCGGGTGTGAAATCGGTCATGCAAGAGAAGGATAGGCTCGCTGGCAGGAAAAGCTTCTTGTCCAGGTCGGTTCGCTTAAGACCGACCTGGGGCTTGAATCGTTTTAACCGGTCGGGTCTCGGCCCTGTCCCTTGGACAGTTTACCAAGTATCGACTCAGATCGAACTCGCCCTTGGGGGTGCGACTATTCTTAGGTCGCTTTGATTGTGCTTAAGTTCGCTTAAGCGTTTTGACTGGTCGCCTGGGGCTCTCGACCTGCAGGGAGCAGCCTAGCACGGCCTATTTGAGGAATGTGGTCGCTGCCCCTCATGTTGGAATGTGGTCGCTGCCATTCACACTGGGATGTGGTCGCTGCCACTTATGATGGGACGTGGTCGCTGCCATTCACACGGGGAAGTGGTCGCTGCCACTCATGATGGGACGTGGTCGCGGCCACTCACTTTGCTTGGGCCATTAGATGGCGCTCTTAGTAGGCCGCTCGGGACCTTAGGGCCATTCGATGACACTCGTTGTAGGTCGCTCGGGATCCTACGTTCGATTTGATCAACACGGTGATCTATTTTGGGCCAACTCGGTGGCACTCGCTTGTGTCAATGCGGTGACACCCGATGTAGGTCGCTCGGCGGCCTACGTTTGATTGTGGGTCATTCTGACCCTTGGGCCACTTCGATGGCGCTCGATGTAGGTCGCTCGGCGACCTTGGGGCCATTCGATGACACTCGTTGTAGGTCGCTCGGGATCCTACGTTCGATTTGATCAACACGGTGATCTATTTTGGGCCAACTCGGTGGCACTCGCTTGTGTCAATGCGGTGACACCCGATGTAGGTCGCTCGGCGGCCTACGTTTGATTGTGGGTCATTCTGACCCTTGGGCCACTTCGATGGCGCTCGATGTAGGTCGCTCGGCGACCTACGCTTTGTGGGTTATTCAAACCCTTGGGCCACTTCGATGGCGCTTGATTGTGCCAACTCGGTGACACTCGATGTAGGTCGCTCGGCGGCCTACGTTTGATTGTGGGTCATTCTGACCCTTGGGCCACTTCGATGGCGCTCGATGTAGGTCGCTCGGCGACCTACGCTTTGTGGGTTATTCAAACCCTTGGGCCACTTCGATGGCGCTTGATTGTTGACTCTTAACCTGGTCGCCGGAGAGTCTCGCGGGATCGACCTGTAGGAAGCGACCAATCGCAGCCTATTCGAGGCTTGATTCGTTGCCCCATGTGTAGCCTCGCGCGGACGACCTACAGGGGTGAAGCAGCGTAGCCTATTCGAGGCTTGATGCATCTTTCCGGCCTGCGAACGGTCGGTGGATTGGGTGCCCGGTTTCGACCGTGGTGAACCCGTTGTGTACTTTTGATTCGAAAGTTTAATTTTATTTCCTGTTCGATCGCTCGCTACTTTACTGAGTGTTCGGGCATGCACTCGTACATGTTAACTAAAACACACACTGTCAAAAGGTCGAGCCTCGGTAAAAAGAGTGCTCGCCTGTCCTTTATTGATCGATCGAGTATCAGTACCAGTTTGTAGGGTCGTTTGAATTCATTCTTCAGCTCGCGGGCTGAACTCATCATCTTCCTCTAGAACATACTCCCTCAGCTCTCCCCTTTGAATCAGGTCCTCGATATCATCTTTGAGGGCCATACAATCGTTCGTATCGTGCCCCTTACTACAATGGTACTGGCAGTACTTCTTGGTCGGTCGATGCCTTTCTTTGAGCACGAGGGGGTCGGGTCGCTTCATGTTCAGGAATTCTCTGTTCTGTCGCTCAGAATAGATTTGCGCAATGGGAGTATTCAACTTCGTGCGCTGTTCATATTTCTTAGGTCGGTATTCTCGGTGGCTTTCTTGCTCGCTACCTGGCCTGTTGTGCTCCTCTTTGGGTCGCGCTCGGGCGCCCTTCCTAGCGGCCAATTTTTCTTCGTAAGCCATATGATCGTTGGCCCTTCGAAGAAACATTCCGAGGTCGCTATAGTGGTTCAACGTGAACTCTACTGCAAACCTGTGGTCCTCTCTTATACCACGTTTTAGATATTTCAACTTGTCTCTATCTGACAGGTCGCGGACCGCGTCGGCTTCAGTGTTGAATCGGTCGATGTACTCCCTCAGGGATTCATTCTCTCCTTGGACGATCGTGTGCAAGTGCTCTTCATATCTGTACTGGCAGCGGTTGGCTGTATAATTGGCTAGGAACATTGTCACGAGACCTTCCCAAGAAGAGATGGTGTTGGGACGTAGAGTTTCCCACCATTCTAACGCCCGACCTTCGAGCGACTGAGGAAAAAGTCTGCACTTCATTGTCCGACCTAGCTCTCTATAGCTGCAGTAGTTGTTGAAGTACATGAGATGTTTATCGGGATCCCCGCGGCCATTAAACTTGTTCAGGTTCGGGGGCTTCCTGAGATCCCTTGGAATGCGATAGCGTCTGATTTCTCTAGTGAAGGGCCCTTGTCCGGTCGGAATGGGATTCTGCCCGTAAGAATGCATGGCGGCATAAGCTTGGTCGACAGGCAAACCGTAAAGGCCGACCGGCTGACCAAGGAGTCTGTCGGCAATTGGAGGGCGTCCATGGTATTGTGGAGCGTGCGGCGACGACCGTCTTCTAGGCCGCTCTGAATTATTCCTTCTCGGTCGGCTGATGGCATGGGAGACATCTCTAATCTCCCCGTTACTGTAGTCGTCAAACTCCTCATACGAGTCCCACGACCTGCTTCTTGATCGGCGGGATCCTGAGGACTCGTTGGACGAGTATCTTGTTGGCGACCCTTCTGACTCTGGTTGGTAGCTTGAGTCAGCGTAGTCGTAATCTTCTTCGGGGGAGCGACGGTGACGACTTCGACGAGGAGGCGACCTGTGAACGATCGCCCTTCTTGGAGGATTGCGTCGGGATACGCCTCGACGAGGAGGAGCTTCTCTTCGTGGTGGTGAACGATGGGGCCGAGAAGGTTGGCCTCGATGACCGCTGTCCGCACGCGGGCGGATTGAGATCGAACCTCTCTCATAGCGTTCGATCAGTTCGTCTCGATCAGCAATCACTTGATTCTTTTGCTCCAGAATTTGTATGAGCGCTTGGGTCACGTGCTCTGGCAACGCTTCTGGAATTCCCGCTTCGGCCAGCTCGGCCGGTAGCTGCGGGGCTGGTTGGGTAACTGGCCCTCGGCCGCCCTGTACTGAGGGTTCTTGGCGAGGCTCATCTTGTGATTCATGAACGGTCACAGGCATGCCCTCTGGGGTCCGTTGAGGTCGGTTCTGCCCAGAGGTGTTGAGCCTGGGAGAAGTGCGTTTCTGGCGTGGCGGCATGGTCTGATGTGGAATAGCGCTCGGGCCTCCCACTGTGGTCGCCAATTGATCGTACCTGATCAATACGATGGGTTGTTGTTGATAACGTAGGTCGGTCGCTGTGATGAGGGACCGAGTTGTAAGCCGCACGCGGGTGGTACCTGCAAAGGCACTCCAACGCTCAAGTCAGAGGTGCTTCAACGGGCAGGGTCACAAGGTGAGTAAAACATACCTGAAGCCACATGCTGGTGTGGTATATATAAGGCTGGCGTTCTAGCCGTTGCGCAATTTACGGGATCGGCCGCATCTTGCGGAGCAAGGTAGATGATGGGCCGCGTTGGGCCGGCCTTGGTCGAGTGGGTCGCTGGCCCAGGTTGCACCTGGCTGCTGCGCGCAGCACCCCCTTGCTGCAGGTTGCACTAGACTGTCTCGTTGGGCCTATTGGGCCACTCCAGAACAAAATCTAAAACAAGTCTTAAATGAAGTAGATGATCAGATAAACATCGACTATAGATTAAAATATCATCAAAGAAAACCAGAACAAACCGTCGTAAGAAAGGTCTTAGTAGATCGTTCATTGCTGATTGAAATGTAGACGGCGCGTTAGATAGCTCAAAAGGCATGACTAAGAACTCGTAATGTCCGTCAAACGTGCGAAAAGCTGTTTTATGAGTATCTTCTGGTGCAACCTGAATCTGGTGATAACCTGAGCGTAGATCTATCTTGGTGAATATTTTAGCTGAGCCAAGTTCATCAATAAGCTTATCGATAGTGGGGATTGGGAATCTGTCCTTAACAGTGACTGCATTTAGTGCTCTGTAGTCAACACAAAACCTCCAAGTTCCATCTTTCTTTTTAACCAACAAAACTGGGGAGGAGTAAGGGCTATTGCTTGGGACAATAGTGCCTTCTTGTAACATGTCATGGATTGAAGAGGTCGTAGCTTCTTTTTGTGAGTGAGGGTAACGGTAGGGTTTAACATTGATGGGGGGTGTGTTTGGGAGTAGTAGGATGTGGTGGTCATGAGGTCTGGGGGGTGGTAGGCCATGTGGTTCTTGAAAAACAATTGGGTAGTTTTGGAGTATAGAGTTAATCTCAGGTGATAAGGTATGGGCTATTGAGTCAATGAGGTTGTTGGTGGTTTTGTGGGTGTTCAAGGCTCTATCATGGGGCTCAAAGCTTAGGAGGTGAAGTGAGGCAATTGAGTCTGTATGTAGTAGGTGGCACAGTTGGTGATAGGTAGTTTGGGCTGGGCTGGATTTAGGTTCTCCCTTTAGAGTAATTGGCTCATTATTGTGTTGGAAAGTGATTGATGGTATAGAGAAATCTGCCTGAATGGGCCCCAAGGTTCTAAGCCACTCCATCCCATGGACTACATCAGCACCTTCAATTGGGAGTAAGTAAAATGGTAAGCAAAAGGATTGGTTCTGTAGGTTGATAGGAACGTCGTTACAAATCCCTTCACATTGTAAGTGCGAACCATTTCCAACCATGACAGAAAATGCTGGGATTTTTGAAGTGGGTAGTTTCAAATGCTCAGCAATTCTTGGTTGGAGTATGTTATGTGTGCTCCCAGTGTCAACTAGAACCATAACTATCAGTCCACCAATTAGGCCGTAAAATCTGAGTATTTGAGGGGCAAATTGACCTGTTAGAGCTTGAGGTGATAGTTGAAAGTAAGTTTCTTCTAGTCCCATTACAATTTCTTCATTTTGAGTTTCAGTGGGGTCTATTTCTTCACCTTCCTCAAGCATGAGTAAGAGATATCGACCACTAGCACATTTGTGCTCCGGAACAAACTTCTCATCACAATTGTAACATAGACTTTGAGCACGGCGCTCTTCCCGTTGGGCTGGACTGATGCGCCTTATAGAGTATTTGGGTTGGTTTGGTTTTGGTGGGGTTGGGGTGTTTTGGGTGGTGGGTGTAGTGGTTGGGGTTTGGGCTTTCTTGTGTGAAGGTGGGTTTGTGTTTGAGGTTTGGCCATAGGTTTGGGGAAAGGGTCTTGAGAAATTGGGTTTGGCGGCTTTAATCTTATCCTCAATGAGTTTGGCTAGACCAATAGCTTGAGAAATTGAATAGGGTCGTTGTATGGCTATTTCATTTCTGATTTCTGGGTTTAAACCCGAGATAAAACAGTTTAAAATCGCATCAGGTGGTAGCCCTAAGACTCTGTTTCCCAATTTCTCAAAGTTAGCTTGGTATTCAGCAACAGACCCAGTTTGTCTAAGCTTAAAAAGTTGGGCTTGGTGATTTTCATAGGTAGAGAGACCAAACCTTAGCTCTAGCGCTCTAGCAAAGGTTGTCCAATCAGCAAGTTGGCTGTTGTGATGCATCCATTTAAACCAACTAAGTGCTTCCCCTTTCATATAAAATGAAAACATCGGCAAACGATTTAAGATTGGAATGTTGTAAAAGGAAAAAAACTGCTCAGCTTGGAACAACCATTCCAAAGGATCTGTTCCATCAAAAATTCCCATTTCTACTTTTGGTTGTCTATAAGGGGTTTGAGGGGTAGTTTGGGAAAATTGTGGGGAGTACATCTGCTGCATAAAATTAGGGGGGGTTGTATTGGGGAAATTGGGGAAATGTAGGGTAGGATGTTGTGCCATATATGTTGGGAGGTGGTGGGGTGGTGGTTCAGATCCAGCAAGGGAAACAGTGGGTTGACTCGAGGTGGGTTGAGTCAAAACTGTGGGTATTGGGGTAGAAACAGTGTGGGTAATAGTATGTTCATAACCAGGGGGTATTATAGGGGAAGAAGGAGTACCTGATGAAGGAGAGTGCTGTTGTGCAGGAATCCTGTCATTAATCAGTTTTGTGAGTGTCTCAAAACGTGAATCCATGAGCTGTTGTTGATTATCCAGCCTTGTATTCACAATACCCAGCTGTTCGCCTAGTTGTTGTTCAAGCTGCTGGTTGTTTTCATGGAGGACAACATCCATATGTTGATAGGAAGCTTGAATGGCATCATCAAGATCCTTGGATGTTGGGTTGGTAGCTTTTGGAGGCATTGAGAAACAGAATGAAAGCATAAATTGATAGACTACACTAAGCTAATCACTAGATCTAGGGTCGCAAGAGAAGAAATAAACATAAAACAACTTCTGATATTTCATACCCTCAAAAGAGGCAGCATTACATCTTAAATACTTAGGGTTTTTCTAAGACTGCTGGGTCAATGGGCCACAGGCCACTTAGGGACAACAGGAAACGAAATAAATTAAAAGAGGGACAATGTCCATTACTAATTTCACCCTACAAATTACTGAATGAAGTCTTTCAGCCATCATGGCTTTTCGGCCACACGACCTGTTGGGTACCACCATTGGGTTGCTAACACAGATCGTAATTACTCCATTCGTTTTATTTTACTTGTTGATGTTTTGCAATGTTTTATTTCAATTTATTCATCGATTTGATAATTTAAGGTTACAATTTGTCGATTATACCCCTATATTATTGATTACTCTAATACAATTTTCATAAAGTTGATTAATTATTTTTGGAAAGTTTCAAAACTAAAATTGGTTACTCCCACACGTGAATCCTCCACTTGAATTTAATTCATCTGGCAAAGTAAATACTCGTATGTGCGAATCCTCCGTACGAATTTATCACATTGATATCCATTAAAGCATGAATTAAGCACTAGCAGTAAAAATTCAATTAGTGCATATACGCTCTTTTTGGCAAGTGTTTAGTGTGATTAGCTTATAGCATTTTTGTAAGTGTTTAATTAGTGTGATTAGCTTGTAACATATAAACGTTTTGTAAGTGTTTAGTGTTATTAGCTTATAGCATTTTTTAGTAAGTTATAGCATTTTCTTGAAACGCTACATGAAGTAGCGTTTGAGCTTATATCAGCTTATAGCGTTTCATTTTTCTTTCATTTTTATTCTTGCTACTTTAATTAAATTCTTTATTTATTCTTTACTAAATGATATTTTCTCTCATATTTAAACATTAATTACAAATATCTATTTATGTCATTTTATTATATTTATAAGATAGTTTCACCACTAATTTTACCAAACACTTTAAATTTAATATGTTAGTTTATCCGACATTGGCTATCCAACTCATCTGCTATAAGCTAGTTTATTCTTTATTTACTATTTTGTACCAAACAGAGCCATAATCTTGAATGAGTATTGCATATCAATATTTTTCAATCTCTTTGTCCAAAAAATACTTCTCCATCTCAAACATTTAGTTTCATAGAAGTATCGAGTTTTGCATCACTAGTTATGATGTGTGTTTTTGGTTTTGTGTTTTAATTAAAAATGATAGAGGCTAGAGCAAGGGATGGAGATATAAAGCAGCAGACACATTGTGCCGCTCATAATCTCAAATTGTTTGTTAGGTTATCACTTTCACAGGAGGCCAATAAATAATATTAAATTTGTTAGATTGTTAAAAGATTTTATAAGTTTATTTATGTTAAATTTCACTTTAAGTGCTTATAACTTTACTTTAGTTTATTACCCCAAAAAAACTTCATTTTAGTTTTTCTTGGATAGATAAGTTTTAATTATGTTACTTGTTATGGATCGGCCCAATCCACAATAATGAGGCCCAACACCAAATGTAGATCCATCAACCAATGGTTGAGATCGCAGCGCAAGATCGGACGGTCCTGATTCATCAGGTCTATCACCACCAAACTCTATAAATAAGCATTGAATGCTTCATTAAAGGTACACACTCTTTCCTACTCTTCACCTCTAATTAGCTCTCTGGCCGACTTGAGCGTCGGAGTGTCCTCGCAGGTACCACCTGCCCCGGATCGGAAGCGGAGCTCGGTTGATCAAGACCAACCCCTACCAACTATCTCGGATCGGACCTTGTGTCTAAGATCGGATACAGGTCCAGAGATACGGTACAGAACATTGGCGACCACAGTGGGAGGATCTGTACTCTAGTTCCTCTCCCATCTCCTTGATTGACGATGGCTCCGACCTTACGTCATAGGACTATCCTGAATGCCGCTGAAGGACCGGTCCTGCAACAGGTGACTCCGGAAGGAGTGGCGGTCACCTTACCCCTTAGCCCGGTGCATGCTCGAAGCTCGGCTACGGCTATGGTTCCTGGGAGCTCAGCCCGGAACCGACTTCCACCTCCCCCTCCGACCGTCCAGGTACCGGTCGACGCTGTTCAACAGCTCGTCCTGTTCCTAACTCGGCAAGCCGAGGCCGACCGGCAGGAAAGCCAACGCTACACCCAGTTAGAAGCTCAGATTGCTGAGATCCGGGCTCGTAACATCCCGGATCGGAGTTCCCCTCTGCGCCACTCTTCAAGTGGAACGACTCATGGCCGCGGGCGCCACCGATCTCCGGCTTGGAGGAGATACCATCATCGCACTCCACCTCGTTGTAGAGGAGGGCGAAGACCGGAGACTCCCCCAAGTCGGACCCCTGATGATTCCTGTGGTCCTGAGGGTTCCCCTCGGCCTAGCTCGTTTCTGTTTTCCTCGTCTCCGAGGCGGCGTACCAGAAGTCGGAAAAGGTCTCCGAGGCCGCAACGTCAGCGCCCTAGCTCGCGGGGATCCCCCGGTAAGTATGGCTACCGACGGCCTCCACCTCTTGAGAGGTCGGCAAAGCGTAAAGGACCTTTCACAGCGAAAATCGACTACTTCCCGGTGCCAAAGCACCTCGAGAAGCCCCCTGAAGGTCTGAAAATGCACGACGGGACTGGCGATCCGGATCGCCATCTCAATTACTTTGACACGGTTATGCAATACCGTAACGTTCCAGAGGAGATAAAGTGCCGAACCTTTCCCCTCACTCTAGAGAAGGCGGCTCTAGACTGGTTCAGGGCTCTTAAGCCAAATACAATCTCCTCTTGGGATCAGTTGGCCAAGCTCTTTTCTGCACACTTCGCCCACTCGAAGATGAAGCCTAAATCTCGGAAGGTATTGCAGGCAATTCGACAAGGAGAAAATGAGTCCCTCCGGGACTACATAGAAAGATTCAATAGAGAAGCTGCTCAAGTCCGGAACCTCGACGACTCCTTCCGTCTTTACTTCATGGAGGCTGGCCTTCGTGAAGGAAGTCTATTTCAGATAGACGTCGGGGTCAACCAAGTTGAGTCGCTTGCCGAGTTCCTCCAGCGATCTCAGAAGTATATCGATCATGAAGAAGGGATTAACTCAGGAAGATCACGTTTCACCTAGGTCTCGGAATGAGCCTACGGGCATGATGTAATCCGACTTTGTAAATGTTCAACCATCTAATATATATGGATCGGCTACGATTTTCCTTACGCTGATTGCTTAAGTAAAAGTAAGTTCCGAGGTTGGATGGAAGGATTTGGGACCGGTCGAGCGATCGCCTTAAAGTTTCACGCTAAGACCGGAACTCCACTTAGGATCAGAACTCCTGATGATTTCTACGGATCCGAGGGTTCCCCTCGGCCCTGCTCGTCTCTAGCTTCCTCTTCCTCGAGTCCCTCAGGTGGTCATTGTTGCGCCCGAAAAATCCTGTTCGGACTTCTCATTGTACAACGTGGAAAAGGTATGGAGCCGCCACCAATATTTTAATTTTAAGACCAAAACATTGAAAAAAGGTCTTTTAGACAAGGCGGATGGTCTTTCGAAAACTAGAGATATGGGTTCGGGGGTCAGTTAGGCATGGGGAAGGTATTAGCACCCCGTACCTCCTTTCTACCGAAAGGGAACCTTTAATTAAATGTGTGGTTTGAAGTGTTGATTTGAAAATGCTTTTATTTTGCCTCTTTATTGAAAAGGGAGTGAGAAGACTTAATGAAAATTTTTATTTTTGGCGCTTGACGAGAGTTGGCCTCTCGCTCCTACGTATCTCCTGGTGCGATGGAGAATTCAAAGCTACGTAGTTCTTGGTTGTCCTAAAAAGGTTTTTGTTTTTTAGTCTGTTTAGATGAGTTTTCGCAGTAGGAGTGAGGATTCGCGATGACCAAACAACAACGGTTTAGAGTGGCCGCGCTACTAACTCTTTTGAAAATGAAATTATCATTAACAACCAAACGGCAACGGCGCGAGTGATCATTAACGATAATCGGTTTTGCTTTTGATTCGAGTGTTCGCGACGACCAAACAACAACGGTTTAGAGTGGCCGCGCTACTAACTCTTTTGAAAATGAAATTATCATTAACAACCAAACGGCAACGACGCGAGTGATCATTAATGATAATCGGTTTTGCTTTTGATTCGAGTGTTCGCGACGACCAAACAACAACGGTTTAGAGTGGCCGCGCTACTAACTCTTTTGAAAATGAAATTATCATTAACAACCAAACGGCAACGACGCGAGTGATCATTAATGATAATCGGTTTTGCTTTTGATTCGAGTGTTCGCGACGACAAAACAACAACGATTTAGAGTGGCCGCGCTACTAACTCTTTTGAAAATGAAATTATCATTAACAACCAAACGGCAACGACGCGAGTGATCATTAATGATAATCGGTTTTTATTTTAGATGATCAAAAAGGGCTTTCGCAATCGAATTAATTTTGGTTTGTTGTGCTTGACGAGGACGTGGCTCGCTCCTACGTATCCCAAATGGGAATCAAAGCGACGTAGTTCTAATTTCTTTAGTTTTGAAAAGGTTTTCGAAGTAGGACGAGCATTAGCGAATGATTAAACTAACAAAGGTTATGGGTAATCATCGCTGAGTACTCATGTGAAATTGAAGAGCGTTCATAGAGATCAAACTAACAAAGGTTATGGGTGACCTCCACTACTTGCTTATTTTTGTTTATTGAAAATGCTTTGAAAATTAATTGGTTTGGAAAAGAGTTTTTAAAAAAATAAATAAATCATTTTCAATCGAATTCTATGTCCAGAACCAAATGCAATATGAATGAATGAAGTTCAAACATATTCAACTAATCAAGCAATCATGAACATGTTGATCATCAACTAAGATTAAGCATGCCAATATAATCAAGAGATTTAATTGTCATAGATGCAAGACAAAGTTCTCAAAACAATTGTGTTTGTGTATGAAGGAGAATTGCTACACAAGTTGGAAGCAATCTCAAGAGGGGCACATATGCCTCTATGCTACACATGTTGGTAGCCTTATAAGGGCACATGATTGTGTAAAAGGGTTTGTGCACAATTAAGTCAAGACATTCAAATGGCATCAAGAACAAAGGAATACAATTGATCATAGGCATAGAGTATTCTAGGTTAGGTGAATGAACATGTGAGCAATGATGCATGATTTGGCAAGCATGTGAATGCATGAGCATACAAGAATGAATGCATGAATGAGTAGACAAGAGGATGCATGAGCATACAAGAATGCATGAGCATTTGAGTATGATTACGTTTATTATGCAAGGCATAAATACTCGAGAATGCATGAGAGTGTCGCATAAATAGGGATGGATGAAGATGCATGAGGGTGAAAATGTTTTGGTAAAAGGTTTAGGTAAGAAAGTGGTAAAATGTATTTGGGTTTTGGTGTTTTGTAAATGAGATGAAATGTTTTTGGTCTTGAAAGTGGTAAAAGTATTTTGGGGTTTATTTTATAAAGTTGAAAATGTATGAAATGCAAATGAGAAAATGTTTTGGGGTTTTTATGCAAAGATGCAAGTGGTAAAATGTTTTGAATGAAGGTAAAAATGTTTTATGTGATGAGATAAAAATGTTTTGGTAAAAACTAAGTGAAATGGTAAAAACCAAAGTGGTAAAATGTTTTTATGTTTTTTTGGTAAAAAGTTAATGAAGTGGTAAAGTAAAATGGTAAAAAGTAAACAAACACAATGACATAACTTGCATTTACTCAACCACAATCAAAATGACAATCTTCAAGCAATCAAAGGGGTAAAAACCCTAGTCATGGCCGAATGCATACAAGCATGGAATCATCAACTTATTTCATGCAAAAATTGACAAATTAACACACAAAACAACACAAAAGAAGAGGACCTAATCTATCATGCAAGTTCCTAAGACAAACATCAACCAAATCATGCATTTATTCACGCGAAATCAAAGGAAAAAAAACTAGCAAAATGGGCATGAGAATGGGTTTTCATTTGATGAAAATTATACCAACAAGGTTTAAAATACAATAAAATGCAAGAAGACACAAGAACAATTCCTTCAAAGCCAAGGAGCCACCTCAAACACCCAAGCCTCCCTAAGTGCTTGTCAATAATGTTTGAGATGGCTCCTCAAAGCATCAAAAACAATATATGAAGGAGTTGAGATGAGGAGAAGAGAGATTACATAATGAAAATTAAAGAAAATGCAAGAGTTTGTGAGCTTACCTCTAGATCTTGCTTGAAATGAAGAAGAAGATCAAAATAGAAACCAAGAACACTTGAACCTCCTCTTGAATCCCACGAAAATCACTTGATATTGAAGGATTTGATGATGAACTTTGAAGATAATGCAAGATTAGAAGTGGATCTAGTGTAGGAATCAAGAATAATGAAGTTTGGATGGTTGAAAATTGAAGAATTGGTGGTGGAAATGGTGGGAGGTGGTCTTGGGTTTGAGAGGGGAGGAGGAGAGGAATTGTGATCTGATTGTGTGCTAGGGTAAAATGAGAATGCCCTCCCCTATGGTCTCTTATTTTGGGTTTTATATGAGGTGCAAAATTAAGGGTATATAGGACATTGTGCTTTTGCCAACCATTGAGATTTGAGATAGAATTTGAATCAAGGGCCAAGATTGCAATGCACATGGATTAGGGACAAAGAGAAAACACAAATGAGTGAGGAATGGCTGGTGTCATATGAAATTGAAGAGTTTTTTGTACACAAAAGTTGTTGGGGGCAATTAGGTCAATTTGCACATTTGTAGCCTAGGATTTGATCTAGAATTTTAATCAATGGCTAGGAATACAACTCACATGGATTAAGGGCATGAAGAAACACAAAATGAGGGAAAAAGGAGGGCTGAAATTCGCAGCCATGAGGAGGGAAGGAGAGGGAAAAAATGCAAGTTGTCACAAAATAGTACATTTTGTCTTATTAAGGACACTACCTTATTTTGATTCTTTTTGATTTTTCTTTTTATGATCATTCTTTTATTCCATGAAGATTCTTTTTTTTTTATTTTGGGCTCATCCTAGGATTCAATCATTGGGCCCAAAATTCCATGACAACACCACTCCCAAAATTGATTTTGGGCCTCACTCTAGCGGAAATGACCATTTTGCCCTTTTCTTCGAAACTTGACTTTTTATGCAAAATTTAATCAATGATGCGCAAAAATTTATAACCCAACTCATTTTGACCCAAATGAATTCCTCCAAAGATGCCCAGTGATTTTTACTGAGAAATTATCTTTTAGGGTAAAATGACCAAAATGCCCTTTTTGACCCAAAAACCCTAATTTTGCCCGATAATGCATTTCCACTTCAAAAATGAATCTATAACCCTAGAAATGACCTCTAGAATCTTAGAATGCATGCTCAATGACCTTCATGAGGAATTATCATTTTTATTGTGAAATGACCAAGATACCCTTTTGGACTCAAAAAAACCTGATTTACCCAAAAAGTGCATTTCAACTCTAAAAATGATTTTAGAAACTTTGGAATGACTTTTAGGACTCAAAATGCAATGCATGATGCTTCTCACTCCTCAACTTATTTATTTTTGTGGAAAATTAGGGTTTTGATCTAAGCTGGACAAAATTGGGGTATGACAGCTGCCCCTCTTTATCTGGATTTTAACGAGGAATATGAATTGGCCGAAACATATTCCGAGGCAAAATAAAGATAAAGAATTTAGAAATTATACCGATTTTGTCTACTTAGGGAAACCCGATTTTTCCTTTTTCCATCTCTCTAGTTTTTTCTGTTTTTGTTAATGTAAGGTGAAAAATGAAATTCTAATGCATGCGAGAATAGAGATTTTTTTTTTTTGATAAATGGACACTTTCGTGTCGATGCGTGCAGACTGAAAGGTAAAATGGGCACTTGGCGTGCAAACAGAAACTGTAAAATGGGCACTTGGCGTGCAAACAGAAAGGTAAATGGGCACTTGTCGTGCAAACAGAAAAGTAAAATGGGCACTTGGCGTGCAGAAAGCGGTAAATGAGCACTTGGCGTGCAGAAAGCGGTAAATGAGCACTTGGCGTGCAGAAAGCGGTAAATTGGGAATTCGGAGGCTGCCTAAAACCTTCTAACGGACTCTTGTCGAGTCCGAGCTCTGGGGTGGCCTTTTCGAGCGGCCGATCAACATCAGGTCCGGAACTGATTTGATCAATGGATTTACGCTATGCCTTAGGCCGACATAACTAATCTGAAGGACTTAACGAAGTCTGATGGATCCATCGCGCGCTCGTACACGATGTTGTGATCTGTGGAAGGAGTTCACTAACTCTGTGTTGATGGAGTTTACTAACTCTGTGTTGATGGAGTTTACTAACTCTGTGTTGTGGTGATTTTCTAAAAATGAGATTTTTGGGACTCTCTAGTCCGAAGTAACTTTTCTCTTGGATGGTGCATGAAATGCGTGCACTTGGATGTTTGGGGTGCACATGAATGCAATGATTGACTTTGGTGGGATGCCTTTTCTGTTTGATTTTTCTCTTCTTTTCCTTTTGTTATTCTTTCGCTCTTCTGAGATGCGAGTTTGAAGGCGTAATGTACTGTTTGATGCCATGGAGTGATGACTGGTATGGATGATATGAGAATGATGAATGATATGAAGATGTTGTGTTCTTTTATGTTCCATCTTCTGTGATTTTCTTCTCTCGTTTCTTATTTGCTCTTTTTTTTTCTATGGAATGCAGATATCTATGTAAATGGAGTGTGAATGTATGTTATGCAAAGTGTATGTGATGTGATGATTTCAATGGAATGATGGATGCTATGAGATGCTATTTTTGATTTTCTTCCTTTTTATTTTGGTTAAGGATCAACACTTCAAGTGCCTACAAGGTAACATCCTAGTCCCCAAGGATTAAGGTGAGCATCAAAGCCCTACAAGATAACAACCTAATCCCTGAGGATTAAGGCAAGCACTAAAGCCCTACAAGCGGCCAACTTTAGGCGACCCCCTCATGTGCTGAGATAGCTGGTTAAAGAATTTTTCCTATTTGTCTTTTTGCTATGTGAGGATGCAAATGCAGTATTTTGATGCATGATATGACAAAATTTTTTGGGGTATTCAAATACTTTTTTTGTGAATACTTTCATAATGATGAGACGCGAGACTTTGGATGCAAAAGTGGGATGATTATTGACCATTTTTGTTGAAAAATTGAATTTGATTCAAACTCCAGTGTTCTCAAGGTTTTTATTTACAAACAAGCTCACTTGTTTTCTCTCCCTTCCAATGACGACTGAATCTTAGATATCGCATGACTAACGTGTGTTCTCTCTCTTTGAAGCATTGCTTAGTAAGCATGCATAGGAGCGCAAATGTGAATGAGTGAGTCTGTTAACTTGGGATTGGTTTAGGATATGTACGACAATTGAAGGGATGACAAACATGACTATTACCGACGCTCATGAGGGACCAAGGGATGCAAGACTGCCCCGGTTCGGGCTTTTGATGAGTGAATAAGCTTGCCTTTGCCTGGTGGTGATAATGACTAGGGGTGTAGGAGATGATGAATTGGGAACACTTCGGCTCTTGGGATGAAAGGTGGAATGAAAAGGGTTTTGTTTCAACCCACAGAGTTTGGTGTTGCCCCAGTCAGGACGAAACAAAGTTGCCCCAATTAGAATGACGAGGCCTTATTTAGGATAGTGAGTTGAGAGATTGCCCCGGTGAGGTTCTTATGGGAATGAATGAAGTGAAGGAATGGGAATGCACTTGCCCCATTTTGGAATGAAATTTCAAATGGTTTCTTTGAGTGAGGTTGTGAAAAGGTGATAGAGTTATGGTGACGGTTATATACGGAGGGTGGTATGTGAACGGGATAGACGACGAACAAAATCTCCCCATGGTTGAGTGGAGTGAGAGGTGAAGGAAATGTCCCCTAGTACACATCTTTGATTCTTTTTAAGAAAAACTCAAATGCAATGAAAGTTTTGACTTTTAGTATGAAAGAAGCCTCACTTGGTGATCACTAAACCTTGTTTTAATGCAACTTGAATGCGTTTGAAGTGCAAGTCTTCCTTTTTCCGCCAGCTTTCTTTTTTTCGACTGTTTATTTTTGTTCCCTCATCTCTTTTTCCTAAGGGTTTGTTTTTCCTTGATCAGCTTTCTCTTTTCTGATCGTTTGTTTTTTCTTTTGAGCAAACACATTGTAGACAGATAAACTTAGTGGCTAAGATTTAAAATTTGAGAAAACAACAGCATTCGGTCATTGATCGGAATGGACTTTTCGGGATTGTGGTGTTTTGTGGAGGAGGGATGATGGGGCTTAATGAAGAGCTTGGGGGCTAATGGTAGGATGATTTTCATTCGGCGTCGGCTGACGATCGATGATTTATGATGGTTAATTGGCTTGATGAGGTGTTTGGAAATTTTATTCTTGGCTAAGGGTTTGTGGAGGGCGGGTTACCGAGGTCAAAGGGAAGTGTTTGCGGTTTATGGAAGGAGGGGTGTATGGGAATGATGAAGTGTTTGAAGGTTATTGAGACAATGATCTCTTGTGTTTTGTGGTAACATGTACCAGCTCACCACTTACATTTCTTTTGTATTTTCTTTTGTTTTGGGATTTTCATTTTTGAATCCCTTTTTTGATTTTCTCTCTCTTTTTTTGTTTTATGATTCTTTTCCTTCTTTGACTCGGGTGAGCTGATAGAAAGTGATGCACTTTTTTTTGGATATTTGAGGTGATCCTTGTTTAGGGTGATTTTTGGATTTTGGTTTTTCTTGGGTTAAGGTGGGTAGGAAAGGGAACTTCTGGATGGCCAAACTTCATTTCAAATTCCGATTGCTTATTTTTTTTCATAAAACTTGACAACAATTTATCTATCTATATGTGTTTGCTCTTTTCTTTGCATTTTTTTTATGCCCTAATTTTTGCCTGGACCGCTCTTTGCGAGTTTTCAATCCACCGGGCGCTCCTTTTTGCCTAGGCTGCCCTTTGCGGGTTTTCAACCCAGCGAGCTTGTTCTTCTCATTTATCTCTTCTTTTCTCTTTTTTTTGGAAAGACTTGCACTAAAGGAATATAATGCCGATAAAGAAAGTTAGTGATCACAGAATTGCCCCAGCATGGAGGACTTAGAGTGTTAGTGAGAATGAACCAAAAAGTCAAGTATGCACTGATGGGAGAGAATATGCGCCTTATGGATGGACGGGGCGGGGTTAGACTGGGATGATGATGATGACAAGGAAGGAAACTGACTGACTCAAACAAGAGAAACTGCACGTGTCATGCACGTTCACTATATGAATGCTTCACAGAGAGTCAACATTAGTTAGAACAATGAATTGATGAGCTGCTTCAGTTTTTTTTTTGTCATGGAATGGATGGGATGCTGTGCTTTTGAAAGACATGCAAATGAGCTATTGATTTGCAAAACTGAGTGCCTTGGAACACCTTGAGTTTGCAACCAAGTAAGGATAAACTTTTTCAAAAAAAAGGATGATTGTTTTGCAAGAACGTCTCGCTTCTCATCACAACTTTTATTTTATGCAATGAATGAATGAACAAATTATGATATGCAAGTATGATGCAAATGCGTGGAGAACGACTACTCGAAAAGTGTGGCTTATTCTAAATTATTTTGTTGCAAGACAAAATATGGAATACCAATGCGAATGATGCAAGAATGATGCCCCCCATTTTTTTTCCAAATGATTTTTGATTTTTGATTTTATTTTTTTAGAGGCGAGACAGGATGCGAAATGCCAATGCCCCTTTTTTTGAATGATGAGAGATGCAAGACTGGTGATATGAGGCAACTGATTGTCGTTACCCTGAGTAACTTGCCTGAAACATTGAGTGGATCCTGACTCAATACTTCACACAATGTACTGAAACGTTTTGACAATTAGTTGACTCAATTTAATTTCCTACTCGAAATTAAAATACGTGCGACTGGGTCAAAGTGCTCTGACATCGTAAAGTAACATCTCAAATTTGTAGTCGACAAACAAATTTGAGACATTACCCTTCGTCGTTCAAAGGTGCACTTCTATCCATTAAGCCATCACATGAGAAATTTTTCTTTGTTTCGAAAGGATGCATGCAGGGAGAAATGATGTATTCGAACAAAGCGATGAGGTTAATGAAATGATGCATGAGCGCCACATTGACGCGATGTCCGCATTATTTGATGATAGTTTTTGCATAATCAAGGATGAATGAAATGCGATATGGATGATAGATGCTTCTGGTTTTCATTTTTCTTATGCAATGAAATGAAATGCGTGATGCTTGCAATTACTTTCCTAATGCATGGGAGATATTGAATGAAGATGCATGCGAGATGAGACGTTAATGCTTATTTTTGGTTCGCGACACAGAAAAGTATTAATGCGATGATGTGATATGGACGGACGACGGAATGAGTGGGTGAATGAATGAACGAATGTGCATTTTGAATGAGGATAACGTAAATTGCATCACTTGATGATTTTTCATGATTATGAGCGAATGAAATACCATAGGGATGATAATTGTTTTTTTTCAGAATTTTGTTTTATGTAATGCATGATGCCATGATGCAAAGTGCGGATGATGATTGCTTTTCGTTTTATTTTTAAACTATGAAATGGAGTGCATGATACTAACAATTATTTTTAGTTCGTGGAAAGATATGATTCTTATGAAAATGCATGCAAAATGAGATGTTTGCATATATGATATGAAAAAGGAAAATAATAAAGCATGTGATATGTTTCTAAAAATTTTTATGCGAGAAAGCGCATGATGCTCGCAAATGATTTTTAATGCAAGGGAAAACATGATTTATTTTGAATGGAAATGTATGCAAAATGAGATGGTCACATGTTCATTCTTCACGATATGCAAAAAGCAATAACGCATGAGACACGTTCCTAATAAAATATGTTTTTTGGACCTTTTGACAAAATTAGGAAAAAGTTTAGTGAATGGAAACGCACCCGCGCGGGGAATGCACTCCCGACAAACCTAAATGAGATAGAGAAAAATGCGCGTATGAATTTCTATTTAGCTTTTCCATGTTATGCAATGCAAAGATGCTTTTCGTATGAGAATGAGGTTGATGATGCTTTATGCCTATGCAACTTAGAGAAAAGTCCTTATTGGCAGTGATTCAAAAAAAAATTTGGAAAATGCGGGCCGTACGTTATTTCATATGGACCGGTAAGAGAAAGGCTACAGCGGTAACTCTTTCTCCCTTTTTTGAAAATAAAGTGGGTCAAATGTCACTTCGTACGGACCGGCAAAAGAAAGGCTACAACGGCAACTCTTTCTTCTTTTTCTCTTTTGAAAATCTTCTTCTTTTTTCTTTTTAGGAAAGACATGCCTAAACTACAATGCAACATACAATTTGTGTGCCCTTGCGTCCTACAAAAGGTGGGGGAACCTAGGCTCTAGGGCAACTCAAAAGGGATCCTCCCATGTAGGTTCTAAACACTTCCTCACAATGGCTACCAGAGTTAAATCTCTCTCATGATAACACCCACAACGATAGAATGCTATCTGGTGTGAGGTACCATAAAGGAGCATACTCTGGCTGAAACTTTCGTGAGAGTCAGAAGGACAACAGTCCAATTGCCAGTCACTACTCATTTCCACTCTCCTAAGTTTTGTCAGACCTTGGGTTTTAGGCCCCTCTCGAAGCACAATAAGCATAAGGTGTGAGTGTGTGTAGCGTGGACATACCGCCTAAAACTACCCACATATATCCCCACCTGCAAAGGAAAACCCAGAACAGTCCAAATAATAGCAGGTAATAACATGTCGTCTACCCTAGGGTTCAATATCACAATACTAATAATCCAACCTAGGTTTCAGCAACAGTCATATGTACTGCTTACCTCAAGAAAGGGAGCGGGGAAGAAGGGATCATAATAGAATGGGAGGAAATGCATGTTTTTACCTTAAGAAAAGGAGCAGGGAATAGGGGACATGGGAATTGAGGAATGCATGAACATAAGTAAAGAAAGGAGTAGAAGAAACAAGAAGCAAACATAGAAGAAGAAAGAGGCAAATGCACATGAATGCAACACATTGAAAATGCAAAGAATGCTTAATCATTAATTGGTAAAGAAAGAGGAAAAGGAAAGAAAAAGAAAGAAGAAGAAGAAAAGAGGGAAATAGAACAATCACTCAAATCGAACAATTTTAAACCGCACATCAAGTTAATTAGGCTTGACCCTCGTTTTTTTTTAAAAAAAAAAAAGTCCCCAGTGGAGTCGCCAGCTGTTGCGCCCGAAAAATCCTGTTCGGACTTCTCATTGTACAACGTGGAAAAGGTATGGAGCCGCCACCAATATTTTAATTTTAAGACCAAAACATTGAAAAAAGGTCTTTTAGACAAGGCGGATGGTCTTTCGAAAACTAGAGATATGGGTTCGGGGGTCAGTTAGGCATGGGGAAGGTATTAGCACCCCGTACCTCCTTTCTACCGAAAGGGAACCTTTAATTAAATGTGTGGTTTGAAGTGTTGATTTGAAAATGCTTTTATTTTGCCTCTTTATTGAAAAGGGAGTGAGAAGACTTAATGAAAATTTTTATTTTTGGCGCTTGACGAGAGTTGGCCTCTCGCTCCTACGTATCTCCTGGTGCGATGGAGAATTCAAAGCTACGTAGTTCTTGGTTGTCCTAAAAAGGTTTTTGTTTTTTAGTCTGTTTAGATGAGTTTTCGCAGTAGGAGTGAGGATTCGCGATGACCAAACAACAACGGTTTAGAGTGGCCGCGCTACTAACTCTTTTGAAAATGAAATTATCATTAACAACCAAACGGCAACGGCGCGAGTGATCATTAACGATAATCGGTTTTGCTTTTGATTCGAGTGTTCGCGACGACCAAACAACAACGGTTTAGAGTGGCCGCGCTACTAACTCTTTTGAAAATGAAATTATCATTAACAACCAAACGGCAACGACGCGAGTGATCATTAATGATAATCGGTTTTGCTTTTGATTCGAGTGTTCGCGACGACCAAACAACAACGGTTTAGAGTGGCCGCGCTACTAACTCTTTTGAAAATGAAATTATCATTAACAACCAAACGGCAACGACGCGAGTGATCATTAATGATAATCGGTTTTGCTTTTGATTCGAGTGTTCGCGACGACAAAACAACAACGATTTAGAGTGGCCGCGCTACTAACTCTTTTGAAAATGAAATTATCATTAACAACCAAACGGCAACGACGCGAGTGATCATTAATGATAATCGGTTTTTATTTTAGATGATCAAAAAGGGCTTTCGCAATCGAATTAATTTTGGTTTGTTGTGCTTGACGAGGACGTGGCTCGCTCCTACGTATCCCAAATGGGAATCAAAGCGACGTAGTTCTAATTTCTTTAGTTTTGAAAAGGTTTTCGAAGTAGGACGAGCATTAGCGAATGATTAAACTAACAAAGGTTATGGGTAATCATCGCTGAGTACTCATGTGAAATTGAAGAGCGTTCATAGAGATCAAACTAACAAAGGTTATGGGTGACCTCCACTACTTGCTTATTTTTGTTTATTGAAAATGCTTTGAAAATTAATTGGTTTGGAAAAGAGTTTTTAAAAAAATAAATAAATCATTTTCAATCGAATTCTATGTCCAGAACCAAATGCAACATGAATGAATGAAGTTCAAACATATTCAACTAATCAAGCAATCATGAACATGTTGATCATCAACTAAGATTAAGCATGCCAATATAATCAAGAGATTTAATTGTCATAGATGCAAGACAAAGTTCTCAAAACAATTGTGTTTGTGTATGAAGGAGAATTGCTACACAAGTTGGAAGCAATCTCAAGAGGGGCACATATGCCTCTATGCTACACATGTTGGTAGCCTTATAAGGGCACATGATTGTGTAAAAGGGTTTGTGCACAATTAAGTCAAGACATTCAAATGGCATCAAGAACAAAGGAATACAATTGATCATAGGCATAGAGTATTCTAGGTTAGGTGAATGAACATGTGAGCAATGATGCATGATTTGGCAAGCATGTGAATGCATGAGCATACAAGAATGAATGCATGAATGAGTAGACAAGAGGATGCATGAGCATACAAGAATGCATGAGCATTTGAGTATGATTACGTTTATTATGCAAGGCATAAATACTCGAGAATGCATGAGAGTGTCGCATAAATAGGGATGGATGAAGATGCATGAGGGTGAAAATGTTTTGGTAAAAGGTTTAGGTAAGAAAGTGGTAAAATGTATTTGGGTTTTGGTGTTTTGTAAATGAGATGAAATGTTTTTGGTCTTGAAAGTGGTAAAAGTATTTTGGGGTTTATTTTATAAAGTTGAAAATGTATGAAATGCAAATGAGAAAATGTTTTGGGGTTTTTATGCAAAGATGCAAGTGGTAAAATGTTTTGAATGAAGGTAAAAATGTTTTATGTGATGAGATAAAAATGTTTTGGTAAAAACTAAGTGAAATGGTAAAAACCAAAGTGGTAAAATGTTTTTATGTTTTTTTGGTAAAAAGTTAATGAAGTGGTAAAGTAAAATGGTAAAAAGTAAACAAACACAATGACATAACTTGCATTTACTCAACCACAATCAAAATGACAATCTTCAAGCAATCAAAGGGGTAAAAACCCTAGTCATGGCCGAATGCATACAAGCATGGAATCATCAACTTATTTCATGCAAAAATTGACAAATTAACACACAAAACAACACAAAAGAAGAGGACCTAATCTATCATGCAAGTTCCTAAGACAAACATCAACCAAATCATGCATTTATTCACGCGAAATCAAAGGAAAAAAAACTAGCAAAATGGGCATGAGAATGGGTTTTCATTTGATGAAAATTATACCAACAAGGTTTAAAATACAATAAAATGCAAGAAGACACAAGAACAATTCCTTCAAAGCCAAGGAGCCACCTCAAACACCCAAGCCTCCCTAAGTGCTTGTCAATAATGTTTGAGATGGCTCCTCAAAGCATCAAAAACAATATATGAAGGAGTTGAGATGAGGAGAAGAGAGATTACATAATGAAAATTAAAGAAAATGCAAGAGTTTGTGAGCTTACCTCTAGATCTTGCTTGAAATGAAGAAGAAGATCAAAATAGAAACCAAGAACACTTGAACCTCCTCTTGAATCCCACGAAAATCACTTGATATTGAAGGATTTGATGATGAACTTTGAAGATAATGCAAGATTAGAAGTGGATCTAGTGTAGGAATCAAGAATAATGAAGTTTGGATGGTTGAAAATTGAAGAATTGGTGGTGGAAATGGTGGGAGGTGGTCTTGGGTTTGAGAGGGGAGGAGGAGAGGAATTGTGATCTGATTGTGTGCTAGGGTAAAATGAGAATGCCCTCCCCTATGGTCTCTTATTTTGGGTTTTATATGAGGTGCAAAATTAAGGGTATATAGGACATTGTGCTTTTGCCAACCATTGAGATTTGAGATAGAATTTGAATCAAGGGCCAAGATTGCAATGCACATGGATTAGGGACAAAGAGAAAACACAAATGAGTGAGGAATGGCTGGTGTCATATGAAATTGAAGAGTTTTTTGTACACAAAAGTTGTTGGGGGCAATTAGGTCAATTTGCACATTTGTAGCCTAGGATTTGATCTAGAATTTTAATCAATGGCTAGGAATACAACTCACATGGATTAAGGGCATGAAGAAACACAAAATGAGGGAAAAAGGAGGGCTGAAATTCGCAGCCATGAGGAGGGAAGGAGAGGGAAAAAATGCAAGTTGTCACAAAATAGTACATTTTGTCTTATTAAGGACACTACCTTATTTTGATTCTTTTTGATTTTTCTTTTTATGATCATTCTTTTATTCCATGAAGATTCTTTTTTTTTTTATTTTGGGCTCATCCTAGGATTCAATCATTGGGCCCAAAATTCCATGACAACACCACTCCCAAAATTGATTTTGGGCCTCACTCTAGCGGAAATGACCATTTTGCCCTTTTCTTCGAAACTTGACTTTTTATGCAAAATTTAATCAATGATGCGCAAAAATTTATAACCCAACTCATTTTGACCCAAATGAATTCCTCCAAAGATGCCCAGTGATTTTTACTGAGAAATTATCTTTTAGGGTAAAATGACCAAAATGCCCTTTTTGACCCAAAAACCCTAATTTTGCCCGATAATGCATTTCCACTTCAAAAATGAATCTATAACCCTAGAAATGACCTCTAGAATCTTAGAATGCATGCTCAATGACCTTCATGAGGAATTATCATTTTTATTGTGAAATGACCAAGATACCCTTTTGGACTCAAAAAAACCTGATTTACCCAAAAAGTGCATTTCAACTCTAAAAATGATTTTAGAAACTTTGGAATGACTTTTAGGACTCAAAATGCAATGCATGATGCTTCTCACTCCTCAACTTATTTATTTTTGTGGAAAATTAGGGTTTTGATCTAAGCTGGACAAAATTGGGGTATGACAGTCATGTTTTGAATGGCCGAGTTTGCCATTACCCTGAAGGGCGAGTTCGATCTGGGCCGAGTCCCGGTAAACTGCCCTGAAGGCGACTTTAAGTTGACACCTTGAGTCCCTCAGGTGGTCATGTTTTGAACGGCCGAGTTTGCCATTACCCTGAAGGGCGAGTTCGATCTGGGCCGAGTCCCGGTAAACTGCCCTGAAGGCGACTTTAAGTTGACACCTTGAGTCCCTCAGGTGGTCACGTTTTGAATGGCCGAGTTTGCCATTACCCTGAAGGGCGAGTTCGATCTGGGCCGAGTCCTGGTAAACTGCCCTGAAGGCGACTTTAAACTGACACCTCGAGTCACTCAGGTGGTCACGTCTTAAATGGCCGAGTTTGCCATTACCCTGAAGGGCGAGTTCGATCTGGGCCGAGTCCTGGTAAACTGCCCTGAAGGCGACTTTAAATTGACACCTCGAGTCCCTCAGGTGGTCACGTTTTTAACATTGCCGAGGCTGGTGGCAGACACCCTCGCTGGTATAAGCCCGGCCTCGCAGATCTTAGACAAGACCCGTATCTCGGGCGCTCCGAGGCTGGTGGCAGACACCCTCGCTGGTATAAGCCCGGTCTCGAAGATCTTTGACAAGACCCGTATCTCGGGCGCTCCGAGGCTGGTGGCAGACACCCTCGCCGGTATAAGCCCGGCCTCGAAGATCTTTGCCAAGACCCGTATCCCGGGCGCTCCGAGGCTGGTGGCAGACACCCTCGCCGGTATAAGCCCGGCCTCGAAGATCTTTGACAAGACCAGTATCTCGGGCACTGCGAGGCTGGGGGCAGACCCCTTTGTAGCTATGAGCCCGGCCTTGAAGAAGGTCGCCACGAAGGTCCGACCTCAAATTCAAAAACCCTCACGAAGTCCATATAAGGCATCAAGTCTAGCTCGCCCCAAGACGACCCGACTTGGGGGGCAACTGTTATGGATCGGCCCAATCCACAATAATGAGGCCCAACACCAAATGTAGATCCATCAACCAATGGTTGAGATCGCAGCGCAAGATCGGACGGTCCTGATTCATCAGGTCTATCACCACCAAACTCTATAAATAAGCATTGAATGCTTCATTAAAGGTACACACTCTTTCCTACTCTTCACCTCTAATTAGCTCTCTGGCTGACTTGAGCGTCGGAGTGTCCTCGCAGGTACCACCTGCCCCGGATCGGAAGCGGAGCTCGGTTGATCAAGACCAACCCCTACCAACTATCTCGGATCGGACCTTGTGTCTAAGATCGGATACAGGTCCAGAGATACGGTACAGAACATTACTTCATGTTAGTTTTTTCTCTCGGTCTCTCTTTTAAAGTTGTTTACATAGCCGTATATGTTCAAAGATTGTTCTATGTGACGATAAATGGCTTTCCAGATACGTCTACTACGTTAGATCCACCTCACTCTGTCTTCCCAAGTTAATATTAGGGTTTTCTTTCGTAACTCCATACGTGAAAGTGCATACATTGTATATCTCTTTGAGCAAAGAATAACATAGGACGAGTTGATTCATGTAGCTAAGTTTTATTCATCAAAATTTTCTTTTATTGAGCTAATGAGGCTTGATAGTCAACTTGAAACTTTTATCATAAATGTTCGGTCGGATGATTAATTTTCAAAGTTAAATGGGATCTTGGCGACCGGTGAGCTTTCTGAAGTGTTATTGAGATCTAGAAGACATTTCATGTGCCCAATGATTCTCTGTAATAAGTTTTGTAAAATTGAACTGCGCAGTTGTATGGAAGATGAATGATTGTCTGGTTATACATTTTGAGAGAGATTTTGATATTATTGACAATAAAAATATAATACAACATTTTAGAATATAAAAATGCGTAAAAGACAACTACAATTTGTAGGAGTTTGAATATATTTTTTTGGTTTTTTTATCACATGCGTGATTATGTATTTTCTAAAAATTTAGATATATGATATTTTTATACCGTAAAATATTATAGATAGATTATTTTATTATTAGAGTAATGTTATTCGGCCAAAGTTTTCCAGCTAAAAATAACCAAAAACCACATTACAAAACTAATTAACCAAGTTTTTTAAGCCATTAACCAACCAATTTTTTCACAGTTTTTAGTCAATGGCCTAGAAAAATGTGAAAAAAAAGATTAGTTAATGGCTTAAAAAGTTTGGTTAATTGATATTGTAATGTGTTTTTTGGCTATCCTTCGCCGGAAAACTTTGGCCGAATAACGTTACTATTATTATTATTATTATGTAGCCTTGCTTTTTTTTTGTTAGTATAGCATTTAGAACGTGCTTGTCAATGTCACCCGTGGCAATAATGAGTGGGATTCTGCTGTAGCTATGAATAAGTTAGGGCCTATATCATCAATATGAAAAATCAGTTTTTTGGATGGAAGTCTAAAGGTCTTGTTTTAGGAGGGCCCTACCTTTTAGGCTGGGCTTTAGTGGAGGCGGCGAGATTATCTCCACTGCCAAAGACCATCTAGTACGTCAAGGAGGAGGGTAAGTCGTCTCGGTGGGGTTCCAAAAACATGCACCGTCTCATACTTCATATTTAGTGTGCCTTTCAACTTTTATGGTCCTTGGCTGTTTCTAAATTGGAAGTCTTTAAGAATTTTGATACGGGAAACAACTAGGCTCTTTAGTTGTGTTCTAGACCGAATCATGAGATCCACTCCAGTAATTGGACATTATTAAGCCCAATAAACTTTGGCCCATATCCATGATAAATCAGCCCTTTTATGACTATTATGCTTCCATGGTTCAGATTGACCTGACCAATTCGACGGCTCAAAGCTGGCACAGATCCCTATAAATGCTGACATACATTGTCTTTAATAGGTAGACTCTCATTCCTTGCTATCCAACACTATTGTCCTCAATACTGACTTGAGCGTCAGAGTGGCTTCGCAGGTACCCCACCCGGGAATGTTCTCACACTTACTCACCAATCAGCGATCCTGCTCGCCCCAGGCCCAGTCTCAAGTAGGCCCGGTCACAAGCAGCATTCCCTGATCATACCCGTCCAAGCTTGATCATTCCACTACCTCTTGGTGCTATCAGAGACTCAATCAGGAAAAACAACTACCCTACCAACTACCTACTCGGTCCAGTCTGTGGTAAGGTAAAGGTACATAACAAGTTGTAAGTCGGAAAATTCAAAGCACAAAAAGTGGGGGCTATGAAAGAAGAAAGGTACCTACTAGTATTTCCTTATGATGGGCCTTGGCGAAATGGATTATAGTTTAATGAAAGAACTAGTATTTTACCTATGCATACGTACGGGTGACACTATATTTGTTATAATTTGCTATGAAATTATAAATACGTTGAAAGTTGCAAAATGTAATAAAAGAAAAAGAAAAAATTTGATAAAAGGCGATATTTCAAATTTATTAAAATATTTTTGTTGCAAGAAGTTTTAAAAAAAAAGTCGGTATGCACTGTCTCATATTTCATATTTAGTGTTCCTTTCAACTTTTATGGTCCTTGGCTCTTTCTAAATTGGAAGTCTTTAAGAATTTTGATACGGGAAACAACTAGGCTCTTTAGTTGTGTTCTAGACCGGATCATGAGATCCACTCCAGTAATTGGACATTATTAAGCCCAATAAACTTTGGCCCATATCCATGATAAATCAGCCCTTTTATGACTATTATGCTTCCATGGTTCAGATTGACCTGACCAATTCGACGGCTCAAAGCTGACAGAGATCCCTATAAATGCTGACATACATTGTCTTGAATAGGTAGATTCTCATTCCTTGCTATCCAACACTATTGTCCTCAATACTGACTTGAGCGTCAGAGTGGCTTCGCAGGTACCCCACCCGGGAATGTTCTCACACTTACTCACCAATCAGCGATCCTGCTCGCCCCAGGCCCAGTCTCAAGTAGGCCCGGTCACAAGCAGCATTCCCTGATCATACCCGTCCAAGCTTGATCATTCCACTACCTCTTGGTGCTATCAGAGACTCAATCAGGAAAAACAACTACCCTACCAACTACCTACTCGGTCCAGTCTGTGGTAAGGTAAAGGTACATAACAAGTTGTAAGTCGGAAAATTCAAAGCACAAAAAGTGGGGGCTATGAAAGAAGAAAGGTACCTACTAGTATTTCCTTATGATGGGCCTTGGCGGGATGGATTATAGTTTAATGAAAGAACTAGTATTTTACCTGTGCATACGTACGGGTGACACTATATTTGTTATAATTTGCTATGAAATTATAAATACGTTGAAAGTTGCAAAATGTAATAAAAGAAAAAGAAAAAATTTGATAAAAGGCGATATTTCAAATTTATTAAAATAGTTTTGTTGCAAGAAGTTTTAAAAAAAAGTCGGTATCTTCTTATAATATTAATAAGGCTAAATAGCACTTTTGGTCCTTTATCTTTGCTCCTGATTTCACTTTGGTCCTTTATCTTTTTTTTGGTCCGTTTTGGTCTTTTATCTTTCATTTTCGTTTCACTTTGGTCCTTTATCTTTTTTTTGGTCCGTTTTGGTCCTTTATGTTTCATTTTCGTTTCATTTTGGTCCCTCACGTTATTATTTAATTCAATTAAAACATTAAAACAATTAAAACAAAATTATTTTAAAACAATTAAAACAATATTTTGGTCCCCCACCGTGAACCCCTCCCCCCTCACCGTGAGCCACCAACAACCACCACCCATAGTTAGAATCTGTCGCTGGGTGAGAGAGAGAGAAACGAAACTGAATTAATTGAATCTTAAACCACCACCTTGATTCACTGTCGCTGGGTGAGAGAGAGAAACGAAGGAGATGAATTTCTGACTGAGAGGAACAAAGAACGAAGGAGATGAAATCGCTGAGATTGTTTGGGAGGAAGAAAAATGACTGACGAAACTGAACGAAACTGGTGCGCACCTCCCCCCCCCCCCCCCCACCCTCGATCTGGATCTGAACGGCGAGGGTGGGTGGTGGTGGTGGACGAAGGAGATGAATTTCTTCCAGATCTGTTTGCTTCTTCCATTTTCGTTTCCAGATCTGTTTGGTGGGTGGTGGTGGACGGTGGTGGGTGGTGGTTGACGGTGGTGGGTGGTGGTGGTTGGTGGTGGACGGTGGGGGGGTTTATGTTTTATTTTTTTAATTGAATTAATTGTTTTAATTGTTTTAATGTTTTAATTGAATTAAATAATAACGTGAGGGACCAAAATGAAACGAAAATGAAATATAAAGGACCAAAACGGACCAAAAAAAAGATAAAGGACCAAAGTGAAACGAAAATAAAAGATAAAGGACCAAAACAGACCAAAAAAAAGATAAAGAACCAAAGTGAAATCTGGAGCAAAGATAAAGGACCAAAAGTGCTATTTCGCCTATTAATAATGGAGTAAAAATGAGGAAAAAAGAAAATGAGATTTAATATAAAATATGCACCCCCGTTGGCGCTCCCGTTGTTGCTCCCGTTGGTGCTTCCGTTGCAGTTGGCGCTCCGTGCGGCTCACGAAAAAAAACAAATGTGATTTAATTATTGATTTTTTTAGAAAAAATAATTTTGGAAATTTTGCTAGCGGTGTCGCTTTTTTTGACAATTGGTAGTGGTTAAATTAATTGGTTTTAGTAGTTTGAGTAGATTATAGTAAATAGTAAATTTTACATAATTTAATATTAATTTTATGTAATTAATGATTTTTGACAAAAAATAAATTAAAAAAATGAATTTTTTTTGAAAAAAAAAAATCTGACTGCGCACGTCAGCGCGGCAAGCAGCAGACAGGTTTTGCTACTTTTTTTGCAGCTATTGTCAGTTTTTTTCTCAACTTATGTCCAGTTATTTCTGCCAAAAATTGCTATTTTTTGTTTTTTAGTGGTAAAATATCTAAAATGCACGGGTAAAAATGGGCACGTGGTGTGTAAATGTCTAAAAATGTCAATTTGCTAGCATATTGTTTTATTATATTAGTATTAGATTAGATTAGATATTAGATAGATTACATTTTTATCGTTTGTTTTGGACACTTAGCAATTGTATAAGTGGATTATTTTTGACATTTTGCTAGCATATGAATTGCTTATACTATTTTTTTATACAACTGAAAATAACGAATTGCTTATATTATAGTATTATATCATAACTATACACATTCAAGAATGTGTACAGATATATAAGCCTTACACCTCATCCGTTTTAATTCCATGTCAACAACTGAAAAAAGCCACCTCAGCCAACAAACTGTTTGGTGGCTGCCATGTTAGCATTCCAGACAAACTGGACGGCTGACCATTCACCCACTAAAAAAGGACAATATCAACGGCTATCAATCTTTTAAATTGCGGCTCCTACTTAAACGTTTTTAAAAAAAAATAATGTATTGATGAAAATTAATTGTGGAGTTGCGATTGGCATTTCTAAATGAAATTGTTCTGTTTTCTGCGCAAAATATAGTTGCTCAAATATAACATTCCTGGAATAGACATGAAGATTCTAGAGACATTGAATGAGAAATTGTAGGAAGTGTGCATTAATTATTTGAAACATCCATATTCACACAAAGGTGAACCAAATACTGCTTTTTCAAAAACATCCAAAGCTATGCAAATAATATAAATAAGGTCCCAGCTAAAGCAGATTTTATCTGGAAAAATACTTAATCAAAGCAGATTTTTGAATGTTGCTGTCCTTAATCAAAGTACCTACAATCCGCAAATTCAACATGACAAACAATAAACAAATGAGAAGTTCACTCAAATCAGAAATTCACACAAAATGAAATATTCACACATATACTCAACCATTAATTGACACAAAAAAGTGATCCAAAACTTAATTAATGCATCAAAAACTTTCTCTAACCTTACTAATGTACTCACATATTGTTAATTACAGATCCAATACTTTCGCTAAACTTACAAATATAGTCTGAGACATTTAATGCGATAATTGTTTTGAGTTGGCGGCCAAAAAAATATACATACATATCATGGCAGTGATTCACATACTATAATCTGTTTCAATCGATCATAACTCACATATACTCAACATTTATCGTGCACTCAATATTTGATCCATAACTTAATTACAGATCCACAACTTTCTCTAAGCTTACTAATGCACTCACATATTGTTAATTACCGATCCAAAAATTTCTCTAAACTTACTAATATATTCAACGTCAATTAATGCCATAGTATTATTGAATTCGCATTGCATGTATTAATCACACCACAAATCATGGCATAGTTGGTGTAACCATGGTTAACTTCAAAAATTACTATAATCTTTCCTATAAATACCATGTGGCCGTATACAACCGTTCATACTAGAAACCAAAAAACAGCCATCAGTAAACCAAAACAATAAACACTAATGGCCAGTGCAAACAAACTTTCCCTTGCTCCTCCCAAAAAAAATGTACCATTAGCTGTCATAGACCCAGACCATGAAACATCTTTTGTCATTGTCAGAGTACTAAGGAAGTGGCATGTTTTTGGAAACTATGGAGGTAACAAACCTGTTGCTGTCGAGTTGGTTATGGTAGACACAGAGGTAACCATTCAAATACTATTTACCTTATAAATATTGTGTGTGATTCGTATCTATTTGGAGTTCTACTTACTGTGATCTTTAAAAACTACTATGCGCTTTGAACATTAAAGATTTCATAACCAATAGTCAGCACTTATTCTATTATGTTTGGGTGTTACTACAGCAATATATATCAGATGTTTCCGTAATCATAATATCATCAGTAATTTGAAAGATGACTGATATTGCCCTTTGTTTATATGTAGGGCACTAAAATCCAAGGTCATATCGATCAAATGCATATCTACAAGCTTGATAAGATTATTCAGGAAGGTTCAGTCTATCATATTACCAAATTCATTGTCGCACTAAATGCTGGCGGGTATCGTGTCGCGAAGCACGAGTACAAGTTGAACCACTACAAAAAAAACACTGATTAGCGACGGACATTAGCGAGGGACTTGTTGTCCCTCGCAAAAACAGTCATTAGCGAGGGAATTAGCGAGGGCATAGAGCTGTCAATTTTTTTTGTCATTAGCGAGGGAATTAGCGAGGGAACTGTCCCTCGCTAATGACTGCCCTCGCTAATTCCCTCGCTAAATTTTGCTTTTTCAGATGATGGGACTCAGTGCAGGGGTTGGTAAAGGTGCAGAAATTAGCGAGGGAGAGTTCCCTCGCTAATTCCCTCGCTAACGTTAACTTTTCAGATGATGAGACAGTTCCCTCGCTAATTCCCTCGCAAATTTTTTTCTTTTTTCCTATATATCCGTTTACACCCTCACTCTTCTTTCTCACTCACTCACTCACTCACTCTTCACCATTCCTCTTCCCTTCCTCTTCCCCCTTCCACTTCCTCTCACACCCTTCTTCTCTCTTCACTCTTCCAACACCACCACCACCACCATCATCACCACCTCCTCTCACACTCTTCTTCTCTCTTCACTCTTCCAACACCACCACCACCACATACCTCCTACCACTCTCACTCACTTTCTCTTACTCTTCACCACCACCAACCCACCACCCCACCACCACCACTCTCACTCTTCTCTCTTTCTCTCTCTCTCTCTCTCTCTCTTTCTTTCTCCCTTACTCTTCTCCTTCTCTCTACTCTAAACCACCCATCACCACCACCACGCCACCACCACCACCACCACCACACATCACCACAAAATTAATAATATAATATAATATTCATTAATTAATATATATAAAAAAACAAGCCATTCAGCACTGGACACGTGTCATTTTTTTTTGAAAACTGCAGTCATTAGCGAGGGAATTAGCGAGGGCAAAATCCGTCGCTAATTCCTGCGCATTTACCAACCCCTGCAACTGAGTCCCATCACCTGAAAAGCTGCAGTCATTAGCGAGGGAACTAGCGACGGCATAGTCCCTCGCTAATTAGCGAGGGATCCAACTTCCCTCGCTAATCCCATTTGCGAGGAGGGAATTAGCGAGGGAACCAGTCCCTCGCTAAGTCCCTCGCAAATGACCATTAGTGAGGGAATCTGGTCATTTTGCGAGGGAACTGTCCCTCGCTAATGACTAGTTTTTTTGTAGTGAACCTCAACATAAAAACAGTTTTACGACCAACCCCACAAGAAGCTGTACCATTTCCTGAATACTGCTTCACAGATCTAGAGCAGTGCTTCCAATGCGGTTTCAACTGGGACTATTTAGTAGGTGAGTTTGTAAGACTTCTTTTACTTATGCTCATACGCTGTCAGATTATTGTTTTGGTTTCTAGAATACTTTTGTTCATTTCAGAATTGAGTCAGCCAACTAAATAGTCCCGCTTGATACTTATTATACATTATATTATAACCACAATTGAGTCAGCCAACTAATGTACTAAGTATAATGTATCAATGATAAAGCATAGCATTACTTACAATTCTATCCAGGCGACCATAAGAATTTTTAATAACAAAGCTGCTCAAGTCAGCGTCCTGTAGGGGTAAGAATTGTCAAAATTGTTTACACATATCCAAATTAATATTATGAAAAAATATGAAAATAATAATAAATTGTGAGCAAGAATTTTATAAGGTACTGAAGACGTGATTCATATACCAAAAACCTTCTTATACAAAGGCTAGCTTGTAGTTTAGAATCGAATGTGATTAGAATTACAATTTATATACAGAAAGATCAAGCTTTTAGTGTACAAAGCCATAAAGCGTGATTAATATCCAGAAAGGGTTTCGATTGTAAAATTGAAATCCAGATATTGCTAGCCTTTAGTGTAGAATCTGATGTAATTAGAATCGCAAAATAGATACTGCTACCATCATTCGGTTTTACAAGCAATTAAACCCCCCAAAATATCAATCGTAATAATTTTACCTCTGTGATTGAATTCTGAGGCGCTTGATGAGTAGACCTTCCTGTTGAGCGCTTTCCATGACGTGCAGAAGAAGACGCCATTGTTGATTTGTAGCAACTGGGGGTAGATCTGTATATTACTAGAGTTGTAGTTTGCGATCGATCTGCAACGACGAGAAGATGGAAGAGGAGAGTCTAACCGAAAAAATGGAACCGAAGCGAGTAGAAGATGGAAGACGAAATTTGAATAGATACGGGAAGGAGGCGCAGCGAACCGGAGAAAGATGAACACGCGATGACCAACGGCAGCGCACCGGTGAGAAGAGCTGGAAGAGGAAAGTTGAATCGACTTAATGGAACTTTAGGGTTTCAGTTTCCAGATCTGTTTACAAGGAAATACCAAAAATAACCCTAAATTTTATAGGTAAAGACAGAAATACCCCTATTCGTAAATAGACTTATATATTTTGTTCCATATGGTCTGAAAAATATTGAGTATTGAAAAAATATATATGTTCATCAAAATTGTTTCGTCATCAAATAAGACAATTCTTTTATATTTATTATACACAATTAATTAGCATTAGTATGTTATACCCATTGTTTATATCTAACATAATACACATAATTGTCTATTTTTAGTTCAACCAATACTATATTACAAAATAACTTAATAGAAAATGTCTATTTTTACATCGGCCTTTTTTTTTACTACTTAACAGAATCCCAATATCGTATTTATTTTTTAAATTAGAATAACCACATATATAATTTTTTAATTATTAATTATTAATACATGATTATAAACATCCCAAATAAATACAGACAATGCTTTAAGCATACAAAATCTTTAATAAAATACTTTAAAATTAAATTAAAAAAATCAGATGTATATTTCAATGCCCTTACAGATATATTTATATATTATATAACGTACTCCTTTTTTTAATATACATACTTCTGATTAATATGATATAATTATATAATTAACCAATTTTTTTTTATTTTCACTCAAAGTAAACATATTTTAACATAAAAAAAATTCCAAAAAAATTGTATACCCGTGCAGCGCACGGGTGATACATACTAGTTAGTATTAGATATTAGATTAGATTAGTATTAGATAGATATGTTTGAAGTAGAATAAAATAGAAAGTAAATGAGAATAAATAGATATGGAAGAAGAAAAAGAGAAAGAAAGGGGAGAGGAGAGAGGAGAGAGGGGATATTATGAAAGAGAGAGAGAGAGAGGAGAGAATAAAATAAATAAATAAATAAATAAATAAATAAGAGAGAGAAGAGAGATGATGGGTAAATGTGTAAGAGAAAAAGTAAAAAGTTGGAAAAAGTTGAGAATTTTTGTCTTTTAGTGGCAAAATGTCTAAAATACCCAAAAAAATAGACACGTAGCATGATAGTGGAATGTCTAGAAATGTCAATTTTCTAGCATATTACTAGTAGGATACCCGTACATACGCACGGGTGATGTCGTGTTCTTTTTATGAATGAACTTAGACAGTATTTAAATAGTTTGAACATTACCCCGTGAAAACAAAAGACAGATTTAAATTAGATAAAAAATGAGTTTCAAATAAAAAATAGATAAATATTAAAATCTAAAAATGTAAAAGTATAATTTAAAAACAATCTATGCATTTATTCCGTGTTTTTTTTATATATCAGTGCAGTGTTTTTTTATATATCAATGTTGTTATTTCGTGTTTTTTTTTATATCAGTGCAGTTATCCCGTGTTTTTATATATATCATTGCAGTTATCCCCGTATTTTTTTTTATAATTATGTGTAGTTATCCCGTGTTTTTTTATGTATCAGTGCAGTTATCTCATAGTTTTAATTGATTATTTGAGTTGATTAGTAGATTATAGTAGATAGTAAAAGATAGATAGTAGATTATCAATAAGAAATATTTATCCCGTGTTTTTTTTATATATCAGTGACAATTATTTGTCATTTTTTAGGTATTGGTGACAAATATTTGTCATTTGTGTTTTAAATATTAACCAGTTTAAACTTTAAATAGTCATTAAGCCTTCTTTTTTTTAGATATTAATCCCGTGTTTTTTTATATATCTGTTTTTTTATGTATCTGTGCAGTTATGTCGTAGTTTCAATTGATTATTTTAGTTGATTAGTAGATTATAGTAGATAGTAAAAGAGAGATAGTAGATTATCAATAAGAAATATTTGTTTCAAATATTAATCAGTAGTTTAAATAGTCATTAAATCTTCTTATTTTTTAGATAGTAGGTTTATAGTAGTCTTCAAATTTTTTAATTATCAATGACTAAAATTAATCCCGTGTTTTTTTATATATCAGTGCAATTATCCCGTGTTTTTTTATATATCAGTGCAGTTATCTCGTAGTTTCAATTGATTAGTAGATTATCAATAAGAAATATTTGTTTTAAATATTAATCAATAGTTTAAATAGTCATTAAATCTTCTTATTTTTTTAGATAGTAGGTTTATAGTAGTCTTCAAAATTTTTAATTATCAATGACAAATATTAATCCTTTGTTTTTTATATATCAGTGGTGTTATCCTGTGTTTTTTTATATATCATTGCAGTTATCTCGTAGTTTCAATTGATTATTTTAGTTGATGAGTAGATTATAGTATATAGTAAAAGATAGATAGTAGATTATGAATAAGAGTGTAGACAGATTTCGGAGAGAAAAATTAAAATTTTAAGGTGATAATTTTTTTTTGTTTTTTAGCGTGACTCATTTACATTTTTATAAGTAATTTTAGTAGAGTAGTGTTTGTATAAATTTAGATATTTAGTTAAAAAAACTAAAGTGAAGTGATAAGATGAAGAGAAGAATTGTTTATGGGAAAAGTAAAAGTAAAGTAAAAAGAAAAAAGGAAGAAAAAGAGTGTAAGAGAAAAGTGAAAATGAGGAAAGAGAGTGTAAGAAAAAAGTGAAAAAAAGTAAGAAAGAGAGTGTAAGAAGAAAAAGAAAGAAATAGAGGGTAATGACATTTTTACCCTAATTAGATATGTGTCTTATTAATAAGAGATCCAAATTGGTAATTTCATAGGAGGTTTGTTTGTATAAATAGATTTATATATCATTGCAGTTATCTCGTAGTTTCAATTGATTATTTTAGTGGATTAGTATATTATATTATATAGTAAAAGATAGATAGTAGATTATCAATAAGAGTGTAGACAGATTTCGGAGACAAAATTTAAAATTTTAAGGTGATAATTTTTTTTTTTGTTTTTCAGTGTGACTCATTTACAATTTTATAAGTAATTTTGGAAGAGTAGTGTTTGTATAAATTTAGAAATTTAGTTAAAAAAACTAGAGTGAAGTGAGAAGAGAAAGAGATGAATTGTTTATGGGAAAAGTAAAAGTAAAGTAAAAAGAAAAAATGAAGAAAGAGAGTGTAAGAGAAAAGTGAAAAAGAGGAAAGAGAGTGTAAGAAGAAAGAGAAAAAAAAGTAAGAAAGAAATAGAGGGTAATGACATTTTTACCCTAAAATTAGATATGTGTCTTATTAATAAGAGATCTAAATTGGTAATTTCATAAGAGGTTTGTTTGTATAAATAGATTAGTGGATTAGTAGATTATATTATATAGTAAAAGTTAGATAGTAGATTATCAATAAGAGTGTAGACAAATTTCGGAGACAAAATTTAAAATTTTAAGGTGATAATTTTTTTTTTGTTTTTTAGTGTGACTCATTTACAATTTTATAAGTAATTTTGGAAGAGTAGTGTTTGTATAAATTTAGAAATTTAGTTAACAAAACTAGAGTGAAGTGAGAAGAGAAAGAGAAGAATTGTTTATGGGAAAAGTAAAAGTAAAGTAAAAAAAAATGAAGAAAGAAAGTGTAAGAGAAAAGTGAAAAAGAGGAAAGAGAGTGTAAGAAGAAAGAGAAAAAAAAGTAAGAAAGAAATAGAGGGTAATAACATTTTTACCCTTAAATTAGATATGTGTCTTATTAATAAGAGATCCAAATTGGTAATTTCATATGATGTTTGTTTGTATAAATAGATTAGAAATTTAGTTAAAAAAACTAGAGTGAAGTGAGAAGAGAAAGAGAAGAATTGTTTATGGGAAAAGTAAAAGTAAAGTAAAAAGAAAAAAAGAAGAAAGAGAGTGTGAGAGAAAAGTGAAAAAGAGGAAAGAGAGTGTAAGAAGAAAGAGAAAAAAAAAGTAAGAAAGAAATAGAGGGTAATGACACTTTTACCCTTAAATTAAATATGTGTCTTATTAATAAGAGATCCAAATTGGCAATTTCATAGGAGGTTTGTTTGTATAAATAGATAAATAGATATTAAAAAAGTAAAAGTAAAGTAAAAAGAAAAAAAGAAGAAAGAGAGTGTAAGAGAAAGGTGAAAAAGAGGAAATAGAGTGTAAGAAGAAAGAGAAAAAAAAAGGTAAGAAAGAAATAGAGGGTAATGACATTTTAATAAGAGATCCAAATTGGTATTAGATAGGAGGTTTTGTTGTATAAATAGATATCAGATAGATTAGATTATTAGTATTAGATCTCTACGGCAACTCTGCCCCTCTTACTAATTGGAGGGTAAAAGGGGAACTAGATGGATGCCTTTAAGACAACCTGGTTGAAACTTGAGAGCATACGCATACATTTTCTAAATATATTTTCTAACACTCCTACTAATTTAAATTTGATTAAAATACATTTATGTCCTTTTAAGTTTTTTATTGTCCTCTTTAAGGCTTTATCTGGCAAGACTAATTCGCTAGCTTATAATGGATAACTTATAGCTGATAAGTTCATTGTTGGTGATTGACATGACAAGCTTATTGCATTTTTTCACTAGCTTATAGCATTTCTTGACAAATTTATTGCATTTTTTCACTAGCTTATAGCGTTTTAATTTTTCTTACATTTTTATCCTGATTATTTTAATTAATTCCTCATTTTTCCTCAAAAGTCCATTTATGTCATTTTATACTTATAAGCTAATTCAATCGTTAATTTTACCAAACACTTCAAATTCAATTCGCTAGCTTTTCCGCTACAAGCTATCTAGTATCAGCTCATCTGCTATAGACTAGCTTATCTGTTATCTGGTAAATTATCCAGTGACTGCTATTTTTTTTCCAAACAGAGCCTAAGTTTTTTCCCCTACTCTGGCCCTCTAAGTTTCAAATTCGTTACACATAAATCTTTTTTTGGATATTCCGTCCACCTAAGTTATCAACTGATGACGTGTCTGTTATGTTGATGAATAGCCTATGTGGCTTTTACATCCATTTTTGTTTCGTCCTTTAAGTTTATATTTAGTCATTTACAATGTGAAGAGTGCAAGAATAGTTGATGGATTATAGTTTATTGTTTTGATAAGGAAGTACATCAAAACAATGTAAACGGGTGTAAACCTAATTCGTTTACTCTGTCTCACTGATAATGTAGTTTATGTAGGTTTCCACATTTACTTAAATAACCAAATCTAATATCCCACGGAATCAGTAGCAATAGATTTATAGTTTAACTAAACTTGAAATTCACATTACTCGGGTTTTGCCCTATTACAGCTAATAATGGAGAATGCAAGGTGGGAAATGAAGAATTAGAACCCTAAATTGAGTTTTTGGTGTTGAAAAATAGGGTTTAGGTTTGAGGAAAAGAAGATGATAGATGAAGAAGATAACGATTTTAATTGTAAAGAACTAAATTGAAATTTAAAATAAACCTAAAGAACGAAGCTAAAATGGATGTAAAAGCCATATTGATGTAAAAGCCATGTTGGATATTGGTCATCAACATAACAGGCACGTCATCGGCGACGGTTCCAGAAATTTTTATTAGTGGGGGTAAAAAAATAGCCTATAAAAATATTTTCTCAAAAATAATATTGTAAATATTTACAAAATACTTAATTTCATTACAGAAAAATATTAAAGTACCTACATTTCTACAATAACTAAAAAGGTAAAATTAGCTCTGGCTTATTTTTTTTTATTTATCTCTTGTGAATCTCTACATTTGTTTTAAAAAATTATCTTACGAGAACAACCCCTAATTTTTTTTATGGGGGAAAAATAAATTTATTATATGAATTTCTAACCAAAATAATTTTTCAAGTTAGGGCAAATGCCCCTAATTCAATACAAGTGCATTCGTTGCTGGACGACACGTCATCATCTATTAACTGAGATAGACAGAATGTCCAAAAAAGAATTTATATGTAACGAACTTAAAACTTAGAAAACCGAACTACAAAAAATCTTAAAGGACGACGAAATGCAGAACTTTAAAATAATTTAAAGGCCTGAAAAATATATTTTAACCTTCAAATTTATTCCACTATTGTAACTTGTAAGTGATGGTCTTCCGTACAATACACACCCTCCTTGGCCTTGATCATCATGTGTCTATCAAGTTACATTCAGGAACCCGTAGGAAAAAAAGTTACATTCAGGAAAATCGTTTCACCATCCATGCTCCCAAAAGCTTGGGGATCATTGAAGAGATCTCCCTGACATACACTATCCCATTGGATCTAATTTGCATAAATGGATATGCTCAACTTTTAAATTGGAAATTATCAAAAACTAAAAAAAACTTTTAGAGTATGATTGCGAGGGGGGTTTTGGGAGGGGAAAGGAGAGGATGATATATTTTTCAATTCTAAATTGAGGAAGCTCAAAAATGTCACTATACATAAATCAAATGTGATTAAAAATATTATATTGATATCTATCAACTTGTTCTTTTTATTTTCTAAAATCTCAAATACATATTAAAATATAGATAAATTTTTTTCAAGTCCTTCTCTCTATTTTCCTCGCAAAACCCCTCTCAAATGGAAATTGCGTAATATTTGTTTTACTTTTTGTAAGTATTTGAGACTTGACTTGAGTTGACGACTTGCCGAGAGATGAAATGGAAATTATTGTCCTCCTTGGAAAAAGATAGCGCAACAGCTTATCACAAGTGTGCTTTCCAATTTTTCTTTTTTTTTTTTATGTGGCTCAACCTCGATCATCTTCCAGCTCACGGGACTTGACTTTTCTTCTCTCGCATCGCATAAATCTATATATCTATATACGATGTAGGTGATTAGAAATGACCATAGCAAACCATCTTTTGCTCTAAAAGCCATTACACTGATTTTAGAAAGCAAGATGGGAACCAAAACCAAAAACAAAACCAAAACCAAAACCAAATCCATTTCCTTTTCACTCTTAGCATGTGCTGCTCTCTTGCTTCACTTTCAATGTGTAGTTGTTGCTCAAGAGTTAATAGCAAGCTCAGAAAGTGAAGCACTGGAGCTAGCAGGAGGATCAAGAGCTGAAAGGGAAACACTGGAAATCATCATTGGCGGCGGCGGTGGCGGTGACGCTCCTTCCCCTGCTCCTTCCACTAATTGTCCTCCTCCCACTCCACAACCACCAAGCCGATTACAGAAAGCACGCCGTGTCCTTCTAAATTTCAAAAATCTCATCGACGATCCCAATTGCTATACTCAAACATGGAACGAACAAACCGAAACTTGCAAATTCAACGGCATACTATGTGGCAACTACCCAATCTCAAACGAAAAAGCAGTTGCCGGTTTGGACTTAAACCAAGCTGGAATCTCTGGTCGAAACGGTGCCGCTTTGTCCCTCACTGGAATCTTAGACAGTTTACCAGAATTAACATTCTTCCACGTCAACTCCAACAACTTCACAGGTTCTGTCCCAAACCAAATCGCCAATTTCCCTTATTTCTACGAACTAGACCTTAGTAATAACAAAATTGTCGGCGAGTTTCCAAAAGCTGTCCTTCAATCCAAAAAACTAGTGTTTTTGGACCTTAGGTTTAACCGTCTCAACGGTCCAATTCCTTCACAATTGTTTCAAATGGATCTAGATGTAATTTTCATCAACAACAATCAGTTCACTCAATGTCTCCCTGAAAATTTTGGGTCCACACCGGCTCGGTTCCTCACTTTCGCTAACAATCAACTCACGGGTTCGATTCCAAGAAGTATTGGTAACGCTTCTAAAACATTAACTGAAGTGCTTTTCTTGGGTAATAGGTTTGATGGTTGTTTACCGTACGAAATTGGGTACCTTAAAAAGGCTACAGTTTTTGACATTAGTAACAACTTTTTAACTGGTCCTATTCCCGCCTCGTTTGCTTGTTTGGACAAGATTCAGTATCTTAGTTTGGCACATAATAAGTTCTATGGTGCTGTTCCTGACAGTGTTTGTCAGCTCCCTGGGATACGTAACAATGGGAATCTGTCTTTTTCGGATAACTATTTCACTGCAGTTGGTCCAGCTTGTTGGAGTTTGATAAAGTCTAAGGTGTTGGATGTTACGAATAATTGTATCCCCGGGATTCCAAATCAAAGATCACATAAAGAGTGTTATGAGTTTCAATGCAAGGTGAAGCCATGCCCAAATCATCAGAGTTTGAGTTACATTCCTTGTAAGGCACAGTGGCAGAAACAGAGCAATTCCCCTGTGGCTGTTTCTCAGGAAAAGGATTCAGTTCCCTCGGAGCCTGTGACTTACAAATCTCTCAAACCACATCGGTTGAGGTTATGATTCAAGTCATGAGATCATCTTTGGGTCACTCATCATCGATTCTGTTGTGTTGGATAATTATTATGCATATTTTATTTGCAAATATATTTATTTGTCTTTCATTAAATGCTGGTAATTGTATGTTGTGTTGTTGGTGAATAAGTACATTGTACAGCTTGGCTTCTTTGACTTTAGAACAGTTTCGTGCAGCTCAAATGTTAAAATAATCTTAGTTGTTCATATCGTCTTATTTGAGACATAAAGGTAGAGGAGGAGTGGCGCACTTTAAAAATTAAAATATCACTTGATGAATGAGCATTTCTTCTAGCATGTCAATCATCAGCAAATTAAGGTGGATTTTACTACTTTTCTCTCTTACCCGACTCTAGTTTGTGTGGTAGACGCCAATGAATATTAGCTCAAGGAGTCACTAACTAAGTAATGATGATTCCATGAGAGTTTCGATGGCATCCTCTCCAACTAACTGCTTTGAGAACTTTGACCAACTTGTGTTTTGTTCTAGAAGCAGTGTGTTCTGTATCGTATTTCCGAACTTGTGTCCGATCTTAAGTACGGTGTCCGATTCGAGATAGTTGATAGATGTAGTCCTTCATCGATCGTTGTCCGATCCGAGGTGGGGTGTGGTACCTGCAAAGATACTTCAACGCTCAAGTCAGGGATGTAGTTCATTGCAGATAGAGATTAGGGTTGATGTGTGTACCTTTAATGAAGCATTGAATGCTTATTTATAGAGTTTGGCGCTGTTTGACCCGATGGATCGGAACCGTCCGATCTTGCGCTGCGATCTTGGCCATAGATGAGTGGATCTTGCATTCATGAATGGGCCTTTTGTAAAGTGGCCTTTGGGGGTGTAGTTAGCAAAGGCCCTATCCATAACAGTTGCCCGCTGAGTATGGTCGCCAGAAGGGCGATCTTTACTTATAAGCCGGACCGGTATTGCGTTGTGCTGGGTTTTGACTTGATGACGAGCTTTACATCGTAGTTTTTGCCCCCAAATCCGATTTTTGCTGTTTCGGGTTTTGTTTTTGTGAATTTTATTTTTGGAGCCGAGCTTTGGCAGGCCCAGGGTCGTCCTTTCGTGACGAGGTTCGGGTCACTGTTTTGAGCGACTCAAAGTGACCGTTTTGAAATGATGGAGCGCTTCATTTTCCGTGCACGGTTTATTAAATGGATCTTGATTAGGCACATTCTTTGAGGGCCGCTTGGAAATGATGGTGCCTGATTTTTCGGCCACGTGTTTAAGGTTAGTTATTGGACGCGTCGATTTGACAGGAACAATTAGTGACCTTTGGTCCACTATAAATAGGGGTTCAGACCCCCCTCCCCCTTCTGTTGTTTTTCTAGATTTACTCTGCTTGCCGATCCGACGATCTAAGCTCCGATTTTTAGACGTTCCCGGTTGGAAGAACGTGGCGAGAGTAGGTCTGTTTCAGTGGATTGAAGTTGTGAAAACTCGGAAGGCAAGGCTTCTTTGTTTTTCTTCTGAAAACCGAGGTTAGAATCTCTTAACCTTTCCCTTTTTATATTATCTCGGGCTTCCCCTGTCTTTAAATGTTAACACGGGGTGGGGGTCGTCAGATCGGGTTCCGGCTTTGTCGAGGACCCATTGAGTTGCTTAATCCTGACATCTCATACCCCTCTCCTGCAGGGCCGGTCCTGGCAAGAACAAAACAAACCCGCAGAGTTTATATCGAAAGTCTCTCTCAGCTTGCGAAGTTGATGGCTTCCGAAACCGAAACTCCGGAAGGTAATACCCACTACAAGAATTTCGCCCATTTCCGGCGGATTAAATCCGCCAGTAAATTACCGGCGGATTTAATCCCCCGGTAAATTACCGGCGGATTTTGAGGGTTACTGGCGGATTTTGAGCATTACCGGCGGAATTGTTTTGCGTAAAATTTTTTTTTTTAAAAAAAATAATCCGCCGGAAATGGCTATTACCGGCGGATTTTTAAAATTTTTTTTATTATTTTTTTAAAAAAATCCGCCGGTAACGCACATTACCGGCGGATTTACCCGGATTTTTTTTAAAAAAACAATAAAAAAAAATCTTAAAAATCCGCCGGTAATAGCCATTTCCGGCGGATTATTTTTAAAAAATTATTTATTTAATTTTTTTACACTCTTTCTCCTACACTCTTTCTCATTTCCTATAAATACAACTTTCTCCTACACTCTTCTCATTCTCTCATTTCACACTTTATTTCCTTCTCATACTCTCCAATCTCCATAAATTTCTCTACATATATCTCTTTCATATTTCTCTCAAATCTTTATTTCCTCTTTCTTCTTCCTTCTAATTCAATCTCTTATCAAATCTTCTCACATACATACACTTCATTTTTCTCAATCTCTTCTCAAAATCTTCACACATTTATACACTTTATTCTCAATCTCTTCTCAAAATCTTCACATTTATACACTTTCTTCTCAATCTCACATACATACACTTTATTTTTCTCAATCTCTTCACATAAATAATTAAATAATTAAAATAATATTAATTTTTAAAATAAACGAATTTTAAAAAAGAAATAAATTAAATAATAAATAAATAAATTAAAATAAACGAATTTAAAAAAAGAAATAAATTTAAAAAAACAAAAAAAATTAAATAATATTAATTTTTTAAATTAACGTATTTAAAAAACATTTTTTTAAAAAAAATTAAATAATTACCAGCGGATTTCGGGTGACTACCGGTGGATTTTGGGTGACTACCGGCAGATTTTTTAAAAAAAAAAAATTTTAAAATTTTTTTAAAAATAATTACCGGCGGATTTTCCGCCGGTAATTACCGGAGGATTTTTCCGACGGAAAATCCGCCGGTGACCGTTACCTGCGGATGAATTTCCGGCAGACAAAATCCGCCGGTAATGTCGTCGATTTTGGCCATTACCGGCGGATTTTGGCCATTACCGGCGGATTTTGGCCGCCGGAAATGTACGAAATTCTTGTAGTGACCGTGCCTGTCGTTCCCGAGGTTCAAGATCAAACAGGTTCAGCTCCTACTAGTGAACAAGTGGATGACGACGTTGAAGTCGACGATAATTCTCCAGAGGATGATAACGATGAGCCTGAAGGGGACGATCTTGAGGTTGATGATAACTCTTTTGGCGGTAGGTCGGAAGCTGCGGACGTGGTGGAAGTAGTGTCGGTGGGATCAGACTCTTCTGAGGAAGTAGGAAAAAAAAAGCTCTTCCACACAATGCTCCGAGAATACCGATGCCGAAGGTCGTATGGATGAATTTGAGTCGATTTTTGGACGTGAGGATGATGAAGGTGAAGAACGTCATGGTGACAATGCTGAAGGTCGTATTGACGACGATGCTGAAGTTCGTATTGACGACGATGCTGAGGGTCGTATGGACGACGAGGCTGAGGGTGAATATCAATCTTCTCAGCATGGTGAAACGGTGTCGGATGAGTATTCTAGCACCGGTCCTGGAGCCGTCGATGTCCCCCTTTTATATCCTTTGGCGATCCCTCGGGTATATTCTTGGGTTTCGAGCGCCTTGCTGCAGATTCGGTCTCTGTACCAGTCCGGGTATGATTTGAGTCGAGTAGCCCGAAAAATTATGGGTCGGACGGAGCAATTGTGGAGCGTTGAAGGGATGAAGGAGGATGAGCATGTAGCTGTTTGGGCTTCTGCCCTAAAATTCGTTATGTACGATATTGTTATCATGGATATGAACATTCGTCCCCCCTTTACCTGTCTTCAACAAACAGTGCTGGGTCAGTTGGATTTGGCTCCTTCTCAAATTCATCCCAATGCGTGGGCATTTCTGCGGGAGTTTGAGCTGGTGTGTCGCGCCTTGGATAGACCGGTGTCGTCTAGTCTTTTCTTCCATTTGTTTGAAATTAATCGGAACAAAAACTTGGTGGAAGGATCAGATAGTCATGAGCACGCGAGTCTTCGCTCCAGGAGGAACACTAAAATTTTCTGACCTTATACCGACTCCCTGAAAAAGAGATGGAAGGAGTTTTTCTTCTTTGTTGAGCCTGTTAATGATAAGGCAATAGACTGCGTGGGCAAGTTCAGTGAAGACGGACAATCTTTGGAGTCCACAAAGTTTCCCATTGGTTGGAGTCCACAAAGTTTCCCAGTGAAGACGGGCAGGTTCTGATCTTTATTGCAGCTCAGGTGCCGTATACCAAAGAGAAATTCCGAGGTTTTCCTACCGACCGTTTGGTCAAAGCCGGGAAAAGATCGGTCGTTTTGAGGGTTTTAGGTAGGTCATCGAATATTTGGGTATTTTATGTTTTTGCTCGTTTTAACTGTTCTGAAAGTGTTTTGTTTTCTTCTTTCTTTGCAGATACCATGGCCGACGAGAAGTTCACTTTTTTGAAGTCCCTTGCTGAAGAGGATGCTGGGGTTGTTAATCTCGTGGACGAAGCTGAAATGATTCCTCAGACCTCTCCTCCGTGAAACAGCTGTTCATGCCACCCTGATCAACACTATTTTTCAGGAGGATCTGGAGGCTCAAAATACCGATCTTCAGCTTCGGTCGAGACATAGGCGGGCTAGTCAAATGGATTGCCCCCCTGAATGTCGTGTCGTCCCCTCAGAATCTTGGAAAAAGGGCCCGGTCCGATCATGGGGGTAACACAAAAACTAGCAGGAAAAGTCGGGAGCATTCAAAAAAGTATAAGGCTAGCGATATTCCTTTGGATGCCGAGTTTTTGAAGAAGAACTTCGAAGAGTACCGAGCCGACCCTGTTATGGCCTCGGCGCAAGTGTTTTTGCATTTGGCCGAGATTGCAAAGTCCGAACGGGAGGAAATGGAACGTCGGGCGAAAGGTACTTTTGCTATTTCGATTATGCCGACTCTTTTTCTCTTTTTAGTTTGTCTTGTTTGATTTATGAAATTTTTGTCTGTGTATAGAGGAATTGAACGCTGAGAAAGCTCAATTGGATAAAGTTCTGGAGCTTTTGGAGGAGAAGTCCGCTGCTTTGATCAAAACGAAAGCCGACCTTACCAAACTACAACATGAAAGGGATGAGCTAAAAGTTGCTAGGGATGGCGCTGAGAAGCGAACTGAAGACCTGGCCCTTCGGGTCAAAGAGTTAGAAACTTCGGAAGGCGAAGCTAAAGAGAGGATTCTGGGTCTTGAAAAGCGGGTGACCGAGTTTGAAGAAGCTTTGAAGAAGGCTGAGGAAGGAAGGGCGGCTTCAAGCTCTGACCCTCAAGGCCGGATTGCCGCCCTTGAAGTTGAGCTGAAGAAAACCAAAGCCGCAGCGGCCAGAGCATCCAAACTCGCTCTTGAAATGGCCGGGGAAGGTTATGACAAAGCTCTTCAGCATGTGGCTTTGTTCCATACCTCAGTTCCCCTTGGTAGGGAGGTTTTTCATGTGGAGAATGAAGTGGAGGAGGGTCGGATTGTGAAGATCGACCGAAAAACTAAAGAGAGGATCGTTGTCTATCCTTGATTTGATGCTTGATGTAGTTGGTCCGTGGCCTGACAGACTTAAAATTTTTGCAAGAGTTCTGGGTTTATACAGAGAAGATCGTGCATAAGCCCAGAACTTTGACGTAATACCAATTTTTGTATTCTTATATTAGTACTTTGAAACTTGTATGACCCGGGCGTGTCCGGAGTTGTTCTATAATGATCTGTAACTTTTTCAACCTTTTGTTTGAGCGTTTTTAAGATTGTATTTACTTTACAAGTTATATATGTCGCTTTGAGGATTGAATCCTAAAAGACCTTGATGTCCTTTGGGACAGTTTACCGAGACTCAGCCCAGATTGAACTCGTCGCTAAGGTGTTTCGGAAACGTCGGCCGAGGGTCTTTTTGAGGATTGAATCCTAAAAGACCTTGATGTCCTTTGGGACAGTTTACCGGGACTCAGCCCAGATTAAACTCGTCCCTAAGGGGTTTCGGCAACGTCGGCCGAGGGTCGTTTTGAGGATTGAATCCTAAAAGACCTTGATGTCCTTTGGGACAGTTTATCGGAACTCAACCCGGATTGAACTCGTGCCTTAGGGGTTTCGGCAACGTCGGTCGAGGGTCGTTTTGAGGATTGAATCCTAAAAGACCTTGATGTCCTTTGGGACAGTTTACCGGGACTCTGCCAGGATTGAACTCATCCCTAAAGGGTTTCGGCAACGTCGGCCGAGGGTCGTTTTGAGGATTGAATCCTGAAAGACCTTGATGTCCTTTGGGACAGTTTACCGAGACTCAGCCCGGATTGAACTCGTCCCTAAGGGCTTTCGTTAGCACTGTTGCAGAGTAGTTTGAAAGTAAGAAAAATCGCCTATTTGATTTATATTTGGAATAAAGAACCTTTGACAGGGTCGGCGCATATGATTCCTTTACTAGAATGTTAAACAAAGTAACTCCTGAGCTTCGTGGCATTCTATGTCCGGGGAATCCCCTTTCTTTTCAAAGTTTCCAATTGAAAAGCACCCTTACCGGTCTTAGATATAACACGGTAAGGTCCTTCCCAATTTGGCGCGAGCTTCCCTTGGGATGCGTTCTTCAAGCCGACGTCGGCCCGGAGCACCAGATTACCGACTTCAAAATCTCTGGGGACGATTTTAGAGTTGTATCGGATTGCCACTCTTTGCTTAATGACGGTTTCTCTGAATGAAGCTTTACTTCGGATTTCATCAATGAGATCGAGCTCTTCTCTTAAAGCCTGGTTATTGTCCTGCTGGGACTTTGGATTTGCCGTTCTCCAGCTTAGTTCCCCGATTTCCACCAGGATGACCTCCTCGCTGCCGTAGGAGAGCCGGAATGGTGTTTCTCCTGTAGAGCTTTGAAAGGTGGTCCTGTCAGCCCATAAGACGTAAGGTAGTTCCTCTTCCCAGTTTCCTTTAGCATCGTCAAGCCTTTTTTAAGCCATTGAGAAGCACTTTGTTAGCCGCCTCGGCCTGTCCGTTGGTTTGTGGATGCTCTACCGAGGTAAAGCGATGTTTGATTTTAAGATCGGACATTAGTTTTCCAAAAATCTTGTTTGCGAATTGAGTGCCGTTGTCAGTTATAACAACCTCGGGAATCCCGAATCTTCTCATGATGATCTTTTTGAAGAATTTTGTGCAGTTTCTTGCATTGATGGTGGCCAATGGTTCGGCTTCGATCCATTTGCTGAAATAGTCTATTGCTACAATTAAGAATTTGATCTGGCTTGGTGCGGTGAAGAACGGGCCTAGAAGATCTATCCCCCAACATGCGAACGGCCAAGTGGAAGACAGACTGGTAAGCTCGGTAGGTGGGGTGATATGGATATTGGCATGGATTTGACATTTTTTTCATGTTTTAACATAATTTTTAGCATCATTCTCCATGGTCGGCCAATAATAACCTGCTCGCAGGGCCTTCCGAGCTAAAGATCGAGCTCTGATGTGTTGTCCACAAAATGCCTTCATGGATTTCAGCTAAGACGTAGTCTATTTCTTCCCCTTTGATGCATTTTAACAACGGGGAGGAGAGGCTCCTCATGTAGAGGGTTCCATCTATCACGGAGAAAGCAGAGGCCCTTTTTCTGACAATCTTAGCTTTTTGGGAATCCGGAGGCTCGGCTCCCGACTCAATATACTCTAAAACCGGAGTGATCTAGCTCTGGCTTTCTTCAATTGCACATATGGCCGAGTTGAATTCCGAATCCATGTGGACGTTGGGCTTGTGGAGTACTTCTTGGATGACAGATCGGTGATTACCGGGGACTTTAGTGCTAGCAAGTTTGGATAAAACATCCGCCCTTTGGTTTCCGGTCCTGGGGACGTGTTTTACCTCGGTCGTTTTGAAATGAGCTAAAAGCTCGCGGACCTGGGCTAAATAATTCTGTAAAATCGGATCTTTTGTCGTATAGGAGTTGCCGATATGAGAAACAACTAATAAGGAGTCGGTATATAAATTGACCTGAGTAACTCGGAGGTCAATCGCTAAGCGTAATCCTAAAATGCAAGTTTCGTATTCTGCTTGATTGTTTGAAGTTTGAAAACTGAATGTGAGGGAAACCTCTATGACAACACCGTCAGGGCTTTCAAGCATCAGCCCGGCTCCGCTGCCTTTTGGGTTTGAGGAGCCATCCACGTGTAGGATCCATACGTTGTTTTCAGGATCGGCGGGGGTCATTTCTGCTACAAAATCTGCGAGGACTTGGCCCTTCATGGTCGTCTGGGTTTCATATTTGATCCCGAACTCGGATAGCTCGACCGCCCATTTGATCATTCTTCCGGCGAGGTCAGTGTTGCGCCCGAAAAATCCGGTTTGGGACTTTTCGTTTGACAATGTGGAAAAAGTTCGGAGCCGCCACCAATATTTTAATTTTAAGACCAAAACATTGAAAAAAGGTCTTTTAGACAAGGCGGATGGTCTTTCGAAAACTAGAGATATGGGTTCGGGGGTCGGTTAGGCATGGGGAAGGTATTAGCACCCCGTACCTCCTTTCTACCGAAAGGGGAACCTTTAATTAAATGTGTGGTTTGAAGTGTTGATTTGAAAATGCTTTTATTTTGCCTCTTTATTGAAAAGGGAGTGAGAAGACTTAATGAAATTTTTTATTTTTGGCGCTTGACGAGAGTTGGCCTCTCGCTCCTACGTATCTCCTGGTGCGATGGAGAATTCAAAGCTACGTAGTTCTTGTTTGTTTGGAAAACGGTTTTTGTTTTTTATTCTTTTTGGAGTTTTTCGCAAAGGAGTTGAGCGTTCGCAGTGACCAAACAACAACGGTTTAGAGTGGTCGCACTACTAACTCTTGTGAAAATGAATTATCATTAACGACCAAACGGCAACGGCGCGAGTGATGATTAATGATAATCGGTTTTTGTTTTGAGCATTGAAAAGGTTTTCGCAATTGAGGGAGAGCGTTTGTGAGGACCAAACAACAACGGTTTAGAGTGGCCACACTACTAGCTCCCACGGGAATGAAATCATCACCCACAATCAAACGGCAACGGCGCGAGTGATCATTAGTGATGATTAGTTTTGATTTCGACGTTTGAAAAGATTTGTTTTTGAAAAGTGTCTTCGTGGGTTTTAATTGGAGAGAACGTCGTGATGAAAGGAATTTGCAATTGGATTGATTTTCGTTCGGGGAAACATTTATCCATCATTGGGGAAAAGGTTTGCGAAGAGAAAAGGAAAAAAATAAATAAGTTTATTTAAGGGAAAAGAAATAAAATTTAAAAAGAAAGACAGAGGTGAAATAGTAAAATGGGGGGTGCAAATAAAAGGAGGGCTGTATTATTAAAATGGGAGTGCAAATAGTGAGCCCAGCTCGTTTTTGGTGAGCTGGGCTGCGTTTCAAAAAAAACCATGGGCTTCAGAAGGGGTGGCGTGCGAAGTAAAAACAGGGGGTGCGAATAGAAATCTGAAAAATAAAAAAACGTGAAAAGACCAAACAGCCCTTGCTTTCCTAACTATAAATACAAAAACCCAAAAGAGGAAACCCTAAAAAATTCTCCCTTCTCCCACGGCGCCCCTTTCCCCATCTGCGGCCAAACCTAATTTCTCCCTTCTCACTCCCTGCTCCGTGGCGGCCGATCTCTCCCCCTCACCCACCATAACCTCTCTCTCTTTCTCTCATCTCCTCTCGCCTACCCTAACTTCGTAATCCCCATCTCCGTTTCAGCATGTCCAGAGAGAGAGTCGATTTCGCAAAATGGGGTGTACCGCGAGGATGGTTTACGGCGGTGGCTGCGACGCGGGCACGATGGGGGAAGACAGAGTCGTGATGCTTCGGTTCTGACAACCGCAACTGGTACGGCAATCGCGACGGAGGGGGTTTTCGCGAACGCGCCGGCGACTGTGAATATACTGTGGTGGGTTGACGACGGCGTGTTCAAGCCCACGACCACCGTCTACGGTGGTCGGAGTCAAAGGGGTGAGTTCCGTTCTCTTTTTTTTGTTTTTGCTGTTCTGCCTATTTCCTCTTCTTCTGTTCCGATTTACTTTTTGATGTTTACTGTTTTTGGTTTCTCTAGGGATTCATGGCTAGCGGCAACGTGTTTGGTGGTGATGGGGGTGGAGGTTACGGCGACGGTGGTCATGGCGGCGGCAGTGCAGAGACAGGAACGGCCACCGTACGGCCACGGCCACCGTACGCGGTGGCCGGAGGTAACTACTATTTTTTCACATCGCCTCCTTCCTTTCCCTCCTCTTTAGAAACCTTAATTTTTGTTATCACTGAAACCTAAATTTGGTTTAAATCCGAAAAGCCTAATTTTCATTTAAAAACCCTAGTTGTTATTTTTATTTCATCTTTTCCCTTATAGGTAATAGAATGACAATAAAAAACAATCTGAACCTAAAAATTTCTTATGTCTGAAACTGACTTTTTATTGGTCATTCAAACTAAATGCAAATTCTATTAGCTGAAAACCAATTAGTCTTTCAGCTAACAACCATTTCAAACTAAATGCAAATTTTATTTCCTAAATGCACAAAAACGTATCTAAACCAACCTCTTATCCAGCTTCTGATAATTTCCCTACTGCTTGCTGTCACTCTGCTACTGACTGCTTCTCTCCCTTTTGTTGCTCAAGTGTATTAGAACTCTGTGAAGAATTCTAATTTTATGGTATCCCAGTTTTTTTGGTGTTTCTGTTGTTGTGTTTTCTACTGTTTGTTTTGTATCTGTGTGTCCTCCTCTAACTGATTTCTGTGCACTTGTAATTATAGGCTGAAGAAACTATGGTGTAGGTGGGTGCTGAGCAGGGGATCAAAACCCTAAGGGGACCAGGCTGTTACTGTTGCAGTGGAGCAGCAGAGGAGCAGCAAGGGAGCAGCAGGGCTGCTGCCACTGCAGCAATGTTTTTTCTTTGCTAAAAATGGGAGGTCAGGACAGGGACAAGAAAAAGGAAGTTTGGGCTTGGCTCTCCAAATAGAGGAGCACCTATGCGCTGCTGCAGCTGTCCTCCTCCTCTCTTTTCAGTTTTTGTTATTCATTTTATTATTTTGTACAATTTTTGCTTTTGTTTTGACTTTTGTACTATTTGTATTAATTTGTATATGTAACAAAACCAATAGAAGGGACAGCTGAATAAAAATTCATTTTATTTTACTATTACTATTTATTATTATTTTTTTTATTTTTCTTTATGATAACAAAAGCGGTAAAAACAAACGCGCACCGACGCGACGACTCACATGACTCGGAACGAAACGCGCATTCGCCTTAAGACTAGGGACACGTACGGGATTTGAATACGCACGCGCGCACGTTTTTAAAACCGATTTCATTCTATTCTCACTTTTCTAAAAACGGTAAAAATAAACGCGCACCGACGCAATTACTCATGACTCGAGACGAAATGCGCGCTCGCGTTATTCATTATTTCATTATTTATTTTTGGATTCTTTTTTTCCTTTTTTTGAAAACAACGAGCGCCAAACAAAATCGTTGCACGAGAGTGCCAAATACACCCGCATTTAGAACAATATGCGAAGCGATAAAATTTTTGGGATTTTTCAATTAGGCGGACAAAATTGGGGTATTACAGCTGCCCCTCTTTATTTCACATCTCGCCAAGAAATATGAATTGGCCTTTTCATATTTGTTGGTGAAATGGAAATAAAGATATAGGAATAACACTAATTTTGTCCGCTCCAGAAAAGCTCAAATTTTCTTTTTGTTATTTTCCTTTTGGGAGCGGGGGTTAACACTTGTCGCATTAACGGGAAAGCAGTAAATTGGAAAAGCGGTAAATTGGAAAAAGCGGTAAATTGGGGATTCGGAGGTTGCCTAAAACCTTCTAACGGACTCTTGTCGAGTCCGAGCTCTGGGGTGGCCTTTTCGAGCGGCCGATCAACATCAGGTCCGGAACTGATTTGATCAATGGATTTACGCTATGCCTTAGGCCGACACAACTAATCCGAAGGACTTAACGAAGTCTGATGGATCCATCGCGCGCTCGTACACGATGTTGTGATCTGTGGAAGGAGTTCACTAACTCTGTGTTGATGGAGTTTACTAACTCTGTGTTGATGGAGTTTACTAACCCTGTGTTGTGGTGATTTTCTAAAAATGAGATTTTTGGGACTCTCTGGTCCGAAGTAACTTTTCTCTTGGATGGTGCATGAAATGCATGCACTTGGGTATTTGGGTGCACATGAATGCAATGATTGATTTTGGGTGGGATGCTCTTTCTGTTTGATTTTCATTCTTTTCTTTTTCTTTTGTTATTCTTTCGCTTTTTCTGAGATGCGAATTTGAAAGTGTAATGCACTACTGTTTGATGCTATGGAGTGACGAATGGTATGGATGATATGAGAATGATGAATGAAGATGTTGTGTTCTTTTATGTTCCGTCTTCTGTGATTTTCTTCTCTTTTGTTTTTTTTGTTTATTCTGTTTGTTTTCTTTAAGCAGCTTTCTTTTTTCTGCTTGTTTGTTTTTTTTTTTTGGCACTTTTGCTCTTTTGGCTTATCTTTCTCTTTTTTTGTCTTTTTCTTTCAAGCATAATACTTCTTCACAGAGTCTGAATTGACTGGGTTCTTGAGATCTTCGCCGTCCATGTTGGTAAGTATCAGTGCTCCTCTGGAGAAAGCTTTCTTGACAACATATGGTCATTCATATTTGGGAGCCCAATTGCCCCTGGGGTCCGTCTGGAGCGGCAAGATCTGCTTGAGCACAAGGTCTCCTTCGCTGAATTCTCGGGGACGAACCTTCTCGTCGAAAACTGTCTTCATCCTTTGTTGATACAGCTGCCCATGACACAAGGCGGCAATCCTTTTTCCTCAACGAGGTTCAACTGGTTAAGACGGGACCGAACCCATTCTGCTTCATCAAGTTTTGTCTCCATTAACACCTGCAGGGATGGTATTTCAACTTCAATGGGGAGGACTGCCTCTGACCCGTAAACCAGTGGGTAAGGGGTCGCCCCTGTTGAGGTACGTACTGAAATTCGGTAGCCATGCAAAGCAAAGGGAAGCCCCCCCATGCCAATCCTTGTAGGTTACCACCATATTTTGCACTATCCTTTTGATGTTCCTGTTGCCTGCTTCAACTGCCCCATTCATCTTCGGGCGGTAGGGAGAGGAATTATGATGTTGAATTTTGAATTCTTTGCACAGGTCCTTCATTATTTTGCTGTTCAGGTTGCTGCTGTTATCCGTGACGATCTTGTTTGGAAGACCGTAACGGCAAATCAGATCTTTCTTTACAAACTTGGCAACCACAGCACTAGTTATACTGGAGTACGAGGCAGTTTCAACCCGCTTGGTGAAGTGGTCAATGGCGACCAAAATGAAGCGATGCCCGTTCGACGCTTTAGGCTCGATAGGACTGATAACATCCATTCCCCACATTGAGAACGGCCAAGATGCAGACAGAACATTCAAGGAAGCAGGTGGTACATGAATGTGATCGGCATAGATCTGGCATTTGTGCATTTTCTTACAAAGCTGTAGCAGTCTGATTCCATCTGCAACCAGTAGTAACCAGCTCTCAGGATTTTCCTAGCCATTGCGTGCCCGCTGGAATGAACCCCAAATGAGCCCTCATGAACATCTCGCATAATCTTTACTGATTCTTCTCTTGTTACACACCTGAGGAGTACCAAGTCATGGTTTCTCTTGTAAAGGACGTCTCCACTCAAGAAGAAATTCCTTGACAATCTTCTGATAGTTCTCTTGTCATTTTCTGATGCCCCAGGTGGGTATTCCTGATTAATGATGTATCGCTTGATGTCATGATACCAAGGCTTATCATCAGGTTCTTCGTCTATGGATGTGCAGTAATGATGCGCAGGCAGGTTCCGACGTGGGATTCGGATGTGAGTTAAACTCTTATCACAGCTGATGTTAAACATGGAGGACAAGGTTGCCAAGGCATCGGCCAGCTGGTTTTCACTTCGAGGGATGTGTTTGAAAGTGATTTCGTCGAAAGACTCCATCAATTCTTGCACATGGTCACAATAAGGGATCAGTTTGGGATCTCTGGTCTCCCAATCGCCTCTTACTTGATGAATCACCAGGGCTGAATCACCGTACGCATCAAGCCTTTTGACTTTCCACTTCAGGGCTGCTTGCATGCCCAGGATGCATGCTTCATACTCGGCAATGTTGTTTGTGACGTAGAAGCTCAGTCTTGCAGTGACAGGAATGAAGTGGTTGTCAGGAAATATCAACACAGCATCTGCCCCATGCCCCTATATGTCGGACGCACCGTCGAAGATCATCCGCCATATTTCATTTTCTTGGGATTTCCCCTCGTCGAAACAATGCCATGATATCTTCATCAGGAAAATCATGTTGCATTTCCTGGTAGTCTGGACTTGGCTGACATGCTAAGTACTCTGCAAGTGAGATGAACGAATGCATGCAATGCAAATGCCATGATGGGATGCAGAATGACTTTTCCTTTTTACTTTTCTTTTGTTGCTTTTTGTTTTTCTTTTTGGTACATGATGAATGCATGAAACGCGAATGTGAATATGATGCGAATGAAATGCTTGGATGCAAATGTTATGGCACATGGTGCGATAGTATGAAACGATTGATATGGAAACATAAACATTTTTGGATGAGATGCGATGAGTGCATAAGATGCGAATGTGAATATGATGCGAACGAAATGATTGGATGCAAATGTTATGGCACATGGTGCGATGGTATGATATGAAGTATAGAACATTTCTTTTGGTAATGATGAGACATGAGACTTTATATGTAAGAAGCGGAGGCGATTATCCCTTGGAAAGTTAGGCTTGATTCAAAATTTGGTAATCTCAAGGTTTCTATCTACAGGTATTGATATGAAAAGGTACTTGACCATATTTGCAAGCTCGCTTCTTTTTCTCTTCCATTATGATGCCCCATGATGACCGAAGTTTATGTCCACAAAGTTACCTAAGTGGATTTTTAGCATCACATGATCAACTTGTGTTCTTTCTCTATGAAGCATTGTTTAGTAAAGACGTACGTTAGTGCAAGTATAGATGAATGAGTCAGTTAACTTGGGGTTTTAAAGGCCTAGGGTGAGGATATTTGTGGCGCATGAAGGGGTGAATGACTGATTGGTCTTTGTCAAGGTCGTGAAAGGTAGGTTTTTCCAAGCCAAGAAATGTGGGACTGCCCCCAATTTAGATTTGATGACGGTGAGCAATAACTTGCTCCTGTCTAGTGGTGACAGGCTGGGGGCGTAGAAAATGATGAATTGGCTTTGGAGCGAAAGGTGGAAGGCAAAAGACTTTCCTCAACCCACAGAGTTTGGTATTGCCCTAATTATGGTAAGGACAAGGTTTGCCCCGACTAGAGTAGCAGAATAATGAGTTGAGAAATTGCCCCGATATGGTTTTGGGCATGTGAATATGGCAAGGGGATGAGATGGGTGTAGGGTGAATCCTCCCATTTGTAGGTGGAGTGACGAGCGACGGGGATGCCCCACTTGGTAATGGGATTTCAGATGGTTGTTTTAAGTGAGGATTGGAAAAGGTGACGGAGTTAGGGTTATGGGTTTTTGGAGATGGTCAAATATGGCTGCATAGACTGGGTGTGGTTCGGGATGGATGTTGGACATATTTCCCCGAGCTTATGTGGAACAAATAGTGAAAGGAGTACCCCACTTTAGATCAAGGCGAACATCCTGGCATGAACCTTTTGGTTGTCTACAAAATGAGTCTCAGACTATGATAGTCTTGAGCTCGCTATGATGAAAACTTCACTTAGTGATCACTAAACATTGTCTTGATGTAACTTGAATGATTCTTGGAGTGCAAGCCTTTTGATTTTTCTTTTCTTTTGAGTTTCTCTTTTTTTTTCTTGAGATTTTTTTTGTTTTTTTTTTTTGAGCAAACATATTGTAAATAAATAAACTTATTTGTCCTAAGATTAAAACTTTGAGAAAGCAGGAGCAATCAGTCATTGATCAGAATGGATTTTTGGAGTTGTGATGTGGCTAATGATTAATGATTTATGAAGGGAGGGATAATTGGGCTCAAAGAAGTATTTGATGATTGATGGAACAGATGTTTTTTTTTTTTTTTTTTTTTAGTGGTATGATTTGGCTAGTGGTTAATGAAAGTATGAGTTATTAAGCTTAATGAGGTGTCTGAGGTCTTATTGAGATGAGAACCTCTTATGTGTCTCATGGTAAAATGGACCTGTTTAGGATTATGACTTGGCAAAGGGTTTGTGGGGGGATAGGCCGAAGGAAGTATTTGAAGATTGATTTTAGACAAGGATCTCTTAAGCGTTTAATGGTATAAAGTATCAGCTCACAATTTGTACTACCTTGCTTCCTTTTTTATTTTTTTTCTTTTTGTTTGAATTTTTCAATTCTCTTTTTTGACTTCACTTTTTTGTGATTCTTATTTTCTCTTTTTTTGAACTGAGTGAGTTGATAAAAGTGATACACCATTTTCAACGTGGAATTAATCCTTGTCTAGGGTGATTGAAATGTTTTTTTTTTGGATTAAGGTGGGTAGGAAAGGGAACTTCTGGATGGCCAAACTTCATTTCAAATTCCGATTGCTTATTTTTTCATAAAACTTGACAACAATTTATCTATCTATATGTGTTTGCTCTTTTCTTTGCATTTTTTTTATGCCCTAATTTTTGCCTGGACCGCTCTTTGCGAGTTTTCAATCCACCGGGCGCTCCTTTTTGCCTAGGCTGCCCTTTGCGGGTTTTCAACCCAGCGAGCTTGTTCTTCTCATTTATCTATTCTTTTCTCTTTTTTTTTGGAAAGACTTGCACTAAAGGAATATAATGCCGATAAAGAAAGTGAGTGATCACAGAATTGCCCCAGCATGTGTTGCACCCCAAAAAATCCGGTTCGGACTTCTCATTGTACAACGTGGAAAAGGTATGGAGCCGCCACCAATATTTTAATTTTAAGACCAAAACATTGAAAAAAGGTCTTTTAGACAAGGCGGATGGTCTTTCGAAAACTAGAGATATGGGTTCGGGGGTCGGTTAGGCATGGGGAAGGTATTAGCACCCCGTACCTCCTTTCTACCGAAAGGGAACCTTTAATTAAATGTGTGGTTTGAAGTGTTGATTTGAAAATGCTTTTATTTTGCCTCTTTATTGAAAAGGGAGTGAGAAGACTTAATGAAAATTTTTATTTTTGGCGCTTGACGAGAGTTGGCCTCTCGCTCCTACGTATCTCCTGGTGCGATGGAGAATTCAAAGCTACGTAGTTCTTGGTTGTCCTAAAAAGGTTTTTGTTTTTTAGTCTGTTTAGATGAGTTTTCGCAGTAGGAATGAGGATTTGCGATGACCAAACAACAACGGTTTAGAGTGGCCGCGCTACTAACTCTTTTGAAAATGAAATTATCATTAACAACCAAACGGCAACGGCGCGAGTGATCATTAATGATAATCGGTTTTTATTTTAGATGATCAAAAAGGACTTTCGCAATCGAATTAATTTTGGTTTGTTGTGCTTGACGAGGACGTGGCTCGCTCCTACGTATCCCAAATGGGAATCAAAGCGACGTAGTTCTAACTCTTTGGTTTTGAAAAGGTTTTCGAAGTAGGACGAGCATTAGCGAATGATTAAACTAACTAAGGTTATGGGTAATCATCGCTAAGTACTCATGCGAAATTGAAGACCGTTCATAGAGATCAAACTAACAAAGGTTATGGGTGACCTCCACTACTTGCTTATTTTTGTTTATTGAAAATGCTTCGAAAATTAATGGGTTTGGAAAAGAGTTTTTTAGAAAATAAATAAATCATTTTCAATCGAATTCTATGTCCAAAACCAAATGCAAAATGAATGAATGAAGTTCAAACATATTCAACTAATCAAGCAATCATGAACATGTTGACCATCAACTAAGATTAAGCATGCCGATATAATCAAGAGATTTAATTGTCAAAGATGCGAGACAAAGTTCTCAAAACAATTGTGTTTGTGTGTGAAGGGGAATTGCTACACAAGTTGGGAGCAATCTCAAGAGGGGCACATATACCTCTATGCTACACATGTTGGTAGTCTTATAAGGGCACATGATTGTGTAAAAGGGTTTGTGCACAATTAAGTCAAGACATTCAAATGGCATCAAGAACAAAGAAATACAATTAATCATAGGCATAGAGTATTCTAGGTTAGGTGAATGAACATGTGAAAATGAATGCGAGATATCATGTTAATGAATGCATGATCATATGATAATGAATGCAAGACATGATATTAATGGATGCATGAACATGTAAGAGAGTATGAGAATGCAAGAGGCATAAGCATATATGAATGCATGAACATGTAAGCATATGAAAGTATGCAAGTATTAATGTGCAAACATAAGAATGTGTCACACAAGTGATGAAATGCAAAGTGTGAAAATGTTTTGGGTATTTTTGCAAATTGACAAGTAGTAAAACTTTTAGTAAAAAGTTAGTGAATGGTAAAGTAAAAATGCATGAGGCAAATGGTATTTACTTAATGAAAGGGTAAAGTAAAAATGTAAAAAAAAGTAAATGGTAATTACTTAATGAAATTGTAAAGTAAAAACGTAAAAAAGGTAAATGGTAATTACTTAATGAAATGGTAAAGTAAAAATGTAAAAAGGTGAATGGTAATTACTTAATGAAATGGTGAAGTAAAAATGTAAAAAGGTGGTTAAAAGTCAAAAACACACTAACACAATTACACTTATCTACACAAGATCAAACAACACATTTTGAGCACTAAAATATGCACAAAAATGGGCTCTATGGCCGAACCCCCTATATGAGCATAAACACCAAATTTTTCATGCCAAAACTCATAATCAACACATAGAACAAATCATGCAAATCAAGCACATCATGCATTTTATTTACATAAATCAAGGAGTGAAAAGAAAGCAACAAAAACCCTAAATTCTAAGGCTCAAAACCGAAACCCCTACACCCATAAATCAAGCCAAAATTCAACTTGCAAGTTATGATATGAACAAGAAGATGCATATAATATGTGAAAGCCCTCTATTTATGGAAAAGTGAGAAAATGAGTGTGAAAATACAAACTACATGGTTAAAACACAAGAAAATTCCCCTCAAGGCCAAGGACTCATTGCCAACACCCAAGGCTCCCAATGTCCTTGTCATAATGTTGGAAACAAGTCCTCTAAGCCTTTTGAGAAAGGAAAGAGGAGTAGAAGAAAGATTTACATGTTAATAATTAAAATGCAAGAGATAATAGGCTTACCTCAAGAAATAACTAGAAAAGGAATAAAGATGTAAAATAGGAGCAAGAACACTTGAAGAACACCTCCAACAATCTAGATCCTCACGCAAATCCTCTTCCTTGGGTGGATTTTGATGAAACTTGGATGATTATGGAAGCTTGGAAGGAGAGTTATTGAAAATGATGAAGGATTATCAAGCTTTTTTATTTTATGGTTGAAGAAATTGTGTAGAGAAGATGGAGGAGAGGGTTTTCGTTTTTTGAGAGAGAGGAGAGGAGAGTATTGTGTGATAGGGTCTGAATGAGAGTAGCCTCCAGCTCTCATGGGTTAAGGGTTGTGTGAGGGAAGTAAAGGAATTAGTGTGTATTTAGTGGTGTAGAGAGAAAGAAGGTAAAAATATGTTGTGTATTGAATGTTATTGGATTCAAAGGTGTGCTTGTCATGATGAAAGGCTTTTTTGTGATGTGCACTTGATGGGGGCTGAAGTGAAGGGAGGCATGGAGCTTAAGGGTGGAGTGAGGGAGATGGTTTGCTTGTGAGATTGGTACTTACTTTGGCCAAAAATGGATAAAAGCAAAAAACACCTAAAAGGACTTAGCCCTAATTCTAAAAATACAATAAACATCCAATATTACTTTATTATTCATTTTTCATTTCTGATTTCAGATTTCATATTTTTAATTATATATATTTTTTTGAGCCTTTTTGAAAAAAACCGTTACAATTGACCAAAATACCCTTTTTGACGCTAAAACCCTAATTTGCCCGAAAAATGCGTTTCCACTTCAAAATGAATCTATAACCCTAGAAATGACCTCTAGAATCTTAGAATGCATGCTCAATGACCTTCATGAGGAATTATCATTTTTATTGTGAAATGACCAAAATACCCTTTTGGGCTCTAAAACCCTAATTTGCCCGAAGAATGCGTTTCCACTTCAAAAATGAATCTATAACCCTAGAAATGACCTCTAGAATCTTAGAATGCATGCTCAATGACCTTCATGAGAAATTATCATTTTTATTGTGAAATGACCAAAATACCCTTTTGGGCTCAAAAACCCTGATTTACCCAAAAAGTGCATTTCAACTCTAAAAATGATTTTAGAAACTTTGGAATAACTTTTAGGACTCAAAATGCAATGCATGATGCTTCTCACTCCTCAACTTACTTATTTTTGGGAAAATTAGGGTTTTGATCTAAGCTGGACAAAATTGGGGTATGACAGCTGCCCCTCTTTATTTGGATTTTACCAAGAAATATGAATTGCGCGAGACATATTTCGAAGGTAAAATAGAAATAAAGAATTCAGAAATTATACCAATTTTGTCCATTTGGAGAAACCCGAATTTTGTCCCTCTTTTTTTTGGAAAGATAGACACTTTCGTGTCGATGCGAAAACAGTAAATGAACACTAACGTGCTGACAGAAAAGGTAAAATGGGCACTTGCGTGCATACAGAAAAGTAACACTGGCACTTGGCGTGCAGACAGAAAAGTAAAACAGGCACTTGGCGTGCAGACAGAAAAGTAAAACAGGCACTTGGCGTGCAGACAGAAAAGTAAAACAGGCACTTGGCGTGCAGACAGAAAAGTAAAACGGGCACTTGGCGTGCAGAAAGCGGTAAATTGGGAATTCGGAGGCTGCCTAAAACCTTCTAACGGACTCTTGTCGAGTCCGAGCTCTGGGGGGGTGGCCTTTTCGAGCGACCGATCAACATCAGGTCCGGAACTGATTTGATCAATGGATTTACGCTATGCCTTAGGCTGACACAACTAATCCGAAGGACTTGACGAAGTCTGATGGATCCATCGCGTGCTCGTACACGATGTTGTGATCTGTGGAAGGAGTTCACTAACTCTGTGTTGATGGAGTTTACTAACTCTGGGTTGATGGAGTTTACTAACTCAGGGTTGATGGAGTTTACTAACTCAGTGCTGATGGTGATTTTCTGAAAAATAAGATTTTTGGGACCCTCTGGTCCGAAGCAACTTCCTGGATGGTGCATGAAATGCATGCATTTGGGTATTTGGATGCGCATGAATGCAATGATTGATTTTGGTGGGATGCTTTTTCTGTTTGATTCCTCTTCTTTTCCTTTTGTTATTCTTTCGCTCTTCTGAGATGCGAATTTGAAGGCGTAATGTACTGTTTGATGCCATGGAGTGATGACTGGTATGGATGATATGAGAATGATGAATGATATGAAAATGTTGTGTTCTTTTATGTTCCGTCTTCTGTGATTTTCTTCTCTCCTTTCTTATTTGCTCTTTTTTTTTTCTATGGAATGCAGATATCTATGTAAATGGAGTGTGAATGTATGTTATGCAAAGTGTATGTGATGTGATGATTTCAATGGAATGACGGATGCTATGAGATGCTATTTTTGATTTTCTTCCTTTTTATTTTGGTTAAGGATCAACACTTCAAGTGCCTATAGGGTAAACATCCTAATCCCCAAAGATTAAGGTGAGCACCAAAGCCCTACAAGATAACAACCTAATCCCTAAGGATCCAGGCGAGCACTGAAGCCCTACAAGATAACAACCTAATCCCTAAGGATCCAGGCGAGCACTGAAGCCCTACAAGATAACAACCTAATCCCTAAGGGTCCAGGCGAGCACTGAAGCCCTACAAGATAACAACCTAATCCCTAAGGATCCAGACGAGCACTGAAGCCCTACAAGATAACAACCTAATCCCTAAGGATCCAGGCGAGCACTGAAGCCCTACAAGATAACAACCTAATCCCTAAGGGTTAAGGCGAGCACTAAAGCCCTACAAGCGGCCAACTTTAGGCGACCCCCTCATGTGCTGAGATAGCTGGTTAAAGAATTTTCCTGTTTGTCTTTTTGCTATGTAATGTGATGAACGTGGGATGATGAATGAAATAGGTATACCATGGGTGTTGAACCTGATGGAATGATGGACGGATTTTTCTTTTTGCTTTTTTCTTATTTATTTTGCTTCTTTTTTTGATGCATGCAATGCGAATGTGAACATGATGCGAATGTGATACTTTTGATGCAAATGCTATGGTGAATAAAGGAAACACATGAATGCGTAGCAAATGATATGATCGGTGATGTAGAAAGCTTTTGGCAACGATGAGACCGGCACTTGTCACGTCTTTCGAAGCAAAAAAAGTGTTACAGGTGTGCAATGTGAAAGTAAATGGACTACAAAAGGCCCGTGAATGATGGATGTTGAAGTTGGTCGGAAACAGAAATTGATAAGCTGTGTGTGCGAACACAGATAACATGCGAATGCAAATGTACTGCTGGCTGCATGATGGAATGATTTATGCTTTGGTGGGGGAAACGGGTGCAATGTGGATGATTTTTGCCTTTTTGGTTTTCTCTCTCTTTTTTTTTTTTTTTGAATAAATGGATGAATGCGCACAGGTAATGCTTAAATACAATAGTTGTGGCAGATGCATGACTTGTTGTTGAAATACAATGTATGGTGCAATGATTTATGATATGGTATGCATGCAAATGTGTTTTGTTTTGAGATGAGAAATGAGACTTTCGATGCGAGGGGTAGAGAGGTGAGTGCTCTGGAATAATCATTCCTTGGAAAGAGGTTTGAATTCAGACATGGCAATCTCAAGGTTGTTATTCACAGACACTGATGTGCAAAAACTATTTGACCGTGTTTGCAGACTCGCTTATTTTGCTCTCCTATGATGGTGCCCCATGATGATTGATTTTTAGGTCCACAAAGTTAGCTGAGTGAGTTTCTGACTTCACATTATTAACTTGTGTTCTCTCTCTTTGAAGCATAAACATGTAGAGTAGGGAAAATACAGATGAATGAGTCAGTTGACTGGGTATGACAGATATGACACGTGAGGGTATGAAAGGTAGGTTTTTGCCAAAGTCGTGAAAGGTGGAACTGCCCCGATTTAGACTACTGGTGATGAGTGCATAACTTGCCCCTGTCTAGTGGTGACAACAGCCAGGGTTGTAGAGGAATAATGAATTGGAAATACCATGACTTTGGAATGAAGGGTGGCAAACAAGGGATTTTGTCTCAACCCACGACGTTTGGTGTTGCCCCAATCTTGACGAGAGCAAGGTTGCCCCGACTCGAGTTTGCAAAAGGATGTATTTAGCATGGTGGGTCGAGAAATTGCCCTGGTGTGGTCTCATGGATGTGAATATGACGAGGGGATGAGATGGGCGTAAGGCGAATTTCCCCGACTTTAGGTGGAGTGAAGGGTGACGGGATTGCCCCACTTTGGAATGGTATTTCAAATGATTGCGTCTAGTGGGGTTGTGAAAGGCGACAGAGTTATGGTGATGGTTATGAACTGAGGGTGATATATGAATGGGGTGGGCAATGAATAAACCTCCCCAAAGTTGAGTGGAGTGAGAGGTGAAGGGAATGCCCCCTAGTACACACTTTTGGTTCTCTTTAAGAACAACTCGAATGCAATGAAAGTTTTGACTTTTTAGTATGAGGAGGGGCTCCACTTGGTGACCACTAGACCTTGTTTTAATGCAACATGAATGCATCTTGGAGTGCAAGTCCTTCTCCTTTTTACCAAATTTCCTTTTTTGATTGTTTGTTTTTTCTTTTGAGCAACTTTCTTTTTTCTACTAGTTTGTTTTTCTTTTGAGCAGCTTTCTTTTTTCTGCTTGTTTGTTTTTTTTTTTGAGCAAACACGTCATAAATAAATAAACTTATTTGTCCTAAGATTAAAACTTTGAGAAAACAGGAGCAACCGGTCATTGATCAGAATGGACTTTTTAGGGTTGTGATGTGGAGAAGGGGATGATTGAGCTTAATGAAGTGTTTGGGGTTGATGGGGCGGATGTTTTTTTTTTAGTGGTATGATTTGGCTAGGTTAATGGTTTATGAAAGAATGAGTTATTAGGCTTAATGAGGTGTTTGAGGTTTTATTGAGATGAGAACCTCTTATGTGCCTCACGGTAAAATGAACCTGTTTCAGGGTTGTAACGTGGTCAAGGGTTTATGGAGGATAGGCCAAAGGAAGTGTTTGAGGGTTTATTTCAGACAAGGATCTCTCATGCGTTTAATGGTATCAGCTCACCATTTCTACTACTTTTGCTTCTTTTTTCAGGATTTTTCCTTTTCAATCCTCTCTTTTTCCACTTTCTTCTTTTTTTTGGTGTGGTTTTTCTTTCTCTTTCTTTTGAGCTAAGTGAGCTGATAAAGGTGATACACAATTTTCGATATGAGATTGATCCTTGTCTATGGTGATTGAGATTTTTGGGATTTTTGGCTTAAGGTGTTTTCGGATATGGAATGATGGCCAAACTTCATTTCAAAATCATGATTGCTTGTTTTCTCAAAAATTAACCCCAGGACAATAATTTATCTATTTTCATATATTTGCTCTTTTTTCTTCATTTCTTTTCATGCTCTAATTTTGCTTAGGCCATTCTTACGAGTTTCCGACCTAACCAGCTTTTTTGATTTTTTTTACTTTTAAAAAGACTTGCACCCAAGGAATACAATGTTAACAAGATATCTAGTGATGACAAATTTGCCCCAGTATGGAGGACCAAGAGTGGTATTTCATTAGGGGGACCAACCAAAAAGCCAACTATGCACTAATCTGGGGGATATGTACTTTATGGGTGGTCAGGGTGGGATTAGACTTGGGCGAGGGATGATGACAATGTAGGGACACTAACTGACTCAAACAAAAATAAAGACACGTGTCACACAAAAGTTACTACACGAATGCTTCGCAGAGAGTTAACATTAGTTAAAACGTGAAAGAAACATTTTTGTGGACCATTTCGGTCATTCATCATGGGGGTGGGTGAGATGCAATGCTTTGTTGAAAAATGTGAACAAACTGCTGTTTTGAAAAACCGAGTGCCTTGAAACACCTTGAGTTTGCAGCTAAGTAAGACTAAACTTTCCCAAAGATGAATAAAAAAAAACTCCGCAAGAACGTCTCACCTCTCATCACAATTTTTTTTAGAATTATTATTGTTTCTCTAGAATTATGCTCATTTTTTTTATGCATGATGTAAATATGCAAATGAATGAGAATGCAAACTAGATAAATACGCATGGAATGAGAATGCGAATGAAATGAGAATGCAAATGAATAAATGTGAATGAAATAAGAATGCGAATGGATGAATGTGGATTTATCGCGTCGGGGAATTATAAGCTTTTCATTTGAAGAGTACAGTACAAAATTTGATTTTGACTTTAGCATGCATGGCTTCTCTCCAAAATAAAGCTTTTAACTCTCTGGTGGTCATAAAAATTCATGCAACATGAGATATTTATTTGATTATTTCTGTAATGCAAAGAAAAAAATGCATGTAGTATGTTTTCTAAAAACTTGTGGAAAATAACAATTTTTTATTTTTCTTGATTTTTTTGATTTTTTTTGATAAAAGACTGTATGCGCTAATACTTGTTTGAATGCAAGTGCAATGCAATATGTATGATTTCCTGTTTGTCTTGGTGCCGGGAATCACGGTGTACTATGTCTTGCCATAGATTTAACGGTGGATTTTGATTATTTTTTTTTGAAACACAACAAGGTTAGAATCAATAAGCGAAACAAAGCACATTCCATGCATTCAAACTTAAACAAACACCTCGGAGTGTGCGCTGTTTCACTTTTGATTCCACACCATGCCTATGGCAAGGTTCTTTGTCACTTTGGGATTCTCGGCAAACAAACTTTGATGAAATGCAAGGATGCATGCATGAACTGTAAAAGCTTATGTTGTATGCAATGCGGGGATGCATGCAAAATGATGATGATATTTTATGCATGAGCAGATTAGGGCAAAATCTTTATTGGCATTAGTTCAAATTGTTTTTTTTGAAAAATGCGGGCCGTACGTGGTTTCATATGGACCTAGTAAGAGAAAGGCTACAACGGCAACTCTTTCTCTCCTTTTTTTGAAAATAAAGTGGACCACATACTGCCTCGTACGGACCGACAAAAGAAAGGCTACAACGGCAGCTCTTTCTCTACTTTCTTTTTTTATTTCTTTGGAAAAATTCCCTTCTCTTTTTTTTGAAAACATGCCTAGATTACAATGCAACACACAATTTGGTATGCCCCTTGTGTCCTACGAAGGTGGGGACCTAAGTTCTAGGACAACTCAAATGTTCCTTCCATGTGGGTTCTAGTCACTTCCTCACCAGGTTACCAGAGCTAATTCTTTCTCACAATAGCACCCACAACGATGGAACGCCATCTGGTGTGAGGCCTCATGAAAGAGCATACTCTGGCTGAAACTTTCGTGAGAGTCAGAAGGACAACGGTCTAATTGCCAGTCACTACTCGTCTCCACTCTCCTAAGTTTTGTCAGACCTTGGGTTTTTGGGCCCCTCTCAAAGCATAGTAAGCATAAGGTGTGAGTGTATGCAGCAAGGGCATACCGCCTAAAACTACCCACATGTACCCCACCTGCAAAGGAAAACCCAGAACAGTCCGAACAATAGCAGACAATAACATGTCGTCTACCCTAAGGTTCAATATCACAATACCAATAATCCAACCTAGATTTCAACAGTCATATGCACTGCTTACCTCAAGAAAGGGAGCGGAGAAGAAGGGATCATAATAGAACGGGAGGAAATGCATGTTTTTACCTTAAGAAAAGGAGCAGAGAATAGGGGACATGGGAATTGAGGAATGCATGAACACGGCATCGTGAATAAATAAAGAAGGAGTAAAACAAAGCTTTCAACTCAATTAATTTTAAAACCACACATCAAAGTTAACTAGGCTTGACCCTCGTCTTTTTTTTTTTTAAAAAAAGTGTCCCCAGTGGAGTCGCCAGCTGTTGCACCCCAAAAAATCCGGTTCGGACTTCTCATTGTACAACGTGGAAAAGGTATGGAGCCGCCACCAATATTTTAATTTTAAGACCAAAACATTGAAAAAAGGTCTTTTAGACAAGGCGGATGGTCTTTCGAAAACTAGAGATATGGGTTCGGGGGTCGGTTAGGCATGGGGAAGGTATTAGCACCCCGTACCTCCTTTCTACCGAAAGGGAACCTTTAATTAAATGTGTGGTTTGAAGTGTTGATTTGAAAATGCTTTTATTTTGCCTCTTTATTGAAAAGGGAGTGAGAAGACTTAATGAAAATTTTTATTTTTGGCGCTTGACGAGAGTCGGCCTCTCGCTCCTACGTATCTCCTGGTGCGATGGAGAATTCAAAGCTACGTAGTTCTTGGTTGTCCTAAAAAGGTTTTTGTTTTTTAGTCTGTTTAGATGAGTTTTCGCAGTAGGAATGAGGATTTGCGATGACCAAACAACAACGGTTTAGAGTGGCCGCGCTACTAACTCTTTTGAAAATGAAATTATCATTAACAACCAAACGGCAACGGCGCGAGTGATCATTAATGATAATCGGTTTTTATTTTAGATGATCAAAAAGGACTTTCGCAATCGAATTAATTTTGGTTTGTTGTGCTTGACGAGGACGTGGCTCGCTCCTACGTATCCCAAATGGGAATCAAAGCGACGTAGTTCTAACTCTTTGGTTTTGAAAAGGTTTTCGAAGTAGGACGAGCATTAGCGAATGATTAAACTAACTAAGGTTATGGGTAATCATCGCTAAGTACTCATGCGAAATTGAAGACCGTTCATAGAGATCAAACTAACAAAGGTTATGGGTGACCTCCACTACTTGCTTATTTTTGTTTATTGAAAATGCTTCGAAAATTAATGGGTTTGGAAAAGAGTTTTTTAGAAAATAAATAAATCATTTTCAATCGAATTCTATGTCCAAAACCAAATGCAAAATGAATGAATGAAGTTCAAACATATTCAACTAATCAAGCAATCATGAACATGTTGACCATCAACTAAGATTAAGCATGCCGATATAATCAAGAGATTTAATTGTCAAAGATGCGAGACAAAGTTCTCAAAACAATTGTGTTTGTGTGTGAAGGGGAATTGCTACACAAGTTGGGAGCAATCTCAAGAGGGGCACATATACCTCTATGCTACACATGTTGGTAGTCTTATAAGGGCACATGATTGTGTAAAAGGGTTTGTGCACAATTAAGTCAAGACATTCAAATGGCATCAAGAACAAAGAAATACAATTAATCATAGGCATAGAGTATTCTAGGTTAGGTGAATGAACATGTGAAAATGAATGCGAGATATCATGTTAATGAATGCATGATCATATGATAATGAATGCAAGACATGATATTAATGGATGCATGAACATGTAAGAGAGTATGAGAATGCAAGAGGCATAAGCATATATGAATGCATGAACATGTAAGCATATGAAAGTATGCAAGTATTAATGTGCAAACATAAGAATGTGTCACACAAGTGATGAAATGCAAAGTGTGAAAATGTTTTGGGTATTTTTGCAAATTGACAAGTAGTAAAACTTTTAGTAAAAAGTTAGTGAATGGTAAAGTAAAAATGCATGAGGCAAATGGTATTTACTTAATGAAAGGGTAAAGTAAAAATGTAAAAAAAAGTAAATGGTAATTACTTAATGAAATTGTAAAGTAAAAACGTAAAAAAGGTAAATGGTAATTACTTAATGAAATGGTAAAGTAAAAATGTAAAAAGGTGAATGGTAATTACTTAATGAAATGGTGAAGTAAAAATGTAAAAAGGTGGTTAAAAGTCAAAAACACACTAACACAATTACACTTATCTACACAAGATCAAACAACACATTTTGAGCACTAAAATATGCACAAAAATGGGCTCTATGGCCGAACCCCCTATATGAGCATAAACACCAAATTTTTCATGCCAAAACTCATAATCAACACATAGAACAAATCATGCAAATCAAGCACATCATGCATTTTATTTACATAAATCAAGGAGTGAAAAGAAAGCAACAAAAACCCTAAATTCTAAGGCTCAAAACCGAAACCCCTACACCCATAAATCAAGCCAAAATTCAACTTGCAAGTTATGATATGAACAAGAAGATGCATATAATATGTGAAAGCCCTCTATTTATGGAAAAGTGAGAAAATGAGTGTGAAAATACAAACTACATGGTTAAAACACAAGAAAATTCCCCTCAAGGCCAAGGACTCATTGCCAACACCCAAGGCTCCCAATGTCCTTGTCATAATGTTGGAAACAAGTCCTCTAAGCCTTTTGAGAAAGGAAAGAGGAGTAGAAGAAAGATTTACATGTTAATAATTAAAATGCAAGAGATAATAGGCTTACCTCAAGAAATAACTAGAAAAGGAATAAAGATGTAAAATAGGAGCAAGAACACTTGAAGAACACCTCCAACAATCTAGATCCTCACGCAAATCCTCTTCCTTGGGTGGATTTTGATGAAACTTGGATGATTATGGAAGCTTGGAAGGAGAGTTATTGAAAATGATGAAGGATTATCAAGCTTTTTTATTTTATGGTTGAAGAAATTGTGTAGAGAAGATGGAGGAGAGGGTTTTCGTTTTTTGAGAGAGAGGAGAGGAGAGTATTGTGTGATAGGGTCTGAATGAGAGTAGCCTCCAGCTCTCATGGGTTAAGGGTTGTGTGAGGGAAGTAAAGGAATTAGTGTGTATTTAGTGGTGTAGAGAGAAAGAAGGTAAAAATATGTTGTGTATTGAATGTTATTGGATTCAAAGGTGTGCTTGTCATGATGAAAGGCTTTTTTGTGATGTGCACTTGATGGGGGCTGAAGTGAAGGGAGGCATGGAGCTTAAGGGTGGAGTGAGGGAGATGGTTTGCTTGTGAGATTGGTACTTACTTTGGCCAAAAATGGATAAAAGCAAAAAACACCTAAAAGGACTTAGCCCTAATTCTAAAAATACAATAAACATCCAATATTACTTTATTATTCATTTTTCATTTCTGATTTCAGATTTCATATTTTTAATTATATATATTTTTTTGAGCCTTTTTGAAAAAAACCGTTACAATTGACCAAAATACCCTTTTTGACGCTAAAACCCTAATTTGCCCGAAAAATGCGTTTCCACTTCAAAATGAATCTATAACCCTAGAAATGACCTCTAGAATCTTAGAATGCATGCTCAATGACCTTCATGAGGAATTATCATTTTTATTGTGAAATGACCAAAATACCCTTTTGGGCTCTAAAACCCTAATTTGCCCGAAGAATGCGTTTCCACTTCAAAAATGAATCTATAACCCTAGAAATGACCTCTAGAATCTTAGAATGCATGCTCAATGACCTTCATGAGAAATTATCATTTTTATTGTGAAATGACCAAAATACCCTTTTGGGCTCAAAAACCCTGATTTACCCAAAAAGTGCATTTCAACTCTAAAAATGATTTTAGAAACTTTGGAATAACTTTTAGGACTCAAAATGCAATGCATGATGCTTCTCACTCCTCAACTTACTTATTTTTGGGAAAATTAGGGTTTTGATCTAAGCTGGACAAAATTGGGGTATGACAGCATGGAGGACTTAGAGTGTTAGTGAGAATGAACCAAAAAGTCAAGTATGCACTGATGGGAGAGAATATGCGCCTTATGGATGGACGGGGCGGGGTTATACTGGGATGGTGATGATGACAAGGAAGGAAACTGACTGACTCAAACAAGAGAAACTGCACGTGTCATGCACGTTCACTATAGGAATGCTTCACAGAGAGTCAACATTAGTTAGAACAATGAATTGATGAGCTGCTTCAGTTTTTTTTTTTTGTCATGGAATGGATGGGATGCAGTGCTTTTGAAAGACATGCAAATGAGCTATTGATTTGCAAAACTGAGTGCCTTGGAACACCTTGAGTTTGCAACCAAGTAAGGATAAACTTTTTCAAAAAAAGGATGATTGTTTTGCAAGAACGTCTCACTTCTCATCACAACTTTTATTTTATGCAATGAATGAATGAACAGATTATGATATGCAAGTATGATGCAAATGCGTGGAGAACGACTACTCGAAAAGTGTGGCTTATTCTAAATTATTTTGTTGCAAGACAAAATGCCAATGCGAATGATGCAAGAATGATGCCCCCCATTTTTTCCAAATGATTTTTGATTTTTTTTATTTTTTAGAGGCGAGACAAGATGCGAAATGCCAATGCCCCTTTTTTGAATGATGAGAGATGCAAGAATGGTGATACGAGGCAACTGATTGTCGTTACCCTGAGTAACTTGCCTGAAACATTGAGTGGATCCTGACTCAATACTTCACACAATGTACTGAAACGTTTTGACAATTAGTTGACTCAATCTAATTTCCTACTTGAAATTAAAATACGTGCGACTGGGTCAAAGTGCTCTGACATCGTAAAGTAACATCTCAAATTTGTAGTCGACAAACAAATTTGAGACATTACCCTTCGTCGTTCAAAGGTGCACTTCTATCCATTAAGCCATCACATGAGAAATTTTTCTTTGTTTCGAAAGGATGCATGCAGGGAGAAATGATGTATTCGAACAAAGTGATGAGGTTAATGAAATGATGCATGAGCGCCACATTGACGCGATGTCCGCATTATTTGATGATAGTTTTTGCATGATCAAGGATGAATGAAATGCGATATGGATGATAGATGCTTCTGGTTTTCATTTTTCTTATGCAATGAAATGAAATGCGTGATGCTTGCAATTACTTTCCTAATGCATGGGAGATATTGAATGAAGATGCATGCGAGATGAGACGTTAATGCTTATTTTTGATTTGCGACACAGAAAAGTATTAATGCGATGATGTGATATGGACGGACGACGGAATGAGTGGGTGAATGAATGAACGAATGTGCATTTTGAATGAGGATAACGTAAATTGCATCACTTGATGATTTTTCATGATTATGAGCGAATGAAATACCATAGGGATGATGATTGTTTTTTTTTCCAGAATTTTGCATGATGCCATGATGCAAAGTGCGGACGATGATTGCTTTTCGTTTTATTTTTAAACTATGAAATGGAGTGCCTGATACTAACAATTATTTTTAATGCGTGGAAAGATATGATTCTTATGGAAATGCATGCGAAATGAGATGTTTATTTGATTATTTTTTGTAATGCAAAGAAAAAAATGCATGTAGTATGTTTTCTAAAAAAACTTGTGGAAAATAATAATTTTTGATTTTTCTTGATTTTTGGTTTTTTTTTTTTGATAAAAGACGGTATGCACTAATACTTGTTTGAATGCAAGTGCAATGCAATATGTATGATTTCATGTTTGTCTTGGTGCCGGGAATCACGGTGTACTATGTCTTGCCACAGGTTTAACGGTGGATTTTGATTATTTTTTCTTTGAAACACAACAAGGTTAGAATCAATAAGCGAAACAAAGCACATTCCATGCATTCAAACTTAAACAAACTCACACCTCGGAGTATACGCTGTTTCACTTTTGATTCCACATCGTGCCTATGACAAGATTCTTTGTCACTTTGGGATTCTCGGTAAACAAACTTTGATGAAATGCAAGGATGCATGCATGAACTGTAAAAGCTTCTGTTGGATGCAATGCGAGGATGCATGCAAAATGATGATGATGTTTGATGCATATGCAGATTAGGGCAAAACCCTTATTGGCATTAGTTCAAGTTTTTTTTTGTTTTTTTTGAAAAACGCGAGCCGTACGTGGTTTCATATGGACCAAGTAAGAGAAAGGATACAACGGCAGCTCGTTCTCTCTTTTTTTTTGGAAAAGAGTGGGCCATATGTCACTTCGTACGGACCAGCAAAAGAAAGGCTACAACGGCAGCTCTTTCTCAACTTTTTATTTGAAAAACCTCCTACTCTTTTTTGAAAACATGTCTATATTACCATGCAACACACAATTTGGTATGCCCCTTGCGTCCTACGAAGGTGGGGACCTAAGTTCTAGGACAACTCAAATGTTCCTCCCATGCGGGTTCTAGTCACTTCCTCACCAGGCTACCAGAGCTAATTCTCTTTCACAATAGCACCCACAACGATGGAACGCCATCTGGTGTGAGGCATCATGAAAGAGCATACTCTGGCTGAAACTTTCGTGAGAGTCGGAAGGACAACAGTCCAATTGCCAGTCACTACTCGTTTCCACTCTCCTAAGTTTTGTCAGACCTTGGGTTTTAGGCCCCTCTCAAAGCATAGTAAGCATAAGGTGTCAGTGTGTGCAGCAAGGGCATACCGCCTAAAACTACCCACATATACCCCACCCGCAAAGGAAAACCCAGAACAGTCCAAATAATAGCAGGTAATAACATGTCGTCTACCCTAGGGTTCAATATCACAATACTAATAATCCAACCTAGGTTCCAGCAACAGTCATATGCACTGCTTACCTCAAGAAAGGGAGCGGAGAAGAAGGGATCATAATAGAATGGGAGAATATGCATGTTTTTACCTTAAGAAAGGGAGCAGAGAATAGGGGACATGGGAATTGAGGAATGCATGAACATGGCATTGTGAACAAATAGAAAAGAAGTAAAACAAAGCTTTCAACTCAATTAATTTTAAAACCACACATCAAAGTTAACTAGGCTTGACCCTCGTCTTTTTTTTTTTTTAAAAAAAGAGTGTCCCCAGTGAAGTCGCCAGCTGTTGCGCCCGAAAAATCCGGTTTGGGACTTTTCGTTTGACAACGTGGAAAAAGTTCGGAGCCGCCACCAATATTTTAATTTTAAGACCAAAACATTGAAAAAAGGTCTTTTAGACAAGGCGGATGGTCTTTCGAAAACTAGAGATATGGGTTCGGGGGTCGGTTAGGCATGGGGAAGGTATTAGCACCCCGTACCTCCTTTCTACCGAAAGGGGAACCTTTAATTAAATGTGTGGTTTGAAGTGTTGATTTGAAAATGCTTTTATTTTGCCTCTTTATTGAAAAGGGAGTGAGAAGACTTAATGAAATTTTTTATTTTTGGCGCTTGACGAGAGTTGGCCTCTCGCTCCTACGTATCTCCTGGTGCGATGGAGAATTCAAAGCTACGTAGTTCTTGTTTGTTTGGAAAACGGTTTTTGTTTTTTATTCTTTTTGGAGTTTTTCGCAAAGGAGTTGAGCGTTCGCAGTGACCAAACAACAACGGTTTAGAGTGGTCGCACTACTAACTCTTGTGAAAATGAATTATCATTAACGACCAAACGGCAACGGCGCGAGTGATGATTAATGATAATCGGTTTTTGTTTTGAGCATTGAAAAGGTTTTCGCAATTGAGGGAGAGCGTTTGTGAGGACCAAACAACAACGGTTTAGAGTGGCCACACTACTAGCTCCCACGGGAATGAAATCATCACCCACAATCAAACGGCAACGGCGCGAGTGATCATTAGTGATGATTAGTTTTGATTTCGACGTTTGAAAAGATTTGTTTTTGAAAAGTGTCTTCGTGGGTTTTAATTGGAGAAAACGTCGTGATGAAAGGAATTTGCAATTGGATTGATTTTCGTTCGGGGAAACATTTATCCATCATTGGGGAAAAGGTTTGCGAAGAGAAAAGGAAAAAAATAAATAAGTTTATTTAAGGGAAAAGAAATAAAATTTAAAAAGAAAGACAGAGGTGAAATAGTAAAATGGGGGGTGCAAATAAAAGGAGGGCTGTATTATTAAAATGGGAGTGCAAATAGTGAGCCCAGCTCGTTTTTGGTGAGCTGGGCTGCGTTTCAAAAAAAACCATGGGCTTCAGAAGGGGTGGCGTGCGAAGTAAAAACAGGGGGTGCGAATAGAAATCTGAAAAATAAAAAAACGTGAAAAGACCAAACAGCCCTTGCTTTCCTAACTATAAATACAAAAACCCAAAAGAGGAAACCCTAAAAAATTCTCCCTTCTCCCACGGCGCCCCTTTCCCCATCTGCGGCCAAACCTAATTTCTCCCTTCTCACTCCCTGCTCCGTGGCGGCCGATCTCTCCCCCTCACCCACCATAACCTCTCTCTCTTTCTCTCATCTCCTCTCGCCTACCCTAACTTCGTAATCCCCATCTCCGTTTCAGCATGTCCAGAGAGAGAGTCGATTTCGCAAAATGGGGTGTACCGCGAGGATGGTTTACGGCGGTGGCTGCGACGCGGGCACGATGGGGGAAGACAGAGTCGTGATGCTTCGGTTCTGACAACCGCAACTGGTACGGCAATCGCGACGGAGGGGGTTTTCGCGAACGCGCCGGCGACTGTGAATATACTGTGGTGGGTTGACGACGGCGTGTTCAAGCCCACGACCACCGTCTACGGTGGTCGGAGTCAAAGGGGTGAGTTCCGTTCTCTTTTTTTTGTTTTTGCTGTTCTGCCTATTTCCTCTTCTTCTGTTCTGATTTACTTTTTGATGTTTACTGTTTTTGGTTTCTCTAGGGATTCATGGCTAGCGGCAACGTGTTTGGTGGTGATGGGGGTGGAGGTTACGGCGACGGTGGTCATGGCGGCGGCAGTGCAGAGACAGGAACGGCCACCGTACGGCCACGGCCACCGTACGCGGTGGCCGGAGGTAACTACTATTTTTTCACATCGCCTCCTTCCTTTCCCTCCTCTTTAGAAACCTTAATTTTTGTTATCACTGAAACCTAAATTTGGTTTAAATCCGAAAAGCCTAATTTTCATTTAAAAACCCTAGTTGTTATTTTTATTTCATCTTTTCCCTTATAGGTAATAGAATGACAATAAAAAACAATCTGAACCTAAAAATTTCTTATGTCTGAAACTGACTTTTTATTGGTCATTCAAACTAAATGCAAATTCTATTAGCTGAAAACCAATTAGTCTTTCAGCTAACAACCATTTCAAACTAAATGCAAATTTTATTTCCTAAATGCACAAAAACGTATCTAAACCAACCTCTTATCCAGCTTCTGATAATTTCCCTACTGCTTGCTGTCACTCTGCTACTGACTGCTTCTCTCCCTTTTGTTGCTCAAGTGTATTAGAACTCTGTGAAGAATTCTAATTTTATGGTATCCCAGTTTTTTTGGTGTTTCTGTTGTTGTGTTTTCTACTGTTTGTTTTGTATCTGTGTGTCCTCCTCTAACTGATTTCTGTGCACTTGTATTTATAGGCTGAAGAAACTGTGGTGTAGGTGGGTGCTGAGCAGGGGATCAAAACCCTAAGGGGACCAGGCTGTTACTGTTGCAGTGGAGCAGCAGAGGAGCAGCAAGGGAGCAGCAGGGCTGCTGCCACTGCAGCAATGTTTTTTCTTTGCTAAAAATGGGAGGTCAGGACAGGGACAAGAAAAAGGAAGTTTGGGCTTGGCTCTCCAAATAGAGGAGCACCTATGCGCTGCTGCAGCTGTCCTCCTCCTCTCTTTTCAGTTTTTGTTATTCATTTTATTATTTTGTACAATTTTTGCTTTTGTTTTGACTTTTGTACTATTTGTATTAATTTGTATATGTAACAAAACCAATAGAAGGGACAGCTGAATAAAAATTCATTTTATTTTACTATTACTATTTATTATTATTTTTTTTATTTTTCTTTATGATAACAAAAGCGGTAAAAACAAACGCGCACCGACGCGACGACTCACATGACTCGGAACGAAACGCGCATTCGCCTTAAGACTAGGGACACGTACGGGATTTGAATACGCACGCGCGCACGTTTTTAAAACCGATTTCATTCTATTCTCACTTTTCTAAAAACGGTAAAAATAAACGCGCACCGACGCAATTACTCATGACTCGAGAAGAAATGCGCGCTCGCGTTATTCATTATTTCATTATTTATTTTTGGATTCTTTTTTTCCTTTTTTTGAAAACAACGAGCGCCAAACAAAATCGTTGCACGAGAGTGCCAAATACACCCGCATTTAGAACAATATGCGAAGCGATAAAATTTTTGGGATTTTTCAATTAGGCGGACAAAATTGGGGTATTACAGCTGCCCCTCTTTATTTCACATCTCGCCAAGAAATATGAATTGGCCTTTTCATATTTGTTGGTGAAATGGAAATAAAGATATAGGAATAACACTAATTTTGTCCGCTCCAGAAAAGCTCAAATTTTCTTTTTGTTATTTTCCTTTTGGGAGCGGGGGTTAACACTTGTCGCATTAACGGGAAAGCAGTAAATTGGAAAAGCGGTAAATTGGAAAAAGCGGTAAATTGGGGATTCGGAGGTTGCCTAAAACCTTCTAACGGACTCTTGTCGAGTCCGAGCTCTGGGGTGGCCTTTTCGAGCGGCAGATCAACATCAGGTCCGGAACTGATTTGATCAATGGATTTACGCTATGCCTTAGGCCGACACAACTAATCTGAAGGACTTAACGAAGTCTGATGGATCCATCGCGCGCTCGTACACGATGTTGTGATCTGTGGAAGGAGTTCACTAACTCTGTGTTGATGGAGTTTACTAACTCTGTGTTGATGGAGTTTACTAACTCTGTGTTGTGGTGATTTTCTAAAAATGAGATTTTTGGGACTCTCTGGTCCGAAGTAACTTTTCTCTTGGATGGTGCATGAAATGCATGCACTTGGGTATTTGGGTGCACATGAATGCAATGATTGATTTTGGGTGGGATGCTCTTTCTGTTTGATTTTCATTCTTTTCTTTTTCTTTTGTTATTCTTTCGCTTTTTCTGAGATGCGAATTTGAAAGTGTAATGCACTACTGTTTGATGCCATGGAGTGACGAATGGTATGGATGATATGAGAATGATGAATGAAGATGTTGTGTTCTTTTATGTTCCGTCTTCTGTGATTTTCTTCTCTTTTGTTTTTTTTGTTTATTCTGTTTGTTTTCTTTAAGCAGCTTTCTTTTTTCTGCTTGTTTGTTTTTTTTTTTGGCACTTTTGCTCTTTTGGCTTATCTTTCTCTTTTTTTGTCTTTTTCTTTCAAGCATAATACTTCTTCACAGAGTCTGAATTGACTGGGTTCTTGAGATCTTCGCCGTCCATGTTGGTAAGTATCAGTGCTCCTCTGGAGAAAGCTTTCTTGACAACATATGGTCCTTCATATTTGGGAGCCCAATTGCCCCTGGGGTCCGTCTGGAGCGGCAAGATCTGCTTGAGCACAAGGTCTCCTTCGCTGAATTCTCGGGGACGAACCTTCTCGTCGAAAACTGTCTTCATCCTTTGTTGATACAGCTGCCCATGACACAAGGCGGCAATCCTTTTTCCTCAACGAGGTTCAACTGGTCAAGACGGGACCGAACCCATTCTGCTTCATCAAGTTTTGTCTCCATTAACACCTGCAGGGATGGTATTTCAACTTCAATGGGGAGGACTGCCTCTGACCCGTAAACCAGTGGGTAAGGGGTCGCCCCTGTTGAGGTACGTACTAAAATTCGGTAGCCATGCAAAGCAAAGGGAAGCCCCCCCATGCCAATCCTTGTAGGTTACCACCATATTTTGCACTATCCTTTTGATGTTCCTGTTGCCTGCTTCAACTGCCCCATTCATCTTCGGGCGGTAGGGAGAGGAATTATGATGTTGAATTTTGAATTCTTTGCACAGGTCCTTCATTATTTTGCTGTTCAGGTTGCTGCTGTTATCCGTGACGATCTTGTTTGGAAGACCGTAACGGCAAATCAGATCTTTCTTTACAAACTTGGCAACCACAGCACTAGTTATACTGGAGTACGAGGCAGTTTCAACCCGCTTGGTGAAGTGGTCAATGGCGACCAAAATGAAGCGATGCCCGTTCGACGCTTTAGGCTCGATAGGACTGATAACATCCATTCCCCACATTGAGAACGGCCAAGATGCAGACAGAACATTCAAGGAAGCAGGCGGTACATGAATGTGATCGGCATAGATCTGGCATTTGTGCATTTTCTTACAAAGCTGTAGCAGTCTGATTCCATCTGCAACCAGTAGTAACCAGCTCTCAGGATTTTCCTAGCCATTGCGTGCCCGCTGGAATGAACCCCAAATGAGCCCTCATGAACATCTCGCATAATCTTTACTGATTCTTCTCTTGTTACACACCTGAGGAGTACCAAGTCATGGTTTCTCTTGTAAAGGACGTCTCCACTCAAGAAGAAATTCCTTGACAATCTTCTGATAGCTCTCTTGTCATTTTCTGATGCCCCAGGTGGGTATTCCTGATTAATGATGTATCGCTTGATGTCATGATACCAAGGCTTATCATCAGGTTCTTCGTCTATGGATGTGCAGTAATGATGCGCAGGCAGGTTCCGACGTGGGATTCGGATGTGAGTTAAACTCTTATCACAGCTGATGTTAAACATGGAGGACAAGGTTGCCAAGGCATCGGCCAGCTGGTTTTCACTTCGAGGGATGTGTTTGAAAGTGATTTCGTCGAAAGACTCCATCAATTCTTGCACATGGTCACAATAAGGGATCAGTTTGGGATCTCTGGTCTCCCAATCGCCTCTTACTTGATGAATCACCAGGGCTGAATCACCGTACGCATCAAGCCTTTTGACTTTCCACTTCAGGGCTGCCTGCATGCCCAGGATGCATGCTTCATACTCGGCAATGTTGTTTGTGACGTAGAAGCTCAGTCTTGCAGTGACAGGAATGAAGTGGTTGTCAGGAAATATCAACACAGCATCTGCCCCATGCCCCTATATGTCGGACGCACCGTCGAAGATCATCCGCCATCTTTCATTTTCTTGGGATTTCCCCTCGTCGAAACAATGCCATGATATCTTCATCAGGAAAATCATGTTGCATTGCCTGGTAGTCTGGACTTGGCTGACATGCTAAGTACTCTGCAAGTGAGATGAACGAATGCATGCAATGCAAATGCCATGATGGGATGCAGAATGACTTTTCCTTTTTACTTTTCTTTTGTTGCTTTTTGTTTTTCTTTTTGGTACATGATGAATGCATGAAACGCGAATGTGAATATGATGCGAATGAAATGCTTGGATGCAAATGTTATGGCACATGGTGCGATAGTATGAAACGATTGATATGGAAACATAAACATTTTTGGATGAGATGCGATGAGTGCATAAGATGCGAATGTGAATATGATGCGAACGAAATGATTGGATGCAAATGTTATGGCACATGGTGCGATGGTATGATATGAAGTATAGAACATTTCTTTTGGTAATGATGAGACATGAGACTTTATATGTAAGAAGCGGAGGCGATTATCCCTTGGAAAGTTAGGCTTGATTCAAAATTTGGTAATCTCAAGGTTTCTATCTACAGGTATTGATATGAAAAGGTACTTGACCATATTTGCAAGCTCGCTTCTTTTTCTCTTCCATTATGATGCCCCATGATGACCGAAGTTTATGTCCACAAAGTTACCTAAGTGGATTTTTAGCATCACATGATCAACTTGTGTTCTTTCTCTATGAAGCATTGTTTAGTAAAGACGTACGTTAGTGCAAGTATAGATGAATGAGTCAGTTAACTTGGGGTTTTAAAGGCCTAGGGTGAGGATATTTGTGGCGCATGAAGGGGTGAATGACTGATTGGTCTTTGTCAAGGTCGTGAAAGGTAGGTTTTTCCAAGCCAAGAAATGTGGGACTGCCCCCAATTTAGATTTGATGACGGTGAGCAATAACTTGCTCCTGTCTAGTGGTGACAGGCTGGGGGCGTAGAAAATGATGAATTGGCTTTGGAGCGAAAGGTGGAAGGCAAAAGACTTTCCTCAACCCACAGAGTTTGGTATTGCCCTAATTATGGTAAGGACAAGGTTGCCCCGACTAGAGTAGCAGAATAATGAGTTGAGAAATTGCCCCGATATGGTTTTGGGCATGTGAATATGGCAAGGGGATGAGATGGGTGTAGGGTGAATCCTCCCATTTGTAGGTGGAGTGACGAGCGACGGGGATGCCCCACTTGGTAATGGGATTTCAGATGGTTGTTTTAAGTGAGGATTGGAAAAGGTGACGGAGTTAGGGTTATGGGTTTTTGGAGATGGTCAAATATGGCTGCATAGACTGGGTGTGGTTCGGGATGGATGTTGGACATATTTCCCCGAGCTTATGTGGAACAAATAGTGAAAGGAGTACCCCACTTTAGATCAAGGCGAACATCCTGGCATGAACCTTTTGGTTGTCTACAAAATGAGTCTCAGACTATGATAGTCTTGAGCTCGCTATGATGAAAACTTCACTTAGTGATCACTAAACATTGTCTTGATGTAACTTGAATGATTCTTGGAGTGCAAGCCTTTTGATTTTTCTTTTCTTTTGAGTTTCTCTTTTTTTTTCTTGAGATTTTTTTTGTTTTTTTTTTTTTGAGCAAACATATTGTAAATAAATAAACTTATTTGTCCTAAGATTAAAACTTTGAGAAAGCAGGAGCAATCAGTCATTGATCAGAATGGATTTTTGGAGTTGTGATGTGGCTAATGATTAATGATTTATGAAGGGAGGGATAATTGGGCTCAAAGAAGTATTTGATGATTGATGGAACAGATGTTTTTTTTTTTTTTTTTTTTTTTTAGTGGTATGATTTGGCTAGTGGTTAATGAAAGTATGAGTTATTAAGCTTAATGAGGTGTCTGAGGTCTTATTGAGATGAGAACCTCTTATGTGTCTCATGGTAAAATGGACCTGTTTAGGATTATGACTTGGCAAAGGGTTTGTGGGGGGATAGGCCGAAGGAAGTATTTGAAGATTGATTTTAGACAAGGATCTCTTAAGCGTTTAATGGTATAAAGTATCAGCTCACAATTTGTACTACCTTGCTTCCTTTTTTATTTTTTTTCTTTTTGTTTGAATTTTTCAATTCTCTTTTTTGACTTCACTTTTTTGTGATTCTTATTTTCTCTTTTTTTGAACTGAGTGAGCTGATAAAAGTGATACACCATTTTCAACGTGGAATTAATCCTTGTCTAGGGTGATTGAAATGTTTTTTTTTTGGATTAAGGTGGGTAGGAAAGGGAACTTCTGGATGGCCAAACTTCATTTCAAATTCCGATTGCTTATTTTTTCATAAAACTTGACAACAATTTATCTATCTATATGTGTTTGCTCTTTTCTTTGCATTTTTTTTATGCCCTAATTTTTGCCTGGACCGCTCTTTGCGAGTTTTCAATCCACCGGGCGCTCCTTTTTGCCTAGGCTGCCCTTTGCGGGTTTTCAACCCAGCGAGCTTGTTCTTCTCATTTATCTCTTCTTTTCTCTTTTTTTTGGAAAGACTTGCACTAAAGGAATATAATGCCGATAAAGAAAGTGAGTGATCACAGAATTGCCCCAGCATGGAGGACTTAGAGTGTTAGTGAGAATGAACCAAAAAGTCAAGTATGCACTGATGGGAGAGAATATGCGCCTTATGGATGGACGGGGCGGGGTTATACTGGGATGGTGATGATGACAAGGAAGGAAACTGACTGACTCAAACAAGAGAAACTGCACGTGTCATGCACGTTCACTATAGGAATGCTTCACAGAGAGTCAACATTAGTTAGAACAATGAATTGATGAGCTGCTTCAGTTTTTTTTTTTGTCATGGAATGGATGGGATGCAGTGCTTTTGAAAGACATGCAAATGAGCTATTGATTTGCAAAACTGAGTGCCTTGGAACACCTTGAGTTTGCAACCAAGTAAGGATAAACTTTTTCAAAAAAAGGATGATTGTTTTGCAAGAACGTCTCACTTCTCATCACAACTTTTATTTTATGCAATGAATGAATGAACAGATTATGATATGCAAGTATGATGCAAATGCGTGGAGAACGACTACTCGAAAAGTGTGGCTTATTCTAAATTATTTTGTTGCAAGACAAAATGCCAATGCGAATGATGCAAGAATGATGCCCCCCATTTTTTCCAAATGATTTTTGATTTTTTTTTATTTTTTAGAGGCGAGACAAGATGCGAAATGCCAATGCCCCTTTTTTGAATGATGAGAGATGCAAGAATGGTGATACGAGGCAACTGATTGTCGTTACCCTGAGTAACTTGCCTGAAACATTGAGTGGATCCTGACTCAATACTTCACACAATGTACTGAAACGTTTTGACAATTAGTTGACTCAATCTAATTTCCTACTTGAAATTAAAATACGTGCGACTGGGTCAAAGTGCTCTGACATCGTAAAGTAACATCTCAAATTTGTAGTCGACAAACAAATTTGAGACATTACCCTTCGTCGTTCAAAGGTGCACTTCTATCCATTAAGCCATCACATGAGAAATTTTTCTTTGTTTCGAAAGGATGCATGCAGGGAGAAATGATGTATTCGAACAAAGTGATGAGGTTAATGAAATGATGCATGAGCGCCACATTGACGCGATGTCCGCATTATTTGATGATAGTTTTTGCATGATCAAGGATGAATGAAATGCGATATGGATGATAGATGCTTCTGGTTTTCATTTTTCTTATGCAATGAAATGAAATGCGTGATGCTTGCAATTACTTTCCCTTTGTGTAAGCCCCTTTGAGCCTTTTTATCCCAATCTTTGTTTTATAGCTCATTACAAGTCTAAAAGTGAAAAACAATGTAATCACCCAATCCTAGAGGGTGAAGGAGTTTTGAATTGAAAATTGTCAAATCCATAAGTGTGGTGGTGTCCAAATTATTGCAATTGTGGTTCTCACTTGGGTTAGTTCTTGGGTTCTCAATGGAAAGTTTGGCAAGTTTATTTGTATAGAAAAATATTCCCCCAAAAAAAAAGAAAAAAAAAAGAAAAAAAAGTCAAAAGAAAAAAAATGTGCATGTCTTTTAATTTTTGTTTCAAGAAGAATGAAAGTGTGTAGAAAGAGTTATGTGGAGAAGTATATCAAAATAGGGAAATTCATCCTACTTTGTTGAAGTTGAAGTTGGACCCTCTCATACTCACTTTACAATTGATTTTCATTGTTTCTTTATCCTCTTTGATTCTTTTTAACCTAGTTCCCCCTTAGGATTATCCCACCTTGACCTTGGCCTCATTACAACCCTTATAAAGACCTTTTGATCTTATGTGCATGTGTTCTTGAGTGTGGATGTTAGAAGCTTGTCAAGCATATGGTAGTGCTAACTTTCATTGATGTTCTTATATATATATATATATATATATATATATATATATATATATATATATATATATGTTACGGATTGGGCCTCAAGGGCCAATCCACCAAAAGCCCAATGACAAAGGACCAAAATCAGCCAAGGGTGGAGATCTCAAACCTAGATCCAATGGTCCTCCTTCTCTCCAACCACCTATAAATAAGCATTGAATGTTTGCATTAATGGTACACACTTCTCCACTACTCTTACTTGTAATTGACTCACTCACTGACTTGAGCGTCGGAGTGTCATTGCAGGTACCACCCCACCTCGGACCGGAGCACCAGCTCGGACTGACCAAGAACATTACAACCAACTATCTCGGATCGGGCTACGTATCTGATAGGCCGCAAGTGCACGGTCTTATCGCGTAATAAAAGAGTTATCGATCCACAGGGAGAGCCTAGGTGATTACCAATTTAATTTTCCAAAGTTGATTAGCTAGAAGGAATGGTTTTTAGGAGTTGTAAAATTTAGAAATAAAAACAAACAATCTCAGGTTTATAGTTTTATCACAACAATGAGGAACCAAAATAATTTCTTTAGACTATTCAACAAATTATAAGAGTAATATATTTCAAAGACAAGGTAGCGAATATAACTAATGTCTCCTTTCGAAGTACAAGAGCGTGTTTTGAACTAACAATCAAGCCTATTCTCATGGTTGATTGTCACCAAAACCCATTAAGCATAACACCTTTATAATGTCTCAAGAGTTTCAAAACTATTCTCATGTGTTGATTCCCTTGTATAATTTCATAGATCCAACATCAATACTTCACCTTTCGGTTCTTCGTTTGATGTTTAGAATAAGATTTGAAGGACAATAAAATTAGATTGAAATATAAAACAATTTGGAGTGGAGAATAGTCTTGGGAATTATTAGGGACCTATCATTGGATTAATCCCAATAACCCAAGACTCTGTATCTACTCACTCATATTAAATATGAGAGAAGAAGAAGAAAAGACATGAATTTAAATAGCGAGAAATAAAAGAAAGCGGTAAATTGCAAAAACATAAATAACGGAATTGTAAATGACAAGAAAATAAAAGTGCAAGAAAGTAAATAGCAAGGAAAGTAAATGACTTGGAAAATAAAAGGGCAAGAAAGTAAATAGCAAGGAAAGTAAATGACTTGGAAAATAAAATGGCAAGAAAGTAAATAGCAAGGAAAGTAAATGACTTGGAAAATAAAAGGGCGAGAAAGTAAATAGCGAGAAAATAAAAGAGCGAGAAAGTAAAAGAGCGAGAAAGTAAAAGAGCGAGAATTTAAAAGAGCAAGAATCATAAAAAGCATGAAGAGTAAATTGAAGTCATGAATCTTAGAGGAAACCTTGTCATTGATTTTCTAACAAAATTCAAGCTTAGTTACAAGTGAGGATCAAGGTCCTATTTATAGGAAAATATGAGGGCCAAGGCACTTGAGTGGAGGGGCAAAATGGTCCAAAAAAAGTGGCAAATCAAGTTGGCAAAGATAGCCATCAGCAAGTGGGTGCAGCCAAAATTGACTTGTCTGGCGCCAGGGTCGTGCGCCCATGTGCCTGGGTCGTGCGCCCTAGCCAGTCAATTTTGGCTGCTCTGCGCCAGTTTTGCACCAGGGTCGTGCGCCTATGGAGCCTGGGTCGTGCGCCTTGTGCTGGCAACAGCTGTTCTGCGTTGCTGGCAAGCATGGGTCGTGCGCCTATGTGCCAGGGTCGTGCGCCCTGGCCAGTCAATTTGGGCTGCTCTGCACCAGTTTTGCACCAGGGTCGTGCGCCTATGTGCCAGTTTTTGCTGCTTGGCGCCCTGTGCTGCGCCAGTTTTGCTGCTTGGCGCCCTGTTGAGTGCCAAGCGGTTTTAAAAATTGTTCCTCCTCAAATATTTTCTTTGTTTCTTCATTTTTCCTCATATTTTCTCTTTTGCTTCAAAATAACACCTGAAAATAAAAAGTAAACATTTGTAGTAAAATAGCTCAAAAATATAATTAAAATACCAAATAAACTTAAGAAAAATAACTATTAAAAAGACTCTAAAAATAGACTTATCAAACTCCCCTATGCTTGGACCTTTGCTTGTCCTCAAGCAAAAACAGTGTAAATCTTTAGGCCAATTCTGAAGGGAATTTATTTTCATATCGAAACCTTAAGTGAACTGTGGGGCAATTCTAACACTTTGGTTTGAGAACTACTATACGGGCTTCTTGTGGAATTGGGAGACATTTTTAAAGTATCAATACTCTAGAGAGGATATCAATGTCATCATAGAACCGGTTCCCCAGCATTCTTAAGCTTGGGTCCTTCATTCACTAAGACCGGGTCTCAAAGGAGGGTCTTTATATGTTGGGCATTCAAGCATTTTTTTTTGATTTCATATGCTAACCATTCATTTTGACATTTAAAATGGACCAATTTTTGCATTTTGAATTGGTTTTGCATTTTTATTTTATTATTATTATTTTATTTTATTTTTTTTTTGAATACCCCAACTCAGACGTTTTTCTCCAGTAACCGCGCATCCAGTGAATGTCACCAAGAGAACCAGGTTAGTAGTTTCTTTTCAGTCCTTCTAATTGTATTAATAACTGAAAAAAAAAAGTCTCAATAGTGGGTGTGTGAAAAAGCCCTAGAAGTAGAAATCGAACCATGATACAATTTTGTTGTTCCCAACCAGTCCACCTAGATGATTGCTAATGAAAATTTGAAAAAAATTTTGTCCAGAAAAGGCTTATCTAAAACATGCTTAGGGTTCACAAAGTTTCATGATGGAGGGAGCAGATACAACTCAAAGTACAAAAAGATAAAAACTCAGCAAAGCAATAAAGACATACCCAAGAAAAGCAATAAAATACCCCCCTGTTGCGCCCGAAAAAGTCCCCGAGGGAGAACCTTTCTCCTTCACAACTTTTCCTAAGACAATGAAGCCGCCACCAATATTTATTAAGGAAAATATTAGGAAAACCTTTTTTGGAAAGCGATTGGTCTTGCGAAACTAGAGAATAGGGTTCGGGGGTCGGTTACGCGCAGGGAAGGTGTTAGCACCCCACACGTCCTCTCTACTGAGAGGGGACCTTTAATTAAATGTGTGATTTTAGTGTGTTGACTTGAAAATACTTGATTTTGCCTCTCTACTTCTTATTGAAAAATTCTTAATGAAAATCTTTATTTATTATGAAAAAGGGGGAAAAATGGTTTTTTAGAAAAAAACGCTTGACGGGACAAGGCCCGCTCCTACGTATCTCCTGGTGCGATGGAGAACTCAAAGCTACGTAGTTCTTCTTTATCCTGAAAAAGGTTTTTGTTTTTTATCTTTTTAGTGAATCTTCGAAATAGGGCGAGCATTTAGTGAATGATTAAACTAACCAAGGTTATGGGTAATCACCGCTAAGTACTCTTGAAAATGAGAGTCACTACCGCCAGTCAGACGAACGAAGGTTCTGGTTGACTATTAGTAGCGACTCGTTTTTATTTGCTCTTTTGAAAGGGGTTTTCGAAAGAGATTGATTGGCACGAATGATCAAACTAACAAAGGTTATGAGTGATCATCGCTTGTTGTTCTTTTAGGAAAAGACATTGCTACCAATGGCTAGACGAACAAAGGTTCTGATTAGCCACTAGCGGCAATGGGTTTGAAAATGATTCTTGAATTTTGTTCTGAAAACGATCTTGGTTTGCAAAAAGTGATTCCTTTCTTCTTGTTATGAAAATAGCTCTTTTCTTGTGCTATGCAAATGCTAAAATTTTATGGTTGCGCTTGACGAGAATGTGACTCGCTCCTACGTATCCCAAATGGGAATCAAAGCGACGTAGTTCTTGATAGAAAAAGTTTGTGTGTTTGGTGTTTTATTTATTTTGAAATTGGGAGAGGTATTCGTGACGACCAAACAAGTAAAACTCAGAGTGGTCGTCACTCATAGCTCGTTTGAAAACTAAAGTTGTTATTAACGGTCAAACAAGCTAAGCTCAGAGTGACCATTGGTAACAACCCATTTTTATGTTTAGGAAAACATTTATTTGCTATTTGGGAAAAAATAGGTTTGTGAGAGAAAATATTTATTTAGGGAAAAGAAAATCTTTAAAAAAAGGAACAGAGGGTGCAGTAGTAAAATGGGGTGTGATTAGCAGAAAAGGGGTGTATTTTAAAGTAGTGGGTGCAAAAAACAGGCCCAGTTCGTTTTTGTGTTGTGGGCTGGGTTTATGGACAGGGGGCTGTATTATGAAAAGGGGGAGCATTTAGTAAGGCCCCGTTTGTTTGCGCGAACTGGGCTGGGTTTGAAATGATGGGCTTGCGTGGGGGGGGGCTACATAATTAATCTGCTAAAAAAAAATTAAAACAAAATTAAAACATATTAACCCTAGGTATATAAGGCTAACATAAAAAAAACAAACCTAATTCTACATCTCCTCTTCTCTCAGCGCCGCGCCCCCCATTCCCTTACCCTAATTCTATTTTTCTCATCACGCTCTCTCTCTCTGCGACTCCACCGTCCTCTCCCCTCTATACCGATCGACCTCTCACCCTCTCCCCTAGCTCTGCTTTTCTTCTCTTCACCGAACCACCGTCATGGCGCCATATTTCCCTCTAGCCATAGATCCGCCGTTTCACTCTTAGAGGAGAGAGAAAATAAATTTCGAAAAACCAGAGAAGATGAGGGGGAAAGTGAGAGAGACACAGTGATGGAGAGATTGGGCGCGGTGATGGGTGGTGATGCGATTTTCTTTCCTCCCTTTTCTTTGGTTGTTCAGTGGTTGTGGGGGGAGTACTCGACGGAGGTTCTGGCCACCGTGGTGGGTTTGCACGGTGGTGGTGGTTCGTTGACTGTTTGGAGGTGATGGGGTGGTTTTTGGGCCACGGTTTGGGGAGGTGATGAGTTAGGGGGTGATGGCTACGGCGAGGGTGTTCGGTTCGTGGTTGGAGGCGAAGGGACGGAGACGATTGTGAGTGGTGTTTGGGCTACGGTTTGCGGAGGTGATGAGTTAGGGGGTGGTGGCTCCGATGAGAGGAGGCGGATGTAGACGGCGGCGCACGGCGAGGCCACGGCGGTGGCCACCGTAAACGGTGGCCGAAGGTAACTAATGTATCTTTTCCTCCTTACCTCGTTTCCTTCCTTTCCCCTTTCTCTTGGAAACTTGAAAATTTTTTAGGAACCTAATTTTTAGTTAAGTCTGAACGCTAATCTAAAATCCTAGTTGTTTTATTTCATTTTTTTTATAATAGGTAATAGAATAGAAAAACAATCTAAACCTACAGGTTTTCTTATGTCTGAAACTGACTTTTTATTAGTCATTCACCCTATGGTGAAAATCCATTAATTTTTAGCTAACAAACATTTCAATTAAATGCTAATTTTATTTTTCTAAATGAGCTAAAAAAACGTATATATAAACCAACCTCTTGTCAAGCTTCTGAAAATTTCCTTACTGCTTGCTGTCACTCTCCTACTGACTGCCTCTCCACCTTTTGTTGCTCAAGTGTATTAGAACTCTGATGAATTCTAATTTTATGGTATCTCAGTTGTGTTTCAGTTGCTGTGTGTGTATCTGTCTCTGTGTATATTGCTGTCTGTGTATTCTATTTTTTTTTGTGTGTGAATTGTTGTGCGTATCCCCTCTCCTGTTACTATTGCTGCCTATTTTATAGTTGAAATGCTGTGGTGTAGGTGTGAGTGCTGAGCAGGGGATCAAAACTCCCCAGGAGACCAGTTTGTTGCTGCTGCAGTGGAGCAGCAAGGGGTGGGCTGACATGCTCTTGCCCAAAATGTGAAAAACAAAGGGATAAGGAGAAAGGAATTTGAGCTTCATCCTCAAAATACTTCCTGCTTCAACAACAGCAAGCCAGCAGCGCCTGCTGTTCTTTTTAATTTTTGGTTTAAATTTTTTTGTACTTTTTTTGTTTTTATTTTTGTCTCCATGTTTAAAAAGAGTTGACTTCCTTTTTTTTGTGGTACTATTTACCTTAATTTTTTGTTTGTATGTGTAACAAAATCAAAAAGGGGACAGTTAATAAAAACAACTGACTTTATTTTACTATTGTTATTATTTTTTAATAATTCTTGAAAGAAGCGGTAAAAACAACATGAACCGATGCAATCACTCGCGCACGACTCGCGACCAACACGCGCTCGCGTTAAGGCTATGAACGCGTAACTGACTTAATGCGCACACGCGTATGTTATTAAAACCGATCTCATCTTATCCCCACGTTTCTAAAAACGCGGTAAAATAAACATGCACCGACACAACCGCTCACACGTGCGCTCGCCTTATTTATTATATTATTTTTTTGGACTTTTTTTTTTGAAAGCAACGAGCGCCAAACAAAATCGTTGCACGAGAGTGCCAAATACACCCGCATTTAGAACAATATGTGAAGCGATAAAATTTTTGGGATTTTTCAATTAGTCGGACAAAATTGGGGTATTACAGCTGCCCCTCTTTATTTGGATTTTGATAAGAAATATGATTTGCGCGAGACATATTTCGAGGCAAAATCGAAATAAAGAATTCAAAAATTATACCAATTTTGTCTACTTGGAGAAACCCGAAATTTTTTTTTTTTGAAAGATAGACACTTTCGTGTCGATGTGAAAACAGTAAATGGGCACTTGCGTGCAGACGGAAAAGTAAAATGGGCACTTCCGTGCAGACAGAAAAGTAAAATGGGCACTTGCGTGCAGACAGAAAAGTAAAATGGGCACTTGCGTGCAGACAGAAAAGTAAGATGGGCACTTGGCGTGCAAACAGAAGAGTAAAATGGGCACTTGGCGTGCAGAAAGCGGTAAATTGCCCAGGCTGCCTAAAACCTGTAATCCTTAAACGAACTCTTGATAAATCCGAGTTTGCACGTGGCTTTGAGGAGCACGCTTCCTGTTGGCCTTTTTCGAGCGACCGGGGGGATCGTTATCAGCTCCGGAACTGATATACAGATCAATGCACGGCGTCCACTGTATCTTAGGCTGATACATGGGGATGAGACCTAGGCAGGAGGGAGCGATGATCTCTCTGGGCTTCAATCCGCAATGCGCGCCTGGGCGCTCTCTTTTCTTTTCTTACTTTCTTTTCTTTTCTCTTTTCTTTTTTGTTTCTCTCTTTTCTTTTTCTTTTCTCTCTTTTCTTTTTTCTTTTCTTTTTTTGGCGTCTCTTTTTTTTGCTCTTTTAAGAATCATGGATATGCGAATGCAAAATTTTGGTGTTTGATGATATGTAATGCTCTTGTGTTTTGATGAAATTGCGGATGACATGTAATGGAAAACTTTTTCTTCTTTGCCTTTTTTCTATGAAATGTGAATATTGCTGATGAATAACATGAAATGATGAATGACATGGGATGCTTTAGCTTTCTTTTCTTCTAAGTATTGATGTGATGCAACTGTATTGCTTCGATGTTTGATGGGATGATGAATTTTGGTTCTTTTTGTTTTATGGAATGCAAACATTACTATGATGTAGACGACACTGAATGTTTTTTGTTTGTTTTCTTTTTTTTTTTGGCATAGGGACCTTAGGATTCTTGAGTGATCAATTCAAGTGTCCTATCGTGATGACTATTTCGAATGTACATTCGACTTAGTCTCCTATTTATTGAAAATGATTTTGTATTTTGAGACTTGATTTGATGTCTGATGCAATGATGATGAATGCTTGGTTTGCTAGAAAGAAAGCAGTAAATGAACACTTGGCGTGCTGATGAGAAAGCAGTAAATGAACACTTGGCGTGCTGATGAGAAAACAGTAAATGAGGATGAACACTTGGCGTGCTTTTAATGGACCACTTGGGACCCGAGGGCATTTGAACTCCGAACTGAAGGAGTGACTGGGAATGAGATTTTGAGACTGACAAGTCCAGGATGACTGACTTGAGAATTAGATTGAAGATTGACACTTGAAGTGCTGATTCTTAGAACTAAGCATGAGGATTAACATCTTGTGTTCATCCGCATTTTGCTTAGCAATGCAATGAATGACACATGTAATGCAGACGTATGCCATGATTGATGTCTTGAATATTATGGAATGCTTTTGTTCTTTTGTATCTGCTTCTTCTTTGTAGTTTATGAAATGCAAATATCAACATAATGCTATGATGTTTGAATGCAAGTGTATGCGGTGATTGCTGCTTTGATGAATGGAAAGCTCCCGTTCTAACTTCTGTTTGTCTCTTTTTGCTTCTTCTATGAAATGCAAACATTAATATGATGCAATGCTCTGATGTTTGATGCAATGATTTTTGTTCTTTTTCTTTTATGGAAATGCTAACGTTAATATGATGCAAATGCACCGCTTTAATGTTTGATGATTGGATGAAAAAGGAATGCTTGTGAATGATATGGAATTCTGGATGACATGGAATGTTTCTGTTCTTTTTGTTGTTTGTTTGGAGTTTGCAAGTGAGAGTCAACACTGGATGTGTTAATGAAAAAGCAATGAATGAGAAAACATGAAATGAGGATCGCTTGGGATCATGGGAGTAGCTTTGAATTATGGACGCAAAGGTCTGGCTTATGGGTCAACATATGTCTGTATTGATCTAATGGTCTGAAGAATTTTGATGATGCAACGGTGCATGCAATGATTAGTATCTTGTGGAGTGGTGAATGACATGGAATGATTTTGTTCTTTTCCTTTTTATGAAGTGCGAACATTAATATGATGCCAATGCAATGAAAAGATTTCTGCTTTTTCTTCTTTACTATTTTCCTCTATGAAATGCAAGTATTAATATGGTGCAACTGACGTGGAACGTTTTTCTTTTTGCTATGTGATGAATGCACAAAATGTGAAGATGCAAATGTAATGCTTCGATGCACATGCCATAATGAATAGATTGAAATGCCTAGGTGCATGAGGTAAACATTTTGTGAAGATGAGATGCGAGACTTTGAATGCAAGGAATTGAGATGACTATTGCCCATTCTGTTGAAAAATTGAATTTGATTCAAACTCCGGTGTTCTCAAGGTTTTTATTTACAAACAAACTCACTTGTTTTCTCTTTCTTTCCATGATGACTGAATTTTAGATATCACGTAAACAACTTGTGTTCTCTCTTTCTGAAGCATTGTCTAGTAAGCATGCATAAGAGTGCAAATATGAATGAATGAGTCAGTTAACTTGGAATTGGTTTAGGGCATGGCGAGTGAAGGAATGACAGACATGGTTATTGCCGAAGCTTATGGGGGGTCAAGAGACACAAGATTGCCCTAATTCAGGTCTTTGATGAGTGAATAGTTTGCCCCTGTCTAGTGGTGACAACAACTAGGGGCGTAGAAGATGATGAATTGGGAATGCTTCGGCTTTTGAAAGGGAAGGTGGATCAAAAGAGATTTTGTCTCAACCCATAAAGTTTGATGTTTCCCTAGTCATAACAAGGACAAAGCTGCCCCAATTAGAATGACAAGGTCTTGTTTAGGATAGTGAGTTGAGAGATTGCCCCGGTGAGGTTTTGTAGGAATGAATGAGGTGAAGGAATGGGAACACGCTTGCCCCACTTTCGAATGACATTTCGAATGGTTTCTTTGAGTGTGGTTGTGAAAGGCGATAGAGTTATGGTGATGGTTATGAACTGAGGGTGATATATGAATGAGGTGGGCAATGAACAAACCTCCCCAAAGTTGAGTGGAGTGAGAGGTGAAGGGAATGCCCCCTAGTACACACTCTTGGTTTTCTTTAAGAACAACTCAAATGCAATGAAAGTTTTGACTTTTTAGTATGAGGGGAGGCTCCACTTGGTGACCACTAGACCTTGTTTTAATGCAACACGAATGCATCTTGGAGTGCAAGCCCTTCTTCTTTTTTACCAACTTTCCTTTTTTGATTGTTTGTCTTTTCTTTTTGAGAAGCTTTCTTTTTTCTGCTTATTTGTTTTTTTCCTTTTGAGCAAACACGTCGTAAATAGATGAACTTATTTGTCCTAAGATTAAAACTCGAGAGAACGAAAGCAATTAGTCACTGATCGGAATGGACTTTTTAGGGTTGTGATGTGGAGAAGGGGATGATTGAGCTTAATGAAGTGTTTGAGGGCTGATGGGGAGAATGGGTCTTATTTGGTGTTGGCCGATGGTCAATGGTTTATGAAGGAAATGGTTATTAGGTTTGATGAGGCGTTTGGGGATGGTTTTACCCAATGAGGTGTTTGAAGGTTTTATGAAAGAAGAGATGGTTAAACCCAATGAATTGAGGGCTTCTTTGAAAGGAGAAATGATTGAACCCATTGAATTGAGGGCTTTTTTAGAAGGGGAAATGATTGAACCCATTGAATTTGGGGGCCCCTTTTTTTTTGGAGGGGAGCTCTTATGCTTCATGGCAAAATGTATTGACTCTTAATTTATACTCCCTTTGTCTTCCTTTCTTTGTTTTGGGATTCTCCTCCTTAAACTTTGTTATTCCCCTCCTTTTGTGAATTTCCTTTCCTTTTGACTTGGAAATGATATACCATTTTTGATGTGGAATTAACCCTCGCCCAGAGTGATGTGGATATCTTGGGCTTTTCTCGGCTTAAGATGGGTAACAAAGGGTGTTTTTATGATTTTGAATCTTTGGCTTAAGAGGGGTAGGGAATGGACCTTCTGGGATTTTAGGTTCTTGAGGGTATGGAGAGATGGCCAAATTTCATTTCAAATCCTGATTGCTTATTTCTGTAAGACTTAACTTTAGGACAATAATTTATCTATCTTCATGTGTTTGCTCTTTTATTTTCCCCCTTTTTTGTGCCCTAATTTTTGCCTGGACCGCTCTTTGCGAGTTTTCAATCCACCGGGCGCTCTTTTTTGCCTAGGCCGCCCTTTGCGGGTTTTCAACCTAGCGAGCTTATTTTATCTTTTTTTTATTATATATTTTTTAGAAAGACTTGCACTAAAGGAATATGATACTGACAAGGAAAATTAGTGATCACAGAATTGCCCCAGCATGGAGGACTTAAAGTGTTAGTGAGAATGAACCAAAAAAGTCAAGTATGCAATGATAGGAGAGAATATGCGCTTTATGGGTGGACGGGGTGGGGTTAGACTTGGATGGGGAATGATGATAAATGAAGGAAATTGACTGACTCAAACAAGAGAAACTGCACCTGGCATGCATGCTTACTAGAAGAACGCTTCACAGAGAGTTAACATTGGTTAAAACATGATATAAAAACTTTTTTGATGAACTGTTTCGGTCTTTTTTCATGGAATGGATGAGATGTAATGCCCTTTTTTGAAGGAAATACGAATGAGCTATTGATGTGAAAAACCGAGTGCCTTGGAACACCTTGAGTTTGCAAATGAGTGAGGGTAAACTTTTCCAAAAAGGAAAGATTACTTTGCAAGAACATCTCGTCTCTCATCACAACATTTTTGTTGTATGCAATGCATGGATGAAAACATTATGATGTATACATGATGAAAATGAAAGCATATTCACTTGAAAAGTGTGATTATTCTAAAAGTTTTTTCTTTTTGATGCTTTCTTTTTATGCAAGACGAAATATGAAATGCCAATGCATCTTTGGATGATGAATGATGCAGGAATGATGCTTCTTTTCAAAATGTTTTTTATAGAGGCAAGACAAGATATGAAATTCCGATGCCCCCTTTTTCTTTCGAATGATGAAAGATGCAGGAATGATGCTTTTTTTTTTCTAAATGATGATTTTTTAGAGGCAAGACAAGGTATGCAATGCCAATGCCCCTTCCTTTTTTGAAAGATGCATGTATGGAGGAATGATGTATTTGAACTAAAGTGATGAGGTTAATGAAATGATGCATGAATGCTACATTTTGAATAAATTTGATAATGACTTTTGTTCATGGTTATGAATGAGATGCTTTCTTGTTTTCATTTTTTTTTGTGCAATGAAATGCCTGATACTCACAATGATTTTTTTTTTTTTAAAATGTGTGGGAAGACATGATTTTATTGAATGGAAATGCATGCAAGATGAGAGGTTAATGTATTATTTTTTTATGATGTGTGAAAAAGGACAACAATAATGCATGAGACGTGCTTCTAATAAGACACGATTTTTGGATTTTTCGAGAAAATTGGGGAAAAAAAAGCCTTAGTGAATGGAAACGCACACGTGCGGAGAATGCACTCCTGACAAACCTAAATGAGATAGAGAAAAATGCATGTATGAATTTTATCAAGTTTTTGTTTTATGCAATGCAAATGATGTCTTTATATGAAAATGACGGCGATAATGCGACTTGACATGCATGTGAAAAAATAAGATGAAAACATTTTTTCGGGTTTGGTGACTGAAATTTTGGGAACATCACCTCATGTAGCCCGGTAAAAGAAAAGACTATAATGATTTTTGAAATTTTTGCTTTTTGCCCTTTTTTTTGAAAATTTTGTTTTAGGTAATGCAAGGATGTATGCAAATGATGATGTGAGGCAACCAATTGTCGTTACTCTGAGTAACTTGCATGAAACATTGAGTGGATCCTGACTCGATACTTCACGCAATATACTGAAATGCTTCGACATTTGGTTAACTCAAACTTATTCTCTTATTTGAAAACAAACCCCACTTGATAGGGTCAAAGTTCCCCGATACCGTAGAGTAACATCTCAAATTTGTAGTGCACAAACAAATTTGAGATATTACCCTTCGTCATTCGAAGGTGCACTATTACTCATTGAGCTTTTACATGAAGAGCTTTTCTATTTTTCCTTTGTTTAGAGAAGATGCATGCATTGGAAACTTTTGATTTTTAGTTTTGGAACATGATTTTGAAAATTATTTGGAGATGCAAATTGAACCGGACTCTTCTCTGAGCGATCGGTCCTTTTGTTGAAATAGAACTGTTTGTGCTCGTGCTGTCTTGGTGCCAGATATTGAGGTCGCTCCTGTATGTAGGCTGGTCGCCTGCAGAGCTCCCTCGGGGTGTACCTGCGATGGCACTCCAACGCCCAAGTCAGTGGGGTGATTTAGTGTAGTAATATTGGTTAACAACGTACCTTTCATATGATGTCAGGGTCTCGTTATATAGCACTTGGGTGCTGAGGGCGGCCGTTGGATCTGCGAGAATTCCTCTCCACCGTAGATCCTCCCATCGTGGGTATAAGTTGGCGCTGGTCGATGTTGGGCCGCTCGCATAGGCCCAAACTTCTTTACGGGTTGCGACCCGATCCAAAAGTCGTGTGATGCTGATTACGTACTGGGCCGTCCGCGTCGGTCCAGTATTCATTATGGGCTGCGGCCCAATCCAGAACAGTTGCCCCCCAGGCCGAAGTCGTTCAGTAGAACGGGTTCAGGCCTAAGAGTCAGATTCCTTTCGATGAGGCGGGTTGCCTCCATATTGGCCGCCTGCGCTGGCCTGCGTCAGAGGACCTGATCGTGTGGCCGCTCGATTGAGTCTGCTCGCGCCTTCTAACGACGTGGTGTTATGACAGATATGACGTTCTGAGAGGACAAGCGTGACGCTTCGATGGGATTGTCACCATACTTCACGCTTTTCAAGAAAGGGGGCGCTTGATGATGACGGTTCAAATTTCGAGGAAGATCATCAATTTGGAAGGGGAAGGGACGTGTCCCTTCGCGTTCTGGCTTTCCCTCCCTATAAATATGGGGCACCCTTATGTCAACTTGTTCACTTTCCGGATTTTTTGCTCTGAGGGCGACTTCCTTTCTCCGACGAACGATCTATTTTCCGGCTACTCTGGCACGGTGTTTCCCGATTAGCGACTTCAAGCTCCGGCGCGATCTAACTTCTGATCGCCTCATTCTAGTGATTCATAGTGCAACGAAACTGTATCCCGCTCCTGCTATGTAGTTTTACTTTTGGGCTTTAGTAATTTAAATCGCATTTCTCTTCTTGTTAACATTAACATGGGCGAGGAGGGGGTGTCAGACCCGGGGTCGATCATGTCGCCCCTTTCCGTAGGTCATCTTCGATGGTCTGACTTTCATGCTCCCTTCTTGCAGGTTTTCTATCTTATGGCGCGGACGAAGCTGACCGCCCAAGTATCTGGCAGCCCGCCAGTTTCCTCCACCGACCCATCATCCAGTTCCCGAACGTCTACAGATAGGACGACTTCGGAGGGTGGGTTTACTTCTACGCCTACTGCTGATGGATCGGATGTTGTGACCCCCGATCGCCCCGTATACTTCCAGACGAGGGAAAGTCATGATCCACCTTCTACGTCCTCGGCCCCTACGGAGCGGGCAATCCAGCCAAACGCCGAGAGAGGGGAGGCCGATTGGAGAGGCTCTCTAGGGGAGGATCGCTCTTGGATCTCGTCGGCCGTGCTAGGCCGGATTTCGTCAATATTCAAACCTGGGGACCAAGTGTTATCGTATTTTGCTGAGCTAGTTGGCGCACCGAACCAGGTGTGGGCGGTCGAAGGCCCTACTTCAACGGAACACGTGGCTATGATTCCGGCCAACTTAAAATTCACCATGTATGCCACTGTCCTTCGTGACGTGCGGATTCGTCCGCCATTTACATGCTTTCAACGCGGTATACTTCGTTATCTTGGGGTTGCACCCTCACAGCTGCACCCTAACTCGTGGGCATTTATCAAGGTGTTCGAGCAGTTATTGAGAGTGATGGGGCGAGAGTACAATCGGCAAACTTTCTTCAAAATTTTTGAGACAAGCAGACGGCCAGAGCCGGGCAGCGATCGGAATCGGTGGGAGCACCTGATTCTTAAGGCTCAGTCGGACTACAAGATTTTCAAGCCGTTTTCTGACTCGCTCAAACCCTGGAAGTCGTCTTTTCTATGGGTAGTCCCAGTCTGCGAGGCATCTCAGCGGATGGTGGGGACGGTTGACTCCGGTGGGCGAGTAACAGGCATGCAATATCCTATAGCATGGATGTACGCTCATTTTCGCCGCATGCCCGCCACGTACAGAACCCGTTGCCAACTTGGCGAGGAAAATACTGAGACTCTGAGGTTGGTTGAGAACTTGGCCTCTTGGATGGAGGAGGGTCTGATCAAATGTCACCAATTGGTGAAAACGACCGATGATAATGGTTTCAAAGTCGCACCTGGTATGGGTAGTCGTACCCCCCCTTTTTTTTTTAACCGTGTTCTTACCTTTTTCGCAGGTGAAATGGCCGGTCTAGGTTTTGCCGAATTGATGAAACAAGCTAAGAAAGGGAGGAGGTCCCAGGTCGGCCCGTCCACCCCTGCAGTTACTCTTTCCCCTGTTCCTGAGGGTTCTGTGGCTGCTGAAGGTGGCGAGAGTAGCCCGCCTGTTGCTGGGACGAAGAGGGGACGTCCTCCTCCTACTGTCGATCTGACCCAAGATGAGCATGCTCATAAAAAGTCCAGGGCCCATAAAGGGCCTCAGAAGAGTTCGCCCCTGTGGTCGCCAATGAACCGGACTCTTCTCTGAGCGATCGGTCCTTTTGTTGAAATAGAACTGTTTGTGCTCGTGCTGTCTTGGTGCCAGATATTGAGGTCGCTCCTGTATGTAGGCTGGTCGCGTGCAGAGCTCCCTCGGGGTGTACCTGCGATGGCACTCCAACGCCCAAGTCAGTGGGGTGATTTAGTGTAGTAATATTGGTTAACAACGTACCTTTCATATGATGTCAGGGTCTCGTTATATAGCACCTGGGTGCTGAGGGCGGCCGTTGGATCTGCGAGAATTCCTCTCCACCGTAGATCCTCCCATCGTGGGTATAAGTTGGCGCTGGTCGATGTTGGGCCGCTCGCATAGGCCCAAACTTCTTTACGGGTTGCGACCCGATCCAAAAGTCGTGTGATGCTGATTACGTACTGGGCCGTCCGCGTCGGTCCAGTATTCATTATGGGCTGCGGCCCAAACCAGAACACAAATGATTTATTGGAAAAAAGGTTTTAGAAAAATGTGCTTGACGGGGTATGACCCGCTCCTACGTATCCCCATTGTAATGAGGAATCAAAGCTTACGTAGTTCTACTGTGTCTCTTTTTTTTGAAATAATGCTTATGCATGAATGCCTCGTCTTGGATGAACTCGACGAGGATTTTTTGCATGATTATAAATGAAATGCTTATGCTATGCAGATGATAATTGTTTTTTGTTTTATCTTTATGTAATGAAAGGGAATGCAAGATGAATGGTTTTTTTTTCAAAATTGGAATTTTATGCAATGCAAATGATGCAATGATGCAGTGATGCAATGATGCAATGATGCAATGATGCTTCTTTTTGTGTTTTTGCAGAAAGAGGATATTTACAGGTGGTGATTTGAAAATTTTCACACTATATGCCACCTCATATAGGCGTTTATTGAAAAGGGAAAGCATATCTTTTTTTGATTTTCAAAAATTTTGAAGGAAAAATTGATTGAACTGAATGCAACGATGCAGCACACAATTTGGAAAGCCCTTGTGACCTAAAAAGGGGGTAGAACCTATGATCTAAGGTATTTTAGGGATAATCTTCTCATGTAGCTCTATTCACACCCTCACAAAGGTCATCAGAGCCACAGTCCCTCTCATGAAAATCCCCGTAAATGCAGCAAACTGCTAGATACGAAGCATCATGAAAGAGCACAACTCTGATTGAAACTTTTGCGAGTAGCCAAACGGACAAAGGTCCTGATGGGCTCCCACTACTCGAATCCACTCATTCTAAGGTACCCTAACAGACCTGGGTTATGGTCTCTTTCTCTAATCACATAATCTCAAGGTACAAGTGTGTGCGTGCGAAAGGCATTTCCTTAAAAACCACCCCACCTACAAATGAAAATCCAGAACAGTCCAGACAATAGCATGTTGTCTACTCTAGGGTTCAATATCATACAAACAAGCCTAGGGTGCCAACAACAATGCGCTACTTGCTTAAGAAAGGGAGCTGAGAAGAGGGGAACATGATAAGAGAGGGGAAAATGCATGAATTTACCTTAAGAAAGGGAGCAAAGAAAAAGGGGACATGATATGATTGGGGAAATGCATGAGGGAACTAAGCATATAAGAAAAGAAGCAACCATCTATTACCTTAAACAAAAGCAAACATAGAAGGAGAAGAAGAAGAATGCACAGGAATGCAACATGAAAGTATGAAAAAGAAGAAAGCATAGAGGCAAAACAAGATATTCAAATCAATCACACAAATCACACACTTAATTAATTAGGCTTGACCCACTTTAAAAAAATGTTTTTCTTTTTTAATCTCCAGTGGAGTCGCCAACTGTTGCGCCCGAAAAAGTCCCCGAGGAAGAACCTTTCTCGTTCACAACTTTTCCTAAGACAATGAAGCCGCCACCAATATTTATTAAGGAAAATATTAGGAAAACCTTTTTTGGAAAGCGATTGGTCTTGCGAAACTAGAGAATAGGGTTCGGGGGTCGGTTACGCGCAGGGAAGGTGTTAGCACCCCACACGTCCTCTCTACTGAGAGGGGACCTTTAATTAAATGTGTGATTTTAGTGTGTTGACTGGAAAATACTTGATTTTGCCTCTCTACTTCTTATTGAAAAATTCTTAATGAAAATCTTTATTTATTATGAAAAAGGGGGAAAAATGGTTTTTTAGAAAAAACGCTTGACGGGACAAGGCCCGCTCCTACGTATCTCCTGGCGCGATGGAGAACTCAAAGCTACGTAGTTCTTCTTTATCCTGAAAAAGGTTTTTGTTTTTTATCTTTTTAGTGAATCTTCGAAATAGGGCGAGCATTTAGTGAACGATTAAACTAACCAAGGTTATGGGTAATCACCGCTAAGTACTCTTGAAAATGAGAGTCACTACCGCCAGTCAGACGAACGAAGGTTCTGGTTGACTATTAGTAGCGACTCGTTTTTATTTGCTCTTTTGAAAGGGGTTTTCGAAAGAGATTGATTGGCACGAATGATCAAACTAACAAAGGTTATGAGTGATCATCGCTTGTTGTTCTTTTAGGAAAAGACATTGCTACCAATGGCTAGACGAACAAAGGTTCTGATTAGCCACTAGCGACAATGGGTTTGAAAATGATTCTTGAATTTTGTTCTGAAAACGATCTTGGTTTGCAAAAAGTGATTCCTTTCTTCTTGTTATGAAAATAGCTCTTTTCTTGTGCTATGCAAATGCTAAAATTTTATGGTTGCGCTTGACGAGAATGTGACTCGCTCCTACGTATCCCAAATGGGAATCAAAGCGACGTAGTTCTTGGTAGAAAAAGTTTGTGTGTTTGGTGTTTTTATTTATTTTGAAATTGGGAGAGGTATTCGTGACGACCAAACAAGTAAAACTCAGAGTGGTCGTCACTCATAGCTCGTTTGAAAACTAAAGTTGTTATTAACGGTCAAACAAGCTAAGCTCAGAGTGACCATTGGTAACAACCAAGGTAATCAAACCCGGACCGGACATTGAACCGGAAGAGGTAGCGGTTCAGGGGTTCTTGGGTTCAACCGGAATTAATTAAATATATTATTTAATATTTTTATTACAATATATAAATGATAAAAAACCATAATACCCAAAATTTCACACCACAAACAATTAAATTATGCTTAACTTAAGCTCAACAATATATATTTTAATGCATTATTTAGAAAGAAAAAAAATAAGTCTGGCTTTATAAGAAAATTGGTGTTGGCAAATACGAAGCTAATGTTGCAAACAGTGAAGATAAATAAGAAGAATGAGCTGTGTTTCTCTATAAATAGAGCTAGAGTGTGCACAGCAAAATATAAGTGAGATTCTTGGCTTTCATAATATATAAAATATATAAATAGAGCCTCGACACTCATTTTGTTTTACAAAAAATAGTTTAATTTTTTTTTTATTTCAGTTAAAAAAAAAATTTTTAAAAAAAAAAAATTCATTTCTCAGACCGGTTTTCCGGTTTTTCAACCGGTTCTTTGCCGGTTCTGGCCGGTTTTGCTGGTTCTTGACCGGTTTTCCGGTTTTCCAATCGGTTCTTTGGCCATCCGGTTCTGGGGTCTAACTGGACCGGACAGGGGTCCGGTTCCCGGTTCAACCGGTCGAACCGGCCGGTCCGGTTCGGTTTTGATTACCTTGGTAACAACCCATTTTTATGTTTAGGAACACATTTATTTGCTATTTGGGAAAAAATAGGTTTGTGAGAGAAAATATTTATTTAGGGAAAAGAAAATCTTTAAAAAAAGGAACAGAGGGTGCAGTAGTAAAATGGGGTGTGATTAGCAGAAAAGGGGTGTATTTTAAAGTAGTGGGTGCAAAAAACAGGCCCAGTTCGTTTTTGTGTTGTGGGCTGGGTTTATGGACAGGGGGTTGTATTATGAAAAGGGGGAGCGTTTAGTAAGGTCCCGTTTGTTTGCGCGAACTGGGCTGGGTTTGAAATGATGGGCTTGCGTGGGGGGGCTACATAATTAAAATGAGGGGGTACAAATATTAATTTGCTAAAAAAAAATTAAAACAAAATTAAAACATATTAACCCTAGGTATATAAGGCTAACAGAAAAAAAAAAAACCTAATTTTACATCTCCTCTTCTCTCAGCGCCGCGCCCCCCATTCCCTTACCCTAATTCTATTTTTCTCATCACGCTCTCTCTCTGCGACTCCACCGTCCTCTCCCCTCTATACCGATCGGCCTCTCACCCTCCCCCTAGCTCTGCTTTTCTTCTCTTCACCGAACCACCGTCATGGCGCCATATTTCCCTCTAGTCATAGATCCGCCGTTTCACTCTTAGAGGAGAGAGAAAATAAATTTCGAAAAACCAGAGAAGATGAGGGGGAAAGTGAGAGAGACACAGTGATGGAGAGATTGGGCGCGGTGATGGGTGGTGATGCGATTTTCTTTCCTCCCTTTTCTTTGGTTGTTCAGTGGTTGTGGGGGGAGTACTCGACGGAGGTTCTGGCCACCGTGGTGGGTTTGCACGGTGGTGGTGGTTCGTTGACTGTTTGGAGGTGATGGGGTGGTTTTTGGGCCACGGTTTGGGGAGGTGATGAGTTAGGGGGTGATGGCTACGGCGAGGGTGTTCGGTTCGTGGTTGGAGGCGAAGGGACGGAGACGATTGTGGGTGGTGTTTGGGCTACGGTTTGCGGAGGTGATGAGTTAGGGGGTGATGGCTCCGATGAGAGGAGGCGGATGTAGACGGCGGCGCACGGCGAGGCCACGGCGATGGCCACCGTAAACGGTGGCGGAAGGTAACTAATGTATTTTTTTCCTCCTTACCTCGTTTCCTTCCTTTCCCCTTTCTCTTGGAAACTTGAAAATTTTTTAGGAACCTAATTTTTAGTTAAGTCTGAACCCTAATCTAAAATCCTAGTTGTTTTATTTCATTTTTTTTATAATAGGTAATAGAATAGAAAAACAATCTAAACCTACAGGTTTTCTTATGTCTGAAACTGACTTTTTATTAGTCATTCACCCTATGGTGAAAATCCATTAATTTTTAGCTAACAAACATTTCAATTAAATGCTAATTTTATTTTTCTAAATGAGCTAAAAAAAACGTATATATAAACCAACCTCTTGTCAAGCTTCTGAAAATTTCCTTACTGCTTGCTGTCACTCCCCTACTGACTGCCTCTCCCCCTTTTGTTGCTCAAGTGTATTAGAACTCTGATGAATTCTAATTTTATGGTATCTCAGTTGTGTTTCAGTTGCTGTGTGTGTATCTGTCTCTGTGTATATTGTTGTCTGTGTATTCTGTTTTTTTTTGTGTGTGAATTGTTGTGCGTATCCCCCTCTCCTGTTACTGTTGCTACCTATTTTATAGTTGAAATGCTGTGGTGTAGGTGTGAGTGCTGAGCAGGGGATCAAAACTCCCCAGGAGACCAGTTTGTTGCTGCTGCAGTGGAGCAGCAAGGGGTGGGATGACATGCTCTTTCCCAAAATGTGAAAAACAAAGGGACAAGGAGAAAGGATTTTGAGCTTCATCCTCAAAATACTTCCTGCTTCAACAACAGCAAGCCAGCAGCGCCTGCTGTTCTTTTAAATTTTTGGTTTAAATTTTTTTGTACTTTTTTGTTTTTATTTTTGTCTCCATGTTTAAAAAGTGTTGACTTCCTTTTTTTGTGGTACTATTTACCTTAATTTTTTGTTTGTATGTGTAACAAAATCAAAAAGGGGACAGCTAATAAAAAAAACTGACTTTATTTTACTATTGTTATTATTTTTTAATAATTCTTGAAAGAAGCGGTAAAAACAACATGAACTGACGCAATCACTTGCGCACGACTCGCGACCAACACGCGCTCGCGTTAAGGCTATAAACGCGTAACTGACTTAATGCGCACACGCGTAAGTTATTAAAACCGATCTCATCTTATCCCCACGTTTCTAAAAATGCGGTAAAATAAACATGCACCGACACAACCGCTCACACGCGCGCTCGCCTTATTTATTATATTATTTTTTTGGACTTTTTTTTTGAAAGCAACGAGCGCCAAACAAAATCGTTGCACGAGAGTGCCAAATACACCCGCATTTAGAACAATATGCGAAGCGATAAAAGTTTTGGGATTTTTCAATTAGTCGGACAAAATTGGGGTATTACACCCCCCATGCTTGGACCAAACATTGTCCTCAATGTAAATCAGAATAGAATATATGAGAGGGGTAAGAAAGCTCACATTGATTGGCATTTTGTAGCTTTTCTGCTTTTTCCAGGAAAACAAAACATAGGTAAACCAGTGGGTTGCCTCCCACGCAGCGCTCGTTTATGGTCATTAGCTTGACCTTTGCCCTTTGGAAAGTTATTCCTGGGTCCCATTGCTTGAAGCATAAAGACCAAGTGACACATGAAGAATGAAAACATATTCCTGGATCCCATGGCTTGTTAAATGGAAGTTGTAAAAGCAATAAGATCTTATTTTCAATTCCCCCCAGATCAAATGTTATTTTCACAAAGGAAGGTGAAAAATAAGATAAAGGAGATGCTTCGTATGGTGGAGGGGGGATGTTTGGTTCTTCTCTTTCTTTTTCTGGTTCTTTCTTTTTTTCTTTTTCTGGTTCTTTCTCTTTTTCTTTCTCTTCTTGCTCACATGGTAAATTATGTTTTTCACTCACAATTTTTCCTTGGTTTGCTCTTGGTTCCTCTAATTGTTTTCCGCTTCTAAGGGTGACGGCATATATTTGGCCATTTAGATTTTGTTCAGGCTGTCCGGGAAATACCCCCGAAGATTTAGAGGATGAAGCCACCTGTGTTGCCACTTGAGTTATTTGATTTTCAAGCATCTCACTATGAGCAGTGTGTCATTCAAATAACCAGTTTGATTTTTGAATTCTTCATTTTGTTTTGTTTGAGATGACACAAATTTTTCCATAAAAAATTCCAAGTTCGACTTTTGCGGGTTGTTTTGTGGGTTGTTAAAAACGCTTTGATTTTGAAAGACAGGAGGTGGTCTAGGTGCTGGATTGGGTGGAGGATTTTTATAAGAAAAATTTGGATGATTTCTCCACCCAGAATTATAAGTATTTGAAAACGGATCTTCTTTTTGAGCATAGTTAATATGCTCATTTCCAGTACTAGATGCCTCAAGCTGGCATTCAGCTCCAATATGGCCAACAACCCCACATAATTCACATGGTGGAGTAGTAGGAGAAAAAGTTTGTGAAACGGAACTTACATTTAATTTTTCAAATTTTTGAAAAAGTGCGTCCACTTTTGAGGCAAGATGATCAACAGCGGATATTTCATACTTACCTAGCTCTTTTGATGATGCTGGTTTATCTGTTATGGCTCGCTCACTTTCCCATTGATAATGGTTTTGAGCCATATCTTCAATGAGTGCATAAGCTTCAGTAAAATTTTTGTTCATCAAAGCTCCACCTGCAGCTGCATCAACAGTCATTCTAGTTGCATATTATAATCCATTATAAAATGTGTGAACAACGAGCCATTTCTCTAGTCCATGATGGGGGCATAGCCTTAACATTTCTTTGAAACGTTCCCAAGCATCCTAAAGAGATTCCCCGTCGTTTTGAGAAAATCGAGTAATTTGACTTCTCATTTGAGCTGTTTTACTTGGGGGAAAGAACCTAGTAAGAAAGGCTTGTTTTAATTGGCCCCAGCTGGTAATGGTTTCCGAAGGCAAAGAATGTAGCCATGCTCTTGCTCTATCCCTTAATGAAAAAGGGAAGAGCTTTAGTCTTATGGCATCTTGAGGTACCCCGTTTAATTTGAGAGTTCCACAGTATTCCAAAAAAATTGAAATATGAAGATTTGGGTCCTCCGTGGGAGAACCAGAAAATTGAATTTGTTGAACCATTGAAAGCAGAGATTATTTGAGTTCAAAATTATTTGCTTCCACATTTGGATGTACAATGACAGCCGATGGTTCCGCTGAAGGTGTTGCGTACTCTTTGAGAGCACGATTTTCATTAGCCGCCATTTGGTTATCGGGAATTTCTCTCCTCCTTCTATGTAAGAACCTTTCGATTTCGGGAATTTGTTGAACAGTTTCACCGAAACTTCTGGTTCTTCGCATTCGAGGGACAAGAGAAGAAAAAGTAAAAATAAAGAAAATAAAACTTCAGTCTAACCGGTTTCGAAAAACTTAATTAATATCACTGCCTCCCCGGCAACGGCGCCAAAAACTTGATAGGCCGCAAGTGCACGGTCTTATCGCGTAATAAAAGAGTTATCGATCCACAGGGAGAGCCTAGGTGATTACCAATTTAATTTTCCAAAGTTGATTAGCTAGAAGGAATGGTTTTTAGGAGTTGTAAAATTTAGAAATAAAAACAAACAATCTCAGGTTTATAGTTTTATCACAACAATGAGGAACCAAAATAATTTCTTTAGACTATTCAACAAATTATAAGAGTAATATATTTCAAAGACAAGGCAGCGAATATAACTAATGTCTCCTTTCGAAGTACAAGAGCGTGTTTTGAACTAACAATCAAGCCTATTCTCATGGTTGATTGTCACCAAAACCCATTAAGCATAACACCTTTATAATGTCTCAAGAGTTTCAAAACTATTCTCATGTGTTGATTCCCTTGTCTAATTTCATAGATCCAACATCAATACTTCACCTTTCGGTTCTTCGTTTGATGTTTAGAATAAGATTTGAAGGACAATAAAATTAGATTGAAATATAAAACAATTTGGAGTGGAGAATAGTCTTGGGAATTATTAGGGACCTATCATTGGATTACTCCCAATAACCCAAGACTTTGTATCTACTCACTCATATTAAATATGAGAGAAGAAGAAGAAGAAGAAGAAAAGACATGAATTTAAATAGCGAGAAATAAAAGAAAGCGGTAAATTGCAAAAACATAAATAGCGGAATTGTAAATGACAAGAAAATAAAAGTGCAAGAAAGTAAATAGCAAGGAAAGTAAATGACTTGGAAAATAAAAGGGCAAGAAAGTAAATAGCAAGGAAAGTAAATGACTTGGAAAATAAAAGGGCGAGAAAGTAAATAGCGAGAAAATAAAAGAGCGAGAAAGTAAAAGAGCGAGAAAGTAAAAGAGCGAGAATTTAAAAGAGCAAGAATCATAAAAAGCATGAAGAGTAAATTGAAGTCATGAACTTAGAGGAAACCTTGTCATTGATTTTCTAACAAAATTCAAGCTTAGTTACAAGTGAGGATCAAGGTCCTATTTATAGGAAAATATGAGGGCCAAGGCACTTGAGTGGAGGGGCAAAATGGTCCAAAAAAAGTGGCAAATCAAGTTGGCAAAGATAGCCATCAGCAAGTGGGTGCAGCCAAAATTGACTTGTCTGGCGCCAGGGTCGTGCGTCCATGTGCCTGGGTCGTGCGCCCTGGCCAGTCAATTTTGGCTGCTCTGCGCCAGTTTTGCACCAGGGTCGTGCGCCTATGGAGCCTGGGTCGTGCCCCTTGTGCTGGCAACAGTTGTTCTGCGTTGCTGGCAAGCATGGGTCGTGCACCTATGTGCCAGGGTCGTGCGCCCTGGCCAGTCAATTTTGGCTGCTCTGCGCCAGTTTTGCACCAGGGTCGTGCGCCTATGTGCCAGGGTCGTGCGCAGGCTCTGCGCCAGTTTTTGCTGCTTGGCGCCCTTGGCGCCCTGTGCTGCGCCAGTTTTGCTGCTTGGCGCCCTGTTGAGTGCCAAGCGGTTTTAAAAATTGTTCCTCCTCAAATATTTTCTTTGTTTCTTCATTTTTCCTCATATTTTCTCTTTTGCTTCAAAATAACACCTGAAAATAAAAAGTAAACATTTGTAGTAAAATAGCTCAAAAATATAATTAAAATACCAAATAAACTTAAGAAAAATAACTATTAAAAAGACTCTAAAAATAGACTTATCAGTATCCAGAATCGGACATTTAGCCAGAGATACCGTTCAGAACATTGGCGACCACAGTGGGAGAGTATTATATTCCGGTCATTCCCCCAACCTCCTTGGTCTGCTATGGCTCCGGAATTACGACGGAGGAACGTCTCCAGCGTCGTGGTCAGACCCGACCAACAACAAGAAAACCCGAGGGGGTAGCAGTTACTCTCCCTCGCAGCTCGGCCCACGGCCGCAACTCGTCCAGAGCAATGATTCCCATAAGTTCCGCTAGGAACCAGTTTCCACCCCCAGTTCAGACAGTCCCGGTACCGGTCGACGCTGTTCAACAGCTCGTCCAACTGCTGACGAGGCAAGCCGAGGCTGAACAACAAAGGAGTCAGCGTTATTCCCAACTAGAGGCCGAGATGGCCGAAATCCGGGCCCGAGACATCCCGGATCGGTCTTCTCCTCAAACCTACTCTCCCAACAGACGAACATCCGGTAAAAGACGTCACCGGTCTCCTGCTTGGAGGAGACACCACCATCGCTCTCCGCCTCACCAAAGAGGGAGACGAGGATCTGGGACTCCCCTAAGCGAGACTCGGGATGACACTTATTACCCCGAGGACTCTACTCACCAAAGCTCATCATTAGCATCCTCATCCCCGAGGCGACGTTCTATAAGCCGGGGAAGCCCCCCGAGGCATGAACGTCGGCGCCCTCGGTCTCCCGGATCCCCTGTTCGACGCCCTATCGAGAGGCCTCCTCCGAGGGAAAGGTCCACGGTGCGAAAGGGACCCTTTACAGCGAAAATCGACTACTTTCCGGTGCCAAAGCACTTAGAGAAGCCCCATGAGGGTTTGAAGATGCACGACGGGACTGGCGATCCCGATCGGCACCTGGATTACTTCGACACGTTGATGCAATACCGAAATGTTCCGGAGAAGATCAAGTGCCGGATCTTCCCTCTTACCCTGGAAAAATTGGCTTTGGACTGGTTCAGGGCCCTGAAGCCAAACTCGATATCCTCATGGGACCAGCTCGCGAAACTCTTTTCGGCCCAGTTCGCCCACTCCAAGATGAAACCAAAGTCCCGAAAAGTCTTACAAGCCATCCGACAAGGAGAGAACGAGTCTCTCCGAGACTACATCGAAAGATTCAATAAGGAGGCCGCCCAGGTCTGGAACTTGGACGATTCATTTCGACTGTTCTTCATGGAAGCCGGTCTTCGGGAAGGAAGTCTATTTCAGATTGATGTTGGTATAAACCAAACTGAGTCACTTGCCGAGTTCCTCCAGCGATCTCAGAAATACATTGATCATGAAGAAGGGGCGGTTGCAAGAAAGTCAGATGCCGACCCTGGAACGAGCAAACCTCGGTATGAAAAAGAGGCCCCGGTGCACCATATAGGGGAGGCCCGGTATGAAAAGGAGGCCCGGAACGACGGTAGACTCCGACCTCGGAACCGGCACCAGCAATATTCCGACCTCAATGAAACAAGGGCCAGGATTCTAGCGGAATGTATGAACGCTGAGTTCAAGGAAGTCAAGTTTCCCGATCCGCTCCCACATAGGCCGGGGCAGAGATCCAACAAATACTGTCGGTATCACCGGAGCAAAGGGCACAGCACCAATCGATGCAATGCTTTGAAGGATGACATAGAGGACCTTATTAAGAAAGGAAAATTGAGCCAGTACGTGGCTAAAACACCCCGGCATGAGATGGAGGTTAAGGAAGAGAAAGTCGACCCTAAGAGGAAAGGTAAAGCCCCGCAAGAGCGAGAAGAGAGCTCAGAGGATGAGCGCGATTATCGAAAATCAAAAGGCCGACCGGTAATGATGGTCATCTCTGGGGGCTACCTCGTCGAAGCATCGGGCAGAACGATGAAAAGAAAGTGGACAGAGGTCATGTGTGCTGCCTCCACCTCTGCAGTAAGCTCGGCTCCGGAGCACCCACCCTTGGCATTCGGCGACCGAGACTTACTGGATGGCAAGCCGAATAAGCACATACCCCTTATAATCAGGGCAGTCATGGCCAACCACGAGATAAGAAGGATCTTGGTCGACCAAGGAAGCTCTGCTGATATCATCTTCATCGACCTTGTAAGAAAACTGCAGATCTCGGAAGAAGACTTCACCCCGTACAGAGGATCGGACCTTTCGGGCTTCAACGGGTCTCGAACCAAACCCCTCGGCTATCTGGAAATGATGGCCACCTATGGTGAGGAACCACTAGAAAAAACCGTCAAGACCAAATTCTTGGTACTGCCATGCCTTTCGGTCTACAACTGCATCATCGGGAGACCGACCCTTGGAAGACTCGGAGCTGTAACCTCGACGGTTCACCTGAAGATGAAATTCTATTCTTTGAGTGACCAAATAATCACTCTTGATGCCGACCTAGAGTCCGCCCAAAGATGTTTTTATCTGCATGTCAAGGCAGATAAGCAGGCCGCAGAAGAGGGGGTTCCCCCCGTAGAATCAGGAGCCCAGAAAAGCCCAAAGAAGAAAAGAGCCGGTCAAGCTGCCGAGGTCAACGTCACCGACCTCGATGTAAGGTATGATCCGGACAGCTCCGACGAAGAGAGCGACGACGAACTGACACGGGAACTGAAAAAGAAAATCAGGCGGCCCCAACCTGATGGACAGTTCATGCAGATCCAGCTGGGAGAGGACCCGACCCAAACTGTCCAGATCGGATCCGACCTCCCCGAAGAAGTACAAGCAAAACTCACCCTCTGTCTGAAATCTCACGCCGACCTTTTCGCTTGGTCGGCGAAAGACATGCCCGGGATCCCCCCTGAGGTCGCCTGTCACCAGCTGGCGGTTAATCCCGGGGCTAAGTGGGTCGCCCAACGCAAAAGAGCTCAAAGCCAGGAGAAAGCAGCGGCCACGGCCAAAGTCGTAGATGATTTAATTAAAGCTGATTTTGTAAAAGAAGTCAAGTATACAACTTGGCTTTCAAACCCTGTACATGTTAAGAAAAGCAATGGAAAGTGGCGAATGTGCGTTGACTATACCGATCTTAATAAGGCCTGTCCCAAGGACGCCTTCCTTGTTCCTAGCATTGATCGGCTCGTCGATAATGCTACAGGTTTTCGCTTATTATCGATCATGGATGCTTACTCCGGATATAACCAAATCCCGATGTTTCCCCCGACCAAGAGAAGACGGCCTTTATGACTGACCACGGTAATTTTTGCTACCGGGTCATGCCATTTGGATTGAAGAATGCGGGGGCCACCTATCAAAGGATGATGAACAAGGTCTTCCGAAAGCAGATCGGAAGGAACGTGGAAGTCTACCTCGACGATATGATCGCAAAAAGCGAAAGGGAAGACCTCCACATTACCGACCTGGAAGAGATCTTTACCGAAATCCGAAGAAATAATATGAGGTTAAACCCGGAAAAATGCACTTTCGGGGTTCGGGCTGAAAAATTCCTCAGTTTCTATCTCACAGAAAGGGGCAATGAGGCCAACCCAGATAAATGCCGAGCTGTGACGGAAATGCGAACCCCGTCCACTAAAAAAGAGCTCCAAAAACTCAACGGAATGATAGCTGCACTATCTCGTTTCATTTCCAACGCCGCCTTCAAATCACTCCCTTTGTTTAAACTACTCAAGAAGGAAGCAACTTTCGAATGGACCCCGGAGCCGGACGAGGCCCTTTCCCAGCTCAAAAAGGTTTTGACCGAACCACCAATACTGACTCGGCCAAACCCAGGAGAAGACTTATTCCTGTACCTATCCATTTCGGATGAGGCCATTGGTGCCGTTCTGATCAGGGAAACAGAGACCGGACAAAGCCCGGTATACTTCGTGAGCAAAGCTTTGCACGGACCAGAAGTTAGATATCAGAAAATAGAGAAAATCGCATTTGCTCTACTCATCTCAGCACGCCGTCTCCGACCTTACTTCGTCGCTCATCAAATCGTGGTACGAACAAACTATCCGATCCGGCAGATCCTGCATCGACCCGACTTGGCAGGACGAATGATCAAGTGGGCAGTAGAACTCTCCGAGTTCGGAATCAAGTACGAGACGAGGCCGGCCATGAAAGCTCAGATACTAGCCGACTTCATCACAGAGATGGCACCCACCGACTCGGAGGACGGGATATGGACGCTCCATGTAGATGGGTCCTCAAATCCAAAAGGGAGCGGTGCAGGGCTAATGCTCGAGAGCCCTGCGGGCGTTGTAATCGAAGTTTCGCTCACGTTTGGCTTCCCTAACTCAAACAATCAGGCAGAATACGAGGCATGCATAGCTGGACTCCGGCTTGCTTTCGACCTCCGAGTTTCTCGACTTTCACTAAATACCGACTCTCTGTTGGTAGTCTCTCAAATCGGGAAACAATATGAAGCCAAAGATCCGACCTTGCAGAGATACCTAACCCGTGTGCGGGAACTGCTCTCCCCTTTTACATTCACGGAGGTTAAACATATCCCCAGGACAGAAAATATCAGGGCGGACATTCTCTCCAAACTCGCCAGCACCAAAATTCCAGGGAATCACCGGTCAATAATCCAGGAAACACTGTGCAGGCCGAGCGTCATCACAAACCCGGAAGCCAATTTTTCTGTCAATGTGGTTGAGGAAAGCAAGGGTTGGATTTCGCCATTAATGGACTACATCAGATCGGGGGACGAGCCTCCGGACTCAAGCGAAGCCAAGATCCTCCGGAGGAAGGCCTCATCTTTTTCCATAATCGATGGGAACCTCTACAGAAGAAGCTTGTCCGCACCACTATTAAAATGCGTCGAAGGAGGAGAGGCGGACTACATCTTGGCCGAGATCCACGAGGGAATCTGCGGTCAACACCTTGGAGGTCGGTCTCTAGCTCGAAAGGCATTAAGAGCAGGGTATTTCTGGCCAACCATGGAGACCGATGCAAGAAACTATGTAAAGAAATGCAGTAAGTGTCAAATCCACGCCAAGGTCCACATAGCACCTCCTACGGAACTCACCAGCCTCACCTCGCCATGGCCATTTGCATGGTGGGGAATAGATCTCCTAGGCCCATTCCCAACTGCCCCCGACTAGATCAAGTACCTAATAGTGGCGGTGGATTACTCCACAAAATGGATCGAAGCCGAATCTCTAGCCATCATCAGCGCAAAGAACTGCATCAAGTTCTTCAAAAAGAATATAATGACTAGATTCGGGATTCCCGAGGTAATAATCACTGATAACGAAACCCAGTTCGCCGACAAAGGCTTCAGAAAACTCATGTCCGACCTTCGAATCAAACACCGGTTCACTTCAGTAGAGCACCCGCAAACGAACGGGCAAGCTGAAGCCGCCAACAAAGTTCTCCTCAATGGGTTGAGAAAGCGGCTCGATGAGGCGAAGGGAAACAGGGTTGAAGAGCTACCCTATGTGCTGTGGGCCTACAGAACCACCCCGCAGAGCTCAACGGGGGAGACCCCTTTCCGGCTTTCGTACGGGACGGAGGCAGTAATCCCAGTAGAAATCGGAGAGCTGAGCTGGAGGACGCTCTACCCAAAGTCTCCGGAGGACAACAGTCAGGCGTTGAAAGAGAACCTCGACCTCGTCGACGAGGTCTGAGGCCAGGCTTCCCTCAAAGAAGCAATAATAAAGCAGAGGGTAGCAGCACGATATAACTCGAAAGTAATCCTGAGGGACCTGGAGGTCGGTGATTTAGTTTTACGAAGAGCCGACGTCGGTTTAAAGAACGCCGCACAAGGCAAGCTCGCCCCTAATTGGGAAGGACCTTATCAAATCTTCTCTAAAACCGGTAAGGGTGCATACGAGTTGGAGACCTTGGCCGGGAAGACGATCCCAAGGACTTGGAACGCTACCAAATTGAAGAAGTACTACAGTTGATATACCGATGTTATCACTTATTTTATCTAAGGAACGGTGTATACCGATATTATAACTTATTTTATCTGAAGAACGGTGTATACCGATGTCGTCAATTGTATTATCGAAAGAACGGTGTATACCGATGTTATCAATTATTTTATCAACGAAACGGTGTCTACCGATGTTATCACCTATTTTATTTATTTCTAGCTGACCGAGGTTGTCGCTACCCTTAGGGGCGAGTTTGATCTGGGCCGAGTCCCGGTAAATTGCCCCGAAGGCGGCCATCGTTACGCAAACAAATTAGTTGGCCGAGGTTGCCACTACCCTAAAGGGCGAGTTCGATTTGGGCCGAGTCCCGGTAAACTGCCCCTTGGGCGACGCTTACCACTTGAGCGAATTAAACGCAAGTGCACAAATTTAAAACAATAGAATAGAGCTCAACCGAGGTAATTGAAACTGGAAGCGCATTAAATTAAATTTCTATTACAAATAACCCCGGATACGGCCGGGTCCTCTAGTTCAAAAAGATGGTGAAAGGTTACAAATGCCGGTTCCGCCCAGAACCCGGGGCTTTTTTCCCCCATCGGTTCCACCCGGAACCCAAAAAACAACTAATCCAGATCTATGTTATCAACACGAGTCACGACAAGGAAGGGCGAGGGTAAATGACCTCAAACGCTTCAGAGTCGGGGCTGGGCTTGACGATCCGCCCGCTCTCTACTATATGTTCCAGACGAAGAACCTCCCGATCCAAAGGCAAAGATGGATGGATAATGGCGACCTGAGCAAGCGCCTTTTCGTAACTCTCCCCAGCCACATCCATAGCCATCTGGGCCACCTCGACCATCTCATTTTCCGCAACCTCGGCTTTGGCGCGTGCCTCCTGAAGTTCTTTTTCCAACTCGGCAACCCGAGGCGAGAAATCACCACTGGTCCCGGCTTGGGCCTGTCTCGCTTTCAGGATATCGGCCTCGAGCTCAGAAATCCGGGCCTTCATTGAGGAAACCACCTCCTCAGACTGCCTCCCTTGGCTCTCAAGATCTGAAATACGGACCTCGTGCTCCATGCAAAGATTAAGGGCGGAGTCCCTCTCCTTTTCAAGCTTATCCGCCACCGCCTTAAGCGCAGTCAGGTCCTCCCGAGACTTCAAAAGAGTTGAGGACAGCACCTCGTATTTTTTCTGAAGCTCCACCCGGGTTTTCCTTTCATTATCCCTTTCTGCCAAGGCCCCTGAAATAGCGAAAACAAGAAAGTCAAGAACGGAAGTGACCAAAAGAAAAATCAAATAAATACCTCGGAAGGAGGTGTTACCTTTCGCCTGATTTTCAGCTTCGACCCTCTAAAGCTTGGACACATCGGCCAGATGCCGAAACAACCTGAGAGCAGCCTCGACCGGGTCCACCCGGGAATCTTCCACATGCTTCTCCAAGAAGTCGGCATCAATCGAAATACCAGAAGACCTCGAAGTTCTGTGATTCCCGTGACGACTCTTTTTGGAAGCCCGGGGAGAACCGGCTCGACCAGGCTGCCCCGACTGCTCCGGGGCATGGGAAGTAGAGGCAGGCTCTCCTTGCAGCGAGGGACACTGCCTTTTCCGATGCAAAAGATTAGCCGCCTGACCTTCCACACCAGCCAAGCTGGCCTCGGTAACAGTATTGATCGGAACGGCAGGAACGGGCTTCTCCTGCTGAACCCCGGCTTTCCTTTCCGCAATGGCCGCCAAGCGGGAAAACTTATCAGGTCCCATGGTATCTGCGAAATAAGGAAAAGAAACAATGTTAAAAGAAAAGGCGGCCAAAAAGTTATGGGTGGGATTGTCAATCAAAAACATACCAAGAACGGCCGCCACTTGAGACTTAGAGCTGGCCCCAACCAATCGGGCTACATCAACCCCGAACTTCTTGGGGTCCCGGTAGATAATCAGGTTAGCGAAGTTCGTCAAGATCGCCAGCGAGTCCTGATCAACCGGGGATAGCCGGCTTAAGCTGACAGTGTAGGAGTGAGGTCGCCGGTTGAAATGAGAGAGAGACCACCCTATTTGAAACTTAGTAGACTCCAATGATCTCCCATCCACAGCATATTGACCGACGTGCCTCACTGCCTTTTCGTTCACAGGCTCAACAAAAAAATACTTGTTCTTCCAGTTTTTCAAGGAGTCGGAATAGGGCATGAAAATCTTCATACCCCTCCTAGCCCGAAAGCTCACGTGCTCCCACCGATCCTTGGTGCCGTCCTCGTGCCTCCGGTTGACCTAAAAAAGGTAGAAGAACAGGTCACATGAGATTGGCCTCCCCAAGTGAATGCACATCAACTCCAAAGCCCGGAGGAACGCCCATGAGTTGGGATGAAGTTGAGAGGTAGCGAGGTTCAGGAGTCCCAGGGCCTCTTGCTGGAAGGCGGTGAAAGGGGGCTGATATGCTTGTCGAGGATCGTGACTCCATACATGACAAATTTCAAAGCTTGTGGCCAGACAGCTACATGTTGACCCTCGGCCATCCCTTCCACATTCCAGACCTGACCCTGCCTGGAAACGCGCTCGACGAAGAAGCTCATGTCATCTCCGACCTGGTAAACTGACTGAATTCCCGTCAACGTCTCCGACACCCATGAGTACTCCCGAGGGACATTGAGAGGTTGGGACAAGGGAACGTTAACCGGTCCGACTCCGGCGCAGGGGTATAGATCGGAATCACCTTCCTCCTGCACGGGATTCCCGTAATGTCCGAGTCTATCTTCATTATTGCGACTTTCAGCAACCTCCGCTTTACTGTCGTCGGAGCTCCAGCTAGTACTCCCCTGCTCTTCATTTTCAGGCTCGGCGTCAGACCCCTCCGAGTCAAGGACCACTACCTCGACATTGTTTTCATCCGCCAGCTCGTTGCTCGGAACCCCGGGAGAGCGGTCCTCGGCATGAAAGCTCAAAGGAGCAGAGCCCAAATCTTCTTGAACCTCGGGAACAACCGACCAGGGGGGAATAGTACGAACTTCCACCGACTCTCCAGCACCGGAAGCCATTGCTTTTGCGAGAATAGGGCGGTCTAAGTGAGCAACCCGACGAGTCTGTTTTGTCCTCGCCAGATCGATCCTGCAGAAATGGGTGCTTGGCGTGTCAGGTTGATACTTAAACAGTGGGTCCACAACCAAGTCGGAACCCGACCTGACGACCCCCACTCTGTATCAATAAATACGGATTCTGAGAGAACCCGGCTACAATCTAAAGCCGGAAGCAATAAATAAAAGGAGGGAACTAACCTTGTGAAACAGGAAGCTCGTCAACACTGGAAACGGGTCACTTACTGCAACGGTCTCACCGAGACGCACCACGGAACTTTGAAAGACGAAATCTACTCTAGAACGAGCTTAAGATCGGGAGCGGAGCAATTCTCAAAAACAGTACAAAGTAAGAGAGGCCCCCCCTCCTATTTATAGGAAGCAAAAAGGCCTCTAATGGACCTGGGCCTAGGCTACTCGACCCATCGCTAGCTCCTAGGCAGGCGCGTCGTTTCAAGCGTCATCATTACCCCAATCATCCTCGAACGACGCGTCCCATCAATGATCTCGCTTGCTGGCGCAGGAATCAAGGCATAAATGTGACCGGAGCACCTCGTGTAACGCCCCAAAAATAATAGATTAATTTATTTAATTAATTAAATGAAATTGAGTGGTAGAAATAATAATATAATTATTATTTATTACTTAATAAAATAATTATAGGTGTTATTATATGTGAGCCTTAGTTGGGCTGGAAATAATTATTTAATTTGAAGGGAGTGGTGATGGTAATTCCGGATGTTAGGATTGGCCCAAGCCCAAGCCCATTGACTTAGGCCTAGGCGAATTAGTAAGGGTTGGAGACAAGTGTCTCATTTGTGCAAAAGAAAGAAAAGGATTCGAAGAGAGGAGAGGAGAAAAGAGAAAAGAAACTTGCGAAGAGGAGAGTGAGAAAGAAGGGCGCGGCGGTGCTAGGGCAAATGAGGAGAGTCTTTCGCGTGGAACCTAAGGAAGGAGGAGAACTTGGATCGTTGTGGTGTTGGTGAAGTTCTAGGGTGCCTTGCGAGTTCTTCACTTCTAAGAGGTTAGGGGGCTCTTCTTTTCGTTTTTAATAGTGTATGTGATGAGTATCGTATAGGGTTAGGTTTTAGAGTGATTTTCTTGAATGAATTGTGTATTTTGATGTGGTGGCTATGCTGAATTTAATTGTGCAAAGATATGTTTGATTAGGTGTTGAATTGTACACAATAATGATTGAGCATGCCCATTGTTTGATGTTATGATTGAATGAAATTTTGGTGAAAAACATGATGGTCAGTCTTATATTGATAAATTAAGGTTGGAGATTTAATTTGGGAATTTTTGGTGGTGAGGAACTCGAATTTGGTTGGCTCCTTAGGCTCCTAGGGAGTTTTGGGTGTTGCTGGAAATTCTGTCTAAGTCTGTGTCTAGCTCCTGGGAGCCAGGCGCCCATGTGCTGTGTCTGTGTTGCCTGTGTCTGGTTCTGTGTCTAGACGCTGGGCGCCGGATTCCCTTGTCTGCGCCACTGTGTTGCAGAATTGTGTTGCTCGTGTCTAGGCACCATGGGAGCCGAGGGTCCCGGAGATTGGATGCTCGGTTTGCTTTCAAATTTGGCATGGGAGTCCCTGGGCACAAAAAGAGTCAGTTTCAGGTGTTGGGTCAAAATTTGGCCGTGTTCCTTGTGCCATGGGCACCAAGGGTCCCAACCTTATGTTGTCTATTTTGCGAAAATTGATATTGGGTTTTCATGTCCAAGTTAAATGGCTCGTGCAAAACAATTTTTGGAGTCATAGAAGTTGTGGTCTGTTATGGCCCTAGGCGCCTAGTGCATGGGTGCCATGTGCTCTGCGCCAGTTTTGGGTGTTCCTGCGCCAGTTCTGTGTCTGGGCGCTAGGCGCCCTGCGCCAGTTTTGCTAGGCGCCCTGCGCCAGTTTTGCTAGGCGCTCTGCGCCAGTTTTTCCTGCGCCAGTGTCTGGGCGCTAGGCGCCCTGCGCCAGTTTTTGCTGGGCGCCAAAAATCAGGATGTTGCCCAAATTTTCCAAACTTGTTTTTAATGTAACTTTTGACTCGGTTATCCAAATTTAACGGTTCAAAGTGCGTTTCGAAGCTAATTTCGGTGTCTATCCAAATATTCTGGTTTTATGTAAAAATGGGTTATTTTACTGGTGGTTCTGGACTGAAGTTGTTCAAGGTGTCTAATTTCAATTTTTATTCACTTTCCCTATGTCGCGTCAAATCCTAAATTGGCCTAATTGAAATTGGTGTTGGTGTGAGTGGTGGGTTGAGTTGGTGAGTGTATTATGGTGTGATTGGTGAGCAGAGGGTTCGGCCTAACTTTAATTGGTGAGCAGAGGCTTCGGCCTAATTTTAATTGGTGAGCTGATTAATACAATGGTGAGAATATGAATAAATGGTGAGTTGATTAAATGGTGAATTGATGAATTGTGTGGTGTGTTGTGGTGCATTTCCATAGCATCTCATGAAACATGTGCATTATTGGTGAGCAGAGGCTTCGGCCTAATTTTATTTGGTGAGCAGAGGCTACGGCCTATTTGTATTTGGTGACGGATCCGATATGCATGTGCCCGTGGAGTTTGGGTTGCATTTCACGCATAATCATACCTTTTGCATTGTTGTTGGGAGATTGTAATTGTGATGTGGTTGCTACCTTTGTTGTGAATCGGTGTGCCTAGTTACCTTTCCTATGCAATGCTTATTCCATATGTTATTAGTTATGAAAAGAGACTCACCCTACTGCTTTTATGTTGCTTCTTATGTCGGCAACGTGCAGGTAATAACGAGTGAAGGTTACCCTTAGGCCTTCGTCTGGTAGGAAGTGTCATGCTCTGATACGTAGAACCGGGGGGGCGTATTATGCTTATGTGTTATTGTCTTTATGCTGTTAGACTATTATTGATGTTGTATTGGTTTTGTTTTCGAACTTGTTATTATTCCGCTGCGGTAGTGATGGTATTTGGTTGATGCGAACTAAATGGTATTTTCATGGTGCTATGTATCTTGTTGCTTTTAGCCGAACTGTGAAAATTGAAGTTGTTGATTTAATGGAGTAAGTGTAGCACTCGCTTAGATTGTTTTCAAAAAAAAAAAAACTCTGATTTTATTAAATAGTAAGGTTATTAGAAAAGGGGTGTTACACCTCGAATCCCTCAGCTCGCCCCGGTCTTACGATCCCGCCATGACGTGAGTCTCTCACAAACAGACAACCTCGAGTCACTCGACGCGATCTGAGTCCCTCAGCTCGTCCCGACCCACCAATCTCGGTACGACACGAACTCTAAAGCAACAAGTCTAGCCCGCCCTAAGGCGACCCGACTTGGGGGGCTACTATTACGGATTGGGCCTCAAGGGCCAATCCACCAAAAGGCCCAGTGACAAAAGACCAAAATCAGCCAAGGGTGGAGATCTCAAACCTAGATCCAATGGTCCTCCTTCTCTCCAACCACCTATAAATAAGCATTGAATGTTTGCATTAATGGTACACACTTCTCCACTACTCTTACTTGTAATTGACTCACTCGCTGACTTGAGCGTCGGAGTGTCATTGCAGGTACCACCCCACCTCGGACCGGAGCACCAGCTCGGACTGATGAAGAACATTACAACCAACTATATCGGACCGGGCTACGTATCCAGGATCGGACATTTAGCCAGAGATACGGTTCAGAACAATATATATATATATGAGAGTAAACACAAGCCTAAACACTAGAGTGATTGAGAGCATTACTAATACATATCCTGTGAGGACTCATCACTTATGATTCACACTTTGGTGCTCTATCCTCTTGTTTTCCTTGATTGTAATTAATTGCTATCTTTGATTGTCATTCTCCTTGAAGTCTAGGAAAATAATCTCTCTTATGACTTTGCATTCTTTGAGTTTATTGGAAATTCATGTACTGTTTTTCTGTCTTGTTTTGTGTGTTTTGCCCGGAGTGCAAAAGCTTAAGTGTGGGGGAATTTGATCAGTGTATTTTAATGCACTATTTATAGCTTTTCACTTGGTGATTTTAATTGTGCTTTGTGCCTAGTATCTAAGTATTAGCACGTTTCTAGACTTTGGGTCTTAATTGAGCAATATAGCAACTTTTTGGTTAATTCTTGTTTTTATTGTATATTGACCCATGTCTACTCTTTTGGCCATAACTTTGGCTGTGCTTATCTGATTGAGGCGTGCAAGCATGCGTTGGAAAGCTACGGAACAGGGCTACAATTCTTCTGTTGAGCTCGAAACCCAATTCTGAAGTCTGGGAGGTTAAGACTGCGAAATACTGAATCAGTACTGTGTAAAACGGGTTTACGGGCCAATTTACTATTTTTATCGGGCTTTTATCATAGAACCCGTTTAGGGATTTAGGTTTTCGTTTTTAGTCTTTTAAATACACTTTTTAGAGCCGTCTTGGCTCTCTTAGGCATTCCTACTTTCAATTTTACGTTAACCTCCATGGAAGCTTAAGTCCCTAGATCAATCTATTGGTGAAGGGTGTTGCTGTAAGGATTTTGAGGTTCAGTGCTTAATGTTTATTTTGTTTTTATGGTTTTAATTCTTTCTCTTTCAATTTCATCTCTGTAATTCTTGCTACAAATTCGGTTTGTGTTTTGCTTAATTACTCAAACTCTGTGATTTACTTATGCGATTCGTTTTATGATTCAGTTTTGCTTAATCACTTAATCATGATTCTGTTTTGCAATTTTCATTATACAAACTATTTTATCGCTTGTTTAATTTAGTTTGGATAGGAATTGATAGAGTCAATGACGCTTGTTTATAGGAGTGATCGAATTCAGTTATGATGTTAATTGTGATACCGACACTTGTTCGCTATCGCGATTGATTGAACACATTGTTTTGACACTTGCTTTAAAACGCTGTGAATTCGTATAAACTGACTAGCCCTTGTTCACTTAGTTTATGATAAATTAAGAATTATCAAACCTTGCACGAATTTTTATTTTAGAACCGATGATAAATCCAAGAAACGCACCTGAAACCAATGGATTGATTGTCTATCTTTAATTGTTTTTCTTCGTTAAACATCAAAGTCTTTTCTTCAAAAGCCCCCTTTTTATTGTTTATTTTGGTTCCTGATTTTGGTAAATTCTGTATTTAGAGGTCCTCGAGAGACGACCAATGTCTCTTACCTTGATACTATATTTACTCTTTTTAATTATTTTGACCCGCGTACGACCGCTGATCACGTACCCACACGGGTCTATAGTCATTCCTTTTAACAGATCAAATAGCCCTTTTTGCCGCATTATTCCCTTTCTTAAATCGCTCCAAACTTCACCCTTTGCCTTCAAACTTTGTTCTACAACTCGATCTAGTTCCTGTGCACAAAAATACAAGAAAAATCGGCATAGCCACTGCACAAAACTAGATTTACAAATTCACAAAATCTGCTCAAACTTTACTGATTATCATTAAAATCTTCATTCAAAACACAATTTTTAACATTCGAAACAAGCATGTGATATGGATTTATTAGTGTTCAAGTTAAAGTTGGATCCTAATGGCAAGATAGTCAAGCATAAAGCTAGACTAGTGGCTAGAGGGTTCCAACAAAAGGAGGGTATAGACTATACTAAGGTATTGTTGAGATATGTTGTAAATAGTAGATTTAATTATATATGTAGTGGGCCCATTTACCAGGCCCGTTAGGTTTACACATAGAGTAGCCTATTTAAACTCATTAGTGCTTGTACTCAATATACAATATACAATTTATTAAACGGAACTACAGTTGCTCTGTAGTCGCAGACGTAGGCAAAGATTGGTCAGCAAAGTCCTCAAAAAAACCCTAGCCTCTGTAGTCACAGACGTGTCTCCTTTTTCGATGCCTCGTCTCTATTCTAATCACTTTAACATGGTATCTAGAGCCTACAGCCAGTAGGTCAGCAAAGTCCTCAAAAAAAACCCTAGCCGTCCCGTCAGTCCAAAAAAAAAAAACCTAGCTGTCTCGTCAATAGCTTAGATTAGATGACCCTAGGAGCTTTGAAAACCACACCACCAGGAGCCCCACCCCAAGATCGGCCTACCACTGAAGCACCGTCACCAAAGCCTCTGTCATGCGCTGTCACACGCCGTTTCAGTCAGCACAGCCTCGTCGGCGTGTGAGGTCCACGTGACACTGATATGCCACGTCATCATCCACATGTCATCATTTCCACGTGACACTGATATGCCACGTCAATAACCAATGAATGGCAGCCATGTGGCGCTCGCATGGCAATGTGTGGCACATTGTTACTAAAAAATAACCAATTTGCAGAACATGCATGAGGATCGAACCTCCGACCTCAAAGTGGTAGACATTCGTAAGTACCACTAAGTCACAAGATGCCTTTAGAACATTAAGCCAACGATAAGAGCGTTCTATGGAGTAAGCTCTCTGGAGTAAAGCATCATTTCTAAGAGTTGTCTGATATGAAAAGGAAAAAGAAAAAGCAAAAGAAGGAGAAAGCATTTAAAAGCGAGGAAGCAGAAGTACAATCCTCTAAGAACGTTCTAGAAGATTCTAACAAGACTATTGTAGTTAGAGGCGGACCCACCTATAAGGCAGGGGATTCAACTGGAAAAAAACTATGCGTAGCACCCTATATAAATATTTTTTTGTACCACCTGAAAATTTTAAATTGTACTAGTAGCCCAAAATTTACACCCGTTTGCACCAAAGACCCAAACTCCAGTTACCCCTATCTCTCTTTCTCGCGACCTTCTTTCTGCTCTTTCACGCTCTCAGTCTCTCTCTCTCGCGAAAGGAAACAAAACTGTAGGCAGCCCGCAGCCATCTCTCGCTCTCTTCACCTTCACTCTCTCTCGCGAAACTGAAGGCAACCATGATCTGAAGTGAAGCTTTCTCTCTTCTCTCTCACGAAACTAAAAGGCAACCATGAACGAAACTGAAGCTTTCTCTTCTCTCTTCTCTGCTCTTCGCGAACTGAAGCTTTCAAATTAAACATTCAGTCAATCAGCGCAACCCTCTCTCTGGACTCTGGCTCTCTCTTTCTTCGTGTTGCTCTCTCTCTCTCTCTCTTCGCGACCCTCTCTGGCTCTCTCTCTCTCTCTCTCTGCGTGCGATGTGCGAAGTGCTCACAGCTTTGAGCTTTCTTCTTCTTCTTCTCTCTTTCTGCGACTCTAAAGTGAAGCACACACATGTATGGAGCTTTGAGCTTTCTTCTTCTCTCCTTGATTGTTTGATTGAAAACCGTAATTGTTTAATTTCTGATTTGGGGAAATTTGATAACCCTAATTGTTTAATTTCTGATTTGGGCATATTGCTGATTGACTGATTGGTTAATTTGAAAACCCTAATTCATATTTGCTGATTGTTTAATTTGAAAACCCTAATTCATATTTGATTAACTGATTCTGAATTCTGATTAGTCCCCAATTGTTTAAGTTAATATTAGTTTAATTCTAATTAGTATTAGTCTGTTTGAAAAATGTCATCAAATGGATAAATTTTTAGTAAAGACAGCAAGGTCATCAAGTGAGCAATGTGGCTCAAACTCACGACAACAACAACAACAAGAACCACGCGTTGAAATTAATTTAGATGAGTTCCCATCGGATTCTGGATTGCGAAGAAAAATTGCGACATATCATCCTAACGATCAAGATAAGATACGGAGAACGTATTTGCAAAAAGGGTCGTGTCATATATTGAGAGTATTGTGAAGATTAGGTTGCGTAACCGGATAGGGGATACATGGATGAATGACTGTCTAGTGACATACATTGAGAGTGATGTATTCAACAACATTGATTCTAAGCTTATTATTCAACGATTTCAGAATATGAAATCACGTAGAGAACAACTATAAAATGTATAATTTATTTAGTTAAATATATTAAAGTTGTTTTTAATTTTATTTTTAGCGATGTGTCTTTAAAACAAAATTGAACTCCCGACCCCGGGTCCTGGGTCCGCCACTGATTGTAGTCATTGAACATTGTAGTCATTGAACATTGTAAGCAATGCAATTCATTCAAGACAAGAGCTAATCAGGTGAAGGAAGGTTTGGAGAACAGTCACAAAATCAGGTGACTTTAATTGGTAGTTAGTCAAGTTAGATTCTAATGGTAAAAGTTCTTCGATGAAAATCTGTTTCTAGTGTATGAACTGGTTGTCCTTTTAAAAATTTACTATATATATACATATATTTTATTCACAAAATCAAGTTATATATAATTAAACGAACACTCATCATTGAAAATGTTATGTGGCGCAATTGTTGGTCGTGTTGTTAGCGAAGTCGAAATCCCTGGTTTGATTCCCCCTACTGGCAATTCCTTTTTTTTTTTGTTTTTTCAGTAAATTTGTATATTTGTTGATATACATAAAACTTACCACCGAACCAAATGAAACAGTTTATAATATGTGGTAAAACATGTTTTATATATTTGTTCCTAATTTGGCACCCCCTAATTTTTTCTCCAAGATCCGCCACTAATTGTATCCTTCACTACACCTAAATAAATAAAACAAAGAACTTGTCTAAGAATGTTAAGATTGTTTTGAAAGTGAACCCAGAAAAGCCAAGAAAAGGTTGTTTTGAAATTCGTCTAGAAGGTGGCAAGCAGTTCATTTTCCTTTTGGACCTGAAGCGTCCATTTAAACCCATGAAGGATCTGGACATGGACAAGGTTATCTCGGATATCATTGATGACATATCTCAAACCAGCTGACTTTAGTTGTTTCGCAAAGTCTTTTTTGGCTTGATTTGGTAGTTAGTCAAATTATAACTTCTAGTGGTAGAAATTCTCCTATGGAAATCTGTTTGTAGTGTATGAACACTGAACAGGTTGTCCTTTTGATTGTTAGTTTGGGATGATGGCTCAACTAACAGAGTAGAGACTGTCATTTTGGATATGTTAACTGCCTCTAACCAGAGTATACCATTCCATTTCTTTCTGTCTAAACCAGAGAACTATATTCAGATTTCATTTGCATTTTCAGATCAAGTTCCAAGATATTTTAGTTAGTTTTTTTACTTATGCCTTGTATAAAAATTCTACTGTTTTTATGAACTTTTGGTAGCTAAAAAAAAGGTTTGTAGCTCAAAATACACCGCAATTTCTTTCTCTAGTCATTACAAAAGCAGTCTATTTCTGGAAAGAGCAGAATATGACAGCAGATGCCTCTTATTTGTCTCCTCCTGAGCTGTGGTCCGTTTTGGATTCCGACACGGTATGATTTTAGAACACGTCGCTGAACCGAAACACGATTTTGGAAGCGCGGAGAACGCCGCACACTCCTGCCGCGATTTCTGATCTGGGAGATCAAAAATACAATTCTTCCTCAAATCAAGAACACCACTACTGATAAGCTTCCTACACAACGGCCCCACTCTAGTAAAGTAATTATAAGACAACGATAAATTCGCCAAATTCCCCAACGCACAAACCACTTCAGGAACCTGTCCGTACAACTTGTTCCTAGCGAGGTTAAGCTGTTCCACGTTCTTCAAACTCCCAAACGAACACGGTAACGGCCCTGTCAAGAGGTTACCACCGGCATCAAACAGTTTGAGATTTCCGAGGAAGCCAATTTCGTTTGGAAGACAATCAGTTAAAAGGTTGTTCAAGAACGACACTTCGATCAACGTGGATGAGGCTTTTCCAATGCTACGAGGAATGGGACCGGTGAATTTGTTGTTGGCTAAAGTTAGATAAGCGGATGTTGTGTCACCTAAATTGTTGGGAAGTGTAAGCGCGAAATTGTTGTTGTTAAGGAAAAGTGCGTCTAAGTTTAGCATGAAAAGTGGTGGCGGTATGGAACCTGTGAAGAGGTTGAATCTAATGTCCAAAAAGGCAAGTGTGGGAATGTTTAGAACTGAAACGGGAAATGTTCCAGAGAGAATGTTGTTACTTAGATCGAGTTCGTAGAGATATTTGAGTTTTGCTATTTTTGGTGAAATGGTGCCTGAGAAATTGTTGCTGTTTGCATGGAAAATAGCCAAGTCAGGGAGTTGATCAATGAAGCCGTCTAAGGTGGGGGCAGAGAGTTGAAAGCCGTTGAAATCTATGGAGGCGACGGTGATGGCGGTGAGATTATCCGGTGGGTTATCGCAGTAGAAGCCTGTGTAGTTGCATATATTTGGACCAACCCATGTTGTGGTTACTCCAAGAGGGTCTGAGGTAATTGTGATCTTGAAGGTTTGAATGATTGAGAATACCTGCGCTAGCCTCTGGTCTAGGAAATTTAAAATGTCAGGGATTATTGGAGGGATTAATGGGGATGGATTTACAAGGATCTGAGAATCTACGAAGTGGAGGCAAAGGAGGAAGGTGAGCAACGTTGAAACTAGAGGTAATTGCTTAGATAAAACCATGTTTTCAATTCTGGGGCATTGAGGGAAGAAGGACTTGGATCGGTGATCAGAGATTTTGGTTAATGATTTATATATAGTGGGTAGTGATCAATTTTCATATTTTTTTCTTCGTATAGTGGCGGATTATTTGGAATGATCACAACAATTGTCGACATTCCGCACTCATAAGTCATAAGTAGAGGTTGGCAGTCCACCAAGAGTTTGTGATTTTCGTGATTAATTTGAAGATTTGGTAAGCTAGCATTATGCGCATGCGCACCACTGACTTCAATGTTCAAATGGGAACACATTTTATGGCTTTTGAACTTGAACTTTGTAAACCACATGATTAAAAGTAGTACTGTATGACAATAAACAACACATATTAACGATAGGTTTAAATACGTTTTTACACCCTGCAAATAGGGGGGGTGTTTTGCTTTTACCCCCTGCAAATTTTTTTTTTAAAAAAAACACCTTGCAAAATTCACTTTTTTGCTTTCAGTCCTTCTGTTAGCCAGACGTTACAAAAACGTCTATGTGGCTAACAGATATCTGAGTTGGCTTTTTTATATTCTTTTCTAATTTTTTTTATGTTGATTGGCACAGCCATGTCATTATTTTTTATTTATTCTTTAATAAAAAATTGCTTCTTCATCTCTCTCATCTTCACCGTTTCTTCTCTTCCTCTCTCTTTCCCCATCCGTTCACCCCCCTCTCTCACCTCGTAAACCACAACCACCGTACCGGCCACCACCTCTCCTCCTCCATGACTCCTCTCCTCCTCCACCTCTCTGAAACCCTAACAGGCAACTTAACATCTGAAACCCTAATTTCTCCTACCCCTAATCTCTCAGAAAACAACGTTCAACAATTCAGAACCAAATCCATCATCCTTCAAAGGATCTTCAAGATCTGAGTTTTCTGGACCAGATCCTTCTACCTTCGTTATACTCCCTCCGTTCTGCTACCTTCGCAATCGCACCACCACCGTGTGACCCATGGCCGCCACACAACTGTCACCACGTCTTCGTGAGTTCTAGATTGAACACAAACCCAGATTGAAATCAAAATAAAACCCAAATCGAACCCAGATCGAACCTAAATCGAACCCAGAAACCCAAATCGAACCCAGATCGAACCTAAATCAATACAAACCCAGATTGAACACAAAACCCAAATCGAACCCAGATCGAACGTAAATCGAACCCAGAAACCAACTCATTCTTCGCAAAGAGGGAGAGGAGAGGAAGAAGAAGAAGTGAGTGAAGGGGAAGGCGAACGTAAATCGAACTCAGAGAAAGAGAAGGCGATGAGAGGAAGAAGAAGAGAAAAGAGGGAGAGAAGAGAAGAAGAAGTGATCGAAGGGGAAGAAGAAGAAGCGATGAGAGAAAGAAGAAGTGATCGAGGGAGAGAAGAGAAGAAGAAGCGATGAGAGGAAGAAGAAGTGATTGAAGATGAAGAACAGTTCGCAAGTGGGTGTGGTGGTGGAGGGCAGTGTGCTGTGGTGAAGATGCGTTGTTGTGCATAAAAAAAATTAAAAAAGTAAAAAAAAAAACCAACTCAGATATCTGTTAGCCACATAGACGTTTTTGTAACGTTTGGCTAACAGAAGGACTGAAAGCAAAAAAGTGAATTTTGCAAGGTGTTTTTTAAAAAAAAAAATTTTGCAGGGGGTAAAAGCAAAACACCCCCTATTTGCAGGGTGTAAAAACGTATTTAAACCTTAATGATATTATATGGGTTTTCAACTTTCTAAACCACTTACAAGAGCCACGGCTTGTCTGCTTTAAATTTAAATTAGGTTAAAGTGCTCCCGGGGTCCCTTATCTTTATTTAAAGTAACGAATTAGTCCTTTATGTTTTTTTTGTCCCAAATAAGTCCTTTATCTTTCAAATTTTTGACACATAAATCCTTTTCCGTTAACAGTGCTGATTTATGTGTCAAAAAAAAGGATTTATGTGTCAAAAATTTGAAACATAAAGGACTGATTTGGGACAGAAAAGGATTTATGTGTCAAAAATTTAAAACATAAAGGACTGATTTGGGACAAAAAAAAGATAAAGGACCAAATCGTTACTTTAAATAAAGATAAGGGACCCCGGGAGCACTTTAGCCTTTAAATTAAAAGGATGTCTAAATGACCCGGTCAGTAGTTGGTATATGCAAGAGCCAAATGTAGAATGTGATTTGCAAATCTGCCGGCTATCTGTAAATATCACGTTTATCCATTTACCTCACTATCAAAAAAACTTTTAAAATAAATCCTGCAAAATGTAATTGTATCCAGTTACCCCCTGCTGTTAGTTTTGGCTAACAACGTTAATATTTGCAGGGAGTAACTAGAAACACTTAATATTTACAGGGGTAACTACCCCCCACTTAATATTTGCAGGGGGTAACTAGAAACACTTAATATTTGCAGGGGGTTAACTAGATCTCAAATGTCAGCCAAGTCAGCCTAAACTTAACGTTGTTAGCCAAAACTAACAGCAGAGGGTAACTGGATACAATTACATTTTGCAGGGTTTGTTTTAAAAGTTTTTTTTGCAGGGGGTAAATGGATAAACGTGATATTTGAAGGGGGTAAATGATGTTTAAGCCTAATAATAATAACTAGTTTACCATTGAGTTCATTGTGGAGGCTACAGTGCACAAACATGTTAGGCTGTGTTGAAAACAAAAGACATATAAGCAGTGTTATCAGACCCGGACCGGCCATCGACCCGGTCAAGGCACTGGGTCACTGGGCCCGGGGTCGGACCGGCGGGTCTCTAGTCGGACCGCATGACCCGGTCTATATTAAATAAATTTAAAAAATTATAATATATACTAAGAAAGTATTTGTATTTATAATTATAAATATATTGTCTTGTATACATTTATTAATATAGAAATTTTATTATAATTTGTATTTATAATTATAATTATAAATATAGATATTTTATTCCCGACGACCAACAACTATTGGACTATTATAAAAAAAAACAACTATTGGACTAATAGTAGTTAAATATTAAACATAATTATTATTGTTATTTAAACCGGCTATTGTATTAAAAATAAAGAAGCATTGGTAATGCATAATATTAATATATAAGCAAGCCAAAGACGATGAAGCAATAAAAAAATATAAGCAAACAAATATTAAGTGCAGATATTTTTAGCGCATTGTATATATAATATAAAAGCAAATCTTTATCAACAAACTGTTTGTAGTGTAGTGGTATTGTGGTAATGCTTGCTATTACTCACCTACAGGTCTCAAGTTCGATTCCCACTTTGGAGATTTTTAAGTAATAAAAAATGTTTTGTTTCATTTCTAAACTAGAAGCTTAAAAAAAAAAACTAAATTCTGCGAAAATGGGAGGTTCCAACCAAAAAAAAACTAAAATCAGCGAACATGCAACCCGGCCCGGGTCATGTGACCGGTCGGACCACCGGGTTTATCATCGACCCGGCCGGGTCATCCGGTCCAACTAAATATCCGGTTCTGCACACTGTCCGGCCCGGGAAGGGCACCGGGTCCCGGTCCGACCGGCCGGTCCGGTTCTGATAACTATGCATATAAGCATGTTTCTATATAATCAAGAACAAAGCCATAATATTGATAACTTCAGGATCTACGACATGTCGATATATCAAGGATCACTACAAAAAAATTGATCATTAGCGAGGGATATTTCCCTCGCAAATGGTCCCAAATCGATCGCTAATTGCTGTTTGCGAGGGAATTAGCCAGAGACTGGTTCCCTCCCTAAATTACTCATCGCTAATGGGATTAGCGAGGGAAATTTTCCTCGCTAATTAGCGAGAGACCCAAATCCTTCGCTAACAATGACAGCCACGTGGCCAAATTCTGACAGCAACGCGTCCAGTTTCCCTCGCTAATGCCCAACTGATTTTTTTTTGGTAAACCTGCTTTTATACCTGTTTATTTTATTAATAAATAATAAAATCTAAAATAGGTAAAACAGTTTAAAATAAAAATTCTGAGAATAAAATATTTCGATAACATAAGATCCGAATCAACAAAACTTAGTCTAAAATGTTATAACAAAATACTGAAATGTCAAACTGATACAACAAATCCTAAAAACTGCCATCAGACTCGTCAGACTCCTCAGCTTGCTCCTCATCTTGCCTCATATTCTTAAAATACCTAAAGATCAACTCCTGCCAACGGGTCACCTTTGCAAAGTCTTCCTGCATCTTTTTCATAGCCTCAGTAGAGGTCCTGACCTTCTGTTGAGTATCATGCAGCTCCTATTGAGTAGACTGCTACTGCTGCCTAAACTGCTCTGTCTCCGCAGCTGAAGAAGTAGGAGTTGGTCGACTGCGTCGTCTGCTGCTCCCAGCCCAAGACTGGCCCATACATGGAGCCAACGACCCCGTACCATACAGGCGACCCTTATACCAACCTACTGTCTTCTCCCAATTTTTGTTTGCCAAATCTATCATCTCAGGAGTAAGTTGACCAAGTGATTCAGGGTCCCAGCTCCCCTGAGTCAGCTGAGTCACGATCTCATTAATTTGCTCCTGTTTTGCATAACCACAAATTAGCGCTCCATTTTAACAAAGCAATATTATATAATACAAATCAAGTTGTATATTTACCCGAGTCATCCTGGAGCGCTCATCAACATACTCGCTAGTGCCTTTCCTCACATGGGTGGCTCTATGCAGCTCAGCAGCAGTGATAGGGCGTCTCGCCTTCTTACTCTCTCGTCATCAGTCGATGAATCAGAATCAACATTACCACCACCAATATCGGGCTCAATATCATCCTAGGGCTCTGGTGTAGGCATAGATAACCCAGCTGGTCCTATATGCCTAGATGATGAGCCTATATGCTCACATGATAAACCTATATGCCCAGATGATGAGCCCATATGCCCAGCTGGTGTAGGCATATACCCAGCTGGTGTGCCCATATACCCTACTGTATACACATTTGGTGGGCCCATAAAATGCCCATGTGAGGGTAAATGATATCATCCGGGGCCAGATGGAGACGGAGGTCGTGGGGCAATCGGATCGGTAGCTGGTGGGCCCACAAACGTATGACCCATCATATTCCCAATATTAAGTACCGCCTCATGTATGACCCCACAAACGTATGATACAATTTCAATTTAACAAATTCAAATTCACTTTTCAATTACTAACAACAATAATCTCTAACATAGTTTCCCAAGCAACATTCACTCAATTTTAACTCACATTTCACACTCAATCCTACAACCTTTAAAACAACAAGTTTATTTTAACAACAGCAACAACAACAACAACAACAACAACAACAACAACAACAACAACAACAACAACAACAATAACAACAACAACAACAACAACAAATTTTAACTCACATTTCACACTCAATTTAACTCACATTTCACAACAACACTCAATTCTAACACACAACAACAACAACAACAACAACAACAACAACAACAACAACAACAACAACAACAACAACAACAACAACAACAACAACAACAACAACAACAACAACAACAACAACAACAACAACAACAACAACAACAACAACAACAACAACAACAACAACAACAACAACAACAACAACAACAACAACAACAACAACAACAACAACAACAACAACAACAACAACAACAACAACAACAACAACAACAACAACAACAACAACAACAACAACAACAACAACAACAACAACAACAACAACAACAACAACAACAACAACAACAACAACAACAACAACAACAACAACAACAACAACAACAACAACAACAACAACAACAACAACAACAACAACAACAACAACAACAACAACAACAACAACAACAACAACAACAACAACAACAACAACAACAACAACAACAACAACAACAACAACAACAACAACAACAACAACAACAACAACAACAACAACAACAACAACAACAACAACAACAACAACAACAACAGCAACAACAACAACAACAACAACAACAACAACAACAACAACAACAACAACAACAACAACAACAACAACAACAACAACAACAACAACAACAACAACAACAACAACAACAACAACAACAACAACAACAACAACAACAACAACAAATTTATTTTAAAAACTAAGCGTTATGAGATTGAGGTCCGGTGCGGTGGTTCGGTGACGGTGCCAACTCCAGTGCGGTTATGAGGCTTCAAACACCAATAATTTCAATCCTAAACAATTTCAATTTCAATATCAATCAAAAAATAAATAAATTAAAAAAAATTCAATAAAAAAATTAAAATCAAAACAATATCATAAAAAATGAAAATCAAAACCTACAAAAGGAGAGTTCCGGTGGTGGTGGTTGTGTGGAGTTCGTGGTGGTGTGGTGGAAGGTGGAGAGAAGAAGAGGGAAAGGGGAAAGTAAATTCGTGTGAGAGAGAGAGAGAGGAGAGGAGAGGAATTCGTAAGAGAGAGAGAGAGGAAGAAGAGACTATTTCGTGGGTGGTGGTGGTGGTTGTGTGGTGGTGGAAATGAGAGAAAAGGGGTGAGGGTTTGTGGGTGGTGTGGTGGGAGGTGAGAGAGAAGAGTGAAAGAATGAGAGAAGAGTGAGAGAAGAGAGCTACGGATTGAATTAATTTGGATTTAGCGACGGACGTAGCGAGGGATGGGTCTGTCGCTAATCCTCCACGCTTCCCAAGAACCTGCAACAGTCAGAAATTTGCGAGGGACCAAGGAATCTGTCGCTAACATTTCTTGGCTTTCGTGCTGCGCAGTTTTCAAATTGGCGCACAGGATTTAGCGACGGACAATCCGTCGCTATTGCTCGAAAATCCGTCGCTAATTCTCAACACAACGAGGGCCCTTATTCTCTCGCAAAGTCCGTCGCTAACTCCATTTTTTGCGAGGGACCATCATTCCCTCGCTAATGTCCCTCGCAAATATCCAATTTTTTTTGTAATGGATTAGATAAATACCTGGATCCATAACAAAGAATCACAGAACAAGACTCCTAATGCGTTAGACTCTCTTCAGATGGGGAGAGGAGAGCAAACGTGTGTATTGCGATTAGTCCGGTATATTTGGGACCATAGCCTACATATAGTGTGACATGCCATTCGGGTTCCCATTATCCCTCTAATGGGCTATCACTAACATCCACTCATATTGAGCCCATATAATTAATTAATACAATTAGAAATCCAATCTAGTCTTTTGCTTATTTTGATCACATATCAACTAAGACTGCTAATTTATAAATAGCTAACATAATTAATAAAAGAATATTTGTCCACTTTTTATGATATTGGAATAAAATATTCCAACAATAACATCTTCTATCTTTTGTCCCTATCCGGTCAAACCTTTCAAGAAGTTCATCAGTATGTCTACGCATCACCCTCTCCAAATGTTTGGTCAAGGCTTGCATTTCTTCAACCATTATTTTTGTAGAAACACTACTAGATTGTTGTCGTCAAGTTGGGCTTAAAAGATCTTCATAGAGAGGCATGGCAACGGGGCGGGGGCGGGTTTGGCATTCCCCATCCCCGCCCCTACCTCTATCGGGGTTGGGTTTTGCATCTCCCAACCCCGTCCCAAACAGGGACGAGTTCCCCGCGGGTACCCGTTTCTGTCACAAATTTATAGCAAAAATACAAAAAAGATATTTATAATAATTAATAAAATAAAATAATAATAATTATACAATGATAAAATAAAGTTAAAAGTATTAAAATAGATTTTTCTATAAGAAATAGATCAAAATTAAAAATAAACAAAATTTATGAAACAAAATGAATGAGTAAATATGCATGAAATAAATTAAAATAATTAATTTACGTTTTGTCGAGCGGGTTCGGGGCGGGGACGGGGTGGGTATCAACACCCCCGAACCCAAACCCGTCCCCGGTCAAAGCGGGTTTTCCCCGTCAAACTCGGGGCGGGGTCGGGTGGGTACCCGCGGGTTCGGGTTATGTTGCCATGCCTAAGTTTTAGAAATATAACCCCCAATGCAAATACTTAGTTTGGGTGATTTATCGATATTAAAGTTGGTTCTCATCGGTTCTCATCAGTACTTCTACAATAATGATGGTGGACTTTCGTCTAAAGATCATTCCTCTCAAAATCCCAAATATGCATTTTTTAGTGGTTGTGGTTCTCTCTTCCACCCTCTTGGTCACCTGGTTGCCCATTGTAGATGTCAAGGATGTAAGGCAGGGCGGGGGAGGAATCTTGCTTAGTGCGGCCACATCGATTCATTGTGGCAGACCGCAGAAGACTAGTGAGACCTGACTTTGTGACTACCCGTGCATAACTATAAATGACGCTCAAATAAAACAAAAATACCCTCATATCTTGAATATAAGAAACAGAACTCTAAGAAAAGGTACTGAAATGTTTTGATTTCACCAATATCTCTGCCATGATGATCGCCTGTAGGCGTGATTGACTAAATGACACGTGGTCATGATTACAAAATAAAAAAATACAATTATTTGGAGGTAAAACAATAGTAAATTCATAATAATTGAAGATTGTCAGGGGAATAATTCTCAAAACAGTATTCTTCGTCTTGATAGAAAGAATCAACTGCAGAGGATGATGAAGAAGATGGAGTTTGAACTTGCTTCTTTTTCTTATCTTTCTTCTTTCAAGAGGCATGTTTGGTTTTGGATTTATCTGAAGATTGGTCCTGAAGAAGCTTCCCAATATTTTGAAGACTTTCCAGTACGTCTTCTTCAGAAGTTGAAGCGGCTAGAGCTGCAGAAATTCTAGCCTTCTGATTGAGGAACTTGCAGATGTCTGGATCAGCAACTTGCAAGAACCTGGGATTGTTCTTGAACCAGGTGGTCACATTCTCAGAGGATGCCATTGAAGCATCAAAACGAGGCCACCACTTGATAAAAGCTTGTTTGTAAAAAGATAGTAAAGATTTTGGAAGATGATAATTACCAATTTTATACTGCCATGAAAAAATCCATGATAGTGAAAAAGTGGTAAAGAAGTTTAAATCAATTGGATAATTGTTTAAACTTTTGGAAAAAACTTTGAATCCTTCCTCGACTTCAATAGGAAAGATCCGGGGTTGGCCCAAAAAAATGCCACCATTGAAGGAACCAATTTGGAAAGATATATTTGGTTGCCTTTTTGAAATAGATCAACCAGGAATGTTTGAAAGATTTGTTTTGTAAACCAAGGATGAGATAATCCCAGGCTTTGACATAATCCCAATAGTTGTATCCTATTGGATCAAAGATTTGGGAAAACTTCTTGGTTTTGTTTGGGTTTTGTCCAAAAGCCGAAGGTGTTAAGACCTTTAGGATTTGGAGGGTAGAGTGAGTGATATGGGAGTCGTCTTTAGGGTCTCTGTAGTGTTTAATGGCGACGGACTTCGTATCTATGAGTACAAACTCATAAAACAATTGGGTTTTGTTTGGGGCAAAGGGGAGGAAATGGGATTGAGATGGAAAGATCTTAGAAGGAATTTTATTTGGATCCTCGACAAAGAATTCTGGTTCTAGGTGTGCTAGAAAGAAATAATTTTCTTTCGGAATATACTGCGTTTGAGCAGGGGAAATTTGGGTTGATTGAGACTGTATTGGGATAATTTGGGATGGTCCGGGTTTGTTCTGGGTTTGTATGGCTAGGTCCAAGGCTGGGATGTCTTGGTCACTTCCTTCTTCGGCTATGCTAGCCCAAGTCTTTTTTGGAAGATTGGTGAGACCCTGTTCTTGGACGGTCAGGAGAGTTTGGATAGGGAATTAATGCATAATCAGATTTGGTTTGTTTTGAAATGGATCGTTGATTTTGAATTGGTTGGGTAGATGACCCTGATTGTTTTAGGGGAGAAGTCCCTGATTGATTTAGGGTAGGTGACCCTTTGGTAATTGAAAGAACATTTAAGTCTGACTTTCCTCTGCCTCTTCCTCGTGAGGAGGAAGACCTGGAAGTCATTTTACCTGTTTCCCTGTAAATTTTCACAAGTGAGGTGGTCAGGGAAAGCATTGTCTGATCCTTTAAGATGTCAAAATCAAACATACTTAAAATATCAAAAATACTTGGAATAGTATGCCATCTGGCAAATTATGATCTGATGCAAGTTTTTGAAGAATAATTTTTGCGGATTCATAATTGATGCAAATAATAAACTTTTGATTAAATAATTTAGATTGAGGTTTTGAAATAAACACTCCGTTTGTCAAAACTTTTCTTTTGAATAAAAGAATTTTAATGAGATTGCTATGTTGAAAAGAGAAATCTGAGACATGAAGATATCATGGGGATCCCCGCAACTAGGTTTTAATAGAAGTTTGAATGACACATTTATCAGAAGACTCTATGTGTAACATCCCCAAAATAATTAAGATAATTATTTTGGAGTTAAACCCAATCAATTTATTATTATGGTGCTTGGTTAATAATTTTATTAATTGAGTATTAAATTAATTATTGGTTGGTGTATATTTAGAAATTGAAGAAGTTGGTTTTTGGGTGCTAAAATCAAATAAGAAATTTATTGAGGTTTGTTTATTGTTGGATAGAGTAAGGGTAAAATGGTATTTTACCCAACCACACTTAAATGTTTTCTTTTATATAAGAGAAAGAAAAGAAAACAAAAGAAAGGAAAAAGAAAGAGTGTGAGCCGTAGAAAGAAAGGAAAGAAAGAAAAAATGGAGAAAGAGAGAAAGGGGGAAACGAAGAGGGAGAAGAGGAGAGGAAGTGAGGATCTTCCATGGAAGCTCGTTCTTTCTTCAACCATTCAATTCCTTGTTCCATTTCCTTCATTTTGACCCAAACAACATCACCAACGCCTCACTCTACACCATTCTACCATTTTCGGATTTTAGAGGAAAAAGAGAGATTTTGGTGCTTCTTCTTGTTTCAAGTAGTTGGAGAGGTTGGAGAAGTCCATATGAGGGTTGATTGTTAGCTTGGAGTGAAGGAATCAAAGATTGGGTGAGTTAGGGTTTGAAAATCAAATTTGGGGTTTTATGGTTGAAGCTAAATTGGAGGTTGAAGATGATGGATAGTGCTTATTGGAAGCAATAGGGATGATGGTGAATTTCATTTTGGAAGCTCAAAGTTTTGGAATCAAGTTGGGATGTTGATGTTGATTATTGAAGCTCTAGGAGCTATGTTGGTGCCTAGGTGCAAAGTGAGTTCAGAGGTTCGAGTTGTGGAAAGTCTCGGTGTTTCGTGATTTTCATCATGATAGGTGAGTTTTACTCACGTTTAGGTTTATTTCATTTTGAAATGTATTTTATGTTGATTGGTTGTGTGAACGTTCCGTTGGTTTCGAAAGATTTTGAGTCGAAAACCGTATTTTATGAAAACTAGTATTTTGAGCCTCGGAACGAATTACACGTGAATGTATTGATTGACATTGGATTCGAAATGAACTTGCTATGTTGAGTTGTGTTTCGGTTTTTGGTTAGTTGTCGAAAAGTATTTTGTACGAAAATCGTTAAAATCACGTTTTATGTCAAATTGGTTTTTGGATTGTTTGATTGGTTGATGAAGTCAATATTTCGGTTTGACGTGAGATTAGAAAGCGTTTTGGTGAAAAACCGTTAAACCCGAATATTAACAGGTATTGAGGAAAACTAGCCAATCTTGTTTTGATTGATGTTTGAGTTGTTGAAAAATGTTTATGAGTTATCATGTTTGATTCTTTAAATTGGTACTTAAAGTACGAGATTTAAAGTGACAAGAAATGTCTGTAAATTTGTGTTGTTGTCTGGACAGGAAAATTTGGAAAACGACCTAAACACAAAGGAGACTGTCAAATATTCGTTACAAAAATACTTAGGAAAATTTTGGTGTTTTGAGTTAAATTTTGAAAAACATTTTGTTGAATACATAAGTAGGAGTAGATATATAGTATTTGCCTGTCACATTGTGATTTGTCGTTCTCTGAATGTTAGCAGTGACTTTTGATAGAGAATAGTACAGTAGAATATGGGCACGTAGATAGAAAGGATCGAGTTGTAGAGGTCGTGGGTGCGACCGGATGTAATCTACGTTAGGAAGGAAAGCGCTTGAGGTAAGGGCTTCTTTCTAGTTACTATTATATGTTTGAGATTGTGGTTGGTGTTTGTTTGTTTGTGAGCTTTGGTGATTTTGCGTTGATTGAGTCCCTATGCGGACATTGTGTGTTGTTGTACTCTGTGGGCTTATATATGAGTTTGTTCTATGTTGTGAATTGAACATATGATGTTGATGATCTGTGATTGAGATGTCCGGTGGATTGTGAGTGACTTTGAAGGAGGGTTAGATGAGGCATATATAGGTATGACCGCTACTGCGACTAAGTAAATCATTTTCGAAAAAAGAAACTTAAAGGAGATCTCATAAAAGTGAGCGTAGCACTTGTCTCAGATTTTTGAAAAGTAGTTAGAAAGTGACTTAAGAAATGCGAAACAAATGGAAAATCTTTGAGAAACAATAGGAATCCTTTTGAGAGGTTGAAATCAAGATGAGTTAATATTATGAAAATTATGACTTTTGAACTAATGGAGAGTTCTTTTGAGAAGTGAGAAAAAATGAAAAGTTAGGGAGGTTGGAGTGAGATTTCGAGGAGACTTTAAGAGGAAATTTGTTGGTGGTGATTGAGGAAGCTATTGGAATGATTAGCGTGGGACAAGAGATACTTACGGAGTTGTACGATGTTGAATCGTAAGAAAAGGTTGGTATAGTACAGTATCGATGAGAGAAGTACCATACAGGATGGGGCGCAGTATCGATGAGAGAAGTGACCACATGGTGCAATATCGATGAGAGAAGCACACCTGAGTTTTATCATGGGGTGTAGTGCAGTATCGATGAGAGAAGTACTACACAAGTGCAGTATCATAGGGAGAAGCACACCCATATTTGGATCGTAGATCCGTTGTGCAGTATCATAGAGAGAAGCACAACACTTTTTGGAGTAGTATACCCCAGGATTATATGCATTGACATATAGGCATTGCATTAGGATATATGGAGTGGTGTGACATATAGTTGGTGTTGAGCTGTTAGAATGTTGTTTGAAACTTGTTAGTATTATGTATATGTGAATTGATTATGTACATGTGAGTTGTTGTATATTTGTGTATGCATATTCTAGAAGATGACCCTTGCCTGTGGTTTTCTAATGTAATGGATGTCAACCCAGTTATTGGAGGACCATAGTTCAGTTTTCACAGATAAAGTTGCAGAGGTCGGTGTTCTTTCATAGTGGAGTATTGGTGGACTCATCGAGGTCCTAACCAGGTGTTGCGTATAGAGTGCTTGATCAGCGTAGATATCTTCTTTTGTCGTCATTTTGGAAAATTCTCAAGTGTATGGGCATTGTCGTATATGTATTAGTAAAGATAGTCAGTGCTAGATTGTGCGGGTTTTTATTTCAAACACTTATGTCTTTGCATTGTACATTTCTTTTGAAAACAGGTAACATACTGGCGTGGGGAAACAAACTTATATATGTCATATTTCAGATTTAATTCTTGTATATTACATTAAGAGAGGAATCATGTTTTGAAAATGCTGCAATACTCTGATTGTTTTGAAATTGATTTTTTTAAAAACGATAATATGTTCTCGGAGAGAGGTAGGAAGTGTATTTTTTCAAAAAGCATCTCATATTAGGAGTTGAGTTCACTTAGTAGCGCTCCCAAAATCGGGGTGTTACACCATGACTCTACTGACAGGGATGATAGTTCCTTGGTGGATACTGGGACTGAAAATTTCATTCAAAACCTATTGAAAATCAAACGAAATAATTTTTAAAATAATTTTGGTTCTTTCACCTTTGATTTGATTCTGTCCAAAACCAGAATTCATATCAAATTTAGAAAAGATAATTTGTCTATTGATAGAATAGAAGTGGAACAGGACCACTGACTAACATTACTGCGAGCAAGACCTTTTCTAACAAGATCTTTGATACTCTTATGGTGAACTAGGGAAGATCATGATTCATATGAATCAGCTTAGTAGGGGAATTCCTTAAAAATTTAAAGGCAATGGGTTGCCCTGAAAATTGAGCTATTACATCATTCTTTGTTATCTGAAAAGAGAATGGTGATCATGTGAAGGGGGCTTCCCAGATCACTTTGTTTTCAAAGTTCTTAACAAGTAAAAAGAATGTATTAATTTTGAAATTGATAATAGCTGAGAACAAATTATTTTTTATCAGACTTAAACAACCATTGGTGGGATCATCCTTGAAAGCAGAAGTTTCAAGAGATGAGTTATTTCCAGACCAATAATTATTAAAATGATCTAAAATAAATTGCTGATTGGTTAACTCGTCCTTCTGTGCTTGGACATGATCTATTGGAGAGTGGCTAGGAGATTCTGAACTAGTGTTAGAATCATTTTTTAAAGATTGGATTAACCAATTGTTAATCTTACCTTTGGTTTCAGGATCTAGGTCTAGGATTTTAAGCTTTCCTGTGATCCTATTATATCTGCTAATGTGGCTAGGTTCACCACCTATGAAGCATTTGATGATTTTGTCTTTGATATCAGGATCTATTTTTAGGGTTTTAAGCTTCCTAATGATCCTGCAGATTCTGCTTCTGTGGCCAGGCTTGCCACAAGTGAAGCAAACTATAGGTTTCTTATCATATTGCCCCTTAGTAATCTGACCAGCAGTTTATGGTCTGGGCTTACTAACTAATATTTTTCTTGATGGTATACACACGAAACCAATCAAAGAAAGGGATAATGATTTTGACATGTTCGAGAAATTTTTAACATTTCTCTTGAATTTTCTTCTTTTTGTGTCCCTGATCATGCAGAAAGAACCATTCTCTATGAGGAGACCATTCCTCAAAATAGAATTCTTTCTTAAGGGATTCCCTATTAATAATGAACTTAGATAACATCATAAGGTTCATTAAGGGAGGAGTATGTAGGTGATTGGATAGATTTGTGATCTTCTTCATCCTTTTGATGATAAGAAGTTTTTACAGGGGTTGTGGTTTCAAATCCCTGTAAGTGGATAGTGGAACCATCATGAGAAGGTTCAATTTCAGACTTAGAGGCATCTTTAGACATTGAAAAGGATCTCCTAGAGAAGGTTCTCCTAGACATGGAAATCCTAAAGTCCTCTTCGGATGTAAGAGACCTAGGGATGGAGAAGGAATTTCTCCTCTTGAAGACTAGGTCAACTTTTCCGGATTGGTATTGTATGACATCCTGGAATTCTAGGGTTACCCTAGGTGCTGCAGGAGCAGCCTTTTCTAAGGTCCAGGTCTCAGGGAGCGTTATGTCGCTCCATTGAATAGTTTTAGGCACAATGATATTGGCCTTACTATTATCAGTAAGAAACAGAGTTGTTTCCTCTGATTTGTGACATTTGGTTTTGAGGAAGTTGGATCTGATGGAGTTCATTACTTTGTGTAACACCCCGGTATTTTTATCGAGTAAAAATACCCAAGTGCACCATTCCTAAAACATCAGAGATATATTTGCTGTTTAAATACTGAACACCACAATAAAATTTTCACTGAATAACAACAGAACAGTCTTAAACATAAATAAGACCATAAACCATCAGTGAAATACAGTGTTCAATATCGCACAAGAAAGCGGAAATAAAAACATAACTTTTACAACAGTTAAAGACATAATGTCCTGATACATAACTAACAAGGGAAAACATAACTTAGCACAAAAGCTAAGTCTTCAGCAACCATCCGAGTACCACCTACTCGTGCCTCTTGGATCTCCACTTTCCCTGTTTATCTGTAAAACCACAACATATAAACAATGAGATACAATCTCAGTGAGTTCTACCGAGACCCCTACTAGCACTCTCGGTCCTTTTAAAACATTTTTAAGATTTGACACAACACCGACCGCAATCCACTTGCTAATCCCGGTGACCATACAATAAGGCTTCGACCTAGTAAGACACCGACTGCAATCCACTTGCGTTTCCCGATGAACTAGCATCCTAGGCCTTTCCACGTACCACCAGCCGCAATCCACTTGCATCTTCCGGCGAACCCCATAACCAATAGTGTTTCCTAAGGGCACAGAGCCTAGGGTAAGGGTTCATGACTTCCCCGCCTAGTATGTCAACATGGGTCGTCACCCAAACTCGATATAATAAATATATCTACAATAATATGAACATTTAGTTCATTTACATTCATACCAATAATTGAACATAACACCCGCATCGGGCCGTTTCCCATAGTCGATATAATATATATATCGTGAATCGTAGACCGGTTTAGACAATAAATAATAATCATTTCGTGTCAGTTATACCGTACCACGTAGGACTCATAGTCCGCTTTATTATTAATAAAACATATTCGCACACGTGTACTATTATTCGGTCTTTTTCGAAACGATTTGGACATCAAAAGTATTTTGTAAAACCTTTTTGGAACATACCCAAAATCAAGGCATTATAAGCCTAATAACATTATAGAAGGGTTAGGAAAGGATTGGGAGAGGATTGGAATCGAAACGGAATCATTTTGGGCACTTTGAAAATTTTGGACAGAACAAGGCGCACGGGTCGTGCCCCTGGACGCACGGGTCGTGCTCATTTGACAGCATTGCAAAAATGGGCTGTTTTATGAAAAATTGCTTTCCGATTGATCCCGATACTCGTTCCGCTCAATTCCGATTCTTGTTCCGATCGAAAACAGACCAAACAACCAACAAAATAGACCCAACTAAAACCACACAATCAATCAACCCAATCAAAAACTCAATCAAAACGGATTTTATCAAAAACGACATATTTTCCAATTAACGGTTTTTAAGTCAAAATCTTTCGAAATCAAATCACCAAAAATTCCATTTCAACGCGACACAACTCGAGACTCGCTCCGATCGATCCCTAACCCGAAACAGACAATATCAAGTAGTATTCCAGACCAGCGAAAGCGATAAAACGATCAATCAATTAATTCGAAAAACAAAAATCCTAAACGTGAGTAGAACTCACCCTTGACGCGTGATCCACGATCGAGCCTAAATCACCGAGTAACCACCCGAACGCTCCCCGCTCCGGCGACACCCAATCCGCTTCCAAAGCTTTCACTCGATCGCGAAACCTCTTTTTGACCGAAATACCGAATTCCTCGAAATCTTTCCTGAACACTATTCATCTTCTTCTTCAATCTCAAGCCACTATTCACACATAAACCCCAATTTTGATTTTCAAATCTCACCCAATCAAACCTTGATTCTTTCACTCCAAGCTAGTACCCAAGCCTCCATTTGAACTCCCTTAACCTTCAAACCGCTTTATTGAAGAAGATAGCTCTCAAAAACGTCACCTTGAGCTTCAAACCGAAAATGGTAGATTCGTGTAGAGTGAGTTGATGATGAAGATTTTGGTACCAAAACGAAGAGGAAGTAACGCTGAACATTTTTCGTGTTGGAAGGAAGTCGTTTCGGTGAAGTCTTCTCTCTCCCTCTTCTCTTCTCCCTCACGCCCATCTCTCTCTTTTCTCTCTTTTCCTTCTCTGCTTCTCGTTCTCTTCTTCCTTTCTTTCTTTAATTCTTTCCTTTCTTTTCTTTTTAACACACACACACACACTTATATTTATTTATTTAATATATAAGTTGTAACGCGGTCAAATTATCATATTGATCGAAATCTCTTATTTCGATTCCAAAACTTCCTTGACCCGTATTATCCGGTTAACGATCCGATGGCAACCAATAAATAATTTTAGCACTCAATAAATTTACCAGTCAAGTACTAAATTAAGTTAATTGGGTTAACATCCAAATAATTCGGCTAATTATTTTGAGGATGTTACACTTTGTATTGAACTCAGTACATCAAAGTGATGGGAACAAATCCTTCCTTCATGTCATAACCATGACATTTGACATTGATGAAAAGAACATCAAGGGTGTTCTTATCATCCAGACTCACAGTTAAATCTGGAAAACAATTAAAAAAGATTGGCCCATGAATAAGGCTAATTTCAACAATTCCTAGTAAGGAATCATGAAACTGATTATGTCTAGCATCCCTTAAGCAGAGAAGAACGGCTACATTTAGGGATTCCCTAGTGAGGGGCTTCATTCCTACCTGGACACTTCCTATGTGCAAGTAGTTATAATTCTTTGATCTATGGTCTCTCATACTTTTCTCAGAAAGAAGATGAATTTCTTCATCATCCTTTCGAAGTATGATTTTTTGTTCAACAGTTCTGATAATATAATCAGATTTGAAGAAGAAAACTCCTTCTGGTTTGTAAAGATCCTTGTGGGATATTTTTGGGATATCCCAATTGTCAAGATCTTGATTGATATTTTCGAAATGAATTTCTTCTTTGAAAATTTTGTTTGAAAAAGATTGACTCTCATTAAGAGAGGAAGATTGAGATGAAGAAAAAGGTCTACTGGAACTACAAGAAAAACGTGAGGAAAAAGCTTTAAACATTGTGAAGGAATAGTTTTCCTCACCCATAAATATCATTGCCTTCACTTGGTTCTTTAGAAATATAAATATTAAACTTGAATTAATAATTATTTTCTAAATCATACTTTGGAGTTAAAATAATATTATTCAAAATTCAAACCAACGTATCCTTAGATATATATCAAACTTGAACTAGTAGTTATTTTCTAAATCATACTTTGAAGTTAATTATGTTTGTCCTATGATCAAACTAAAATCATTTCGAAAATATTTCTTCTCTTTGACTAAGGATCTTTAAAGAAAATGATCTAAGTGATAGCTTCACAATGCCCTATCTGCCGGGTCTCTCTGCTATCAACATAGTTAGATCACCCAGATTTCTTTAAATCCATCACTTTTGGTCAAAGAATTTCTTACCAAAATATTTAGAACACTTTTAACAGTTGATCATAAACATAGATAATTAAACTGCAAGTTATAACTTAGATGAATAACTCATAGTTCAAAGTTAATATATAGTGAGCACTTATCAGTTGATTTTGAACATAATAATTAACTGCAAGGCATAATCATAGGTGAATAATACATAATCATATATATAATTGCTAATATATATAATTTATCTCTAGTTACTATTATTACAATTTTAAGTATAACCAACTTTAAGTAAATAAATTTATTGAACATATTTCTAACTACTAATATTTTGGATTTTTATTTCGTTAGATACTATCATTTGCAATATTAGTATTTATGTTAGTTTATTTCGATAAATATAATCCACTTAAAGGTTTATTTTACAATTATATTTTTGATAAATTGATTTTTTTTATTGAGTTATGATAGTTTTATGTTAACTATTATTAGACCATTGCCCGTGCGATGCACGGGGGAAAAGTTGTGGACAATAAAATTATTATTATTTTCAGAAAATTGTACAAAGTTTGCCAAAAGAATTGTAGTTTTGATACTTTCCGAAAATTTTATACAACATGATTCATCAACAAAAAACTATAGGTGAATTACATAACAATATCAGAGGAAACCATAGTACATGACTGATACATTAAATTATTGTAAATGAGAATATGAAAAATATTCAAAACTATGTTAGAGGTATTAAATATAATAGATGAAACATTAAAGAGCAATGTGTTAGAACAAATTGAACCCAAATACATGTAGGTGAAACCTTGTAAGAGAATGTGTTTTCCCATCTGTCTTTTGATTTCCAGCTATCTCTAATTGACATCTACATATACCAAAATTAGTTAATATTATAGCAAAGTAAAAGAATAAAAATATTTCAAAAGACTACAAAAATATATAATTGCTGCTTGTTTTATTTTTATATAATATACAATTGTATAAAATAAATAAAAATTGATATAGTTAACAATGGTTGTCACATAGTTATACGCCAAAAAGTTGTTTCACATATATTAAGGGTCGGGAGTACCCACATGCTCCCCGTCGCTGCCCCCAATCTCTATCATATGGAGTTTTACTCCCTCTGCCCTGTCCCCACGGGGGCGTGGTCCTTATCCTCGTCCCACAAATTTTTCCTTGTCTCCGCTCCTGATTCCCATTATGGGAAATTTTCCTCCCTGCCTCTGTCCCCTAATGGGTATGGTAGGTCTCGTCCCCCAAACTTTTCTCCTCCCCCGATATTTTCCAGATTCAGAATAATTCTTCACATAGAGCTCCCAAAATTTCCCTTCAACGTTAGACTCTGGCGAGAATAGGAGGTCAATCAAACCTAGGGATGTAGTAAGTGGGTTCTTTTTGCCATTTTTACCTCTTTCAGATCCTCAAGTAATTGAGATCATGCATTTGCTTCTCCTAATGATTGTTTAACAAGACCTTCATGAAAGAGGCCTTACAAATTTGTATTCTTGGTATGCTCACGTCTTGATTAAGTGAAGTTGAAAGTGTTGAAAGAAGTAGCTAAGGAATATCACATTGATTGGGATATTGCATAATCTAAGAAAGACTTTAAGCCTCGAGAATGTTGACTATATCTCAGGATCAACAACAATTCTTGCTATTACCTTTACTAGTTATTGTCACAGTATATTTTTTACTTTTACCATAGTGTAATTTCATTTCATTTGGAGTTCATTTCAATTTCATTTGACAGCTAATGAGCTGGTTAACAAAACTGTATTTGTGTAACTCTGTTATCAATTCAGTTACAGATTACTTATTCTTACACTATTATATTCTCTGATCTTCTTCTCTCTCTCTCTCTCTCTCTCAGTTAATTCCTTGCTCTTGTGAGTGTGTGACAATGGTGGATTGTAGCTAAAACGCCAACAAATTGGTATCAGAGTTTCGTTTTGTGAGAGACTTGGGAAACACGAATGACGGTGAGCTTGTGTGAGATTTCGTATCTTCGATTCACATCGAATTGGAGTTTGAAATCGAAAGGAATCACGATTTCTGATTCTTAGGGTTGGGAAACACGAGCGATTGTGAGATTGAGTCATTAGAGCACGGAGAGAGACGAAGAACGGTACAAACGAACGTTTCAACACGAAATTGCCGGTGTTCGACGGCAAGAACTGGAATCGGTGGTCGATTCAGATGAAAGTGTTGTTCGGTGCTCAAGATGTGCTTGAGCTCGTCAACGATGGTTATGTTCTGGTAGGAGAGAATGCAACGGAAGCACAGAGGAATGCACAAAAAGACACAAGGAAGAAAGATCAGAAAGCTCTGTTCTACATTCATCAATGTATTGACACGAAGGTGTTTGAGAAGATCGCAGAGGCGACTACATCGAAGGCAGCGTGGGATATTCTAGTGCGGTGTTACGGTGGCGACGCAACGGTGAAGAAGGTGAAGCCACAGTCACTAAGAAAGAAATACGAGAACCTGCAAATGAAGAACAATGAGAAGATCGCAGACTACATCTCGCGCGTCGTCACTGCTACTAACGAGATGAAAACATGTGGTGAAACAATCACTGAGCAAGTGATTGTTGAGAAGGTACTTCGTTCTCTAACTACTCAATTCGGTTTTATCATGGTTGCAATAGAACAATCTAAGGATACTAGCACTATGAAAATTGATGAACTACAAGGTAACTTAGAGGCACATGAATTGCGTGTAATAGAGAAAGGAATTGAGAAGGAGACTGAACAAGCACTTAAGGTGAAAGTTGCTAAGAAAGGAAATAATAATAACCCTAAGTGGAAGGAAAATAAGTGGAAAACTCAAACAGGCTTGGCTTGATAAGAATAACAAGAACAGTGGCAATGGTAATGATAAATCAGAATCCTCTAATCAAGGTTCCAAGAACAATAAGAAGTTTAATAAGAAGAACAGTAATTTTGACAAAAGGAAGATTCGGTGCTTTAATTGTGATAAAGTTGGACACTTTACTGATGAATGCTGGTCCAATAAAGACAATAAGAAGGAGGAAGCAAACATTGCTACGGAAGATTCTAATGATGAACCGGTTTTGTTGATGGTGACCACTGCGGAAAATGGTACAATTACTGATATATGGTACATTGATACATGCTGTTCAAACCATATGACTAACAACAAATATTGGTTAATCAACTTTGATCCTAATAAGAGAACTAGGATTAGAGAAGATGGCAAGTCTGTGATTGTAGAGAATGTGTGGTATGTGCCTGGAATGAAATGTAACCTTATGAGTGTTGGTCAGCTTTTAGAGAAGGGTTTTTTAGTTACCATGTTTGATGGGAAACTGGAACTGTTTGATCAGCAGATGAATGTGGTGCAGAGTTCAACTCTGGGGAAGAACAGGACATTTAAGGTGAATATTCAAGCAACTGAGACACAATATCTCAGTGCTACAGATGTAGAGAGTGAGAGTTTGCTGTGGCATAGGAGTTTGGGACACCTAAACTTTAAGAGTTTAGGTCACTTGAATTCCAAGAATTTGGTGCTGGGAATTCCTAGAACAGTGACACCAGAGAAATCTTGTGATGTGTGCTTGAAGAGCAAGCAATCTAGGTTACCATTCACTGCTGAATTGCCACCTAGAGAAACTCATGCTTTAGGAGTGGTACACTCAGATATGTGTGGGCCATTTGAGGTGCCTTCTCTTGGTGGAAACAGGTACTTCGTATCCTTTGTAGATGAGTTCACAAGAATGCTGTGGGTTGCACTAATTAAATTCAAGCATGAGGTGTTTGATGAGTTTAAGAAGTTTAAGGTGAGGGATGAGAAACAGTGTGGCCAGCAACTCAAGATACTTAGAACTGATGGTGGTGGTGAGCTCAACTCAAATGAGTTTAAAGAATTCTGTGAAGAGCATGGGATTGAACATGAAGTGACAGCCCCGTATACACCCCAACACAATGGCCTTGCTGAAAGAAGGAATAGGACCTTGCTTGACATGGTAAGGAGTATGCTGAAAGAGAAGAACTTACCTCACACACTGTGGGGTGAGGCTATTGCTACTGCTGCATACATATTGAATAGGTGTCCAACTAAAAGGTTGAAGGAAGTGGTTCCACTTGAGAAATGGACTGGAAAAAAGTAGAGTGTCAGCCATCTCAAGGTATTTGGAGCACTGTGTTTTAAGCATGTGCCTGATGCTACAAGAAGAAAGCTTGATGATAAGAGTAAAATCATGATATTGGTAGGGTATCACTCAACTGGAGCTTACAGGCTCTATTGTCTTGAGGCCAATAAGATAGAGACCAACAGGGATGTCTTAGTGAAGGAAACAAAAACATGGGACTGGAACATGTCTCAACCAACTTCTAGTGCAGCAAATACACTAGAAATTGGAATTGATGATGCAGCAGATCCTGCTGATAATGAGACAGCACTTGAGAATAATGACCAGCATAATGAGAGTGAATCAGATGCTGAAATTGATGAGGAGCATGTGCAGCCACCAAGAGCTCAGAGAAACAGACAGTTGCCAAGAAGACTGGCAGAGTATGAGCTAACTCCAAACAGTGAAGGTGAAATTATTCACTTTGTTTTGCTAGTAGATGCAGAGCCAGTGAGTGTAGAGCAGGCACTCAAGGAGGAAGTTTGGAAGAAAGCAATGAAAGAAGAGTTAAAGGCAATTGAAAGGAATGACACTTGGGAGTTGACTACACTTCCCAAGGATAAAAGAGCAATAAGCGTGAAATGAGTGTTTAAGGTGAAATTAAATCCTAATGGCTCAATTGCTAAGCACAAGGCAAGATTGGCGGCTAGAGGCTTCTTATAAAAGCATGGCTTAGATTACTTTGAAGTATTTGCACCGGTTGCTAGGCATGAAACAATCAGATTAGTGATTGCTCTAGCAGCTAACAGAAACTGGTCCCTATATCACATAGATGTGAAATCCGCATTCCTCAATGGTCCATTGCAAGAGGAAGTGTATGTGACACATCCTCCAGGCTTTGAGGTTAAGAACAAAGAAGAGAAGGTGTATAAGTTGCACAAAGCCTTGTATGGGCTCAAACAAGCTCCTAGAGCTTGGAACATGAAGATAGATGCTTTCTTTCAACAACAGGGCTTCAAGAAGTGTGAAGTAGAGTATGGAGTGTATGTGAAGTACACAGATAAGGGTAGCATGATACTGGTGTGCCTCTATGTGGATGACATGTTGCTCACTGGCAGCAGCACCACTGAGATAGATAGGTTCAAGAACACTCTGATGAGAAGGTTTGAAATGACTGATCTTGGCAAGGTGACATATTTTCTAGGGATGGAATTCCTATATACAAGCAAGGGCATTGTATTGCATCAAGCAAAATATGCTGTGGAAGTGTTGAAAAGGTTTGAAATGTATGATTGCAAGTCTGCAATCACACCTGCTAAAGTTAACCAGAAATTAGACACTGATGCTGATGGTGAGAATGTTGATGAAACTGTGTTCAAACAGCTGGTAGGGTCTCTGAGGTATCTCTGTAATACTAGGCCTGATATCTACTATTTTGTGGGAGTGATTAGTAGGTTTATGAGTAAGCCCAAGATGGTTCATTATCAAGCAGTTGTGAGAATTCTGAAATACATCAAGGGAACACTGAAGTATGGAGTCTGTTTTCCTGCTACTGCTGCTGTTAATAATACTGCTGAACTATTGTTTTATTCGGATGCTGACTGGTGTGGTGATAGGGTGGATAGGAGGAGTACAACTGGCTACTTGTTTATGTTCTTAGGAGCCCCAATTGCTTGGTGTTCCAAGAAGCAACCAGTGGTTGCATTATCTTCGTGTGAAGCTGAATACATAGCTGGAGCAGTTGCTGCCTGCCAAGCTATTTGGTTTGGAAATCTGTTGAAGGAATTAGAGATTGATTTTGTGAAGTCTGTGAAGCTGTTGATCGACAACAAATCAGCAATAAGCCCTGCCAAGAACCCAGTGCTGCATGGGAGAAGCAAGAACATTGAAACTAAGTTCCATTTCTTGAGAAATCAGGTTCAGAATGGCATCATTGAGGTGGTGCACTACAGAACCCAGCTACAAGTAGCTGATATATTGACAAAGGCCATCAAGACAGATCAGTTCGTGAAGCTGAGGAATGATCTTGGTGTTGTTGAGACCATGAGCTAAGGGATGGTGTTGACTATATCTCATGATCAACAACAATTTACTGTTGTTACCTTCACTAGTTACTGTCACAGTATAGTTTTTACTTTTACCATAGTGTAATTTCATTTCATTTGGAGTTCGTTTCAATTTCATTTGACAGCTAATGAGCTGGTTAACAAAACTGTATTAGTGTAACTCTGTTATCAATTCAGTTACAGAATACTTATTCTTACACAATTATATTCTGTGATCTTCTTCTCTCTGAGTGAATTCCTTGCTCTTGTGAGTGTGTGACAATGGTGGATTGTAGCTAAAACGCTAACAGAGAATAGGTAAACTATTGTTTTTTTTCTTATTAATTTTTGTTGGTGAGCTCCTTATTAGTTGTTATAGATTTCTATGTTTTCTACATGTTGTTTTCGTATGTTTCCTTAAAATTCTGATCAAAAGCATATATTACTACTACATGTTAAATGGAAAATGCGCATACTATTTATAGAACCTTGAATAAACATTATATTACGTACTCAAAGAAATAGAAAGAGCAGATAAGTTGAAATTGCATAAACGCTAATGAATTTTGTGATCTATGCAATATTAGTTATATTTATTTGCAAGCTATAACTTTTGTTTGTTATTTTTACAGAAATGACATGTAGTTCAGCTTTGATCCATGAAATAGAGAAGGTTGTTCTTAATTTTTGTTATGTGCATGACCCATTTTGGAGGTCATACTTGATGTGGTGTCTTGTTTTCTTTTTCATAAAAAGTGAAACTTATTTCTAAAGTTACCATGCAATGTTTTTGTTCATTCAGTTTCCCATAAATTGTTGCAGAAGTTAATAGGAGATTTGAAGGTGTGACCCTTCATTGTTTGTTCATTCCTTTGTTTATTATAGACACCTTTGGAGGTTGAATTGGACCTCTGATTATCTTATGGGCCGCGACTGTGACTCATAAACTTTTATCTCTTTATACTTTTTTTGATACAATATCCCTATAGTTTGATCACTGCAGTTGTAGCTTCTTCCTAAGTTGTTGTTGTGTGTGTGTTGCCTTCAATTGATTTTCTTGATCCAGATGATGCACATTCTGTAAGGCCTGCTTATCTACTTTCAAATTCAAAATCAGTGAATGGAACCCAAACTTAGAGAAAGAGGAAGTGCCTAGATTCTCAAAAGATGATGCACAATTATTGGTTTCCAATATATATATATATATATATATATATATATATATATATATATATATATATATATATATATATATATATATATATATATACCACAACTGTTGAATCATTAACGATATGTAATTTCCCAAAAGAAATTCAAATTCCATAAATAATGGCCTCAAAATATTCAAAGAAGTGGAACAATTGCAATTAAAGGTTGATGGGTAGTGAAATGGTTGGAATTAATGTTTGCAATGGGAAGTAGATTAATTAGTTCTGCAATCAATGTAGTTGTGGCAGACAATTATTGGTGTCAAAATTGAAATGACTTAAATACCCTCTATTTTGGCGGACTTTTTCCCGCCTAATTGACAAAAGATGCGGCAATTGTATCTTACTTTTAAGGTCCCGCATAAATAACAGCTAATCAACTTTACTCGATCAATAGTTATCGAATAGCATAAATAACAATTATCGAGTAGCATAAATGACTTGAAAATACTCCCTCCGGTTCCTATTATAAGAAGATTTTACAAAAATCACAAAGACCAATGAGATTATTAAATGTGATGCAATTTAAGCTCTATGCCAAATATATCTCTAATATTAATTTTTTATACCCACTATATGACTTTCTTGTAAATCCATCTCACATTAAATAGTGGTATAAAAGAACTTTTAGCAATTAATGTGCTTTGAAAAATGTATCTTTTTCTTATAATTAGGACAAAAAAATGTACCAGAAATTTTCTTATTGTTCACAGCAGAGCCGACCACTCCGGAAGGCTCGGTTATACATCACCTCTCGGCCGGCGCGACTGACTCTCGAAAGACAAGGCAAAGCTCCCGGAGGCCCCGGTTCGCCTTAAGGACCGAGGGACTCCTCGGCATCGCAGGCTGAGGAACTCCCCCGTTCACTCGAAGCCCGATTCCGCCTCCTGGTTCGGCCAGAGACCAAATACAAGCAGAGCGTATATGTAAGCCCTATGATCACGACACATATCTCGCCACAATCATGTATTGTATTAATTAGCATTTAGGCCCTAATTGTACTATATAAACAGCCCTTAGAGTAGGGATGTCAAAATGGGTTTGGTCCGCCGGGCCGGCCCGTTGGCCCACCAAAAAAAGGCGGGCAGGGCTAAGGTATTGATGCCCGCCAGCCCGCGTTGCCCGGCCGGCTTCGCCCGCGGGCTAAACACTGTGGCGGGCCAAACCACCCATTAGCGCTTTTTTTTTAAAATTCAGTGTAAATTGACGGGCCAGCCCGCCAGCCCGCCGCTTCGCGGGCAGGGCATGAATTTTGCGCCCGCGTTCTGTTAACGGGCCGGGCCGCCCGATTTTTCGCGGGCATAACGCTTAACGGGTCGGGCCGGGTCGCCCGTTTTGACATCCCTACCTTAGAGGCCAATGAAAGGATCGACTATCTTTTACTCTACTCTCTATACTCATACCACTATCACCTTACTCTTGTTCTAGCTAAATCCTACTCAAGGAGATAGTTAGGAACATTGGCGCCCACCGTGGGGCCCAGGTAAAACTTTCCTACCCCACCACAAATCACCATAAATCGCCACTTTGTCATGGTGGCCACTAGAGCCAATGGATCGCACCATCCGTCGTCCAGTAACACTGACCTTAGATTACTGGAACTGCTTGACGTAATGAAGGCACTTCAGGAGCAGAACGCTAAGCAGGCCAGAAGAAATGAAGAACAACGCCTACGGTCTCAAGCATTGGAGGCAACAGAAGTGAGGTTGCAAGAGCAACTAGCGGAGATGCAGAATAACAGCACCGAGGCTACCAGAGCTCCTTTGAGAGCATTTCAACCATTCACAACAGAGATCGAAGCGGTAGCCATCCCTCACCGGTTCCGCGAGCCCTCTATTTGCACGTACGATGGAACCAGAGACCCTCAGAACCACGTGGATGCTTTTCAGACCCAGATGATGATCAGCGGCGGGGGCGACGCCGTCAGCTGCAAGATGTTCACTAGGACCTTGAATGACGTCGCCCTCAAGTGGTTCAAAGGCTTGACCTCACAGTCAATCACTGTATTCGAAGACCTGGCCAGCCGTTTTGTGTAGCAGTTTTCAGCAAACAAAAAGAAGTTAATCCACTCGGAAGACCTGTTCGACCTTCGGCAAGGAGCAGTCGAGCCTCTCAAGAAGTATTTGGAGCACTTCAACAAAGAAACCATCTTAGTGGAGGATCCGGACAAAGTAATATAATGATAAAGTAAGGATCGTACCCACAAGGATTGATGTTAATTTAAGAGTTTAAGTAGTTAACAACTTAGTGAAATGGACAAAGTAAAAATAACAAGTTTTTGAACATGAATATAAGAAAGATATTGCTACAACAGTATGAAAGTTCAAGAGTTTATAAAATGAGTTGGACTGCTCTTTGTTGTATAAATCCCCAAAAGTAAGGCGCTATAACATTGGATGCTATAGCGCTAAGTGCTGTAGCATATGATGTTGTGCCTTTCAGTCACTGACACCAGGGTTTTGTTACAAGACTCTTATTTCTAAGTTCTAAATAAGTCCACCCTGTATAATGAAGAACCCACAATATTCACTTTATGAACTATTGGTCCCCTATGTCTAGAGTTAAGCAAAAATGGATTAAATGTCTTTAACCAACATTTCGTTCATATCAACCCTTGAATTCTATTCGTAGACCATGTCTGAACCTATAAATCTACTCATTTCAGTTGGTCAATCCCAAAACAAGTTTGAAAGCATTAAAGTACAAGGGTTGAAACGCAAACATCACAATATTATATTAACACTACTCAAGGTTCATTACAAACTAGAAGCAATCAAACTACTAAGTGTTTAGCTCATGATAAGCATCATCAACATAATACAAGACAAAAGGCTCATATTACCATAAATACACAAGAAATACATGGTTACAAAAGATGCACTCTGTAGATTCCAAGTCATGCACAACTGGATGATGCTATAGCGTGGCTTCACCGTGTAAAAAGATAAGAAAATAAACTTACAAATGAAAGCTTCAAATAGAGGATTAATGGAGGAAATGTGTGTCAAGTTTTTCTCTCCAAAAACTCTCATTGGTTTTCGAATGAATGAATGGGTGGTGAAGATGGATAGATAATATCCTAATCTCATAAAGTAGCTTTTCAAAAAGGTGACCATGACACTTCTCACCAACTAAAAGCAATCCTTCAATAAAAATGCGCCAACTGTCCTAGCTAGCCACTTGGAAGCTTCCACACAGTCCTAGGCACAAGGAGGCCAGGCTTTGACTTGACATAAAGTATGAGGCTCCAACATGTAACTTTCCTTTGTGATGTCCAGCTGGCTCAACGTCACATAGCGTTATAGCGCCTAACGCTGCAGCACTAACAAAATATTAAAACATTCACAAGGGCACCCATTGTGCCAAATGTTAAAAAATTAGCTCTTAACCATTCTTTTCTCTAAATAACTAATATTTACTAAATAAAGCATGAATATTACTTGAGAACTTACATTAATTTAAGTAATAAGAGTATAAATAACTCATAAATATGAGTTATCACACCCCCAAACTTAAACCATTGCTTGTCCTCAAGTAATGCCACTTGAATAAGACAAGAAAACATAGAGCATATATTCACAGAGTTCAAAACACGATCAGTTTCTTCTCTAATTTCAAACAATTCTTCAAGATTGTTTTCAAGGGGCTAACTTTTTAGATTCCCATTCACACACACACACCATTGCTTTTCACAACATCTAGAATTATTACAGCTCAATTGTGAGTGTGGGATCTCTAAACTTAGCTTAATCCCCTAGCTAGGTTCTGAATTTTTCTTAGCCTTGGAAAGAATGGCTTTCTTTTGGTCAAGCCAAAGAATTTTTCAAAAGAGAGAGCAGACTAACAACTTCACATAAGAATTGAGGGGCCTCAAAGCACAACAAAGGGCTTGATTAGACATTATAGTCATACAGAACTGCATTTAAAACTCCATTAGGTATGTCCCCCTATAGGATAGTTTATGGAAAAGCATGCCATCTTCCTGTTGAGTTAGAGAACAGGTCATATTGAGCTATCAAAAAGTTAAATTTTGATCTCAACAAGGCAGGAGAACAAAGGTTTTTGGAATTAAATGAATTAGAAGAATTTAGGCAATTCTCTTATGAGAATGCAGAAATTTACAAAGCAAAAACCAAAGCATGGCATGACAAAAAAATCCAAAAGAGAGAACTTAGAGAAGGAGGAATGGTCTTGTTATATAATTCTAGGTTAAAATTGTTCCCTGGAAAGCTTAAATCTAGGTGGTCAGGACCATTTCAACTAGTCAAAATTTACCCCCATGGTGCAGTTGATCTTTATGATGCAGCCACAAATACCACTTTCAAGGTAAATGGCCAAAGAGTAAAAATGTACTATGGTATTGGTGAGCATGTGGCGAAGGATAAATTCACCACCCTTCTGAAAATCTCTAAGATAAGGAGATAGTCAGGTTGAAAGACTCTTAAATCAAGCGCTTATGGGATGCAACCCATGCTTTTGAACTATTAATTGTTATTTTTATTTAATTTTATGTTTTAAGTGTTTTGTAGAAACACAGGTTTTAGTGCAGGAACATTTGATGCACTTGCATCACATAAACCTGATGAACCAGAACCAACAACAGAGGTGGCTGGTGCAACTGCATCAAGTGCAGATGCACCAAAAGCAGAGGAGTCCAAGAAGCCAGAAAGCAGAAGGTAAAACATGCAGCTGTAAGGTCAAGCACAAGACTGGGAGGTGGCCCAAAGAAAGAGTAAACTTTAAATGTTGTTTGTTTCTATCTATTATGCTTAAGTACTTTGTTTAATTACTGCAAATTTTATCCCACATGTACTAACCCCACTCCCCATTTTGAACACACTTCCTTTTTGAACAAATATGTTGAACTCAACTTAGAGCAGTGAGGACACTGCTCACTTTTAAGTTGGGGGGAGAACTTCACTTTATGCATGTGCTATGTTTAATTAATGTGTGTTTGTTTTAGTAATGTGTGTTTATTTTCAGTATTTTAGTATGTGCTAAATGTTTGTTTTAAGTACAAGTTATTTGTCTATATGTTATGTGAGTAGTTTTTAAAATTTTCATTTGATGTACTTAACAAAACTTCTCTTGAAGTAAGTTGAACTGTTTGCAAAATGAGAAAATTTTTCAAAAACAGTAAAGTTCATGAGTCAATTTGTGAATTAAGTATATCAAACTTGTTTTAAAGCAAAAATTTCATTGACTTTGAAGCATGATCAGCTTGAATTCTTTTTCATAAAACTTAGGCAAATGCTGATTTATGAACTGATTTTTAATGAGGAAAGAAAGAAAAAGAAAAGAGCCTTGTTTTTTTTCAAAATCACCACTGTTATTATTACTTCAACACAAGCAAAGCTGAGTTTTGAAAAGAACCTTACTATTTAAAAAAAAATTATCTGATGCAAGAGGAATTTTTGGAAAGCTAAGGTCAAAAACAAAGTTTTACTAAAAATATAGAAGAGCATAAGAATTAAGTTTGGGGGAGTTTTTATGAATAGTAAGGCAAAAGTATGAAAAACTTAGAATGGTCAATACAATAGGTTACAAAGATCACTACAAAAAGAGTTCAAAATGTTACAACTAGCTATATTTGCATAAATCATTATCTGAACCTGTTCCAATAGTGCATTTGGTTTGAAAGAAAAGAAAAGCATCAAAATTCAAAAAAAAAGCAAACAAAAGAAAAAAGTATGCACAAGGAGGTCAGTGAGGAAGACAATATATGCTACAAGTCTTGAAATGTAGTATCAAGTGCAACTGCACTCAATGCACTTGCACCGTTACAAAAATTTCAGTGCTTCTGCACATCACAAAAATACCCAATGCACTTGCACCTAGGTGCATCTGCACCAAAGAAAAGAACCACAAAAAATAAGAATAGTGCATTGACTCAACAGTTTTGAAATACTCAACCAAAGTCCTTTGTTAAGTTTTGGATCAAGTTCATTAACACATAATTTATCAATTTTCTTTTCCCTGAAGATACTATCCAACACATTCCCTTTTTTTTACTTTTTCTATTCCAATATTGTCATAAATTCACCAGTAAAAAAAGGGGGGAAATGCCATCATGCAGGTTGTGTTCTTACCAGATAAATCTAGCAAATTAAACACCACTGGGAAATTTCCAACGCTTCTGACCATTGTACTGGCAGCCCATACTTTTTGATACTCATCCCTTGAAGCCCTAATGATGCACACTCATTTCTTTTCTAGCTTTTCTCTCCCTCCTTTTGTTGTTGTTCTTCCTGTGTAGATAAAAAAATAGGAGAAGAAGCAAGGAGAACAAAAATACATAAAACCCATAAATTTGGTTAATGAGCAAATGAAATAAAATACATGAAAGGAAGAAACGATGTCAAGAGAGGAAAGTGAAGGAAACACTCACCGTCGTCGGTTCGTTTTTGTCCAAAAAACTATTCAGATCCAGAAACTTCCCCGAGATCGATTCTTCGAACAGATCGAAGGTAGTTGCGCGAGTAAGGAGACGAAGAATTAAAAAATAGAACCAGAAATCAAAACAGAGACACAGAAAATAGGAGAATGGAGATAAAAAAATGAAATAAAAAGGGGGTTAGAATCGTAGCAGCTCCGACTACCATGACAGTGGTCATCTCCCAAAGTCGCTGTCACCCTCCCCGCCGTAGTCATTTCCCAAAAAAAACACCGTAAGCCCCCTCCGTCGAAGTCTGTGCTTTCTCGCCACCATCATCTCCGTCGAAGTCTGTATGTTGCCGTCGCCATCATCACCAGCCTCGTCATCGTCGCCTTAAGCATCGTCGCCGGAAACAGCGTGAGTTTCAACAACTGTCATGGCCATCGCGGGTTTTCCCTTCTTTGCAGAACCACACTGTGGTTACTCTTCCATCCACTATCATCCCGACCTTCTCTCTCTCCACCGCAAGTCAAGCCTTTTGCCACTGTAATCTCCGGTGAGCACCACGACGGCCATCGTCATCGTCATCCCCTCCCTCTCTTTCGTTCTCGATTCTCAGACCCTCTCACCGTCGTGCTCTCTCCCTTGCACGCTTTTTTCTCTCTCGCCGGAGATCTCGCCGGAAATCGCGCCTCTCCCTCTCCACAAATTGCGTTCACTCTCTCCTCTATTTTGTTGTGCGGAGCCGTGGAGTAGAAGCAGAAAGAATTAGGTTTAGCTGTTGTTTGTTTTAATTTTAATTTTAATTTAAATTTAATTGCATCATCTTGCATCATTTTTTTGACTTTTTAACAATATGTCATGTATGTATATACAAATGCAATACAACCGTATAAATACACTTTTGCTATTAGATCTAAGATGAGTAGATTAAGTTAATTTTTAGTTGACATGATATACTATTTCAATTCAGTTTCATCAGCCCCTCATCAGCCCCGTGCAGAGCACGGGTGAGGGACTAGTGTGTTTTAAATAGATTAATGGACAAAGAAACCATATACTACCTTTTTGTTTCTTTTTATTGAGTAAAAGAATGACTATTATTTTACTTCCAGCTTCCATTCTGTCGCCATCGCAACACATATTTTAATTTTTTTTTCTTTCTAAATATTTTCTAAGATTCTCATTACGGAAAAAGTAAAAGAGGTCGCCATCGCATACAATTTCTATTAGAACTGCCACCGACACCTCTCCCTAAATCCAGTGTTTGGTTGAAAATAAACTTATGGTACAAATATATATCCTTTCAAATATAGCCATTTACAAATATAAATCCCAAAAAAAAGGAAAATAAACTTATATCCTTTCAAATATATTTTAAAATTTTCAAGATATTTTCAATACCTTATAAAAAATATGAAAGGATAGTGGCCATACTGAATATATAAACATGTAAACATAGGAGTATAAGGATTACGTGTTCAAGACAAATAACCGGTATTTAACATTTACTGATAAATGAGTAACATGTTTATCTTAATCTACCTCAATCACCTAAAGTAAATCTTTTTTCAACCGTTGATCTTGGCAGTGTATTGTAACGTCACAGACTGCTTTCAGAACTGTCGACTGCCCCCACAAACCAACATGTATCTTTCCAGCATGCGTTGTCCTCACTTGCATGCTTTCTAAGAAACTTCCCAGAAGGTCACCCATCCCACTACTACTCCAAGTCAAGCACGCTTAACTATGGAGTTCTTATGGGAAGGGCTCCCGAAAACAAGATCCAAGTCAAGCACGCTTAACTATGAGTTCATATGGGAAGGGCTCCCGAAAACAAGATGCTTCTTCTTGTCGGGAGCCCTTCCCATAAGAACTCTATAGTTAAGCGTGTTTGACTTGGAGTAGTAGTGGGATGGGTTACATTCTGGGAAGTTTCCTAGAAAGCATGCAAGTGAGGACAACGCACGCTGAAAAGACTTGTGTTGGTTTGTGGGGGAAGTCAACAGTTCTGAAAGCAGTCTAGGATGTTACAGGCAGTTTATCCAACTCGACCTCAGCCCCGTTCCCGACATTTTATGGACCCTAGCCATAAGTAAATCGTGAGAAAATGGCTCCCTTACATAACTATTTTTTAATTTGAAAATATTTCAATAAAAGACAAAAAATAACTTATTTCAATAAAAATCAAATCTTTAATCATTTTTTATAGAACAAGATTCAATCATATTGCAGAATCAATTCATAAACTTCTATACAAGGAATAAATAAAACAATTATTCATAATATGTCATAAAAGCACGAAATTTTGAACAAAATTCAATCAATCATAAACTTCTATTCAAAGAAAAATCAAAAGAACATAGTACAACAATTGATGAATCAGTCATTATATATGTGTACTTTAAATAGTTGAAATTTGACATCAAAATCAATTGCAGAATCGATTGCTAATGTCAGAAATTGATCGATTTGCAGTCTTACAGAATCGATTACCAGAAAGGGGATTTTTGAGCTTGCAGTCTTGCGGAACATAAAGGGGGGAATCGAACGGGGATTGGAAATTGATTCAATTTGGCGATTGGAGAATTGAAAGGGAATTGATTCTACTGTTTATCTTCTTGCTTTTTTTTACCGTTGTCATGATAATAAATTTAAAGAAGAAGGTGAATAGGTGAAGGAAGAGGAGAAATGAATGAGGGGAATATTAATTTTCTGATGTGAATTGAATGAAGACAGGTGAATTGAACAGTTTGAAGAATGAAGAAGAGAAGGCAACAAGTGTTTGACTGAAGGAGGAGTATATGTTCTGTACCGTGCTTCCGATCTTGAGGATCGATATTATGCAGTTGGTAGATATTTCGTCCTTGATTCTATCTTGTCTTCGGGCTTTGAGAGGAAGGTTTTGTTCGACCTGGAGAAGTTCGACCTTGAGAGGCGATGTTGAGGTGTTCGATCTTGAGATGTTCGATCTTGGAGGGCGAGGTTGTACCTGCAATGATACTCCGACGCTTAAGTCAGTATTTGAGAGAATAAGTGTTTGGTTAAAAAGTGCTTACCATTAATGAGCATTGAATGGGGTATTTATAGAGTTTGAATGTTTTTGTGTTGTTTATTCTGAGCCAACCGATCTTGAGAAGACATCTGAGCCGTTGATTTGGTTGGGCTGTTAATGGGCCAAATTGTTAATGGGCCCCAAATGAGGGGTGCAATTATTATTAAGACATATTACCATAACAGTGGCCCCCCAAGTCTGGTCGATTTGAGGAGCGACCTTGACTTGATGGGCGACGTAGCCTTGTATTTTTGTCTTTGTTTGAGTAGAAATTTCTCCAGTCTTGAGTTTATGTCGAGCCTGGGATTTTTGGCCGATGTTAAATGGTCGTCGATCTTCCGAGCGAGGTAGATAGTTTTTTGAATTCTGTGCTGCTTTGGAATCAGCGTAATCTTGGAATCAGTGCCATCTTTATTGTTTCTGACAAAGCGTGATTTCACGGTGGCGGCGCGTGATGGTGACGTTTATTCTTCATCGTGCGAATTTTAATGGGCTAGGGTTTGGATGTGACGCTTCGACTTCCCGGCCCAGGCCCATAAAATCCGCTTTGCTATAAATAAAGGGTCTCACCTTCCCATTTATTGCTTGCTGATTATCTGTCTTCGATTTATCGATCTTCGAGAGCTCCCGAGTTTCTTTAAAGTAAACGAGTTTGAAAAGTTTCGAAGTACTTTTAAGGTCGGTTTCTGTGGATTGACAACCGTATTTCTCCAGATATAATCAACTTGCGGCTTAGTTCCGAGGTTAGTCTATTTTTGATTTTTCTTTACTTTTCTTTTTGTTTGTGCCTGGACTTCCCCCAGTCCCCTTTGATCTCAGAATGGGGGTCGTCAGGTCGGGTTCCGACTTGCTCGCGAACCCATTTTCGATCTTTAACCCTGACATTTCGTCCCCCATTCCTGTAGATTCGCTCTGGCGAGGACAAAACAAACTCGGAGAGACGTCACTCAGTACCGGAAAGAGTTTACGAGTGCGATGGCTTCTGGTGGTGAAATCCCTGAGGTCCGTGCCGAGCCTCTTGAAGTCGCCGCCCCGGACGTGCAAGAGCACTCTGCTTCCGCCCCTGTGAGTGATAAGGCGGAAGATAATTTTGAGAGCGAAAGTTCTTCTCCTGCGACCGATGCTAATGAGCCGAATGACGATACTCCTGAAGATGTGGAGGAGGATTGCTTGGTGGATGTGATGGCTGTTACTTCCGAGTCTGATGAGGAAATTCCAGTGGAGGAATCAGAGGGTTCCGAGGTCGATCTTGGGTCGAGTTCCGACTCTGCTGATGAGTCCGATAGAGAGGGTGTTGAAGAACAAGTTGAATCTCGCCCTAAGAGCCAACCGGAGTCCAGCCGAGCTTCTGCCGTTTCTCTGGATGAGTACTCTAGTACTGGTTGCGGGGACCTTGACGTACCGGTGCGAGAGGTCTCCCAATATGATTGGGTTTCCAAAAATATTTTGGAGATCGAATCGTTGTACCAGCATGGTTTTAATTTGGAGAGGGTCGGGAGGAAAGCTTCGGGTCGCTCGAAGCGAATTTGGAGAGTCGAGGGAATGAAGAAGGGAGAGCATGTGGCTTTGTGGCCAGGAGAGCTTAAGTTTACTTTGTATCATATGCTGATAAACGAGATGAATATCAGGCCTCCTTTCACTTGGTTTGAGCAGACGGTCTTGGCGACTTTGGATGTTGCGCCTTCTCAGTTGCATCCAAACGCGTGGGCTTTTGTTCGAGCTTTCGAGCTAATGTGTCTTCATCTGGAGAGGCCGGTCTCGCCGTCGCTCTTTTTTCATTTGTTTGAGATCAATCGGAATAGTAGTGAGAATAAGTCCGGTCGCGAACACGTCAGTCTTCGTTCGAGGCGAGGTGCTAAGATTTTTAAAGCCTATGCGGACTCGTTGAAGGGGAATTGGAAGGAGTTATTTTATTGGGTCGAACCGGTGACCGACGAAGCGATTGAGAGAGTGGGAAAGTTTTCAGAGGATGGTCGGACTTTGGTGTCCACCAAGTTTCCCATTGGTTGGAGTCAGGCCCATTTTGAACGATCCACCAATTCCTTTTCGGTTGGTCAGAATCGTTTGAACGCTGCCGATCTTCTTACCAAGAGGATCCTGATGTTTATTTCTGAGAACATTCCGTTTTCAAAACATAAGTATCGGGGTATCCCTGCGGCTAAGATAGTTCAGGCCGGAAAGCGAAGACGAGTGCAAATTGTCTTAGGTAGCCTTGTTTTTCTTGCTATTGATATTTGCATATTTTTGACCGTAGTTTGTATGACCGATTTATGTTTCTTTTCCAGATACCATGGCCCCAAAGAAGCTCGCCGTAATGAAGGCGCTGGCGATGAGGAGCGTCGAGATATCTGGAGATGCTGAGGGGGTTGGTGTTCCGCTTCCGACTTCTCCCCAGACCGAGACTGTTGTTGGGACGGTCACTGCTGCTTCTCCGATAAATATCGTTACCCAGGAGGACCTTGCCTATGAGGCTATGGTCGATCTTGTTTCCAGTTCTCCTCCCCCGACTGCTCCCGAAGTTGGTGCGGGTACCTCGGGAAAAAGGGTGCGCACCGAAGCAAGTGGCGAGCAGAGGCCAGAAAAAAGGAGTAAGACTTCGAGGAGACCGAAGCATAAGAGTAAGACCGTACCCTTGGAGGAGGGTTTTTTGGAGCAGAATTACGCCCAATGGCGGGAGGATCCTGTCGGGGCGTCTGTTAAATTGTTGGCGAATTTGGCCGATGTTCATAGGATCGAGAAAGAAAAATACGAGCAGCGGGCCAAGGGTAAATGACATCATTGCTTTTTATATTTCATAAAAACATCTCTTTCTTCATAAACTGATTTCCCTCATTTTTCGATTTTGCAGCTTCGTTGGAGCTTGAGAAGTCAAAAATAGTGAAGCTCGTGGAAGACGTGGCTTTAAAATCGAAAGAGCTTGCTCGAACAAAGCAAGAACTTCTGGTTCTGAAGGAAAGCCAAGGGGAGGTTGTACGTCGGGCGGAGTTTGCCGAGAATCGTGTCAAGGAGCTTGAAGAAAGGGAAAAAGTTTTGGAGGGGCAACTTGCCGAGGCCAACGAGAAGATCAAAGGTTTGGAGTTTCGTGTAGCTGGTTTGGAAGAGGATTTGAGGAAAGCATCTGAGGCGCGGGTCGGTACCAGCGGCGATGCGGAGGCTCGAATTGCAGAGCTTGAGGCAGCCCTTCAGCAAAGCAGAAGAAATGCTAAAGAGGCGACAAAACTTGCAAATGAGGCTAGGAGGGAGGCTCGGGAAGCTGCTAATTCTGCAATTGAGCTGTACAAGGAGGGTTTTGAGTCCGCCCAGGAGCAAATTACTTTGGTCCATCCTTCTATAATTTTGGATCGGTCGATTATTGACGCCGACCATGAGGTAGAAGGGGGTCAGATCTTTAAGATCGATGCTCAGACGCAGACGAAGAGTGTGATATTCCCGACCTCCACTGCCTGATGTTGTAATAGCGTTTCTTTTGCAGAAGTTCCTGGTGTATGCTTTTACTTATGCATTTTTTGTATAGATCCGGAACTTCTGTTTGGTCTTAGCTGGAGATATTTGTAACCTCTTTTTGGAATATGCTTATAAGGCCTTTACGAGCTTTAATGAATGCTTTTCGAATTTCGCATGTCATGTATGTCGTTTTTGCGAGTTTTTAACGAGTGCTTTTTAAATTCTGCACGTCGCGTGTGTCGTAAAAACGTCGGTAATCGAGGAACTCGGTTTACCGGTTTTGAACCTATAGGACAGTTTACTAGGACTCGGCCCAGATTTAACTCGCCCCATAGGGGTATCGGCAGCTGTGGCCGATGGTCGTTCGTAGGACGTTTCGATCCTTGAAGACCCGGTCTCTTTGAGATAGTTTGCCAAGACTCGGCTCGGATTTAACTGTTTTCTCAAAGAGTTTTTGACCTTTGGGTGGTCGCTTTTGGGGAGATCTTTTAAGATCGGTCCCAGTTGATTCCTGTTTAGGTCCCTTCATTTCTGTTTGATGAAAATCAAGAATGTGTGGCGACTTGAAAAAACTTTTGAGAAGTTTTGAAAGCGTTTGAAAGAAGTGTCAAGCTTCTTTATTAATAGCTTATTTCGAGTTTACATAAGATCGGTATGAGTGACTTCTTTCTAAGGATAATAACTTTTCAGTTTTGTTGCGTTCCAAGTTCTCTCAACCTTTCTTCCTTGGAGGGTCTCCAATTTAAAGGCTCCCGTGCCGGTTTTAGATAAAATTCGGTAGGGGCCTTCCCAGTTTGGGGCGAGCTTTCCTTGGGAGGCGTTTTTCTGACCGACGTCAGCCCTTCTGAGTACCAGATCGCCAGGATTGAAATCTCTGTGAACGACCTTGGTGTTGTATCTGGTTGCCACCTTTTGTTTGATGATCGCTTCTCGGAGCGAGGCTCGACCTCGGATTTCATCGATGAGGTCGAGTTCTTCTCTTAGGGCTTGATCATTATTGCTTTGTGTTTTGGGATTTGCCGTTCTCCAACTAAGTTCGCCGATTTCGACGGGGATGACCGCCTCGCTGCCGTAGGATAGCCTAAAAGGTGTTTCCCCAGTGGAGCTTTGGGGGGTCGTCCGGTATCCCCAGAGGACGTAAGGCAATTCTTCTACCCAATTTCCTTTAGCATCGTCCAAACGTCGTTTCAGCCCGTTTAGTATTACTTTGTTTGCAGCCTCTGCTTGACCGTTGGTTTGAGGGTGCTCTACTGAAGTGAAATGGTGTTTAATTTTAAGCTCGAACATTAGTTTGCGGAATCCCGTGTCTGTGAATTGCGTTCCGTTGTCTGTTACTACTACCTCGGGGATCCCGAACCTGCTCATAATGCTTTTTTTGAAGAACTTTATGCAGTTTTTTGCAGTGATAGTTGCCAGGGGTTCCGCTTCTATCCATTTACTGAAGTAGTCTACGGCGACGATCAAGAATTTGACTTGTCCTGGTGCTTTTGCGAAAGGTCCGAGCAAGTCCATTCCCCACCATGCGAAGGGCCATGTGGAGGATAAACTCGTGAGGTCTGTGGGGGGAGCTATGTGCACATTGGCGTGGATTTGACATTTCTTGCACTTCTTCACGTGATCACTAGCATCACCGATCATGCTCGGCCAGTAGTAGCCGGCTCGAAGGGTTTTTCGTGCTAAAGAACGAGCTCCCATGTGCTGGCCGCAGATCCCCTCATGAATTTCTGTCAACACATAGGCCGCTTCCTCTCCCTCGATGCATTTAATTAACGGGGAAGAGAGGCTTCGTTTATAGAGCGTCCCGTTGATGGCTGAAAAAGCCGAGGCTCTTCTCCTGATATATTTGGCGTCGTTTCTGTCTGGGGGTTCCGTTCCTGAGACGATGTACTCTAGAATTGGGGTTATCCAGCTGTCTGCCTCTTCAAGTACATAGATGGTCGGGTTAAACAGCGGCTCGATAGATACACTGGGATTGTGTAGTGTTTCTTGGATGGTCGTCCTTTGGTTACCCGGGGTTTTTGTGCTTGCGAGTTTGGCGAGGATATCAGCTCGTTGGTTTTCCGTTCTTGGGACATGAATTATCTCGCTTGCTTCAAATTTGGCTATTAGCGACCGTACCTGAAGTAGGTATTTTTGTAGGATCGGTTCTTTGGTCTCGTATTTGCTTTCGATCTGGGAGACCACCAAGAGAGAGTCGGTATGGAGTTTAATTTTTTGGACTTGGAGGTCAATTGCCAGGCGAAGTCCGGCAATGCAAGCTTCGTACTCTGCTTGGTTGTTCGAGGTGGGAAAACCGAATGCAAGGGAAACTTCGATGATGACCCCAGTCGGGCTTTCTAGCATAATCCCAGCACCACTCCCTTTTGGATTTGAGGAACCGTCGACGTAGAGGATCCATATGTCAGAGCCGGTGTTAGCAGGTGTCATCTCGGCGATGAAGTCGACTAGAACTTGTGCTTTAAGTGTGGTTCGAGCTTCATATTTGATACCGAACTCTGAGAGTTCTACGGCCCATTTGATCATCCTTCCAGCTAGATCGGGTCTGTGGAGTATCTGTCTGATTGGGTAGTTAGTGCGGACGACTACCTGGTGGGCGACGAAATAAGCTCGAAAACGTCGAGCTGCAATAATGAGGGCCAAGGCGATTTTCTCGATTTTCTGATATCGACTTTCAGCCCCGTGCAGAGCCTTGCTTGCGAAGTAGATGGGACTTTGCCCGGTTTCGAGTTCGCGTACTAGAACGGCAGCTAATGCCTCTTCCGAGACTGCTAGATATAGGTATAATGTTTCTCCTTCATTTGGGCGAGTTAAAATTGGAGGCTCGGAGAGAGATTTTTTAAGTTGCTTCAAAGCTTCGTCTTGCTCGGGCGTCCATTTGAAATCTTTTTCTTCTTTTTTGAGGATTTTGAAAAGTGGAAGAGATTTGAATGCTGCATTCGATATGAAGCGAGATAGAGCAGCTATCATTCCATTGAGTTTTTGTACTTCTCTTTTGGACGTCGGAGTTCGCATTTCTGTGACGGATCGACATTTGTCTGGGTTTGCCTCGATACCTCGTTCTGTTAAGAAGAAACCTAAGAATTTCCCAGCTCGAACTCCGAAAGTGCATTTCTCTGGGTTTAATCTCATTCTGTTTTTTCGTACCTCAGAGAAAATTGCTTTCAGATCGCTCACATGGTCGGCATCACTTTTGCTTTTGGCGATCATATCGTCGAGGTAAACCTCTACGCTTTTACCGATCTGGTTTTGGAAAACTTTGTTCATCATTCTTTGATAAGTTGCTCCAGCGTTTTTTAAACCAAAGGGCATAACACGGTACGCGAAGTTTCCTCGGTCAGTGATGAAGGCGGTTTTTGCTTGGTCTGGTGGAAACATGGCGATTTGGTTGTACCCGGAGTATGCGTCCATGAAAGATAACAACTGGAAACCGGAAGCGCTGTCGACCAAACGATCGATACTGGGGACCGGAAAGGCGTCTTTTGGGCAAGCTTTATTAAGATCGGTGTAGTCGACACACATACGCCATTTTCCGTTAGACTTCTTCACCAGGACAGGGTTTGATAACCAAGTTGTGTATTTAACTTCAGAGATAAAGTTGGCTCGGATGAGGTCGTCTACTGCTAAGGTGGCAGCAATGGCTTTTTCTCTGCTTTGGGCCCGCTTTCTTTGGGCGATCCATTTTGCTTCTGGGTTTATTGCGAGCCGATGGCAGGCAATCTCTGGCGGGATCCCAGGCATGTCTTCGGCCGACCAAGCAAAAATGTCTTTGAAATCTTTAAGACATTGGGTTAATTCGGTCTTGATCTTTTCTGGAAGGTCGATCCCTATTTTGATTTTTTGGGAGGGGTCTGAACCGAGTTGTGTTTCGACGAACTTTCCATCAGGCTCTGGTCTTTTGATTTTGCGTTTGAGCTCTTTTGTTAGCTCGTCGATATCTATCTGTTTTTCGACCTCCGGACCGCAGTTGGTTCCTACGTTAGTAGCGGTGTTAACTTCAGTCGATCTTCCTTTTGGCATTTTGGGAGTCGCCAGTTCTTCCGAAGGGGGAACCCCTTCATGCTCCGAAGCTTTTCTTTCGTTCTTAGTCCATAGGAAAAAACACCTGGAGGCCGACTCTAAGTCAGAGTTTAAAGTGATAACTCTGTCGCAAAGAGAGTGGAACTTCATTTTTAAGTGAGTGGTGGATGTAACCGCCCCGAGCCTGCCGAGGGTCGGTCTTCCTATAATGCCGTTGTATATGGATTCACAAGGTAAGACGAGGAATTTGGTTCTGACGGTTCGGACCATTGGTTCGGTTCCGTAGGTAACCATTAGCTCCAGATGTCCAAGGGGTTTCGTTCGAGATCCGTTAAAACCGGACAAAGCCGTCCCTCTATAAGGGGTGAGTTCCTCTTTATCGATCCCCATTTTGCTCAGAAGATCGATAAAGATGATGTCTGATGAGCTCCCCTGATCGACCAGGATTCTACGTACCTCCTTGTTGGCTATGATTGCCGATATCAAGAGAGGTACGTGTTTGTTAGCTTTTCCGTCAATAAGGTCGTTGTCACTAAAAGATAATGGAGGTCGGTTAGTCTTGACCGGGGTCGTTGACGTTGAAGCCACGCACAACAATTCCTTCCATTTTCTCTTCATGGATTTTCCCGATCCTTCATGATCGAATCCCCCAGTTATCATCATGATAACCGAGCGTTTTTTATCCAGCTCTTCGCGGTCTGGGTCGGTCATTTCTTTTCCTTTTGCCCTGAGGTTTTCATTTCTTTCTCTTCCGAAGTTGTCAGACCGTTCTCCCTCCCTTTTGACGTAAGAAGATAGTTTTCCCCGTTTTATCAAATCTTCTATGTCATCCTTTAGGGCGTTGCAATGGTTTGTGTCATGGCCATTGCTTCTGTGGTATCGGCAGTATTTGTTGGCCTTCTGCCCAGGTCGGATAGGTAAGGGCCTGGGAGGCTTGACGTCCCTGAATTCGACGTTCCAACATTCCCCTAGTAACTGGGCGTTGGAGACGTTGAGTTCGGTGTATACCTGGTGACGATTTTTCCTACCGATGTTCCAGGAGTTTTTCCGAGGGTCGACCTCGATGTGGCGTTTCGACGATTCTGCCTGTGACGACGTTTTGTCGATCTTGGAATTTTCTTCTTCGTTAATGAAGCACTGGGATAGTTCGAGGAATTCTTGAAGGGTGTTAGGTTCCCAGGTGTTGATGTGCTTTCGGAACGAGCTTCCAGGGAGCAGACCTTGGGCCATGAAGAAAATTCGAAAAGCGTCGTCTAACTGCCGAACCTGAAGAGCTTCGATGTTGAATCGCTCTATATATTCCCTCAGGGGTTCATTTGCTTTCTGGACAATAGATGCTAGAACATTTTTGTTTTTGGGTTTGCTCTTGGAATGGGCAAAGTGCACCGAGAAGTGTTTTGCTAACTGGTCCCATGAGGAAATGGTATTCGACCTTAACGTCCGAAACCATTCGGAAGCCATTTTGTCTAGGGTCAAAGGGAATATTCGACATTTCATTTCCATGGGTACATTTCGATACTGCATGGTTGTGTCAAATTGGTCTAGATGTCTGTCGGGGTCGCCCGTCCCGTCGTAAGTCTTCAATCCTCCAGGTGGTTTTTCGAGATACCGGGGGACCCGGAAGTTGTCGATCGACTTTGTGAAAGGACCTTTCCGCCCAAGTCGATTTACTTGTGACAGTGGTTGGCGTCTGTGATGGACCTTTTGAATGATGTCATGGCTTCTCGATCGTCTCCGTGACGAGGTTGAGCCTTCAATTTGTCGAGCCAGAGGAGAACGGGAACCATTCCCTCGGTGGCGGCGTGGAGGAGAATGAGGATCATCTAGATCGTCATATTGTCGAGCTGACGGAGAACGGGAATGAGCCTCGTGTTGTCGAGCCAGAGGAGAACGGGAACCATTCCCTCGTTGACGGCGTGCGGGGGAGCGATGAGTGAGCTTTCTCCGTGGGGGTGATCGATGAAAAAGTCTTCTTCGAGTTGGGCGTCGTTCCTCCAGCGAGCTCTGCCCGGATGATTGTTGATCCAGGACGTTCCGACCTTGCAGTCTCGCTACTTCGGATTCGAGGTTGGCGAAACGGTTGTTTCTTTCTTCATTTACCGCTTCTTGCCGGGCCAATAGCTGAACGAGATGTTGAACCGCGTCCGTCAGGGCCGGGAGTAGTTGAGGGGGAGATGGTAAGCTCGTCTCATCCGCGCCTGATTGTGCTCGGGAAGGTCCCGTGTTGGGATGTCGGTTTCGTGTTTGCGACGAATTCGTGAGTTCCTGGACGTGGCCTTCGGGAGTTCGCTGAGGGCCGAGGTCAGGTTCGGCCATGAGACTAGTCGGTATTGAGCGGTGTGTTGGTGCCATTCAATAAGTTCAAGGAGATGGTGAGAAAAATCGGGTATTGGTTTCTCCCACTGTGGTCGCCAATGTTCTGTACCGTGCTTCCGATCTTGAGGATCGATATTATGCAGTTGGTAGATATTTCGTCCTTGATTCTATCTTGTCTTCGGGCTTTGAGAGGAAGGTTTTGTTCGACCTGGAGAAGTTCGACCTTGAGAGGCGATGTTGAGGTGTTCGATCTTGAGATGTTCGATCTTGGAGGGCGAGGTTGTACCTGCAATGATACTCCGACGCTTAAGTCAGTATTTGAGAGAATAAGTGTTTGGTTAAAAAGTGCTTACCATTAATGAGCATTGAATGGGGTATTTATAGAGTTTGAATGTTTTTGTGTTGTTTATTCTGAGCCAACCGATCTTGAGAAGACATCTGAGCCGTTGATTTGGTTGGGCTGTTAATGGGCCAAATTGTTAATGGGCCCCAAATGAGGGGTGCAATTATTATTAAGACATATTACCATAACAGTATATAATTTATTTTTATTATAACACTATTATAAAAATGCTGAGTACAAAACAATCGGGGGCCCCATTATTATAACACTATTTTTTTGTATAAACCGGGTATCCTCTGCGCGCAACTGCGGAGACTAATCCCTCGCGCCGGTTAGGACCACAATGGGTAACAAATCTCTCTCTCAAGAGATTTAACACTGCTGCATGCCCAAGACTGGATTCGAACCTAGGACCTAGGTTAAACTGGAAGATACCCTAGGGCCTTGTTATAACACTAGTATAAAAAATGATGAGCATAAAAATTTTTAGGTCCCCTACAAACCTGGGCCATAGGCGGTTGCACCCCATCCTTGGCCCAGGACCGGCCCTGCTCGACCTCTTAATTGATTATCTGTCTGGGCGGTTATCTAACTCAAGTATAGTAACTCAGTAACATACACAATAGTTAATAAGAAGATGGGGTCTCTTTTTTTTGTGTTACAAAACAACAAAAATAAAAGAAAGAAACGGAAGCCAACAAAACTAAGTTCGAAGCTTATATCTCAAAATGAGAGCTTCCAATCCTAGAGGAGGTGATCCCATGATTCCACGCCAAATGGGAATTTTGCTTGGCCAAAAACTTGTTGGGGATAAACACGTGAAAGGGACAAGAAAAGGAAGTGGCGGCGCTAAGGACAAGAGGAATGAAGAGGGCAATATAATATTAGGTAAAAGCTGCACTGAATTTCATGAAAGTAGGTTACTAAATTACATGCTACTGACGTCTGTATTTATATACAATGAAACAGGCCCAGGCCCATAATTTCGACTAGCCCATTCGACTGGCCCATTTCGACTAGGTTTCTAACTACACCTACTATAATTACAAGCAATAGAATTACAAGGCATATCTCAATATTCCCTCCTAATTCACATTGCTGAGTGACATCATCCCAAGCATTGTTCTCAGTTCTTCGAGCAATATATGTCTGAGGATCCGCATAGCCCTAAATAGTTTGGTCAGATCCCTTCCCCTTAGTGAAAGGGGTCGTGTGGGAGTAATGCCTCCCTGCCGATTGCTTGGCTTGGTCATTGCATTAGCTACTTGAAGTTCCGAACAGCAATATTCCAGATTCAGCTTCTCATTGTTTACTTGATCACGCAGGAAGTGATATCTGGTCTCTATGTGCTTAGACCTACCATGTGCAACAGGATTCTTGGCGAGATCTATCGCAGACTTGTTGTCGATCAACAACTTCATTCCTTCGACCCTGTGCACTCCAATTTCGACCAGTAGCATGCTCAGCCATGATGCTTGACATGCTGCAAAGGAAGCAGCCACATACTCTGCTTCACAAGAGGATAACGCAACTATACTTTGCTTCTTCGAGCACCAAGAGATGGGTGTCGATCCATACATAAAGACATACCCACTTGTGCTTTTTCGATCACTCTTGTCTCCACTCCAGTCGGAGTCAGTGTAGCCAAACACTTCATTACCATTCTTCGACACACTTTTGCTAGGGAACAGAATACCATAACTTTGTGTTCCCTTTACATACCTTAGTACTCTTTTTCAAGCTACCATATGAGAGCTTTTCGGCTTCTCCATGAATCTGCTGATCATTCCGACACTAAACATAATGTCAGGTCGAGTGTTGCACAGGTACCTTAGGGAGCCCACGATCTGTTTGAACAAGGTGGCATCTACTTCAATCCCTTCGTCGTCTTTCGACAGCTTGCTGCCAGTGTCTGATGGTGTCGAAACTTCCTTGCAGTTGCTCATGTCGAATCTCTTCAGGATATCAGCTGCATACTTCGACTGGTGCAGGAGTATACCCTTACTTGTCTTGGTAAACTCCATCCCCAAGAAATATGATAGATGTCCCAGATCACTCATTTTAAATTCTGGCATCATCACTTTCTTGAAGGCTTCGACTTCGACTTCATTGCTGCCAGTTACAAATAGATCATCTACGTACAGGCACAACAACAACTGAGTCGAAGTTCCATTCTTCTTCACATATACTCCATGTTCATTAGTGCATCTAGTGAACTTCTGAGCCAAGAGAAATCCATCAATTCTCTTGTTCCACGCTCTTGGAGCTTGCTTGAGCCCATACAGGGCCTTCTCCAACTTATAGACTTTGTCTTCTTTACCTTTCGACTCAAAACCAGGTGGTTGACAAACTAGACTTCCTCCTCCAGAGGTCCATTCAGAAATGCTGACTTTACATCTAGTTGATGTAGGGGCCAGCCTCTATGACTTGCCAATGCTACTACCAATCTTATGGTTTCGATCCTGGCTACTGGGGCAAAGACCTCATTGAAATCCAAACCAGGTTTCTGCAGGAACCCTTTGGCTACTAGCCTGGCCTTGTACTTGGCCACTTCTCCATTGGGCTTGACTTTGGTCTTGAAGACCCACTTTACCCCTATGGCTTTCTTTTCTTTTGGAAGTTCGACTAGCTTCCAAGTATCATTCTTCTCGATTGATTTCAACTCGTCAATCATTGCTTCCTTCCACTGCTTGTGACTAAGGGCTTGCTCCAGGCTCACTGGTTCTGCTTCTGCCATTAGTGCAAAGTGTGTCAGGTCTCCCTCTTCTGTAATAGCAGAATCTGGGTAAGTGTTGAATCCTTCTAGTCTTACTGATCTCTGTCTTTCCCTTTGCGACCTTCTTAAAGGTTCGACAGCAATGGGTTCTTCTGGCTCTTCAGTTTCGACCTCTTCATTCTGATCATCTCGATCAGAGACTTCGTCGAAGTCCATCATTGTAGTTTTCTCACAGCCTTCTTCCCAGTTTCAATGTTTCGACTCATCTACTACGACATCTCTGTTTTTCACTATTTTCTTCTGCACAGGATCATACAGTTTGTATGCTCCTGTTGAATGATAGCCAACAAGAATCATTTGTTGTGCTCTATCATCCAGCTTTCTTCTTAGTTGTTCAGGGACATGTCTATAGCATACTGAGCCAATTATTCTGAGATGCTTGACACTTGGCTTTCTTCCTAGCCAAGCTTCTTCAGGTGTCTTCCCAGTCAATCTCTTTGTGGGGCATTTGTTCAGAATGTATACTGCTGTGGCTACAAGTTCTCCCCATAAACTATGAGGTAGTTTCTTCTCCTTCAACATGCTTCTTACCATGTTGAGGATGGTCCTGTTTTTCCTCTCAGCAGTACCATTATGCTGAGGCGTGTAAGGTGCAGTGACTTCATGCACAATTCCTTCTTTCTCACAGAATTCGACAAATCCATGAGAATTGTACTCACCACCTCCATCGCTTCTAAGGGTTTTGATTGCACATTCACTCTGCTTTTCAATCATTACCTTAAACGTCTTGAATATTTCTAGTACTTCAGTCTTCCTTTTGATCAAATACACCCAGGACATTCTAGTGTATTCGTCAATGAAGGTGACAAAGTACTTATTCCCTCCTAAGGAACATACTTCGAAAGGACCACAGACATCAGAAAATATTACCTCTAGCTTCTTCTCTGCTCTGCTAGGTACTTCTGATTTAAACGAGTTTCTCGGTTGCTTCGACTTGCAACAACTCTCGCAAACTTCGACAGGTACTTTTACTGCAGGCAACCCATGAACCATCTTCTTTTCATGTAGTTGACTCAAGCTCTTGAAGTTGAGATGGCCAAATCTTCTGTGCCACTTCCAGTGCTCCTCTTCGACAATGGTCTGGAGACAATGTTCTTCGACTACTTGCAATTTGATCTTGAAGGTTCTGTTACTCTGCATTAACACCTTCAGGATCAACTTCTTGGTCGAATCAAACAGGCTAAGACTGTTGTCACCCATTTCGACTGTGAAGTTTTTCTCAATCATCTGCCCAATACTTAGCAGATTGCTCCTCATATCTGGTACATAAAATACCCCTTGGATATAGCACCACTTACCATCTTTCGACAGGAACTTTATGGTACCTACCCCTTCAGCAGTAACTCTACTGTTATCTGCAAACCTTATCTTTTTGCTTATCTTCTCCAGTTCGACAAACCACTCCTTGTGACAACACATGTGATTTGAACATCCTGTGTCGAGATACCATTCGACAGACTTCTCTTCAGTCGAATTTGTATCAGCCTTCAACAACAGTAATTCTGGGTCAGTAGCTGTCATGAATGACAATTCTTCATCATCATTGCTGGCAATGTTGGAGGCATCACCAGTGTTTCCACTGCCCTGCCACACACACATTGCACAAGTATTTTGAGCATCGCAAGTGAATCCACTTATACAAGTGTTCCCACTATTTTGCTCGCTACTTTCAGCAATTCCTTCATCGAGTCGAATCTCATCTTCGACAGCCATCAGCAATAACTCCTCTGAGTCTGAGTCTAAGTCATCATCATTAGAAAACTTGGCTTCTGCATCTTTATCCCTAGGAACTTTCTTGTTTTTACACTTGTTCCTATAATGCCCAAATTGCTGACAGTTATAACACTGAACTTTCGACAGGTCTCCCTTCTTCTTGTCGAAAGATCCTTGTTCTTTCTTCTTACTGCTTGATCCCTTTTCTCTACCCTTCTCCTTGTTGCCTGCCTTCCAATTTCTCTCAGAGGAGTATGAAAGCAAGGCTTGTTCAGTTTCTTTCTCTGAACTTCTCTGCCTTATTCTCAATTCATGCGCCTCTAAGGAACCCTGAAGTTGATCTAACTTCAACGTATCTAGGTCCTTGGATTCTTCGATAGCAGTAACAACATAGTCGAATTCCAGGGTTAAGGATCTGAGCACCTTTTCGACTTTATTTACTTCAGTCACAGTTTCACCATTACCTTTCATTTGATTAGTTAATGCTACTAACCTCGTAATGAATTCTCCAATCGATTCTCCATCTGTCATCTTCAAGCCCTCGTACTGCTTCCTGAGCGACTGTAGACGTATCTTCTTCAGCCTGTCTGCTCCTCCATACGAGTTCTTTAGGATGTCCCAAGCTGCCTTTGCTGAATCACAGTCGATGATCAGGTTCAGGATGTTGGAATCAACACATTGGTGAATCAAAAATAGCCCTTTTCCATCTTTCTTCCTCAGCGAATGATGGTTGTTCCTCACCGCTTCAGTGGCGTTTGCTGCCAAGGGTGGAACACCATCATTCACGACATCAAGAACATCTTGATATCGAAACAGCACCTTCATCTGCGCACACTAACGTTCATAATCCTTTCCGTCGAAGATTGGGAGGTTCCCCGGAATACCTCCACCAGAGTTGTCTCGCGCTGCCATGAATCTTGATAGATTTTGTAAGGATCTAACAAGCTCTTGATACCAGTTTGTTGGGGATAAACACGTGAAAGGGACAAGAAAAGGAAGTGGCGGCGCTAAGGACAAGAGGAATGAAGAGGGCAATATAATATTAGGTAAAAGCTGCACTGAATTTCATGAAAGTAGGTTACTAAATTACATGCTACTGACGTCTATATTTATATACAATGAAACAGGCCCAGGCCCATAATTTCGACTAGCCCATTCGACTGGCCCATTTCGACTAGGTTTCTAACTACCCCTACTATAATTACAAGCAATAGAATTACAAGGCATATCTCAATAAAAATCACCACACCTATTTTGATCCCTCAAAACATGGACTAAATTGATAGTACTTGTATGCCGCATAGCCTCTGAAATGTGGATGATAATCAACGCATAGACATGTAAGACATGGGTGTTCACAACAAGGAAGAGATTAACAACTTCCAAGCAGTCACTTTCACAAACAATGTATGTATAAAGCCTGCATGGCACAACTCAAGACCCATACCAATGTATGTAACATGGGTGCTTCTAGGGTGAGGGAGCAAATCAAATCCATCATCGGTGAGCCACTAAAATTGACCGTAGAATATTATGTAAAATGCTATGAGTGGTTAACATTGAATCGACCAATATTAAATCTCAACCGTTGATGAATTTTATAGATAAATCCGTTATTTGAAAAAACCAAAAATGGATTTATATTTAATTAGATAAACCCGGTTTTCAAAAATAACAAAACGGATTTACCTAAGAAATACTTAAATCCGTTTTTGTTATTTTTTAATAACGGATTTATCTAAATCTGTTTTGAATTTTTTCAAAACGGATTTATCTAATAAATAGATAAATCCGTTTTGTAAAACAATTAATAAATAAAAGTGATAAATCTGTTAAAAAATTAAAATAATTTTTTTAAAAAATAAAATAAATATGAATATCGGTTGTCTTTTTGTTCCGTTTAGTGTGTAGATATTTGTTAACATGTGACGATGTTGTACGTCGTGTGAATAATTTAGGCTAAAAAATCGGTTTTCGGGCAACCTACTCCGATTGTAATGAAACCACAGTCAGTAAATCCGAAAAAATGAGGCATCAAGACTGCCTAAGAAGGTACTTCTTTTGGGATTGCTGGGCTCAAAATCCCAAATTCCATCGTTTATAATTTTTTATTAATTTTTCGAATTTTTCATAAATTACAAAAAAACTAAAAAAAATTGCATAATCTTATTTTGGTTTTACTAGATTTTTAGTGGTGTTTTTATAATTTTTAGATTAGTTTTGACTCTTTAACGGATTTTTAATAATGTTTTTATAACCATTTTTTAAAAATTTAAAATTTTTTTTTTTAAAATACACCACGGATTTACCTATTTATTAGGTAAATCCGTTTTGAATATTTCTAAAACGGATTTATCTAATGAATAGATAAATCTGTTATTAAAAAATAACAAAAACAGATATATCTATTGATAAATCTGTTTTTGTTATTTTTTAATAACGAATTTATCTATAGTGGGGGTAAATCCGTTATAAATTTTTTCCTTAGATATATCCATTTTTGGTTTTTTTCCCAAAACGGATTTATCCTTAAAATAGATAAATCCGTTAGTTATAACTCTGAGGGGCATTCTAGAAATATCATATTTTGTGGGGGTATAGGGGGGAACTGTGGGGGTACCCAAAAAAAAAACCCTAATCATTAAATACATTGTTTTAATTACATTTTTATCCTTCTAATTTGGGTAACAAAAATGATTTTTAACACCCAAAACTTATACTTACACCCAATTTGTATCTCATTTTGTATACAATTTTAATTTTTCATTATTTTTTTCTCCCTCATCTGAATTTCACACATACCAAACCTGACTAAACCTGACTGTAAGAAACAAATTGTAAAGTTTGGTTGTTAAAAAAACACCGCTCATTGCGCAATGTATGATTTTGCCTTTTGGACCCTCAAGTAGTCAAGTGCACACATTCTCCTGAGTGTTCAAAGTCTCATGCTCAGCTAAGAGCCAATTGTAGGCCGAAGAGCAAGTAGACACATGTATCTGAGGAACTCCAAATCCAATTATCTGGTACCATGGGATTAAAGGACCGAGGAGGTGGGAACTCATTCACCACGGAGGAGAGAGCCTGTGGTACCATAATCATCAAATAGTTCCAATTCCAAGAGCCATCTATCCCTACGCCCTTAAGTTGTAATTGAGTGTCTGAGATGTTGACAAAATCAACCAAGTGACAAAGTGATCCTAATCTCATCAAATCATCATACCAGAACGGCGAAGAGCCATCACCAATGCAATATTGGAATCCTTGAAGAAGAGCCTCCAATGCCTTGCTAATGCTTCTCCAAACCAAAGAGATATTCCCACCCTTATCAGAGATCCAAATAGAGTGCTTCTTGAGATATTTGTGTGAAAGAACTTCCACCCACAACTTCTGTGTATCATGCAGCAGGCTCCAAACCAGCTTGCCCAAAATAGCTATATTAGAGAGCCTTGCCTCCTGAATGGCCAGCCCCCCAAACTTCTTTGGCATTGTAACTGTGTCCCATCTAACCCTGTTCCATTTACGGTCACCTCCATTACCACCCCAAATGAAGCTTTTAGTAACTCTATCAATACGATCACAGAGATGTTGAGGGAGGTAGTGAACTTGCATCGTGTATATAGGCATGGTTGTTGTAACCGACTTGGCTAAACAAACTCTACCTGCTTTATTCAGAAGGTTGCCTTTCCAAGACGCTAACCTTGAGTGCATCTTCTCAAGGATGTGGCCATAAGCATCTCTACTAGGACGCCCTTGGATGAGGGGGAATCCCAAATAATGCCCCAAGTTAGCCACAAAATGAATGTTGGAGGCCTCTTTTATTATCTCTTTTTCGTTTCTGGGACCCTCTAGAGCACACAGCCTTCGACTTTTGGACATTGACTTTCTTACCAGAAGCCGCACAAAACTCATTGAGGGTTTCCATGCCACTTCACTTTGACTGGGAGAGTAGCTTCACAAAAGAGAAGGATATCATCGGCAAAAAGAAGGTGCGACAAACCTGGGTCGCCTTTCGAGACGTGGACAGGCCGCCAGAGCCCCTCATTAACTATGCCCCTTCTAGAGACGTTTGGAAGCTCCTACACATCCATGACCCGCACTTCTATAACTACACATCAGAGGTGATTTGTGTTGTGAGAAAAGGTGATGTGCATTGTGCAAGTGTACACAGTCTTTAACAAGTAATACAGTAGAAGATGAGATTGTACCCATAGGGATTGGATTAATTCTTAAAGCTTAAAATGATAGTTTGGATTAGTGAGAAGTAAGCAGTAACAAACAACAATATTGGATGAAGACAGAAAGTAAACAAGTTAAGTAAGATAAGTTTGAATTAAAGTGAGAAAGATAGTTGGAATGCTCTTTACTAAATAAGTCACTTTTGATAGCATTGTGTTATGTGTGATACTAGTGCAATGGATGCTGTAGCAATTGATGCGTGCCTTTCAGTCAATATCGTCAGGGTTTCGTTACAAGTCTTATGTCTAAGCTCTAAATAAGTTCACCCTTGTATATGAAGTACCCACAGTATCACCCTATGGACTATGCTATCCTATGTCTAGGTTTTAGCATGGAATTAACAAAGTTTCCTTAATTAAACACTTACTCATATATTAGTTCTTGAGTTCTAATCATAAACCATGTCTGTATTTATGACTCTACTTATTCTAAGTCAACAACCTCAAAATAAGTTTGAAAGAAGTATAACACAAGAACTAAATTGCACACATCAACACGTAACACAATAACTTAATCAAAAGATCATTATATAGGTAAAGCATCCCAACTAAATATGTTTAGCTCATGCTAGACATTGCAACGCATATATAAACAGAAATAAACATGTTCATATATTTGATAATACAAAAGGAAGACAACAAAGTAAAGATTACACGGTTGGAGTTCCTTTGCATAAATCTACCTAGCAATGCTGTAACATTCACTTCACAGCATTCAATCAGCACTTCGTGAGTGTGTGGAAGTAAAGAAAGAAGTTGTCAATTTATTTCTTGCCTTCTTACAAGAGAATGTAAAAGTAAATATAAGTATCTATCTAGGTGTGTTTTGAATGAGGAGTTGAAGTTCTTTATATAGGCTCCAAGAATGAAGTTTCCTTCATGAGGGGGTTTGCTTGGAGGGTAAGTTAGGGTTTGCTTTTTCATCTCAGCTCCAAAAGTAGTTTCAATCCTTCACTCAACCAAGAAAAGGGGTCCTCTAATGATTGGACAAGTGTCCCTAAGAGAGTCCAACTTTGTGAGCTATGAAGTCTATGGTAGGCGCCGAAATCATCCACTTGCATCTGCCTTTTTGACGCAGCACAACGCCATCAATTGGTTGTTGGGGAATTTTGATGTTCCAAGAGAACTTTGAGCATTATAGTTCGTTTTGCATGTTGGGGCATCCAATGCTGGAATGCTGGGGCATTGCAGTGTTACCAATGCTGGGGGCATCTAATGCTGTAGCATTTGAACAAACACGTCAAAATACCAAAATATATACAAAATGCTAGTTTGCTTGTAAAAACATTATTTTGATCTTGAATGTTGTTATTCTTCTATATTCCTATATTTAATAAACATTATTACTGAGAATTCAACAATTGTTTAGATTTAGATGCGTAAATAACTCTATAAAATAGAGTTATCAATTTGGTTAGAGAGAATGAGGAAAGGGAAGTCAGGCTCTTGGTTTGCTATGTCAATTTGGTGGATTTGGCGCATGAGGAATAATCAGATTCTTGGTGACAAGGGTTTGAAGGCTAGAGATGTGCCACACTTATTGAGGGAATGGGAAATGATATGCTCAATATGGAGCCCAAGCATACTGACAACTATCCCAGTCGTCCCGCAGTGGTGTGGCAAGCCCTGTTGCCAGGTATAGTAAAGTTGAACATAGATGGAAGTTGTGGCTCGAATGGCGTTATCGGTTCAGGTGGTCTTCTCCGCGATAGTCATGGGCGTTGGTGGAGTGTTTCTCCTCCAACGATGGCCATGGTGATGCTCTATTGGCTGAGCTTTTTAGAGTTTATCATGATTTGGCTTTGACCATCATTAACTCGGTGTCTAGTGTTATTTGCGAGTCAGATTCAGAAGATGTCATCACTATTCTGAAGCAGCGCAACAACCACAGGTTTCATAAGTATGCTCCCCTTATGGGCAGAATAACTACTCTCATGGACGCCATCCCCAAGTGTGACTTTTTCCATGTTTTGAGGGAAGGCAATCGTAGTGCAGACCTTTTGGCGAAGCATGGTCGCTTGTCTAGGCTTGGCCTAACGGTTTGGTCAGCCCCCCTAATGATCTAAAGGATCTGCTTGGGCGCTCTTTCTATTCTTTTCTTTACTTTTTGTTTTTTATTATGTACTCAACCAAAAAAAACTGACCGAATCTCTTATCTCGCAATCTCTAACACTTGTATGTTTCATATAGAGCAATTTTAAAATCTGTAAAATTATCTTTTTCTTTATCTTTTCCTTTTTTAATTTTATTAAATAGATTAAAAACTATTGTTAAAATAAAAATAAGAAATTTTAATTTAAATTCCAACTTGGCATGCCTGTGTGTCAGCTTAGCAATAATTTTGACCAAATTTATGAGGGACTTTGAATTTTAAAATTGGGAAAATAGGAATACTAAATTCGTGAGAAAAAAAGTTGGAGGACTAAAATCGTGAGTTGGTTATAATAGAGTGACCAAAACTGTAATTAAGCCTTTTATTTTTTATTATGTACTCAACCAAAAAAACTGACCGAATCTCTTATCACGCAATCTCAAACACCTGCATGTTTCATGTAGAGCAATTTTAAATGAAGGGGGTACAGGTTCAACGCACCAGGGACTTCAATATATCACCCATTCCTTCCTTATGATCCGGTTGCAACTTCAAGTTTCAAAGTTCCAGTTTCTCAGAAAATAAACAAAAAATGCTCAAAAAAAGAGACAATAATCATAGCTAAAGGTCCATCTGGATAGTTTTGCAAAGTTAAGTTCTCACGTTCTAATCCCCTTTTTTGGGAAAAAGCAGTCGAATATCGTAACGCCAATTAAAATTACATTTCTTTCCTATTAAAAAAATACAAAAAAGGAAAGATAAAGAAAAAGATAATTTTACAGATTTTTCGAAATTAATTTACTGTAATTCCTCAATCAACATCCTTTGACACCGACAATGACAATGGGTAGCTTGAATTTCGGCAAAACTCGGACTTATCTCCTCTGTCGGTTTTACCCTGCAAGACGAAATGGCCCAACTGGTCCACGGTGCGGACCAAATTCTCTTGACACAGAAACTCATCGCTGAAAATCTTCTCCACATCTCTCCCCAAATCATGAACAAACACGTGAGTACTACCAGATTTCTTGCTCCGAGCAAGCACGGCCGCTGTGAAAATCGCCGACATTCTCCCCGGAGCCGCCGGAAAATACCCCCGCGGCCCGTCCACAAGAATGACATCCCAAGGGATTTGATAAATGTGGTTCGGCAAATCGTTGATTCCAAGCTTGCATTCTGAGAACAAGAGATTCTGCACGGGTCTACAATCTCCTTTAGACTCTGCTTTCGCTTGCGAAAGTAGTTGAGAGTAGTCGCTCACTTTGGTTGTGAACTGAACATCGTAGGCTTCAACACCAGGGTTAGATTGTTCAAATTTGGAAATCATGTATTCGTTTTCGTCAACGAAAACAGTGCGGCCTTTGTGGTTCAGTGCGGACCAGAGTAGTGACTCGTGGGTGAGTCCAAAGATGAGGAAGTTGGGGTGTGGTGTACGGAGAAGAGTGGTTGCGATGGCGTTGATTTCGGCGGAGGACATGGGTTTGGTGGTGGTGTTGGAGGAGGAGGCATAGTGGAGGAGGGCTTTAGAGACGGAGGGTGGAAGAGGAGAGAAAGGGGAGGAGGATGAGGATGTTGCGGCGGCGGAGGAGGTTGTGTTGATGAGGGTGAGAGTGAAGAGTATGGTGAAGAAAGTGATGAAGAGAAAGAAGAGCCAGAGACGGTGAGAGAGAAAGGATGGTGGTGTCGGCGGGGGTTGTTTGTGAAGGGAAGAGTGGAGGAGAATGAGTTTGGGGTTTGAAATTGAATTACTCTTCATTGTGTAAGAGAGAATAATTAACCGCTAGAAAAAGAATATCAGGAGAGAGGATTAAGGAAAGAGGATAGAGGGTTTTGTTTTTGATTTTGTTTCTTGGGATGGGAATGGATTCTACTATTTGGTGTGATTTGGAGTGGCTGGCTCTACGTTTGAGGGGAGTACGAGTAGTAATACTACTACTACTGCGAATGAGGGAAGGGGGGGCCACATGATGGAAGTTAGGAAGGAACAGAGGAATCGCGGAGGAGATTGAGAAGGGTCACGTATCCCCAGACTCCAGGCATAGGTCGTGCCTACTGTAAATGCCATGGACCACATCATTGTCATCCACTTAAGGAGAGCAAATCTGGGTCCCATATGACGCTTTAATACTACTTAATCAAATTTATTATCCTCATTATAACCCACGCTGATCATGTTTTTAAGTTTCAGATACAATTTCCCTCGAACAATTTATTATCTTCATTACTCCCTCTTATTCACAAAGGAAATGGAGAAGAGAAGAGTGACTCATGGGTTTCACGGTTAACATCATTGCCACATTAATGTTACTATACAATTTTTTAATACACCTTTGCCCTCTATTGTACAAAAAAGATGGTTAATGCACACTCCCTCCATCCTAAAATAAGTGTTGTTTTAGTGTATTCTTTTTTATAAATCGGGTATTGCTCAAGGCCGAATTCAAACTCATGACCTTGGTTAAGATGAAATAGACTTCTACCATCTCATCTAAGTGTTCTTGGTTTATTGATATGATGATTTTTTTTTGTTCGGACCATTGTTGGTTACTCTCGGAGTGTCCTAACGCTTTCAACGAATCACTAATCTCTGCTTGTGCTTAGGATCAAATTTCGTACTAAGCAATACCGAGTTTGTCCTCTGCAAGAATTGAATTAAGTAACACCAGGTCGACCCCTTATATTTCAAGGTAGATTAAGCCACTACCCCAACAATATTGATTAAAATATATAAATTTTGAAAATGACATGAGAGAGACTCAGAAAGGCCTCACGTTATTATAGTTGACTTTGCATATTTACAAAAATGTTTGATATCAATGGTTTTTGTGAATGGTGAAAGGGATTATAGGAATAGCAAAGATGCAGGGATTATATTTGGGATGGCCTTATGCTGAAAAACACTTCGTCCTAACATAATAATCTTATGTTCAGCAGAAGAGGGAGAAAGAAAAGAGAAAAATAGAGAAAAGATAGTGACTTTCTATTATTTGATTTACGAGAGAAATATGATAAAAAAAAGAAAGAATTAGATACTATTTTATACTGTGTGTGGTGGAAGAGAAAGAGGGAAGAGAAAAGAAGATAAAAAAGAAAGACCGAGAAGAGAGAGCTTCAAACAACATAACTAGAAAGTCACTATCTCTTCTCGGTTTCTCTTCGGACTCACCGTTAGAGTTGTTTATTCAAATGATGCTTGTATATACAGGTTCATGGCTAGGAAGGGCCGAAACTGTGGAGTTACATGGTCTGATTGGTTACATTGCCCGCTGGGCTGTTTTCTCTCATTGTAACACTTTAATGGCATTTGCCTTGTTCGTTCTTTCAGGGGTACTCTTTTTCCTCCTTGAGTCTTTTTCTCATGGGGTTTTGGCCCTTGGAGGTTTTAACGATGTCCCCTAGTTGTAAGGGTTGGTGCACCCTTTGTACCCCTTTTAATACCAAATTATTTATCTAAAAAAACAGGTGGCAACATTAGAAACAATATTTAACTAGGGTATCCACTACCTACCTAACATTTGGCAAAATCACAAAGAATTAAACAGGTATCCCAAATTACGCCAAGTTTAGGAGAGGCTATCGCCAGGTTACAAGGCAAGAGTAGAAAACAAACAACATAGTCCAGGCCCCTTGATTGCGTTTTGACTCTTTTGAGGAATTTGGAATTTGATTATCCACCTATAGTGTCGGGAGTGGCGGCAATCGAAAGGAAATTTCAAATGGATAATCATTATTCTAAATCAACCGTTTAATCCCATAATCTTTACATCATGTTCCTAGAAAAAATATTCCCCGAGCAAAAAGTAGTTAAGCTCTCACAGATTTTGAATATAAGAAAAAAAATTATCTAAAACTCTTTTAAGAGAATTAGTTAATTTTATTTAATTTTTTTAAAGTAATCAAAACAATTACATCCAGAAATTGCCCTCTATGAGAATTTGTTTCATATCAAGATTAGTTTGATGAAAAGTACTCCCTCCGAATCTAATTATAAACAAAAAAATGTCTAGTTTTGGTGGACTCATATACAAGCAAAACTCAACTAACCTACTCATATTAAATGCTATTTTTCCACAACTACCCTTAAACTAGCTTATTAATGTTGTGAGAAGATGACTATTGATTAGGGATAGTTTAGTAAATTTATTTGTTTTTTCCATGAATTCAAGGAAATTAAATGTACAAAACCACTATCCTTAATATGTGTGAAATTAGTTATTTTTGCTTATAATTAGGTCCGGGGGAGTAGTAAATAACATGCAAAATAGTGTTTTTTCTAAAGGAACAAATAAGATACTTGATAGCAAATAATCTAACTTATATTTAATGAACTTATAACTGACAACAAAAAAGCTAACAATGTGAATTTAAAGTGTCCAATAACATTAAGAGTTGAATTAACTAATAAATTTGAATTTACATAAATAAAATTTTTTAATTAAGCCTTAAAAACAAGAGAGGCAACTTATTTTATAGAGGATAAATGAGAAATTTCATCAAAAAATGAGAGACAAACAAAACACTATAAACTATAAGCTTAAAAGCCTATATTTTATGATGAGTTTATCTGCTAAAAGCTATCAGTTAGCGGTTTGGTCTTGACAAACTGGATCTTTTTTTCTAAACAACAAAGAGGAGTGCAATGATATTACTGTGAAAGGCAGACATTCCAACCAAATTGGCACCTCTGCCCGCACCAATCATCGGCAACACATCCAAAATTTAGTAATCCAAAAAAAAAAAAATACATGCATAACAAAATCCAAATTAATTGAAAGGTATTTTAAGAATCATAGTGTTTCGACTAGGATCTAAGATCTTAAGTGATCGAGTGTAGTGTCAAAGATCTTAGGTGTCAAGTGGTAACGTGTCTATCTTGGTCGACCTCAAGCCCTTAACTAAACATTTTTCTCAACTGCTAACCTCAATTTAGCCTACTCAGCTTTTTAAGCGGTTATCTAGTTAGTCGGTCATCTAACACAAGCACAGTAACTCTATAAGTGTTCTGTATCGTATCTCCAAACTTGTGTCCGATCTGAAGTACGGTGTCCGATCCGAGATAGTTGATAGGTGTAGTCCTTGATTGATCGTTTTTCGATCCGAGGTGGGGTGTGGTACCTGCAAAGATACTCCGACGCTCAAGTCAGGGAGGTAGTTAATTGCAGATAGAGATTTGGGGTTAATGTGTGTACCTTTAATGAAGCATTGAATGCTTATTTATAGAGTTTGGTGGTGTTTGACCCGATGGATCAGGACCGTCCGATCTTGCGCTGTGATCTTGGCCATTGATGAGTGGATCTTGCTTTCTTGAATGGGCCTTTTGTAGATGGGTCTTTGGGGTGTAGTTAGCAAAGGCCCCATCCATAATAGTTGCCCCCTAAGTATGGTCGCCAGAAGGGCGATCTTTACTTATGAGCCGGACCGGTGTTGCGCTGATGATGAGCTTTAGTATCGTAGATTTTTGCCCCCAAGTCCGGTTTTCGCTGTTCCGGGTTTTGTTTTTGTGAATTTTATTCTTGGAGCCGAGCTTTGGCGGATCCGGGGTTGTCTTTTCGTGACGAGGTTCGGGTCACTGTTTTGAGTGACTCAAAGTGACCGTTTTGAAATGATGGGGCACTTCGTTTTCCGTTAAACGGGTCTTGATTGGGCACATTTTTCGAGGATCGCTTGGTACTGATGGCGCTTCGTTTTTCGTGCACGTGTTTAAGGCTGGTGATTGGACGCATCGATTTGACAGGCCCAATTAGTGACCTTTGGCTTACTATAAATAGGGGTTCAGACCCCCCCTTTCTGTTGTTTTTCTAGATTTGCTCTGCTTGCCGATCCGACAATCTAAGCTCCGATTTTAGACGTTCCTAGTTGGAAGAACGTGGCGAGAGTAGGTCCGTTTCAGTGGATTGAAGTTGTGAAAGCTCGGAAGGCGAGGCTTCTTTGTTTTTCTTCTGAAAACCGAGGATAGAATGTTAACACGGGGTGGGGGTCGTCATATTATCTCGGGATTCCCCCTGCCTTTAAATGTTAACACGGGGTGAGGGTCGTCAGATCGGGTTCCGGCTTTGTCGAGGACCCATTGAGTTGCTTAATCCTGACATCTCATACCCCTACACTGCAGGGCCGGTCCTGGCGAGAACAAAACAAACCCGCAGAGTTTATATCGAAAGTCGTCATCAACTTGCGAAGTTGATGGCTTCCGAAACCGAAACTCCGGAAGGTAATACCGTGCCTGTCGTTCCCGGGGTTTAGGATCAACCAGGTTCGGCTCCCACGAGTGAACAAGTGGATGACGACGTTGAAGTCGACGATAATTCTCCATAGGATGATAACGATGAGCCTGAAGGGGACGATTTTGAGGTTGATGATAACTCTTCTGGCGGTAGGTCGGAAGCTGCGGACGTGGTGGAAGTAGTGTCAGTGGGATCTTCTTCTGAGGAAGTAGGACAAAAAGGCTCTTCCACACAATGCTCCGAGAATACCGATGCCGAAGGTTGTATGGATGAATTTGAGTCGATCAACTACGCCAAGCATCAAATCAAGGATAGACGACGATCCTCTCGTTAGTTTTTCGGTTGATCTTCACAATCCGACCCTCTTCCACTTCATTTTCCACATGAAAAACCTCCCTACCAATGGGAACTGAGGTATGGACCAAAGCCACATGCTGAAGAGCTTTGTCATGACCTTCCCCGGCCATTTCAAGGGCGAGTTTGGCTGCTCTGGCCGTTGCGGCTTTGGTTTTCTTCAGCTCAACTTCAACAGCGGCAATCCGGCCTTGAGGGTCAGAGCTTGAAGCCGCCCTTTCTTCCTCAGCTTTCTTCAAACTTGTTCACCCGCTTTTTCGAGACCCGGAATCCTCTCTTTAGCTTCGCCTTCCGAAGTTTCTAACTCCTTGACCCGAAGGGCCAGGTCTTCAGCTCGCTTCTCAGCACCATCCCTGGCAATTTTCAGCTCATCCCTCTCATGTTGTAGCTTGGTAAGGTCAGCTTTCATTTTGATCAAATCAGCGGACTTCTTCTCCAAAATCTTCAAAACTTTTTCCAATTGAGCTTTCTCAGCGTTCAATTCCTCTATACACAGACAAATATCGCACAAATCAAACAAGACAATCTAAAAAGAGAGAAAAGAGTCGGTAGAGACAAAATAGCCAAAGTACCTTTCGCCCGACGTTCCATTTCCTCCCGTTCGGACTTTGCAATCTCGGTCAAATGCAAAAACACTTGCGCCGAGGCCATAACAGGGTCGGCCCGGTACTCTTCGATGCTATTTTTCAAAAACTCGGCATCCAAAGGAATATCACTGGTCTTATACTTTTTTGAATGCTCCCGACTTTTCCTGCTAGTTTTTATGTTACTCGGCATCCAAAGGAATATCACTGGTCTTATACGATGGAAGCTTCTTTGTTAAATCTCTCTATGTAATCCTTTAGGGGTTCATCCTCCCCCTGAACGATGGATGCTAATACTTTCTTGTGTTTGGGTTTACTTTTTGAGTGGGAGAACTGAGTCGAGAATAGCCTCGCCAATCGGTCCCAAGAAGAGATGGAGTTTTGTTTGAGAGATCTCAACCAATCGGAAGCTACCCTCTCCAAGGTCAGAGGGAAGATTCGGCATTTCATTTCCATAGGAACATTCCGATATTGATTCATGGTGTCGAAATAGTATAGGTGTCGGTCTGGGTCGCCCGTTCCATCGTATGACTTGAGTCCATCCGGAGGTTTTGCGAGGTGCCTAGGTACTGGAAAAAAGTCGATCTTCTCTGTGAAAGGACCTTTGCGAGGACAGTGACGAAGTTACTGTCTCGGGGACCTTTCTCGGCTTCTGGAACGTGGTCTTGAGGAGGACAAGGCCAAGGAAGAACGGACTTGGGATGAATAAACAGAGTTATCTTCGTCTTCAACCCGGATGGGGGGAGAATGGGATACATTTCCCCTCGGTTGGCTGGGTGGAGATCGATGATAATGCCTTCTTCGAGCGGGAGATCGGTGTTGTCTTCGCGCGGGGTTCTTTCTCTTCGGAGGATTATGCTGAGGTGAGATCTGATCCGGGATATGTCTAGCCCGAAGCTCAGCTACCTCGGCTTCGAGCTCGGTAAATCGATAACTCCGTTGTTGGTTCCCTTCTGTTTGATGGTTCAGAAGATGGACGAGCTGTTGAACAGCATCGACGGGAACCGAGATTACTTGAGGAGGAGGGGGACGATTTCTACCCGAGCTCCCAGTTACCATAGCCCCATCTGGGGTCCGAGCTTGGGATGAATTTGGAAAGTCTTCTACATGCCCTTCTGGGGTGCCCTGTGGTGGGATCTGTTGCGGGACGGGTTCTAGGATCGGTCTCCTAGCAGTTTCGACGATGAGATTTTGGGTCCTCGGGCTGAGTTGAGGAGGCATTGCCGATCAAGGTAAAGAAAGGAAAATATGGGGAAACGGCTCTCCCACTGTGGTCGCCAATGTTCTGTATCGTATCTCTGAACTTGTGTCCGATCTGATGTACGGTGTCCGATCCGAGATAGTTGATAGGTGTAGTCCTTGATCGATCGTTGTTCGATCCGAGGTGGGGTGTGGTACCTGCAAAGATACTCCGACGCTCAAGTCAGGGAGGTAGTTAATTGCAGATAGAGATTTGGGGTTAATGTGTGTACCTTTAATGAAGCATTGAATGCTTATTTATAGAGTTTGGTGGTGTTTGACCCGATGGATCAGGACCATCCGATCTTGCGTTGCGATCTTGGCCATTGATGAGTGGATCTTGCTTTCTTGAATGGGCCTTTTGTAGATGGGCCTTTGGGGGGGGTGTAGTTAGCAAAGGCCCCATCCATAACAGTAAGTAACCTACCCCATAGTTGATAAGTAGATGTAGTCTATCGATCGATCGATTGAAAAATTGACCCCAACTTTAGGGGTGTTTGCGAATTGAATTGGATAGGTTTTAGGAAAAAAATTTCTCAATCTAATGCTCGTGCTTTTGGACTTTTATCATCGAATCAGTTTGGTTTTAAAATAAAATTCACTCCAATCCGATTTTACTTGTTTGGATTGTATTGGATTTCAACTTTTATTCACTAAAATTGCTTACATTGCATAGTAAAAATATCATCTATTTCATAACATCATAATCATAGTAGCTAAATATGTTTTAGAAAAGTAGTTAAATACCCAAGAGCACTTGGATGAGATGGCAGGGGTCTCTTCCAGCTTAACCAAGGTCCTGAGCTTGAATTCAGCCTTGGGCATGCAGTAGGGTTAAGTCACTTGAGGGAGAGCTTTGTCGCCCATTGTGGTCCTACCCGGCTCGAGGGATTAGTCTCTGCAGTTGCGTGCAGAGGATACCCGATTTATCCACAAAAAAAGTAGTTAAATGATAAATCATTACAAAAGTTGCAAAATACATAATCAAATGTACATCGTCAAAATAGCCAAAATAAAATGAAAGCAATAAATGGAAAAACATACTAAATGTGGGTAATACCGTAACTAAATGTATAATTTTAACTAGTATTCCAACCCGTGCCTTTCACGGGAAATATTGTCTGTTTGATGAACTAACAAAGTTGTTTTTACTTTATATAATCATATAAATATAAATACACAACTTATTGAATAAAGTATTATATAAATTTGTAAGTAAACATATCATATCTATAATATAATTTTTTGAATCGAACTTCTATTGAACGAAAATTTAATTTGAATGCAACTACTACTTAAATTATAGTTGTTGATGAAGCTTTAATTTTATTATGTGTTTATAATATGTTTTATACGGAATCTAAGTATATTGTATTTCTAAAAGAAACTATAATCTAATTGACCTTATATGAAACTCATTTATTTAATTATAAATATTAATTTTATTATTAGTTGCTTTTAACTCATGTGAAGATAAACAGGCCTTTAACCCAACACAATAACACTGAATTAGACAGTCACGCCTCCACATACTTGTCTTAATTTTATCATATACGGATTTTAGTTTATCGTATATGGATTTCAGTTAGGGTAAAATATAAATTTTAGTTTATGATATATAGATTTTCAAATTTTGTATAAGTTTTATAGTAATTAGCTTTATAATGGATATACTTCATATTGAGAACTGATATTAAAATCTCATTTAACATTAACTCTCTATTAAGTCTTTACTCTTTTTTGGATAAATTTAGGTGTAAACCCTTTATATGTGGAGATAAATTTATTTGTCATATATTTGCTATCCACACATGTAGGCCCGTGCTACTCACGGTGTATAGTAAATCAATAAAATATTTATAAAAATATCCCCCCAATAAGTTTTTTTTGAACAAAGCAAACTCATATCATTTCACTATCAATAATGTTTGTAATACAACTTGGAACCATATAATGAAAGGTGGAGCTAGCGAAACATCTTGATGCCCTTGCAAGGGTATGAACAACAAGATTGACTTGCCTTCGAATAAAGCTAATCCTATAGCTTGGAAAATGATAAAGAAAAGAATTACAATGAGAAATAATAGATCTAAAATCTGAGTTGTTAGACGTTGCTTTGTTTACCGCATTAACCACCGAGATACAATCCATCTCAATGATTATTGACTCCAAGCCTAAGTCCTTCAACCAATTCAATTTTTGCCACAATCTCATTGCTTCTGCTTCTTGAGGTTCCGGAACACCTTCAAGCCACATAGTTTTACCCTCCATGAAGCTACCATTTTCATCCTTTATGCACATACCGATGCCATATTTCCGTTCTTGTTCAAAAAGTGCAACGTCGATGTTACACTTGAGCATACCTGGTGGTTTCTGCCATACTATTTGTTCACCTCTATTTGGTGTTGAATCTGTCCTGCTGTTCATAGTGCATTTACGTGCCAATTCCCAAGCTTGGAGATAATCCATTGACAATTCCAAAGACACTGTGGCAGGCTTCATGATACCATCCCAAACCTTTTCGTTCCTCCTCGTCCACAGCGTCCAAAACACCATCGCAAAACTCCTCTGCTGAGCCGTAGAGAGCATTGTTAGTTGCTGAAAAAACCAGTCACGGAACTGGTCATGCTGCTGCAAATTCTGTGTAGGAGCCGAATGAAAAACACTTGCTGCCCAAACTGGCGCAGCTTGTGAACAGTGACAGAATAAATGAAATTCAGTCTCCTCCCCTTCATTACACATAAGACAGATCTCATCACACGGCAATAAGTTAAAAATTAATGTTATTACATGAATAATATATAAAACAAATTCTTAATAGATAGGTGGTGTCGCTAAACTAACAAAATAGAAATGATAAAATAATTATGTGAATTAATTTCTAATTTCTAATATACAAATAGTTGTTAAATAATTTTTTCTATAAGAAACTCCTATTAATAAATATGAATGAGAATTGAGAAAAAAACTCCATAATATGTAGACCTGTGCTACGCGCGGTGTATAGTAAAAAAAATATAAACTGTAAAAATTATATTGATATGAAATTTTATTAGAACATTTTTCCATAGTAAGTTAAATAGTATTGTTATTCCATGTAAAATTATGCCTAAGAGGATGGTGTTTGTTATGGTAATATGTCTTAATAATAACTGCACCCCTCATTTAGGGCCCATTAACAATTTGGCCCATTAACAGCCCAACCAAATCAACGGCTCAGATGTCTTCTCAAGATCGGTTGGCTCAGAATAAACAACACAAACACATTCAAACTCTATAAATACCCCATTCAATGCTCATTAATGGTAAGCACTTTTTAACCAAACACTTATTCTCTCAAATACTGACTTAAGCATCGGAGTATCATTGCAGGTACAACCTCGCCCTCCAAGATCGAACATCTCAAGATCGAACACCTCAACCTCGCCTCTCAAGGTCGAACATCTCCAGGTCGAACAAAACCTTCCTCTCAAAGCCCGAAGACAAAGATAGAATCAAGGACGAAATATCTACCAACTGCGTAATATCGATCCTCAAGATCGGAAGCACGGTACAGAACATTGGCGACCACAGTGGGAGAAACCAATTCCCGATTTTTCTCACCATCTCCTTGAACTTATTGAATGGCACCAACACACCGCTCAATACCGACTAGTCTCATGGCCGAACCTGACCTCGGCCCTCAGCGAACTCCCGAAGGCCACGTCCAGGAACTCACGAATTCGTCGCAAACACGAAGCCGACATCCCAACACGGGACCTTCCCGAGCACAATCAGGCGCGGATGAGACGAGCTTACCATCTCCCCCTCAACTACTCCCGGCCTTGACGGACGCGGTTCAACATCTCGTTCAGCTATTGGCCCGACAAGAAGCGGTAAATGAAGAAAGAAACAACCGTTTCGCCAACCTCGAATCCGAAGTAGCGAGACTGCAAGGTCGGAACGTCCTGGATCAACAATCATCCGGGCAGAGCTCACTGGAGGAACGACGCCCAACTCGAAGAATACTTTTTCATCGATCACCCCCACGGAGAAAGCTCGCTCATCGCTCCCCCGCACGCCGTCAACGAGGGAATGGTTCCCGTTCTCCTCTGGCTCGACAACACGAGGCTCATTCCCGTTCTCCGTCAGCTCGACAATACGACGATCTAGATGATCCTCATTCTCCTCCACGCCGCCACCGAGGGAATGGTTCCCGTTCTCCTCTGGCTCGACAAATTGAAGGCTCAACCTCGTCGCGGAGACGATCGAGAAGCCATGACATCATTCAAAAGGTCCATCACAGACGCCAACCACTGTCACGAGTAAATCGACCTGGGCGGAAAGGTCCTTTCACAAAGTCGATCGACAACTTCCGGGTCCCCCGGTACCTCGAAAAACCACCTGGAGGATTGAAGACTTACGACGGGACGGGCGATCCCGACAGACATCTAGACCAATTTGACACAACCATGCAGTATCGAAATGTACCCATGGAAATGAAATGTCGAATATTCCCTTTGACCCTAGACAAAATGGCTTCCGAATGGTTTCGGACGTTAAGGTCGAATACCATTTCCTCATGGGACCAGTTAGCAAAACACTTCTCGGTGCACTTTGCCCATTCCAAGAGCAAACCCAAAAACAAAAATGTTCTAGCATCTATTGTCCAGAAAGCAAATGAACCCCTGAGGGAATATATAGAGCGATTCAACGTCGAAGCTCTTCAAGTTCGGCAGTTAGACGACGCCTTTCGAATTTTCTTCATGGCCCAAGGTCTGCTCCCTGGAAGCTCGTTCCGAAAGCACATCAACACCTGGGAACCTAACACCCTTCAAGAATTCCTCGAACTATCCCAGTGCTTCATTAACGAAGAAGAAAATTCCAAGATCGACAAAACGTCGTCACAGGCAGAATCGTCGAAACGCCACATCGAGGTCGACCCTCGGAAAAACTCCTGGAACATCGGTAGGAAAAATCGTCACCAGGTATACACCGAACTCAACGTCTCCAACGCCCAGTTACTAGGGGAATGTTGGAACGTCGAATTCAGGGACATCAAGCCTCCCAGGCCCTTACCTATCCGACCTGGGCAGAAGGCCAACAAATACTGCCGGTACCACAGAAGCAATGGCCATGACACAAACCATTGCAACGCCCTAAAGGATGACATAGAAGATTTGATAAAACGGGGAAAACTATCTTCTTACGTCAAAAGGGAGGGAGAACGGTCTGACAACTTCGGAAGAGAAAGAAATGAAAACCTCAGGGCAAAAGGAAAAGAAATGACCGACCCAGACCGCGAAGAGCTGGATAAAAAACGCTCGGTTATCATGATGATAACTGGGGGATTCGATCATGAAGGATCAGGAAAATCCATGAAGAGAAAATGGAAGGAATTGTTGTGCGTGGCTTCAACGTCAACGACCCCGGTCAAGACTAACCGACCTCCATTATCTTTTAGTGACAACGACCTTATTGACGGAAAAGCTAACAAACACGTACCTCTCTTGATATCGGCAATCATAGCCAACAAGGAGGTACGTAGAATCCTGGTCGATCAGGGGAGCTCATCAGACATCATCTTTATCGATCTTCTGAGCAAAATGGGGATCGATAAAGAGGAACTCACCCCTTATAGAGGGACGGCTTTGTCCGGTTTTAACGGATCCCGAACGAAACCCCTTGGACATCTGGAGCTAATGGTTACCTACGGAACCGAACCAATGGTCCGAACCGTCAGAACCAAATTCCTCGTCTTACCTTGTGAATCCATATACAACGGCATTATAGGAAGACCGACCCTCGGCAGGCTCGGGGCGGTTACATCCACCACTCACTTAAAAATGAAGTTCCACTCTCTTTGCGACAGAGTTATCACTTTAAACTCTGACTTAGAGTCGGCCTCCAGGTGTTTCTTCCTATGGACTAAGAACGAAAGAAAAGCTTCGGAGCATGAAGGGGTTCCCCCTTCGGAAGAACTGGCGACTCCCAAAATGCCAAAAGGAAGATCGACTGAAGTTAACACCGCCACTAACGTAGGAACCAACTGCGGTCCGGAGGTCGAAAAACAGATAGATGTCGACGAGCTAACAAAAGAGCTCAAACGCAAAATCAGAAGACCAGAGCCTGATGGAAAGTTCGTCGAAACACAACTCGGTTCAGACCCCTCCCAAAAAATCAAAATAGGGATCGACCTTCCAGAAAAGATCAAGACCGAATTAACCCAATGTCTTAAAGATTTCAAAGACATCTTTGCTTGGTCGGCCGAAGACATGCCTGGGATCCCGCCAGAGATTGCCTGCCATCGGCTCGCAATAAACCCAGAAGCAAAATGGATCGCCCAAAGAAAGCGGGCCCAAAGCAGAGAAAAAGCCATTGCTGCCACCTTAGCAGTAGACGACCTCATCCGAGCCAACTTTATCTCTGAGGTTAAATACACAACTTGGTTATCAAACCCTGTCCTGGTGAAGAAGTCTAACGGAAAATGGCGTATGTGTGTCGACTACACCGATCTTAATAAAGCTTGCCCAAAAGACGCCTTTCCGGTCCCCAGTATCGATCGATTGGTCGACAGCGCTTCCGGTTTCCAGTTGTTATCTTTCATGGACGCATACTCCGGGTACAACCAAATCGCCATGTTTCCACCAGATCAAGCAAAAACCGCCTTCATCACTGACCGAGGAAACTTCGCGTACCGTGTTATGCCCTTTGGTTTAAAAAACGCTGGAGCAACTTATCAAAGAATGATGAACAAAGTTTTCCAAAACCAGATCGGTAAAAGCGTAGAGGTTTACCTCGATGATATGATCGCCAAAAGCAAAAGTGATGCCGACCATGTGAGCGATCTGAAAGCAATTTTCTCTGAGGTACGAAAAAACAGAATGAGATTAAACCCAGAGAAATGCACTTTCGGGGTTCGAGCTGGGAAATTCTTAGGTTTCTTCTTAACAGAACGAGGTATCGAGGCAAACCCAGACAAATGTCGATCCGTCACAGAAATGCGAACTCCGACGTCCAAAAGAGAAGTACAAAAACTCAATGGAATGATAGCTGCTCTATCTCGTTTCATATCGAATGCAGCATTCAAATCTCTTCCACTTTTCAAAATCCTCAAAAAAGAAGAAAAAGACTTCAAATGGACACCCGAGCAAGACGAAGCCTTGAAACAACTTAAAAAATCTCTCTCCGAGCCTCCAATTTTAACTCGCCCAAATGAAGGAGAAACATTATACCTATATCTAGCAGTCTCGGAAGAGGCATTAGCTGCCGTTCTAGTACGCGAACTCGAAACCGGGCAAAGTCCCATCTACTTCGCAAGCAAGGCTCTGCACGGGGCTGAAAGTCGTTATCAGAAAATCGAGAAAATCGCCTTGGCCCTCATTGTTGCAGCTCGACGTTTTCGAGCTTATTTCGTCGCCCACCAGGTAGTCGTCCGCACTAACTACCCAATCAGACAGATACTCCACAGACCCGATCTAGCTGGAAGGATGATCAAATGGGCCGTAGAACTCTCAGAGTTCGGTATCAAATATGAAGCTCGAACCACACTTAAAGCACAAGTTTTGGTGGACTTCATCGCCGAGATGACACCTGCTAACACCGGCTCTGACATATGGATCCTCTACGTCGATGGTTCCTCAAATCCAAAAGGGAGTGGTGCTGGGATAATGCTAGAAAGCCCGACTGGGGTCATCATCGAAGTTTCCCTTGCATTCGGTTTTCCCACCTCGAACAACCAAGCAGAGTACGAAGCTTGCATTGCCGGACTTCGCCTGGCAATTGACCTCCAAGTCCCAAAAATTAAACTCCATACCGACTCTCTCTTGGTGGTCTCCCAGATCGAAAGCAAATACGAGACCAAAGAACCGATCCTACAAAAATACCTACTTCAGGTACGGTCGCTAATAGCTAAATTTGAAGCAAGCGAGGTAATTCATGTCCCAAGAACGGAAAACCAACGAGCTGATATCCTCGCCAAACTCGCAAGCACAAAAACCCCGGGTAACCAAAGGACGACCATCCAAGAAACACTACACAATCCCAGTGTATCTATCGAGCCACTGTTTAACCCGACCATCTACGTACTTGAAGAGGCAGACAGCTGGATAACCCCAATTCTAGAGTACATCGTCTCAGGAACAGAACCCCCAGACAGAAACGACGCCAAATATATCAGGAGAAGAGCCTCGGCTTTTTCAGCCATCAACGGGACGCTCTATAAACGAAGCCTCTCTTCCCCGTTAATTAAATGCATCGAGGGAGAGGAAGCGGCCTATGTGTTGACAGAAATTCATGAGGGGATCTGCGGCCAGCACATGGGAGCTCGTTCTTTAGCACGAAAAACCCTTCGAGCCGGCTACTACTGGCCGAGCATGATCGGCGATGCTAGTGATCACGAAAAGAAAAGTAAAGAAATATCAAAAATAGACTAACCTCGGAACTAAGCCGCAAGTTGATTATATCTGGAGAAATACGGTTGTCGATCCACAGAAACCGACCTTAAAAGTACTTCGAAACTTTTCAAACTCGTTTACTTTAAAGAAGCTCGGGAGCTCTCGAAGATCGATAAATCGAAGACAGATGATCAGCAAGCAATAAATGGGAAGGTGAGACCCTTTATTTATAGCAAAGCGGATTTCATGGGCCTGGGCCGGGAAGTCGAAACGTCACATCCAAACCCTAGCCCATTAAAACTCGCACGATGAAGAATAAACGTCACCATCACGCGCCGCCACTGTGAAATCACGCTTTGTCAGAAACAATAAAGATGGCACTGATTCCAAGATTACACTGATTCCAAAGCAGCACTGAATTCAAAAAACTATCTACCTCGCTCGGAAGATCGACGACCATTCAACATCGGCCAAAAATCCCAGGCTCGACATAAACTCAAGACTGAAGAAACTTCTACTCAAACGAAGACAAAAATACAAGGCTGCGTCGCCCATCAAGTCAAGGTCGCTCCTCAAATCGACCAGACTTGGGGGGCCACTGTTATGGTAATATGTCTTAATAATAACTGCACCCCTCATTTAGGGCCCATTAACAATTTGGCCCATTAACAGCCCAACCAAATCAACGGCTCAGATGTCTTCTCAAGATCGGTTGGCTCAGAATAAACAACACAAACACATTCAAACTCTATAAATACCCCATTCAATGCTCATTAATGGTAAGCACTTTTTAACCAAACACTTATTCTCTCAAATACTGACTTAAGCATCGGAGTATCATTGCAGGTACAACCTCGCCCTCCAAGATCGAACATCTCAAGATCGAACACCTCAACCTCGCCTCTCAAGGTCGAACATCTCCAGGTCGAACAAAACCTTCCTCTCAAAGCCCGAAGACAAAGATAGAATCAAGGACGAAATATCTACCAACTGCGTAATATCGATCCTCAAGATCGGAAGCACGGTACAGAACAGTGTTAAATACTTGATTTCAGTTATAGAAGCTACAAACCAATATCAAAAAAAATGTATTCAACCAAAATCAAGTCGGGATCGTTCATCAAAAAACACAACTATCAAAAAAAGTTATGAAATTTGAGTATAAGATATTACCTTGGGACATGATTTGCAGCTTTGATTTGAGCTAAAATTGAAGGTGAAATAAGTTCGAAGACGACAACGGCGACGATTCTTGTTCTGAAAGATTAAAGGAGAAGTCTATTGAAAAACAGTGCGGCTAACAAATAACTATGTTAAATACTTGTTGGAAGCAACACACTTGTAACTATCACACCATTATAGTAAATTATTCAACTCAATAGAAAGTTGAAATTAGTTCAATTCTAAATGGCAATAGCAAACTTATCAACATTTAAATTTTCCAAATATTCATCTATCTCATGTGAAACAAAAAAAATGAGGACTTTAAACTTTGTCTTACTTCCAAATATCCATTGATCTCATACTTAGAGTCTTCTCTTCTGAGAATATATCGTTAAAATCCACCAGATGGAGTCACTTACATCAACACATAAACAAAGTAAACTAATCCACCGACAAAAATATCCTACTGTAAAAATAATTGGGGATGATGTGCTCGTGCAAATTTCATTGTAGTTAGTTTTGGCACTTCATTGGTTGTTACCATAACGTGTTATGGTTTATCATTTGTTATGGTATGATCACAAGAGAAGTCAAATGACAAAGAGTAGGTAGACAAATGGGTTCTTGGGGCTATCATTATTGGATCCCAAATAAAAAACAATTAAGAATTAGTAAAAACCCATGAAGTGCCAAGAACCCAAATTAAGAATTAGGTCCGTGGAGACTGATTTAGGTAACTAAGGAAATCCTTAGTTTTTATTACTAAATCAGTCCCGGTCATTAGATCTGTATTATTTTAGTTAAATAAGATTCAATGGCTATTAATTAAGGAGGGTATCTAGGTAATTTTACACACTCATTCCTCCATCCTTGCACAGTAGTAGCACCACGTCTTCTTCCTCTCTCTGTCGCACACCATCCTTGCAACGGCAAACCACCACGCCGGACCACGCCGCACCACGTCTTCTTCCTCTCTCCGTGCGAACGAAATCCTCTCAATCTCTCTTATTTCGAATCTGTATTCTCTTCCAGGTGTGCAAAATTCTCAGAAATCACCCTCTCTTCCAGGTATGTTGTGATTTCTGAGATGACATAGGCTTTATTTGTTTCCTATTGCTTTGTGTTTGTAGTGCTTCTGATTGTTTTTCTTTTCCCTTTTCTTCCTATTCTCACGTGTGCTTGTTTTTCTTCTGATTTTTTTTTTAAATTTTTGTTCCAATAACCACAAATATGCATTGTGGTTACTAGACAGTAACCACATAATGCATATTTGAAGTAACCACATAATGCATATTTGTGGTTACTGGAATCCAACTAGTGTTTCTAGTTTGACATTGGGTTTATGAAGAGGGGTTGCACGAATTAAACATAGAGGTGTGAATAGTAATCTGAAATATTTAATTTTAAAATAAAGTAAACAATAAAAGGAAGTATATAAGGCAAGTGTTAGGGTGGAACCCTAATTTCCACCTTCTCCCCTTCAACCAGCGCCGCAACCAGAGTAGAGGAGAGGGAGAGAGAGAAAGCCGCTGGGAAATTTCCGCCGGAGAGAAAGGAGAGTTCGCCGGAGGGAGAAAGGGATTTCGTTCAGAGAGAGAAAGAGAAAACACGAGCAGAAAGAAAGAGAGAAGAAGAGGAATTCGGGGAGAGAGAAAGGCATTCGCTGGAGAGAGAGAGAATGGGTGGATCTGCAGCGATGACAGAGGGGGTCTCACGGTGACGATGGTGGAAGGCGACGGACGTTTGGCTGACGGCGTTTTACGGCGTCCTTTGGCATATGGCCACCGTCTACGGTGGCGGGAGGTGAGCTCCATGAATTTTTGACTTTTTTCTTCTTCTCCACTTGCTGGTTCTGCTTTTTTTGCTATTCTTTGCTACTATTTTCTGCTGTTATGCTTCCTAAATTGATTGCTTTTCTAAAACCCAAACTTTCTAACACTAAACCTATTCTAAATTACTTACTAATTCTAATTTCGTTTTCCCTTTTTTACATTGATTATGAACCCTAATTTCTAAACAAATAATTTTCTTAAATCCTTAATCTATTCAATGTAAAACATAAGTGAACTTTATTGATCAATTTTTGTTCATATATACAGTTACTAATTTCAGTTTTATAGCACAGATCCTAAACTATTACTAATTTCAGTTTGTTAGCACAAATTGTAAACTATTACTAATTTCAGTTTATTAGCAAGAATTAAAATAACATATTACACACTATACTTCATAAAACCTAAATGATCAAAAACGAAAACGCGTAGACGAACCTATTCTCCAGCTTCTGATTATTCCTGTTTTGCTGGATCCGCTACTGTTGTTACCATTGCTGTAGATTGAATCCTTTTCATGAATTCGAACTCTGTTTTTTTGGGATTAGGGTTCTACTTTTGAACCCTTTTCATTCTGGATATAAACAAAGTAGAAGAAAACACTATAGATAGCATGATGAAAATAATTTATTAGGAGTAAGATCCCAAATTGCCACAACTTACTTGAACATGTTGAGCGATATCTATGGTTCCAATATTTGCTTTTCTTAAAGGACAATTTATATGGATAACATATGTAAACCAATTTTTATAAGATATGTAAACCAATTTTTATATATTGACAAAGGAGTAATATATAAAGTTAGACATAGTAGGATGAATCTTACCCTGTATGAGATATTACTCCAATGATGCGTGCCATCACAACTAATGATTCATCGTGGATATACACAAAGTAGATGAAAACAGTGTAAATAACATGATGATCCAACTATTATAAACAGTAATTTTGCAAATTGGCACAACTTACTTAATCATGTTGAACGCCATCTATGGTTCCAATATTTGCTTTTTTGCTATCTAATATGAACTTTTGATACATTTCATTTGGGATCTCCATATGGTTTGTTTTTTTTGATAGGCAATGTTAGGGGGGTGGGGGAATTGTTAGTTTCCGGGGCTTGAGCCCGGGACCTCCTTTTTGCACTCTTTGGTGCACTCCTTCGGTATCCCTTAGCTCGCCAACTGAGCTACCTACTTGGGATGAGATAATGGTTTGTTGATAGAGAGTATAGCCAATTTCGTATTCTTTGATATGAAATTTGGTTTCAGCTGCTTTTTTTGATTTGGTGTTGTGGTTTGACAACTAAGGCATTCAATTGGGAGTATTAATTGAGTGGAATCAAGTCTCACTGTCATGGCTGAGTCACGTATTAATTTCCTAGGAACTTTCTATTTCTAAATTTTTAACGGTTACAGCTGGTCAGTGCTAAAATAGGGGTATTAATAAATACCAATTAAGTAGGCCAGTTATTGCTGACTCACTGATTTAATAACATAATATTATACCATTTTTTATTTGGCAAAATTTCATTTGAAATATCAAAATGCCAAGATATTATTTAGGCAGGTGAATAAGAAACGTATGTAGCTATTGTCATACCCCAATTTTGTCCGGCTTAGGTCAAAACCCTAATTTTCAATCAAAAATAAATCAAGTCTTAGCATTCATCCTAGAGGTTAGGAAGAGCATCATGCTTGCATCTTAGAAGTTTCAGAATGCATTTTAGGGTTAGAAAAGCATTGCATGGCATTTTAGAGCACTTTAGAGCATGTCTAGGGTTTCTAGGGTTTTTCCTAGTCCAAAGGGTATTTTGGTAATTTCGCCAAAAAGACTTATTTTCTCATCATGCATGTATTTCTAGAGTTTTAGAGTCATCCAAAGGGTCTCGGGATCATTGTTAGAGTGGAAATGAAGTTTGGAGCAAATTAGGGTTTTTGGGACCAAAAGGGCATTTTGGTCATTTCACTAAAATAAATAATTTCTCGGTAAAAACCATCATACATCTCTTGAGGAATTTATGTGAATCCAAGTGAGTATAGTTGTGTATTTTTTGTGCATCATAGGAATATTTTTGGCATGAAATTCGGTTTTTGAACAAAAGGGTAAAATGGTCATTTCCTTTGGAGTGGGGTCAACAAATCAATTTTGGGATTGGTGAGATCATAAAATTCAGAGCCCAATCATTGAATCATGGGACATGGCCCAAAATGGTAAGATTAATGAAGAATTATCTAGAAAAAAAAATCAAGAAAAAGAAAGGATAATTAGAAAGGTAGTGGGAGACAAATAGTACAATGACAACTTGCAATTACTCTCTCTCTCTCTTGTCCTTTGGCTGCGAATTCCAGCCCTTTTTTCCCCATTTTTGGTTTATTTTATTGATTGCAAATTGTGTTTAAATCATGGCCTTCCATTCAAGTGTTAAATGCAATCCTCACCCTTCATTTGAATTAAAATGGCACTCTTGTAATATGCTTCATGAGAAAATACATTTTTGTAATTAAACTTATCCTTCACTCACCTCCTTAAGCTACACCCCTCAGCCCTCTCTCTCCTCACTTTGTGCTTTCTAATTGCCCCTAATCCATGTGACATTTGATCTTGACCCTTGGTTCCAAATTTAGATGCAATCCTAGAGCACCTAAAAAAATAAGAGACTAAATTACCCTTAAACCTAGTTTCATCCTATAAATACCTCCCTCATTCCCACACCTAGGATTCATCTTTTTTGCTTCTCATTTGCCTCTCATTCTCCTACACAAAAACCCTAGCACACCAAAAGAACCTCCTCCCCCTCTCCTTCCTCACCAAAACCGTAGCCTCTCCCTCCCTCCTCCATATATTTTCTTCAACTTTTCACCACCAAATCCTCCATTTCTTGTTAGATCACCATCCTTCCTTCCATTCTCTTCAAGGTTGCATCATCAAATTGCTAGTATTTTTTTGAGCTTATCACCTTCTTCATTTCATTATAGTTTTGAGGTAATCCTTGAAGCTTTGCACCTCATATTTAATTTTCTTGCATGATCTCTCCTCTACTCCAAACTCCTTCTTGATTGTTGTTTGCTTTGAGGATCCATTTCAAACATTTTGACAAAGACTTAGGGAGCTTTGGGTGTTTGAGATGGGTCCTTGGCCTTGAAGGAGTTACTCTTCTATTTGAATAATTTCCCTTGCATCTTTACATATTATGCACTAAATTTCATAAATAAATTGTTGTCTATGGGCTCTAGCATTTTCGCATATCATGAAAAAAATTAGGGTTGATATGATTTTGTTGCACTTCCTTGCTTAATCATATGAATCCTTGTAAAAAATAGATCTATGTTGCTTTGTGTTAATTTTGTTGTTTTCTTTATTAAATAAAAGGTGGGTCTATGTTTCCTTTGGTTCCCATGCTTATAGATCTAAAAATATTTCTAAGTTGATTTTGTTGTTGTTCTTTGTTTAATGATGTTAAATCTTGTTATTAGTATTTCATTTTAGTGTTAAATGTTACTTTTGTTGTTTGATGATTTAGCAATATGATTCCCACTAGTGCCTAGTGCACCTTGACCTAAGTGGTGAAGATTGCTAGAAATGACTCAATTTAGCGATGTGTTTATTTAATCTTTGCATTTTCATTTGCTTATTGTAAATTGTTGATGATAGGCAAGTTGATCCTCACTAGTGCCTAGTGCACTTTTCCCAAAGTGAGAGGATTGCTCTATGTGATTCAACCTAGTTATGTGTTTATTTAATCTTGGTATTTTTAATTTGCTTATTGTTCATTGTTGATGATAGGCAAGTTGATTCTCACTAGTGCCTAGTGCACTTTTTCTCAAAGTGAGAGGATTGCCCTATGTGATTCAACTTGGCTTTAGTGTTTATTTACTTGCTCTTGTATTCTAATTTTATTATTGTCCATTATTGATGATAAATCATATGATTCCCACTTATGCCTAGTGCATCATATTCTAAGTGGTGAGGATGGTTTTAGATGATTCAACCTTCTCCTCTCAATTTCTTAATGAATAAAAGATGAGATAGCTAGGTTTATGGTTTAAGGTCCATGGGGTATTGCAAAGGATAGGTTACCCAAAACCTTGATGCTCCCTCCTCTTTGATTGTGTTATTAGCCTTTGCGCCCTTATTCATGAATGCAAAGGATAGGCCTACCTTAGCCTTGATGCAATTTCTCCTTTTGTTCATGTTATCGAGAAATCGTTGCTCATATGTTCCTTAGTTTAATTAAGACAATTCTATGCCTATGATCAATTGCTTGCTTGTTTTTGATGCATTTTAAATGTCTTGATTCAATTATATGCCATTCCATCCATGTGTATGACCTCCTAATGAAGACGTAAGTCTACATGCATGTTGTAGCATAGAGTCATTAGGGTAAATACACCCCTTCCTACACACACACATTTGCTTTGGGAACTCTATCTTGCATCCTTGATAAGTGGATCTTTGATCATATTGGCATGTTTAGTCTTAATTAATGTTCAACATATGCATGATTCCGTGATTATTGAATATGCTTGAACTTTGTAACCAATCATTGATAATAACTTCACCCTTTTTCCAAGAATCTTTCAAACTCTTTTCCATTTAATGTGAGTTATTAGTGACTATCACTCAAAGCCTTGGCTTGTTTGATTGTCGTGAACGCTATCAAGGGTTATTAGTAATGATCACTCAAAGCCTTTGCTTGCTTGATCATTATGAAAGCTCTTCCCCTTTCAAACCCTTTTCAAAAGAACACTTTCATTAGAACTACGTCGCTTTGATTCCCATTTGGGATACGTAGGAGCGAGTCACGTTCTCGTCAAGCGCAACAAATAAAAATCCTTTTCGCAACCCTAAACCAATCATTTTCACAAAACAAACCAAAAAGTCATTTTCAAACCCATTGTTATTAGTGACTATCACTCAAAGCCTTGGCTTGTTTGATTGTCATGAATACTATCCGGAGTCATTAGTAATGATCACACAAAGCATTTGCTTGCTTGATCATTATGAAAGCTCTTCCCCTTTTCAAACATTTTCTACCCAAGAACTACGTGTGATTTGATTCTCTACCAGGAGATACGTAGGACCAGAGGGCGGCCGACCTCTGTCAATTGCATTAATAAAAAACCTTTTTTTTTCTCTTTTAATTCACTTTTCTCCTTTTTCTCAAAAAGTACAAAAATAAATAAGTGTTTATCGAGTCCTTTTTTTATTATTATTATAAGGGTAAAAACATTATTTTTGAATTAATAAATGTTTACACATTTAGTTAAAAGGTAACCTTCCTTAGGAAGGATGTCGTAGGGTGCTAATACATTCCCTACGCATAAACGACTCCCGAGCCTAAACCTGGTCCGCAAAACCCCCTTTATCCATTCAATAGGGATTTTCCAATGTTTGCCCTTAAACGAAACTTTGGTGGCGGCTTCATTTCAAGAACTTCGAAGGATCCCTCCTCCGGATTTTTCGGTCGCTACAGCTATTTAATGAGGAGGTGCATTTTGTACTGAATGCGCTGTGCCATGAATTTAGATTGCAAGGAATGCTATTTATTGAGGGGTGACAGGATATTATACCATTTTTTATTTGGCAAGATTTCATTTATTGACCTTTTTTAAGTCCATGAATTTAGATTGCAATGAATGCCATGTGCCATGCGGTTTAATATTTGCTTTGAATGTTGATACTTTTATGAGTGTCATTATTACCATATAGTAACTTCCGTTTGTTTCCTATATAAAGAGCCGCAATTTTGAAGCTCCAGGACTGTTTAGATTAAGCAGAATACCTAACAATTGTTCTTAGCCGTTCAGATAATATTTCATGTGTGTTGACTTCCGTTTTTGCACAAAAAAATGGCAGCCGCAATTTTGTGGCTTGTCAGCTGTCGAGATTGTGACTCAGCTTCAACTTTGATTAATAGCCCTTCAGATTAGACAAACGGTTGAGGTGGACGCCACCTATTTTTATAAAGTATTGCATGGCTTTTTGATTTATTGACATGGACATGTGATGTGATGTGTACTATTGCTGATTGTATATAATTATGATGATTATGATTATGATTATGATGACATTCTTTCAATATTCTATTATGCAAGCATATTTTGAAGGGGTATAAATAGTGAAATTTTGAAATATTAGGGTTGAAGGTCAAAATAAATGATATGTGATCAACCATACGTATTTGACAATAAAACCATCTCTATACATTTTGATGCAAATATAGGATTATTAAACTGAAAAAATGTTAGAAGTTATTATTTCTTTATTTAACGGTGTACTATTAATACCATTTATGTATCATTTGAATCAGTTTAGAAAAATATTTATTCAAAACTTTGAATATTAGACTAAAACAATATTGTATACGCACCGGCCAGGGATCAAACCCAGAACCAAATGGTTAAATGACCTAAGTATTTATCACTTGTGTCACATCATGTTGGTTAGCCATTATTTGCCAAATAGAGTGGAGTGTTAGGAAATCAAATAAATTTATGTTACCTTGTTTAATATGGAATGTATATTATTTGTGTCCAAAAATCAAATTTGTGCCCACAATACTGGGAGTCTACGTGTTTGATGAAATACGGAAATAACATCCCATTAGAAATTCCTCATTTCCCTGCTCTCTCACTTGCTCATATGTCTCTTCACTAAATCACTCAAACAAAATAACGGTTGTATGTTTTTTTTACGGGTATAACGGTTGTATGTTTGGTGAGGTAACTACGTTTTATTTATATTCAATGTGTTGATCCAATATTTTCTACCCATGTCAAGATCATTCTAAAATTATTTGCAAGAGTCAATTATTTAGTAATTAATGGATTTTATCTAAATTAAAGCAAATGACACGTGAGTTTTGGTTTTGAGGTAATTCATTACAATAGGATATTAATTGCTAATTTGCTGTGGAGATGACACATGGAAGTGCTAATTTGCTAATTTGCTAATTGCTAACTTGCTAATAGGATATTAATCCAATACAATTTTTTTTTTATTTTTTGCATTTTATGGTTTTTCTGATTTGCGAGTGTTTTAGTTTATAATTTTTCGATTCGACCACTATGGTTTCCATTGAATTGGACCAGTTATTAACACCCCTACCTATCGCATCCAAGCCAAATCATTTTTTCCCCGATTTTTCAATTTGGATTGAATCAGCTGGCGGTTTCTTGTTTAGATTAGAACACCTCTATCTATAGTGTACTCAATTCATGATAGTACGCGCGCATTGAGTTCACTATAGGTTATGAGTTTCAGATTTAAAGCGTATAATGAACCTAATTCGCTGTAAGTATAGTGAACTCATTTCACTATGGTTATTTTTAACAAATAGCACTTGTGAATTGAGGTCACTAGCACTATATTATAATTATCGTGAACTCCCTTCACTATGATTTTTTTTTTTTAAAATAGCATCACAAGGGAAGTTTGCTAAATGGCTTGGGGGAGGGGATGTGAATAGAACCACCGTGGGAATGGGATTGTTGTTGGTACATTTTCACTCTTCCACTTACAATAATGTCGTTCCCCCTATCTCTTTTCCCTATTTGTAATAAACTAGCCTCATTATCCGTGCGATGCACGAGGTGAGCTAGTATCGATGGAAGTCCATTATCTCAGTTGCTGAGTTAAAGGACATGAAAGAGTTGTAAGAATGAGGTTTCGGTTCAAACCCTGGAAACTAACATTCCCCCATCTCCACTAACATTTGTCTATAAAAAAACTCCTTTTTCGTACCAAAAAAACTCCTTTTTTGTACCAAAAAAACTCCTTTTTTGTACCAAAAAAACTCCTTTTTTGTACCAAAAAAACTCATTAATATTGTGAGAAGGTGACTATTAATTAGAGATAGTTTAGTAAATCTATTTATTGTTTCCAGGAATCCAAGAAAATATAATGCATAAAATTACTATCCTTAGTATCTGTAAAGGTAGTTATTTTTGTTTGAAACTAAACACCAATTTAAGTATGCTTGTAATACTTGTTGGTGCGAAATTATCAAAATAAAGAAGAAAACACCAATTTGGACATGTTAAATTTTTCTGGACCCTAAATTGTCTAGCATCACACTTTACGTATTCTTTCACGAAATTTTTTGTTTTTCATCAAACAAGTTATTGATGAACGAACTTCTCGTATTTGAACATATAAAGTTTTCTCGGGACCCTAAAGTACCCCAAAATACACTGTCAGCATCGCACTTTACGTATTTTGTCACAAACTTTATATTATTTTTTACCAAACCGGTTATTTACTAAGAGACTTCTGGTATTTGAAGAGTTACATTTTTTTCTGAATCCTAAAGTACCCCAAAACATACTGCTTAACATTTAACTTCACACATTTTGTTACAAAATAACTTTTTTCACCATCAAGTACACCAAAGCACATTGTTTAGCATATCATTTTACGTATTTTGTCATGATATTAAATCTTTTTTTCACCAAATCAATTATTGAAGAACAAAATTTACATATTTAAAAATCTAAAATTTTTCGAGACCGAAAAGTACCCCTTAAAATATAAAAAAAAGGAAAAAAATACAAAACCTTAAAATATAAAAGAAGAAAAAAAACAAAACAAAAAAAAACTAAAAAAAAGGAAGAAATGAAGGAATGGCATCTGTGTAAATATGAGTGGAGTTTATGGGTAAAAAAATGCTGCATTTTGGCGCTCATATGCCAAGCTGCTTATATGATAGAGATACCCATAAAATTCGGAGGAATTAAAAAGTATTAATTTACTCCTTAAAAATAAAAAATGTGACTCAAATTCGGAGGAATTAAAATATCTCTAAAAAATTGTGTCAAAAGGACTAATTTCACCTACATTTAAGATTCTTGACAATGAAATTGGTACTTTTCAATCCTCTATTTATTAATTAGGCTAAATAGCACTTTTGGTCCTTTATGTTTGCTCCAGATTTCACTTTGGTCCTTTATCTTTTTTTTGGTCCGTTTTGGTCCCCATGTTTCGTTTTTGTTTCATTTTGGTCCCTCGCGTTAGTTTTGACTAACGGACGCCACGCTGGCAATTAACTGCTGGCGTGGCGTCTTAAAATCATTAAATGAGGTGGCAAATAAATTATTTTTTAATTCTAAATTCAGATTTTTAACTTAAAACAAAACTGAAAAATGAAATTAACAAAATATAATAAAACTAAAAACATTAAATATAATAAAACTTAAAACAAAACATAATTCTTCAAAAAAAAAACAACAACAACATCTCCTCTCGTTCCAGATCTACTTCTTCAACAACAATAATTCTTCAACAAAAAAAAAACAATAACAAAAGCAACAGTTCTTCAACAATAACAACAATTCTTCAACAACAACAACATCTCTAGAAAAATTACCGATTCATCAACAACAACAACATATCAGATTCACTACAAAGTGATCTCTCTCTCTCTCTCTCTCTCTCTCTCTCTCTCTCTCTCTCTCTCTCTCTCTCTCTCTCTCTCTCACACACACACACAATTTGTTCTTCGTCTCAATCGTTTCTTCGTTTCGTCATTTTCGTTTCTTCAATCGTTTCTTCGTTTCAATCGTTCCTTTGTTGTTGAACGCGTTTTGAAGTTGATGAGGATGAAGATTCTGATTGTTTAGTTTTTCCAGATCTGTAAGGGACCAAAATGAAACAACACAAACAATGAGAAGGGCCAAAATGAAACCAAGGAAAAACAGAGAGGACTAAAATGAAACAAATGAGCATCAACAGAGAACACAAACAATGGTTTCCAGATCCGTTTTGATTCAGCTCCGTATGGGTTCTTCAATATGTTGTTCTTCGTTTGGGTTGTGTTGTGTTTGGGTTCTTCGTTTGGGTTGTTCTGTGAAAATGGTTTTAGATTTTCGTTCTTCTTCTCTTCGTTTGGTTTGTTCTTCAAAAACGTTTGGGTTGAACGGTGAACGAAGATTGAACGAAGATTGAAGATTGAATGAAGGGAGATTGAACGAAGATTGAAGATTGAATGAAGGCACCTCTTCGTTTGAAAGGGGTGATGTTCTTGTTGTTCTTGAAGGGAGAAGAAGATTCTCAGATTTTGATTTTATGTTTTGTTTATTTGATGATTTGTTTATTTAAGTTTTGTTTATTTAAATTAGAAAACAAAAATGCATATGTGTAATTTAAGTAACAATTAAATAATATATTTCTGCCACGTCATTTAATGATTTTAAGATGCCACGTCAGCAGTTAACTGCCAGCGTGGCGTCCGTTAGTCAAAATTGACGTGAGGGACCAAAATGAAACAAAAACGAAACATGAGGGACCAAAACAGACCAAAAAAAAGATAAAGGACCAAAGTGAAATCTGGAGTAAACATAAAGGACCAAAAGTGCTATTCAGCTTATTAATTATTATCATGGCACTTCCATTTTCTCTCATCGTTCTCGCTAGATGTGTCATTTATGCCCCAAACTCGCCCTCCATGACCCACAGTCCACAGACAATGTCACTACTCACTAGCGGCTTCAATCGATCAAAGGACCGGATATGTACCACAAGTACCGCCAAGGCACCAACGCTGCCATGTATTCCACACTTCCACCATTACGAATTCACAATAGTTGTGTCCTATATGTGTGCGCATGAAGGTTTTTTCAATCAATCAAGTAAGCTCGATATATGTTTATTTATTCTTCTTCTTTTACTCCTCTTTACTTTGCACTCCAGTTCACATTTATTTTCTTGGTTTGCACACTACGTGCTTGATAAAATGTATGCTTCAGATAACTTGATTGTCCTTATTAAACTACTATTTGATGCTTTTCTGCCGTTGAATTTCTATCTTCTCCAACATTGTTGTTCATTGCTATAGTCAGGACGATAGAGATGCTATGGTGTTGTTAAATGAAGGACCTACACACAATCTTCCTGATTTATACAAGTTTAGGAATTTTATGTTCTTTATCTTGCTTGCATGTGATAATATTAACCAATTTTTTTTTTGAATGCTAACTTTCAAAGAATGTTCCAAGATGAAGAATTTATATAATCTTCAAGAAAATAAACAACAACAATATAGCAAGAGCCATCTGAACTGTTTGTCTAGATGAAATCATATAAAAGTCATAACTACAACTTACAAGAGATTTGATGTCCAGTAAAAAGCAAGAGATGCTTAATGCAGCTTCTCTTCATATCCACCAAAGTAGTCACCCAGCCCAGCACGTACAGTTATTGAAATAAACAGGAAATATAGTCAATGGCACAAAACATTGATAGTAAAATACGTGATTATCAAATGTTAGTTTAGGAGGACAATGTGCAGTAGCCAGTCAAGATTTTAGTTATCTAGCATCTCCGCAATAGAATCTGCCATTGCCCAAGAATTACATAAAATAGATAATATTGCCTTAAAACCTTACAAATGCATATAAGTAAGAAGAGTATGATAATCTTTTATAGTGTGTGGGGAAACACGACTTAATGATAAAGCGAAGTGAAATTTGTCAATCGACTAGGAAACCAATCTCAAGGGACAGAATAATTGATCTTAGAGTGATAGAAAGTAACACTTGAGTATCACTGTTGCAGATTTTTAGTTATTTTCTCTCGTGATGAGCATAACATTTTGCTTCCACAGTTCCGCAAAACAAATCCTACACAGTATGCCAATGAACTGAAAGCAATTGCCTTGACACCTCATCTTTTATCAAGCTACTGTGTGTGTGTGCGGGTGAGTCATTATTCATCAAGTTTTTGTATTATATTAATTAAAACTCTTGCTTGGTCACTCAATCTTAGCATGCGTATTATTGTCTACTCGTTTGTTTCTTTTATCCATGTGAATTATTGGTGTGTTCTACATTTACAGACTTAAGGTTCGAGTTTAGCAATGAATATAGTTATCATTTTATTAGTTCCCAACTTTCCATTTGGTAATCAATCAATGTTTGCTGTGCTTTTCTAGTTCTATGAAATAGAAGCACAAACCAACCAAACCAAACTAACGGGAAGTTAATTTCATTTTATGCATTGTCTATCGGATCATTTAGGAATCAATAGCAAAGTAGTATTTGCAAATTTCCACAGATCAATGGGAGTCTCCTAAGCCACTCAACCCCCATTTTTTCTTAATTTCTTTGAAGGGGGGAACCCACTCCAGAGGAACAATAAGCACACCATTTCTGTTTTATTCCTTTCGCTAAAATGTATTTTCATTTTTTTAAAGAGGTTACAATATAATATGGTCGGGAATTAAGCATAAGCATAATTAAATTAACTGTTTGAGTTTAGCTCTCAAATCATTAAAATCTAGATAAGAAAGCAACATATCATTAGGCATAGCATTTCTGTGGGGATGTATTTTAATGGCTGAGCAAACTCAACTCATCAATTAAAGCATCTAAGTCTGAGTAAGATGATCCTCCTTCTTCCACCGCCCTCTTAGCAAGCTGCGCTAACACCTTTGCCTTGTTCCTCATTTCCAAAGCTTCTTCTCCTTCCATAATCCTCTTTACAGCCTTCTCCACTGCATCCCATTTAATAGTATCCCCTTCCAATTTAACCCATTTCTTAGCACCGACAGGTACCCCAATTTTAAGGACCTCAGTCACTAACTTCTCATTGTAAAACTGCTCAGCAGCAACAGGCCAAGTGACCAAGGATACCCCAGCAGTGACTCCTTCAAATATTGAATTCCATCCACAATGAGTCACAAACGCCCCAATTGCTTCATGTTCAAGAATCAACACCTGTGGTGCCCAACCTCTTATAATTAGTCCCTTACCTTCCATTCTTTTCTCAAATCCTTCAGGTAACCAATCTTCCCCCTCTTCTCCATCTTCCTTACTTTTTTTCCTCACGACCCAGATAAATTGCTGGCCAGAAGCCTCAAGACCCACAGCAATGTCTCTTAGTTGGGAATCAAGAAAGTTTGCCATACTTCCAAAACATATGTAAACAACTGAATTAGGTTTCTTCATGTCAAGCCATTTTAGACACTCATGTTCATCAATAGTTGCTTCTTTTCCTCTATTTGCTTTTTCTTCACTATTCTTATTGCAAAGAGACAAAGGGCCAATATGCCACGCTTTTCTTCCAAGTATCTTCCTGTAATGATCTGCATAAACGTTTTCAAGTTCATAGAAGCTGTTGACAACCACTCCATAGCTCCTCAGTTCTGATTCCTTTGCTTCCTGCATCAATTTGGTCATGCCTGTGTCTGTGAATTGCTTCTCAGTGAAAGGTGCCATCTGCATCTTTGTCATTTTAATCTCACCCGGAAGACTAGGAATTACAAAGGGTTCTGAATCAGAAGAAATATTCTTGTAAGGATCGTAGAGTCTCATACACTCAGTAGCACACAAGGAGAAGAAACAAGTCCCATGAAACACAAGCCTAGGAATTCCAAATTTGGCGGCAGAATCAGTTGCCCACGGGAAAAACATGTCGGCAACTACACAATCTGGATGCTGCTGAAGTAGTTGCTCAAGTGGTTCTTGTAACAAGGTAGTGGCCTTACAGAATGCAGGAAACAATTCTGGTGAAGGGATTGAGTCAACATTTTCGCACCCATCAGGGAGGCCAGCCTCAGCACAAGGGAACTGTATGGTTTGGATATGAATCCCGTGGCCACTGATTTTGGCCTTTTCTATTGATTTGGAGATAAAAGGTGCATTGAGGGGTGTGGTAATTATGGTGGCTTTCACACCTTTTGCTGCAAATAATTTGGCCATGTCAACCGTTGGTATGATATGGCCGGGAGCAAAAAAAGGAAAGAAGAACATGTGTAAACTATGATATTCACTACCCATCTTTTTCACTAATGAGTAAGCAAAACTTGCACAATTTTGCACCCAAACTGGATTCTAAAGAGAAAGTGCAGAAAAAGAAGTTCGGTATATAGTATCTGCATCTGTATCCAGAGTCTAAAGTGCATAGATTTATAACACAGCAATATACTTTTTTTTACCCAAAAAAACAAATTTTTTATATATTTTATATTAAATCAATCAACTTCAAAACATATTCATTTTTTCTCTTTTTATATTTTTTGTTATTCCTCTCTATTATTCCTCTCTATACTTATCTATCAAAACATATTCACGCATCCAAATGAAAGGTTCACATTTCCTCCGAAACAAACCAATACATACAAGACTCCACCAAGAGTGTCTCTTTCCGGTATAACTGATGAGTCATACGTCATTGACCCAATTGCCAAAGGGAGTATCAGAATTCAGAAAGTTCACGTGATTAGGATAAATACCGACGAAATTTGGTGCGTCTTTGTCGGTATTTATCAAAATATACTTTTGTTTATTATAAATTAATAGAATTTGATTTTAGTCTTTACTTTTTAGTCTCTGTTAAAAGACTAAAAATATATTATTTTTGTTAAATATATGAACTAAAAATGAATTTAATTTCTGTAAAATACATGAAATCAAAATCAAAATTTATCAAATTTTATAAATACCAAAAACACATCAAAATAAAAAAAAAATTCATTAAAATGTTTCAGTAATAAAATAATATATTAAAATATAATTTTTGTATTTTATTACAAATTGGAAGAGGAGGATGCAGTCATCCCATCCCATGCAAGATGAACCGTGTCAGTGATTTTGACCCTCTCATTCATTATGTAGTGCAATGGAGGCAGAAGATAATAGAGAACAAATCTAACTTTAGATATATTGAATTATGAATTAATGGGCCAGATATTTGAGTTTTTTTTACTGTGGGAAGTATGCATCGATTTTGCCGACGACTAGTCTACACTGAAGAACTTGTCTGGCCACGTGTATACTTAACTTTGTCGGTCTGTATGGTTCTCCTCTCCTAACAGCATTTTTACCACATCCAAGATTCAAATCCGAAAACTATTTGAGTTTAATTCAAATCATTAAAATTTATTTAGATAATAATAACAAAGCAACATAAAGAAATTAAAATACGCAAAACATGCATATAACATTGTTGTTCAATGTTATAATTATAAATATGGGCAAATGGATATGTGTGTTTAGGATTAAAAATATAAGTGGTGAGATAATTACTCTCTCCGTTTCAATTTAAGTGTCGTGTTTACCATTTTTCTTTGTCTCAAATTATTTGTCACTTTAGAATTTCAATACAATATTTTTTTTGCCCAATAATACCCTTATTTAGTATGAGACTTTTCTCGTACCAATATTTAGTCTCATTAATTTTTAGGCTTAATTACAGTTTTGGTCCCCCTATTATGACCAACTCACGATTTTGGTCCTTAAAGTTTTAATTTGACGATTTTGATCCCCCTATTTTTCCAATTTGTAAAATCAAGGTCCCCTTCTTAATTTGGTCAAAATTAAAACTGACTTTGACTTTCAATCCTACGTGGCAGTCCACGTGGACTGCCACGTAGGCAACACTGTTCATCTCCTTTCTCTCACTGTTCATCTCTCTCTCTCTCTCACACAGTCCTCTCCTCTCCCCCACTGTGACCCCCTCCCCTCCCCCCACCGTGACCCCCTCCCCCCTCCTGAATCTCTCCCCCCTTCGCACCTCCCCTCCCCCCTCACCGAACCTCCCCTTCCCCTTCGCACGCCCCCCCCCCCCCTCACCGATCCTCCTCTTCGCACCTCCCCTCCCCCCTCGTTTTCCCCTTCCCCTTCGCATCTCTCCCCCTCTCTGGTTCGCTCTCCCCTCCCCCCTCTCTCGCCGTTCTCTCTCTCGTCGCTCTCCCTCTCTCGCCGTTCTCTCTCTCTCGTCGCTTTCTCTCTCGCCGTGGGGGGAGGGGGTCACGGTGGGGGAGGAGATGAACAGTGTTGCCTACGTGGCAGTCCACGTGGGCTGCTACGTAGGATTGAAAGTCAAAGTCAGTTTTAATTTTGACCAAATTAAGAGGGGGACCTTGATTTTACAAATTGGGAAAATAGGGGGATCAAAATCGTCAAATTAAAACTTTGGGGACCAAAATCGTGAGTTGGTCATAATAGTGGAACACAACTGTAATTAAGCCTAATTTTTATTTGTATTTCCAACTTTCCATTCCTCTCTCCAACCATTTCAATTCCCAAAATGTATTAAGAGCCACTATCCCACGTTACTACCACTCATAGTCCTAGCACTATAAAATGAACAGTGGATTTGTTTCAACCAAGAAAAAGTGATTACTACAGGAGTATTGCAGTTAAGTTATGTATCACAAATAGATGAGTATTATAGTCCTACCATATTTGTTACTATAAAAATTAGTGTATTTAATCATGTTTTTAAGACCCGCGCATAATCTTAAACAATGGTTAAATTGAGACGAAGAGAGTAGTTAGGATAGTGTGAATTCACTTTCTTGGAAATTAAAAAATTCATTAATATTTAGGATAGTGTTAATCACAATTATAAGTGATGAGATATTAGTTTTGGTATCCGCGCCTATTAAAGACACAATTGTAATTGTCTTTTGACTTATTGAGGGTATAGTTGGAAGAACATAGTAAAATTAGCATTGGATTTCTAAAACATTTGGGACAAAAATTTAAGGCTAAACAATCAAAAGATTTGGGACGGAGGAAGTACATGATTTCTATTCATCAGCAAACACCTCACTGGCAGAAATCCAACGACATCCACATGAAGTTCTACTTTTACAGATCGAGACAATAATTGTTATTTTTTTTGTTACCATATTATTGGTGCGCAGTTTTCACCGGCTTTGCCGATGACTAATCTACACTGGGGAACCTGACTGACCACGTGTATACCCGGCTTTGCCGGTCCGTGTGGTTCTCCCCTCCCAACAGAGTTTTTGCCAAACCTAAGATTCGAACCCGAGACATTGGGGTGGGATCAAAGCCTAGTTACCAATTGGACCTTGTTGGTAATTATTGTTATTTATATTAATACTAATAACACTTGCAAATAATCTAATTTATTGATTTGCCATATGTCGTCTCCAGAACATTTTTATAATGAATATGGGATTTCTCTATTTGAATTTTGAAAAAACTTTTCAAGCACAATTTCTTTCATTTCTACAAATGATCAAATGATCATACGTGGTTTTGTGTGAGTTATAAGATTTTAGTTGATTTCTCTTTCAGTCTACACGATTTATATTCATCAATAAAAACCCCACACTAGCAAAAATCCAATGACATACCCATGAAGTGCTATTTTTACCCTAACTTTTATGTGATTTATTATATGAATATATCCAATTAATGATATTTTTTTCCACAGGTCGAGACAACTATGGTTATCTATACTAATAGCAATTTGCATATAAAAATCACTACTAATCTTTAAACATTAAGAAAAGTACGTGTGAGCGTGATTGTCTATTTAGATGTTATTGTGATGGGTCGGAGCCCTATTTATCTTGACATGAGTTGCAAGCACTAATGACAAAATTAACATATATAGTTAAATAAAATGATTTCATTATGGAAAAAACTTAGGTGTGGTCAATTACTCAATTACATTATGGAAAAAACTTAGGTGTGGTTGGTGATGTCTTCCAATCACACCATGACATGTGGATTTGTTATTAATATTATTCATTACTTTTTAGTTGTTTTTTAAAAAATTAATCATGTGTCATGCTGTGATTGAAAAACAACATTAACCACACCTAAGTTTTGTTTGTCCTTACATTATACTTTTTTTTAGAAATACAATATGCTTAGATTCCATACAAAATCTTACCAATTGACGTATTATATACACATAATTAAATTAAAACTTCATTAACAACTATAAATTAAGTAGTAGTTGCAATCAAATTAAGTTTTCATCCAATAGTTTCTATTGAAAATTATTATATAGATATAATATATCTACTCACAAATTCATATACTACTTTATTCAAAAACGGTGTATCTATAAGATTATTATATAAAGTAAAAATACCTTTGCTCATTCATCCAACGAAAAAGATTATCCGTACAAAGCACGGATCAAAATACTAGTATACAACATAACAAACTAAACCTTAAAATACTACAAAGTAAAAGTATTATTTTTTTGTTGAGAATATATGAAATAATAAATAGGCTTAAATACGCATTTTTTTTTTAAAATAATATAAATATGCACTTTATCCCGATAAACATAAAGTTTTTTTTTTTTTCATCCCTACTAAATTATTTTTTTCTTTTTATCCCCATGACATAGGAATTTTTATTTTTGATCTTTGTTTTGTTTTAGTATCTGTATAAAATTTTCATGTTTTATTTTAGCCCCTAAAATTATAGGTCATTTTGATTAATTAGTCTCTAAAATCTGGCCTATATAAGGACTATATATATATATATATATATATATATATATATATATATATATATATATATATATATATATATATATATATATTTATCACAATGATGAATATGTAACAAAACAAAATATCTGCCGTGAAGAAAATTGCACAATTGAAAATAAAAAACCTCAATATTTGCAGAAAAGAAAAACTTATTTATTTTTATAAGCAAAAGATATTATTGAGGGGAGTATAAGGGGTACTCCAACCCGTACAAGGAATAAGAGGTCTCGTTAAAACCTCCATGAGCCAAAACCTATGGGAAAAAGACCCGATGAAAAAAAAATAGTACCCCCAATAGCGACAAAAATTACAAATTCCTCAAACATAGGATTAACCCACCAATCACAAATATTACAACTACTCCTACCAAACTTAAAATTGAACCAACCCCATAAGAGACATTTGATTTTGTTAACTAAATTTGACTCCGAAAAAACCCCACCTCTAAACACAATATTGTTCCTTTCTACCCAAATGCACCACACTGAAGCTAGCCATATGATATATTTAACCTTCCACTAGTGGAAAAATGACATTAGACAGCACCATTTAACATCGGTTGTTTGAACAACCGATGTTAAATGTTGAACCGGTGGCAATTTTGCAATTAAGCCAACAACTTAAGTTTTCAGTTAGACTTTTACCATCGGTTGTGTTAACAACCGATGTTAAAAGTGCTTACCTTAGTCATATAACATCGGTTGTCTTAGTAACCGATGTTATATGTCTTTATGTCAACACATATTGCATCGTGTTGTACTCTCTCTCGCAGAACCCTAATCAACCAAAACGCACAACCCTCTTTGTCTTCCTCTTCTTCGTCCTCTCTCCCTTACTCTCTCTCGCAGAACCCTCTTTGGCAACCCATCCTCTTCCTTCCTACAGCAACCCATCCTCTTCCTTCCTGCGGCGACGACCCATCCTCTTCGCGTTGCTACTATTCCGCTCTGTTACTCGCATCATTGAACCTCCGTCGTACGGACATCGTTGTTGTTTGTTTTGAGGTAAGGTTCTTAACTTTTCCTATTTCTTCGATTCTGATTTATATACTGAGATTTGTGCTTGTTCTTGAGATTTTCGCTTCTTTCTTGATATTTTTCTATTTGTTCTTGATATTTTTCTATTTGTTCTATTAGTGAACACAATGTTGTTCCTTTCTACCCAAATGCACCACACTGAAGCTAGCCATATGATATAATTAACCTTCCACTAGTGGAAAAATGATATTAAACAGCACCATTTAACATCGGTTGTTTGAACAACCGATGTTAAATGTTGAACCCGTGGCAATTTTGCAATTAAGCCAACAACTTAAGTTTTCAGTTAGACTTTTACCATCAGTTGTTTTAACAACCGATGTTAAAAGTGCTTACCTTAGTCATATAACATCGGTTATCTTAGTAACCGATGTTATATGTCTCTATGTCAACACATATTGCATCGTGTTGTACTCTCTCTCGCAGAACCCTAATCAACCAAAACGCACAACCCTCTTCGTCTTCTTCTTCTTCTTCGTCCTCTCTCCCTTACTCTCTCTCTCTCTCTCTCTCTCTCTCTCTCTCTCTCTCTCTCTCTCTCTCGCGCGCGCAGAACCGTCTTTGGCGACCCATCCTCTTCCTTCCGGTGGCGACCCATCCTCTTCCTTCCTGCGGCGATGACCCATCCTCTTCGCGTTGCTACTCGTCGGCTCTGTTACTCGCATCATTGAACCTCCGTCGTACGGACATTGTTGTTGTTTGTTTTGAGGTAAGGTTCTTAACTTTTCCTATTTCTTCGATTCTGATTTATATACTGAGATTTGTGCTTGTTCTTGAGATTTTCGTTTCTTTCTTGATATTTTTCTATTTGTTCTTGATATTTTTCTATTTGTTCTATTAGCGGACAAATATTGATTGATTGGAAGAAAAAGATGACGGTGGATCCAACACTGATGCTGGTGTTGGTGTTCATCATCAGTATCTTCACTTTGGCCATCAACGGTGACACAGATCCAAATGATGGTCAGTGCCTTCTTTTGATCTCATTCTCTCTTTGTGTCTTTGCATTGTGCTAGTGTTAGTTAAGACTACTTCTTTCTTTGTCACTTTCCCTTTTGTCTACTTCTTTTCTGTGTTTTTTGTTTTTGTTTTTAATCATCGTTTTCTGTGGGCAGAGTTGTGTCAATTTCTTAGCAGATTAGTTTGATTTGGTTAATGTTTTTGTTTTGTTTTTATTGGTTCTTGTTTTACTGGATTAATGTCAAGTTTTCCAGCTGATCTGTTGAGTTGCAAAGGTTAATTTTGTAGACATACTGTCTGTTCTTTGCTTGTGTGACCTGTGCCTTATATGTTAATGATTTTAATGAATTGGATTTTCTGATTTTTTGTGTTGTGCTTTATATGCTAAATAATTTAAATGAATGGAATTTTTGTTGTTATGGGTTTTGTGTTGTGCTTTATATGCTCTAATAATGATTTTAATGAATGAAATTTTTGTTGTTGTTGTTGTTGTTGTGTTTGAGCTATGTGTTCTGTGTGGTAGATAGTAGGTCAATGCAATATAATTTTTTTTTGGTGAAATATAACTTCACCAATGAATGGTGGTGCAGATAGGTACTCTATATATCTTAAAATTATGTAAAATGAATGGTGGATACAAATTTCCATTTTTATATGTCTGTGGTTTGCCAACTATCTTCTTGTGAATGTTCAATGCAGCTGCCTCTTTAAAGGTTATGTTTCAAAGTATGAACTCACCACCTCAGCTAAATTGGCCTGTCGACGGTAATGATCCATGTGGACAGTCTTGAAAAGGCATCACTTGCTCAAACAACCAAGACACAAATGTGAAGTCACAAACACAATCTCTTTCACTTTATATAACTTGATTGTTATTGGTTTTGTTTCTGTATGATGATTGTATTTACTTCTCATCAGTGAGTTACCTGGTCTTGGACTAACTGGATCCTTGGGTTACCAGCTACGGCCCTTGTCAGTCGTGACAACCTTGTAAGTTGATGGTGTCATTCATCAGATATCCACTTTTCTATGTTTTATTATTATTATTATTATTATTATTATTATTATTATTATTATTATTATTATTATTATTATTATTATTATTATTATTTCTTCGATTCTGATTTATATACTGAGATTTGTGCTTGTTCTTGAGATTTTTGCTTCTTTCTTGATATTTTTCTATTTGTTCTTTCTTAATATTTTTCTATTATTCTATTTGTTCTTGAAATTTTGCTAACATTCAAAACATTACACTTTATACAATCTCTGTCACATTTTATTTGTCGTTTAATTTGTCTCATTTTAATCGTCGTTTTTGCAATTACTGGTAGTTGTGAAAGAGGAATATGATATGGTTAATTCGTCAGATATATTTGCTCATATCAGTGGGGTGAACTCCTTCAAATGCAACCTCCTTCTGCTAGCGGAGTTGAATTTCAGTCTGTTATGAGCTTTATTATTTAGTTACCAAGTTTCCTATTGTTTAGAAGATTGGACTTGAATTAGAAAATTATGCAGGTCACACCAATGCTGACAAGAAATGCTTCTTAATCCTTTTCAACTAATGTGTTTTGGTTTTCAAACAATGAATTATTATCTTACTTAAAACATGCTGTCATCGCATTCAGTGTGAGTCTGGACTTTTAATATGATGTTATCTGTAACATCCCCGATTTAGCTAATTTCGTTTATTGAAATTAGCGTGAGGTTATGAGTTAATTGATTAGCTAAATAATATATGTTAGCTTAATTAATTATTTATGAGTCATATGAACTATTGATTAACTGGTGGAGTTAGTTGGGGTTTAGACGAGAATTTGAGGACAGGGGTATTTTGGTCATTTCCTAGTGTTTGAAACACCTTCAGCTCACAAATGTTAAAAACACCCAAACACTCACTTTTCTTTCAACAAAAACTGAAAGTTAATAAGTTATGGTTTAATAGGGTAGTTATGTATTAAGGGTAACTTAGTAATTGGAAATAAGTAAGTGAGGGCAAAAATGTCTTTTCCACCCACATTAAACCTATTCAGCTGAGGCACTTCCCCTAACCCACCTCACTTACATCCACTTCAGAAAAAATTCAGAAGAAATAATAGAGAGAAAGTGAGAAGGGGGCGCGAGAGAGAGGAAGAGAAGGAGAGGAGAGGAAATTCTGAAACTTGCTTGCATGTAAGGGTTCTTTGCACCATTCTTCTCCATTTTCAATTCTCTACACATTGATACTAAATTCAGAAGCCAATCCTCCCTCTTTCACCATTCTCCATTTTCGGATTTGAGCTCCAAGCTTGGCCATTAATGGAGTTCTCATTTTGCATGTGATTTTGGGGAACTTGATGGGTAGATTCTAGCTAAGTTCAGAAGCTACATTGCTCATTGGAGCATTTTGGGAAGAGGTTCAGTAGCTAGAAATTTTAGGATTCGAAGTTGGAAGAGTTTTAGTGACCGTAGGAGCAAGAGGAGCCGTCCGGGGATAGTTCGTGAGTTACGGTTTACGATCCGAGAAGCTTCGTCGTGGTTGTGTGCGATTTTCATCGCAACCGGTGAGTTCTACTCACGCTTAGGATCGTTTTTGTATTTCTGAAATGATTGTTATGTGATCGGTTTTGTAGATGTTCCGTGGTTTCGAAAGTTTTAAGAGTCGAAAACCATTTTCGGGTAAATTACGCTTTACGGTTTAATTGTCAAAATATGTGTTAATATGTGAGTTGTTGTTTGGACTGGATTGACTGGAATATTGCCTGGTATTGTATGTGTTTTGTTTGGATTTTGATCGGAATACGGATTAGACCCGAACGGAATTGCGAAAACGATACAAACGGAACAAAATGGTGTACTGACAGAAGCGCACGAGTCGTGCACCTACGGCACACGAATCGTGCGCCAGCTTCGCAAATGATTTTAAAAAGAATGTTCAGTGCGCACGGATCGTGCGCCTAGGGCACACGGACCGTGCGTGAGCTTCTGTTTCCGCACACCGAATTCTCGTTTCGTCGCTCCTTTTGATTCCAAACCTCTTCTAATCTTCTTTCCAACCCTTTGTGATGATTTTTCACTTATGAAACATTGTTTTTGACATGTTCAAGGTGGCTTTGGAAATTAGCTTTAAACCTATAAATGTTTCAAAAACCGAAAAGTAGTACACGCTGGGTTAGGTTTAAAGGTCATGGAACTAAATGTTCAATCAATTGTTTAAAGGTCATAGAACTAAATGTTCTTTAAAGGTTAAGATATATAAATTATATCAAAAGGATGGGTGGCGACCCAGTAGATTAGTATACTAGGGGAGGGGAAGTCATGAGCCCCAAAACCTAGGCCTCAGAAGGTTTGAAGCTAGCGTAAGCTAGTGGAGAGGTTCGACGGTAAATGCGTGGTCATTACCGAAGATGTACTATGGCATGAAAGGAAAAATATATGCACGTAGGACCTATATGGACTACGATTAAAGGAAAAGGAATAAATGGACCGAGAGTTATTGTGAGGGGTTACGGTAGAACTCACTGAGATAATGTTTATCTCACCCTTTATATGTTGTTTTTTTACAGAGAAAAAAGGAAAGAAGAAAGCGACAAGGCACGAGTAGGTGATGTGCTTAAGGAGAAGTTAGAAGACTTGGTTCTTTTATCTTTGATATTGAGTTCCCCGTCGTCTTTGTAACTCGATAGTATGACTTGAATTGTTTTAAGTTATGTAATCGTTTCCGCTTTTCTTGTGATGGTATTGAATACTAGGTTATGAGGATATTGAAAGACATGGAACCTATATGGTTTTAATTAAGTTATGGAATGTAAGACTGTTGATGTTAATCATCGAGAAAAATTTTAGTTGTGTTCAATATCTAAACAGGAAATATTACTCTGATGTATGCCATTTCGTGCATCTTAGCATTTCTATTTGATAGAAATATTAGGGTGTTACATTTTGGTATTAGAGCGGTTCGACCTTGTCGGACTTAGATGTTAAGAGTCTGTTACGTTTTCTAAGTCTGATTCTTCTTAGTATGCTATTAGACATTGAGCCTGATCAACTTAATACTTTGTACATATTTCGTAGAATTATGGCTCGAAGAGGTAGGAGAAACCCACCCATTGACCTTCATCGGGAGTGGATGCAGAATGTGATTGAGAATCAACAAAAGATGATGCAGGACATGATGCAAATGCATCAGCAACAAATGAATCAGCAGCAGCCTAATGTTCAACAGCCTCCTTCGGAAGATCCGAATAGAGCTTATTTCTGTTTCCAAAAGATGAATCCCCAAAGTTTCAAGGGAGGACCAGATGCAATGGTATCTCATTACTAGTTGGACTCTATGGAAAAAATTTTCAGGACTCTGCAATGCAGCGAAGAAGAAAAGGTACTCTTTGCAGCTCATATGCTAGAAGAGGAAGCACAAACCTGGTGGACCAATGCTCATGAACTAATGGTGAATCAGGAAACTCCTATTACCTGGTTTAACTTCAGGGAATTGTTTATTGGTCATTTCTTTCCTCCGGTGATGAAGCTAAGTAAGCAGACAGAATTTGTCAATCTCAAGCAAGGTGATATTACGGTGGGTGAATTCACCGCCAAGTTTGAGAAGTTGTCTCAATTCTATCAGTTAGCAAGGTATGCTCCGAATGATGAATGGAAGTTGCAGATATATAGGGCAGGTCTCCGTGCCGAGGTAGCCCAAGGTCTTAGACCTTATGCTATGACCAACTATGCTGCTTTGGTCCAACAAGCCTACGTTACCGAAGCCGATCTCAACAGATTGCAGGAAGAAGAGAGTATTGTAAAGGAAAGAAGAAGGTGGCCGAATCATCAACTCCACAGGCAAAGTCAAAGGGTAACTTCAACAGAGGAAAACAAGCTCAATCATCAGATTCCTCAAAGTTCAGTACTTGTTCAAAATGTGGTAGGCCTCATCGTGGTGAATGCCAAGTTGGATCTAATACCTGTTACTACTGCAAGAAAGAGGGCCATTATGCTACCCAATTCCCTGCAAGGAAGAAGCGTGAAGATGATCGTGCAGGAACTACTCAAAGAAGAATCTACGCTTTGGATGCTGAGAAAGTCAAATCTTCAGATAATCTATTGAGGGGTATGGGATCTCTTTTCAATAACTCCGTCAGTATATTATATGATTCAGGTGCTACTCATTGTTTTATTTCTCAAGCATGTGTTGACCGGTTGGGATTAGCCTTATCTCCGCTATCCGAACCGATAACTATTTTAACAGCTGCCAATGGTCGCGTCCAAACCCAGTCTTTATGTCTGAGTTGTCTTCTGGTCATAGGAGACAGAAACTTCGTTATAGACTTTATTTGTTTACCTATGAGAGGTATGGACATCGTTTTGGGTATGAACTGGATGACAACAAATCATGTCACCATCGACTGTTTCAATCGGACTGTCAGTTTTGCCTCGGAATCAGTTGAACTACCAAAGTCAAATTCTGAAGCAATTATCTCCTTCACGTCGGCAAATCAATCTCTATTTCAAGGTGCGGAAGCTTGTTATTATGTTGTCTGCATCGACTGAAAGTGGTTAAGATTTGTCCTCTGTACAAGTTGTAAATGAATTTCTGGATGCCTGAAGTAAAGTTTCTGGGTCATGTGATATCTCAGTCGGGAGTCGCAGTGGATCCTAGTAAGGTAGAAGCAGTGTTGAATTGGGAACAACCAACGACTATGACCGAAATATGAAGTTTCTTAGGTCTAGCTGGTTACTATCAGAGGTTTATTGAAGGATTCTCACGGTTAGTTCTTCCACTTACTCGGTTAACTCGCAAGGGTCAGCCGTTTGAATGGAGTTCCGATTGTGAGGCAAGTTTTCAAGAGTTGAAAAGTAGGTTGACATCTGCTCCGATCCTAATTCTTCCAGATCCGTCAGTGGGATTCCAAATTTACAGTGATGCCTCTGGGAAGGGTTTAGGGTGTGTTTTAATGCAAAATCAACAAGTGGTTGCTTATGCCTCCAGACAGTTGAAACCGCATGAAGAGAATTACCCAACTCATGACTTAAAGTTAGAAGCAATTGTGTATGCTCTAAAGATTTGGAGACTTACCTATACGGTTCCCGTTTCGAAGTCTTTAGTGATCACAAGAAGTATCTGTTTGACCAAAAGGAGCTGAATAATAGGCAGAGAAGATGGGTTGAGTTTCTGAAGGATTATGACTTCGAGTTGAAGTATCATCCCGGGAAGGCCAATGTCGTAGCTGATGCGTTGAGTAGGAAATCTATTCATACGGCAGAATTAATGATGCATGAGATGAAACTGCTAGAGTCTTTCAGAGACTTAAAGTTGAATGTGAAGCAAAGAAAGAACCGGTTAGTGTTGAGTCATATCCGGATTTCGAGTTTATTGAGAAATCTGATTCACCCAGCTCAAGAAATTGATGTAGAGTTGCAAGCTCAAAGAGGGTTACCAAATTTTACCGAAGATCGTGATGGAATTATTTGCTTCGACGGTAGAATTTGTGTGCCGAAGCATGATGACGTAAAAAGACAAGTGTTGGAGGAAGCACATCGGAGTCAATATTCCATACATTCTGGATCTGAAACAGATGTACTGGTGGCCAGGGATGAAAGTAGAGATTGCAGAATTTGTGTCTCGATGCCTAACTTGTCAAAGGGTTAAGGCAGAGCACCAGAAGCCTGCTGGTCAATTGCAGCCGTTGAATGTGCCAGCATGGAAATGGGAAGATATTTCTATGGACTTTGTCATGGGATTACCAATGTCCCAAGTCGGTAACGATTCCATCTGGGTTGTTGTGGATCGTCTAACCAAATCAGCTCATTTTATTCCTGTTCGTTCGAACAGTAAGGTTTCCCAGTTAGCAGAGGAATATCTGAAGAGTATAGTAAGGTTGCATGGAGTTCCTACAAGTATTGTGTCAGATCGCGATCCAAAGTTCACTTCTCAATTTTGGAAAGCTTTAAACCAAACTTTGGGAACAAAAGTGTTTGTTAGCACCGCTTATCATTCGCAGACAGATGGTCAGACGGAGAGGACTATTCAGACTTTAGAGGATATGCTGCGGGTTTGTGTGCTTGATAACGGAAGAAAATGGGAGGACCATCTTCCATTGGTGGAGTTTGCTTATAACAACTATCATTCCAGTATCGAAATGGCTCCATTTGAAGCCCTGTATGGGAGGAAGTGTAGAACACCATTGTGTTGGTGGGATGTCGGTGAAGATCAATTGTTAGGGCCCGAATTGGTTCGTGATACAACCGAAAAGATCCGGCAAATCAGAGAAAGAATGAAGGCTGCCCATTGTAGGCAGAAAAGCTATGCGGACAAGAGAAGAAGACCACTAGAGTTTGAGTCTGGTGATCATGTGTTTTTGAGAGTTTCTCCAACAATTGGTACCGGTATATTGGACCTTTCCAAATTATCGAGCGTATTGGGATAGTAGCTTACCGTATTTCTTTACCTCCAGCTTTGTCAAATCTTCATGATGTATTCCATGTGTCTCAGCTAAGGAAATACATTTCTGATCCAAGTCAGCCGTTGAGTTTCGAGATGATTAACCTTAGGCCGGATTTGTCTTTTCAACCTCATCCTAGTTACATCATGGAACGTGACGAGAAGACGCTTCAGACGAGGACAATTCCCATTGTCAAAGTAGTTTAGGATGAATTTTCGATCGAGGAAGCCGCATGGGAATTGGAGGACGACATGCGGGCTAGATATCCGTGTCTATTTTCTTGAGGTATGTTTTGTTCAATTTTGAGGACAAAATTTTTAAAAGTTGGGGTGATTGTAACATCCCTGATTTAGATAATTTCGTTTATTGAAATTAGCGTGAGGTTATGAGTTAATTGATTAGCTAAATAATATATGTTAGCTTAATTAATTATTTATGAGTCATATGAACTATTGATTGATTGGTGGAGTTATTTGGGGTTTAGACGAGAATTTGAGGACAAGGGTATTTTGGTCATTTCCTAGTGTTTGAAACACCTTCAGCTCACAAATGTTAAAAACACTCAAACACTCACTTTGCTTTCAGCAAAAAACTGAAAGTTAATAAGTTATGGTTTAATAGGGTAGTTATGTATTAAGGGTAACTTAGTAATTGGAAATAAGTAAGTGAGGGCAAAAATGTCTTTTCCACCAACTTTAAACCTATTCAGCTGAGGCACTTCCCCTAACCCACCTCACTTAAATCCAATTCAGAAAAAAATTCAGAAGAAAGAATAGAGAGAAAGTGAGAAGGGGGTGCGAGAGAGAGGAAGAGAAGGAGAGGAGGGGAAATTCTGAAACTTGCTTGCATGTGAGGGTTCTTTGCACCATTCTTCTCCATTTTCAATTCTCTACACATTGATACTAAATTCAGAAGCCAATCCTCCCTCTTTCACCATTCTCCATTTTCGGATTTGAGCTCCAAGCTTGGCCATTAATGGAGTTCTCATTTTGCATGTGATTTTGGGGAACTTGATGGGTAGATTCTAGCTAAGTTCAGAAGCTACATTGCTCATTGGAGCATTTTGGGAAGAGGTTCAGTAGCTAGAAGTTTTAGGATTCGAAGTTGGAAGAGTTTTAGTGACCGTAGGAGCAAGAGGAGCCGTCCGGGGATAGTTCGTGAGTTACGGTTTACGATCCGAGAAGCTTCGTCGTGGTTGTGTGCGATTTTCATCGCAACCGGTGAGTTCTACTTACGCTTAGGATCATTTTTGTATTTCTGAAATGATTGTTATGTGATCGGTTTTGTAGATGTTCCGTGGTTTCGAAAGTTTTAAGAGTCGAAAACCATTTTCGGGTAAATTACGCTTTACGGTTTAATTGTCAAAATATGTGTTAATATGTGAGTTGTTGTTTGGACTGGATTGACTGGAATATTGCCTGGTATTTTATGTGTTTTGTTTGGATTTTGATCGGAATACGGATTAGACCCGAACGGAATTGCGAAAACGATACAAACGGAACAAATTGGTGTACTGACAGAAGCGGATGAGTCGTGCACCTACGGCACACGAATCGTGCGCCAGCTTCGCAAATGATTTTAAAAAGAATGTTCAGTGCGCACGGATCGTGCGCCTAGGGCACACGGACCGTGCGTGAGCTTCTGTTTCCGCACACCGAATTCTCGTTTCGTCGCTCCTTTTGATTCCAAACCTCTTCTAATCTTCTTTCCAACCCTTTGTGATGATTTTTCACTTATGAAACATTGTTTTTGACATGTTCAAGGTGGCTTTGGAAATTAGCTTTAAACCTATAAATGTTTCAAAAACCGAAAAGTAGTACACGCTGGGTTAGGTTTAAAGGTCATGGAACAAAATGTTCAATCAATTGTTTAAAGGTCATAGAACTAAATGTTCTTTAAAGGTTAAGATATATAAATTATATCAAAAGGATGGGTGGCGACCCAGTAGATTAGTATACTAGGGGAGGGGAAGTCATGAGCCCCAAAACCTAGGCCTCAGAAGGTTTGAAGCTAGCGTAAGCTAGTGGAGAGGTTCGACGGTAAATGCGTGGTCATTACCGAAGATGTACTATGGCATGAAAGGAAAAATATATGCACGTAGGACCTATATGGACTACGATTAAAGGAAAAGGAATAAATGGACCGAGAGTTATTGTGAGGGGTTACGGTAGAACTCACTGAGATAATGTTTATCTCACCCTTTATATATTGTTTTTTTTTACAGAGAAACAAGGAAAGAAGAAAGCAACAAGGCACGAGTAGGTGATGTGCTTAAGGAGAAGTTAGAAGACTTGGTTCTTTTATCTTTGATATTGAGTTCCCCGTCGTCTTTGTAACTCGATAGTATGACTTGAATTGTTTTAAGTTATGTAATCGTTTCCGCTTTTCTTGTGATGGTATTGAATACTAGGTTATGAGGATATTGAAAGACATGGAACCTATATGGTTTTAATTAAGTTATGGAATGTAAGACTGTTGATGTTAATCATCGAGAAAAATTTTAGTTGTGTTCAATATCTAAACAGGAAATATTACTCTGATGTATGCCATTTCGTGCATCTTAGCATTTCTATTTGATAGAAATATTAGGGTGTTACATTTTGGTATTAGAGCGGTTCGACCTTGTCGGACTTAGATGTTAAGAGTCTGTTACGTTTTCTAAGTCTGATTCTTCTTAGTATGCTATTAGACATTGAGCCTGATCAACTTAATACTTTGTACATATTTCGTAGAATTATGGCTCGAAGAGGTAGGAGAAACCCACCCATTGACCTTCATCGGGAGTGGATGCAGAATGTGATTGAGAATCAACAAAAGATGATGCAGGACATGATGCAAATGCATCAGCAACAAATGAATCAGCAGCAGCCTAATGTTCAACAGCCTCCTTCGGAAGATCCGAATAGAGCTTATTTCTGTTTCCAAAAGATGAATCCCCAAAGTTTCAAGGGAGGACCAGATGCAATGGTATCTCATTACTAGTTGGACTCTATGGAAAAAATTTTCAGGACTCTGCAATGCAGCGAAGAAGAAAAGGTACTCTTTGCAGCTCATATGCTAGAAGAGGAAGCACAAACCTGGTGGACCAATGCTCATGAACTAATGGTGAATCAGGAAACTCCTATTACCTGGTTTAACTTCAGGGAATTGTTTATTGGTCATTTCTTTCCTCCGGTGATGAAGCTAAGTAAGCAGACAGAATTTGTCAATCTCAAGCAAGGTGATATTACGGTGGGTGAATTCACCGCCAAGTTTGAGAAGTTGTCTCAATTCTATCAGTTAGCAAGGTATGCTCCGAATGATGAATGGAAGTTGCAGATATATAGGGCAGGTCTCCGTGCCGAGGTAGCCCAAGGTCTTAGACCTTATGCTATGACCAACTATGCTGCTTTGGTCCAACAAGCCTACGTTACCGAAGCCGATCTCAACAGATTGCAGGAAGAAGAGAGTATTGTAAAGGAAAGAAGAAGGTGGCCGAATCATCAACTCCACAGGCAAAGTCAAAGGGTAACTTCAACAGAGGAAAACAAGCTCAATCATCAGATTCCTCAAAGTTCAGTACTTGTTCAAAATGTGGTAGGCCTCATCGTGGTGAATGCCAAGTTGGATCTAATACCTGTTACTACTGCAAGAAAGAGGGCCATTATGCTACCCAATTCCCTGCAAGGAAGAAGCGTGAAGATGATCGTGCAGGAACTACTCAAAGAAGAATCTACGCTTTGGATGCTGAGAAAGTCAAATCTTCAGATAATCTATTGAGGGGTATGGGATCTCTTTTCAATAACTCCGTCAGTATATTATATGATTCAGGTGCTACTCATTGTTTTATTTCTCAAGCATGTGTTGACCGGTTGGGATTAGCCTTATCTCCGCTATCCGAACCGATAACTATTTTAACAGCTGCCAATGGTCGCGTCCAAACCCAGTCTTTATGTCTGAGTTGTCTTCTGGTCATAGGAGACAGAAACTTCGTTATAGACTTTATTTGTTTACCTATGAGAGGTATGGACATCGTTTTGGGTATGAACTGGATGACAACAAATCATGTCACCATCGACTGTTTCAATCGGACTGTCAGTTTTGCCTCGGAATCAGTTGAACTACCAAAGTCAAATTCTGAAGCAATTATCTCCTTCACGTCGGCAAATCAATCTCTATTTCAAGGTGCGGAAGCTTGTTATTATGTTGTCTGCATCGACTGAAAGTGGTTAAGATTTGTCCTCTGTACAAGTTGTAAATGAATTTCTGGATGCCTGAAGTAAAGTTTCTGGGTCATGTGATATCTCAGTCGGGAGTCGCAGTGGATCCTAGTAAGGTAGAAGCAGTGTTGAATTGGGAACAACCAACGACTATGACCGAAATATGAAGTTTCTTAGGTCTAGCTGGTTACTATCAGAGGTTTATTGAAGGATTCTCACGGTTAGTTCTTCCACTTACTCGGTTAACTCGCAAGGGTCAGCCGTTTGAATGGAGTTCCGATTGTGAGGCAAGTTTTCAAGAGTTGAAAAGTAGGTTGACATCTGCTCCGATCCTAATTCTTCCAGATCCGTCAGTGGGATTCCAAATTTACAGTGATGCCTCTGGGAAGGGTTTAGGGTGTGTTTTAATGCAAAATCAACAAGTGGTTGCTTATGCCTCCAGACAGTTGAAACCGCATGAAGAGAATTACCCAACTCATGACTTAAAGTTAGAAGCAATTGTGTATGCTCTAAAGATTTGGAGACTTACCTATACGGTTCCCGTTTCGAAGTCTTTAGTGATCACAAGAAGTATCTGTTTGACCAAAAGGAGCTGAATAATAGGCAGAGAAGATGGGTTGAGTTTCTGAAGGATTATGACTTCGAGTTGAAGTATCATCCCGGGAAGGCCAATGTCGTAGCTGATGCGTTGAGTAGGAAATCTATTCATACGGCAGAATTAATGATGCATGAGATGAAACTGCTAGAGTCTTTCAGAGACTTAAAGTTGAATGTGAAGCAAAGAAAGAACCGGTTAGTGTTGAGTCATATCCGGATTTCGAGTTTATTGAGAAATCTGATTCACCCAGCTCAAGAAATTGATGTAGAGTTGCAAGCTCAAAGAGGGTTACCAAATTTTACCGAAGATCGTGATGGAATTATTTGCTTCGACGGTAGAATTTGTGTGCCGAAGCATGATGACGTAAAAAGACAAGTGTTGGAGGAAGCACATCGGAGTCAATATTCCATACATTCTGGATCTGAAACAGATGTACTGGTGGCCAGGGATGAAAGTAGAGATTGCAGAATTTGTGTCTCGATGCCTAACTTGTCAAAGGGTTAAGGCAGAGCACCAGAAGCCTGCTGGTCAATTGCAGCCGTTGAATGTGCCAGCATGGAAATGGGAAGATATTTCTATGGACTTTGTCATGGGATTACCAATGTCCCAAGTCGGTAACGATTCCATCTGGGTTGTTGTGGATCGTCTAACCAAATCAGCTCATTTTATTCCTGTTCGTTCGAACAGTAAGGTTTCCCAGTTAGCAGAGGAATATCTGAAGAGTATAGTAAGGTTGCATGGAGTTCCTACAAGTATTGTGTCAGATCGCGATCCAAAGTTCACTTCTCAATTTTGGAAAGCTTTAAACCAAACTTTGGGAACAAAAGTGTTTGTTAGCACCGCTTATCATTCGCAGACAGATGGTCAGACGGAGAGGACTATTCAGACTTTAGAGGATATGCTGCGGGTTTGTGTGCTTGATAACGGAAGAAAATGGGAGGACCATCTTCCATTGGTGGAGTTTGCTTATAACAACTATCATTCCAGTATCGAAATGGCTCCATTTGAAGCCCTGTATGGGAGGAAGTGTAGAACACCATTGTGTTGGTGGGATGTCGGTGAAGATCAATTGTTAGGGCCCGAATTGGTTCGTGATACAACCGAAAAGATCCGGCAAATCAGAGAAAGAATGAAGGCTGCCCATTGTAGGCAGAAAAGCTATGCGGACAAGAGAAGAAGACCACTAGAGTTTGAGTCTGGTGATCATGTGTTTTTGAGAGTTTCTCCAACAATTGGTACCGGTATATTGGACCTTTCCAAATTATCGAGCGTATTGGGATAGTAGCTTACCGTATTTCTTTACCTCCAGCTTTGTCAAATCTTCATGATGTATTCCATGTGTCTCAGCTAAGGAAATACATTTCTGATCCAAGTCAGCCGTTGAGTTTCGAGATGATTAACCTTAGGCCGGATTTGTCTTTTCAACCTCATCCTAGTTACATCATGGAACGTGACGAGAAGACGCTTCAGACGAGGACAATTCCCATTGTCAAAGTAGTTTAGGATGAATTTTCGATCGAGGAAGCCGCATGGGAATTGGAGGACGACATGCGGGCTAGATATCCGTGTCTATTTTCTTGAGGTATGTTTTGTTCAATTTTGAGGACAAAATTTTTAAAAGTTGGGGTGATTGTAACATCCCTGATTTAGATAATTTCGTTTATTGAAATTAGCGTGAGGTTATGAGTTAATTGATTAGCTAAATAATATATGTTAGCTTAATTAATTATTTATGAGTCATATGAACTATTGATTGATTGGTGGAGTTATTTGGGGTTTAGACGAGAATTTGAGGACAAGGGTATTTTGGTCATTTCCTAGTGTTTGAAACACCTTCAGCTCACAAATGTTAAAAACACTCAAACACTCACTTTGCTTTCAGCAAAAAACTGAAAGTTAATAAGTTATGGTTTAATAGGGTAGTTATGTATTAAGGGTAACTTAGTAATTGGAAATAAGTAAGTGAGGGCAAAAATGTCTTTTCCACCAACTTTAAACCTATTCAGCTGAGGCACTTCCCCTAACCCACCTCACTTAAATCCAATTCAGAAAAAAATTCAGAAGAAAGAATAGAGAGAAAGTGAGAAGGGGGTGCGAGAGAGAGGAAGAGAAGGAGAGGAGGGGAAATTCTGAAACTTGCTTGCATGTGAGGGTTCTTTGCACCATTCTTCTCCATTTTCAATTCTCTACACATTGATACTAAATTCAGAAGCCAATCCTCCCTCTTTCACCATTCTCCATTTTCGGATTTGAGCTCCAAGCTTGGCCATTAATGGAGTTCTCATTTTGCATGTGATTTTGGGGAACTTGATGGGTAGATTCTAGCTAAGTTCAGAAGCTACATTGCTCATTGGAGCATTTTGGGAAGAGGTTCAGTAGCTAGAAGTTTTAGGATTCGAAGTTGGAAGAGTTTTAGTGACCGTAGGAGCAAGAGGAGCCGTCCGGGGATAGTTCGTGAGTTACGGTTTACGATCCGAGAAGCTTCGTCGTGGTTGTGTGCGATTTTCATCGCAACCGGTGAGTTCTACTCACGCTTAGGATCATTTTTGTATTTCTGAAATGATTGTTATGTGATCGGTTTTGTAGATGTTCCGTGGTTTCGAAAGTTTTAAGAGTCGAAAACCATTTTCGGGTAAATTACGCTTTACGGTTTAATTGTCAAAATATGTGTTAATATGTGAGTTGTTGTTTGGACTGGATTGACTGGAATATTGCCTGGTATTGTATGTGTTTTGTTTGGATTTTGATCGGAATACGGATTAGACCCGAACGGAATTGCGAAAACGATACAAACGGAACAAATTGGTGTACTGACAGAAGCGGATGAGTCGTGCACCTACGGCACACGAATCGTGCGCCAGCTTCGCAAATGATTTTAAAAAGAATGTTCAGTGCGCACGGATCGTGCGCCTAGGGCACACGGACCGTGCGTGAGCTTCTGTTTCCGCACACCGAATTCTCGTTTCGTCGCTCCTTTTGATTCCAAACCTCTTCTAATCTTCTTTCCAACCCTTTGTGATGATTTTTCACTTATGAAACATTGTTTTTGACATGTTCAAGGTGGCTTTGGAAATTAGCTTTAAACCTATAAATGTTTCAAAAACCGAAAAGTAGTACACGCTGGGTTAGGTTTAAAGGTCATGGAACAAAATGTTCAATCAATTGTTTAAAGGTCATAGAACTAAATGTTCTTTAAAGGTTAAGATATATAAATTATATCAAAAGGATGGGTGGCGACCCAGTAGATTAGTATACTAGGGGAGGGGAAGTCATGAGCCCCAAAACCTAGGCCTCAGAAGGTTTGAAGCTAGCGTAAGCTAGTGGAGAGGTTCGACGGTAAATGCGTGGTCATTACCGAAGATGTACTATGGCATGAAAGGAAAAATATATGCACGTAGGACCTATATGGACTACGATTAAAGGAAAAGGAATAAATGGACCGAGAGTTATTGTGAGGGGTTACGGTAGAACTCACTGAGATAATGTTTATCTCACCCTTTATATATTGTTTTTTTTACAGAGAAACAAGGAAAGAAGAAAGCAACAAGGCACGAGTAGGTGATGTGCTTAAGGAGAAGTTAGAAGACTTGGTTCTTTTATCTTTGATATTGAGTTCCCCGTCGTCTTTGTAACTCGATAGTATGACTTGAATTGTTTTAAGTTATGTAATCGTTTCCGCTTTTCTTGTGATGGTATTGAATACTAGGTTATGAGGATATTGAAAGACATGGAACCTATATGGTTTTAATTAAGTTATGGAATGTAAGACTGTTGATGTTAATCATCGAGAAAAATTTTAGTTGTGTTCAATATCTAAACAGGAAATATTACTCTGATGTATGCCATTTCGTGCATCTTAGCATTTCTATTTGATAGAAATATTAGGGTGTTACATTTTGGTATCAGAGCGGTTCGACCTTGTCGGACTTAGATGTTAAGAGTCTGTTACGTTTTCTAAGTCTGATTCTTCTTAGTATGCTATTAGACATTGAGCCTGATCAACTTAATACTTTGTACATATTTCGTAGAATTATGGCTCGAAGAGGTAGGAGAAACCCACCCATTGACCTTCATCAGGAGTGGATGCAGAATGTGATTGAGAATCAACAAAAGATGATGCAGGACATGATGCAAATGCATCAGCAACAAATGAATCAGCAGCAGCCTAATGTTCAACAGCCTCCTTCGGAAGATCCGAATAGAGCTTATTTTTGTTTCCAAAAGATGAATCCCCAAAGTTTCAAGGGAGGACCGGATGCAATGGTATCTCATTACTAGTTGGACTCTATGGAGAAAATTTTCAGGACTCTGCAATGCAGCGAAGAAGAAAAGGTACTCTTTGCAGCTCATATGCTAGAAGAGGAAGCACAAACCTGGTGGACCAATGCTCATGAACTAAAGGTGAATCAGGAAACTCCTATTACCTGGTTTAACTTCAGGGAATTTTTTATTGGTCATTTCTTTCCTCCGGTGATGAAGCTAAGTAAGCAGACAGAATTTGTCAATCTCAGGCAAGGTGTTATGACGGTGGGTGAATTCACCGCCAAGTTTGAGAAGTTGTCTCAATTCTATCAGTTAGCAAGGTATGCTCCGAATGATGAATGGAAGTTGCAGATATATAGGGTAGGTCTCCGTGCCGAGGTAGCCCAAGGTCTTAGACCATATGCTATGACCAACTATGCTGCTTTGGTCCAACAAGCCTACGTTACCGAAGCCGATCTCAACAGATTGCAGGAAGAAGAGAGTATTGTAAAGGAAAGAAGAAGGTGGCCGAATCATCAACTCCACAGGCAAAGTCAAAGGGTAACTTCAACAGAGGAAGAGAAAGAGAAGGAGGGGAAATTCTGAAACTTGCTTGCATGTGAGGGTTCTTTGCACCATTCTTCTCCATTTTCAATTCTCTACACATTGATACTAAATTCAGAAGCCAATCCTCCCTCTTTCACCATTCTCCATTTTCGGATTTGAGCTCCAAGCTTGGCCATTAATGGAGTTCTCATTTTGCATGTGATTTTGGGGAACTTGATGGGTAGATTCTAGCTAAGTTCAGAAGCTACATTGCTCATTGGATCATTTTGGGAAGAGGTTCAGTAGTTAGAAGCTTTAGGATTCGAAGTTGGAAGAGTTTTAGTGACCGTAGGAGCAAGAGGATCCGTCTGGGGATAGTTCGTGAGTTACGGTTTACGGTCCGAGAAGCTTCGTCGTGGTTGTGTGCGATTTTCATCGCAACCGGTGAGTTCTACTCACGCTTAGGATCGTTTTTTGTATTTCTGAAATGATTGTTATGTGATCGGTTTTGTAGATGTTCCGTGGTTTCGAAAGTCTTAAGAGTCGAAAACCGTTTTTGGGAAAATTACGCTTTACGGTTCAATTGTCAAAATATGTGTTAATATGTGAGTTGTTGTTTGGACTGGATTGACTGGAATATTGCCTGGTATTGTCTGTGTTTTGTTGGATTTTGATCGGAATACGGATTGGACCCGAACGGAATTGCGAAAACGATAAAAACTGAACGAATTGGTGTACTGACAGAAGCGCACGAGTCGTGCGCCTATGGCACACGGATCGTGCGCCTATGGCACACGGATCGTGCGCCAGCTTTGCAAATGATTTTAAAAAGAATGTTCAGTGCGCATGGATCGTGCGCCTAGGGCACACAGACCATGTGTGAGCTTCTGACATATTCAAGGTGGCTTTGGAAATTATCTTTAAACCTATAAATGTTTCAAAAACCGAAAAGTAGTACGCGAGTGGACATGGGTTAGGTTTAAAGGTCATGGAACTAAATGTTCAATCAATTGTTTAAAAGTCATGGAACTAAATGTTCTTTTAAGGTTAAGATATATAAATTATATCAAAAGGATGGGTGACGACCCAGTAGATTAGTATACTAGGGGAGGAGAATTCATGAGCCCCAGAACCTAGGCCTCAGAAGGTTTGAAACTAGCGTAAGCTAGTGGAGAGGTTCGACAGTAAAGGCGTGGTCATTACCGAAGATGTACTATGACATGAAAGGAAAAATATATGCACGTAGGACCTATGTGAACTACGATTAAAGGAAAAGGAATAAATGGACCGAGAGTTATTGTGAGGGGTTACAGTAGGACTCTTTGTCTCACCCTTTATATGTTGTTGTTTTACAGAGAAACAGGGAAAGAAGAAAGCGACAAGGCACGAGTAGGTGATGTGCTTAAGGAGAAGTTAGAAGACTTGGTTCTTTTATCTTTGATATCGAGTTCCCTATCGTCTTTGTAACTCGATAGTATGACTTGAATTGTTTTAAGTTATGTAATCGTTTCCGATTTTCTTGTGATGGTATTGAACACTAGGTTATGAAAATATTGAAAGACATGGAACCTATATGGTTTTAATTAAGTTATGGAATGTAAGACTTTTGATGTTAATCATCGAGAAAATTTTTAGGTGTTCAATATCTAAACAGGAAATATTACTCTAATGTATGCCATTTCGTGCATCTTAGCATTTCTATTAGATAAGTATGCTAGTTATATTGAGAAAATGAAGAGCTGGGCACCACTTATTGATTTTACTCACTTGGATTGATGGAAAAGGAGATTTTACTCACTTATTTGTTCATCATGCTCTTTCAACTATCATGGCACTTGTTCCAAAGATGGATTGAGATTCTGTTTACGAAGACAAGAATGAAATTGCAACAGTTGTTCAGAAACAAGTTGGAAATGTATATTTTATATATTGTATAATTAGATTAGATCCCTCCTTTATGTTAATTTGCTTATTGTTATGGCAAATAATATATAAGAAGGGATAATTAATTTACATTTCTACTTGTCATACCCCAATTTTGTCCAGCTTAGATCAAAACCCTAATTTTCCACAAAAATAAATAAGTTGAGGAGTGAGAAGCATCATGCATTGCATTTTGAGTCCTAAAAGTCATTCCAAAGTTTCTAAAATCATTTTTAGAGTTGAAATGCACTTTTTGGGTAAATCAGGTTTTTTTGAGTCCAAAAGGGTATTTTGGTCATTTCACAATAAAAATGATAATTCCTCATGAAGGTCATTGAGCATGCATTCTAAGATTCTAGAGGTCATTTCTAGGGTTATAGATTCATTTTTGAAGTGGAAATGCATTATCGGGCAAAATTAGGGTTTTTGGGTCAAAAAGGGCATTTTGGTCATTTTACCCTAAAAGATAATTTCTCAGTAAAAATCACTGGGCATATTTGGAGGAATTCATTTGGGTCAAAATGAGTTGGGTTATAAATTTTTGCGCATCATTGATTAAATTTTGCATAAAAAGTCAAGTTTCGAAGAAAAGGGCAAAATGGTCATTTCCGCTAGAGTGAGGCCCAAAATCAATTTTGGGAATGGTGTTGTCATGGAATTTTGGGCCCAATGATTGAATCCTAGGATGAGCCCAAAATAAAAAAAAAAGAATCTTCATGGAATAAAAGAATGATCATAAAAAGAAAAATCAAAAAGAATCAAAATAAGGTAGTGTCCTTAATAAGACAAAATGTACTATTTTGTGACAACTTGCATTTTTTCCCTCTCCTTCCCTCCTCATGGCTGCGAATTTCAGCCCTCCTTTTTCCCTCATTTTGTGTTTCTTCATGCCCTTAATCCATGTGAGTTGTATTCCTAGCCATTGATTAAAATTCTAGATCAAATCCTACGCTACAACTATGTGCAAATTGACCTAATTGCCCTCAACAATTTTTGTGTACAAAAAACTCTTCAATTTCATATGACACCAGCCATTCCTCACTCATTTGTGTTTTCTCTTTGTCCCTAATCCATGTGCATTGCAATCTTGGCCCTTGATTCAAATTCTATCTCAAATCTCAATGGTTGGCAAAAGCACAATGTCCTATATACCCTTAATTTTGCACCTCATATAAAACCCAAAATAAGAGACCATAGGGGGGGGTTCTCATTTTACCCTAGCACACAATCAGATCACAATTCCTCTCCTCCTTCCCTCTCAAACCCAAGACCACCTCCCACCATTTCCACCACCAATTCTTCAATTTTCAACCATCCAAACTTCATTATTCTTGATTCCTACACTAGATCCATTTCTAATCTTGCATTATCTTCAAAGTTCATCATCAAATCCTTCAATATCAAGTGATTTTCGTGGGATTCAAGAGGAGGTTCAAGTGTTCTTGGTTTCTGTTTTGATCTTCTTCTTCATTTCAAGCAAGATCTAGAGGTAAGCTCACAAACTCTTGCATTTTCTTTAATTTTCATTATGTAATCTCTCTTCTCCTCATCTCAACTCCTTCATATATTGTTGTTGATGCTTTGAGGAGCCATCTCAAACATTATTGACAAGCACTTAGGGAGGCTTGGGTGTTTGAGGTGGCTCCTTGGCTTTGAAGGAATTGTTCTTGTGTCTTCTTGCATTTTATTGTATTTTAAACCTTGTTGGTATAATTTTCATCAAATAAAAACCCATTCTCATACCCATTTTGCTAGTTTTGTTTCCTTTGATTTTGCGTGAATAAATGCATGATTTGGTTGATGTTTGTCTTAGGAACTTGCATGATAGATTAGGTCCTCTTCTTTTGTGTTGTTTTGTGTGTTAATTTGTCAATTTTTGCATGAAATAAGTTGATGATTCCATGCTTGTATGCATTCGGCCATGACTAGGTTTTTACCCCTTTGATTGCTTGAAGATTGTCATTTTGATTGTGGTTGAGTAAATGCAAGTTATGTCATTGTGTTTGTTTACTTTTTACCATTTTACTTTACCACTTCATTAACTTTTTACCAAAAAAACATAAAAACATTTTACCACTTTGGTTTTTACCATTTCACTTAGTTTTTACCAAAACATTTTTATCTCATCACATAAAACATTTTTACCTTCATTCAAAACATTTTACCACTTGCATCTTTGCATAAAAACCCCAAAACATTTTCTCATTTGCATTTCATACTTTTTCAACTTTATAAAATAAACCCCAAAATACTTTTACCACTTTCAAGACCAAAAACATTTCATCTCATTTACAAAACACCAAAACCCAAAAACATTTTACCACTTTCTTACCTAAACCTTTTACCAAAACATTTTCACCCTCATGCATCTTCATCCATCCCTATTTATGCGACACTCTCATGCATTCTCGAGTATTTATGCCTTGCATAATAAACGTAATCATACTCAAATGCTCATGCATTCTTGTATGCTCATGCATCCTCTTGTCTACTCATTCATGCATTCATTCTTGTATGCTCATGCATTCACATGCTTGCCAAATCATGCATCATTGCTCACATGTTCATTCACCTAACCTAGAATACTCTATGCCTATGATCAATTGTATTCCTTTGTTCTTGGTGCCATTTGAATGTCTTGACTTAATTGTGCACAAACCCTTTTACACAATCATGTGCCCTTATAAGGCTACCAACATGTGTAGCATAGAGGCATATGTGCCCCTCTTGAGATTGCTTCCAACTTGTGTAGCAATTCTCCTTCACACACAAACACAATTGTTTTGAGAACTTTGTCTTGCATCTATGACAATTAAATCTCTTGATTATATTGGCATGCTTAATCTTAGTTGATGATCAACATGTTCATGATTGCTTGATTAGTTGAATATGTTTGAACTTCATTCATTCATGTTGCATTTGGTTTTGGACATAGAATTCGATTGAAAATGATTTATTTATTTTTTAAAAAACTCTTTTCCAAACCAATTAATTTTCAAAGCATTTTCAATAAACAAAAATAAGCAAGTAGTGGAGGTCACCCATAACCTTTGTTAGTTTGATCTCTATGAACGCTCTTCAATTTCACATGAGTACTCAGCGATGATTACCCATAACCTTTGTTAGTTTAATCATTCGCTAATGCTCGTCCTACTTCGAAAACCTTTTCAAAACTAAAGAAATTAGAACTACGTCGCTTTGATTCCCATTTGGGATACGTAGGAGCGAGCCACGTCCTCGTCAAGCACAACAAACCAAAATTAATTCGATTGCGAAAGCCCTTTTTGATCATCTAAAATAAAAACCGATTATCATTAATGATCACTCGCGCCGTTGCCGTTTGGTTGTTAATGATAATTTCATTTTCAAAAGAGTTAGTAGCGCGGCCACTCTAAACCGTTGTTGTTTGGTCGTCGCGAACACTCGAATAAAAAGCAAAACCGATTATCATTAATGATCACTCGCGTCGTTGCCGTTTGGTTGTTAATGATAATTTCATTTTCAAAAGAGTTAGTAGCGCGGCCACTCTAAACCGTTGTTGTTTGGTTGTCGCGAACACTCGAATCAAAAGCAAAACCGATTATCGTTAATGATCACTCGCGCCGTTGCCGTTTGGTTGTTAATGATAATTTCATTTTCAAAAGAGTTAGTAGCGCGGCCACTCTAAACTGTTGTTGTTTGGTCATCGCGAATCCTCACTCCTACTGCGAAAACTCATCTAAACAGACTAAAAAACAAAAACCTTTTTAGGACAACCAAGAACTACGTAGCTTTGAATTCTCAATCGCACCAGGAGATACGTAGGAGCGAGAGGCCAACTCGCGTCAAGCGCCAAAAATAAAAATTTTCATTAAGTCTTCTCACTCCCTTCTCAATAAAGAGGCAAAATAAAAGCATTTTCAAATCAACACTTCAAACCACACATTTAATTAAAGGTTCCCTTTCGGTAGAAAGGAGGTACGGGGTGCTAATACCTTCCCCATGCCTAACCGACCCCCGAACCCATATCTCTAGTTTTCGAAAGACCATCCGCCTTGTCTAAAAGACCTTTTTTCAATGTTTTGGTCTTAAAATTAAAATATTGGTGGCGGCTCCATACCTTTTCCACGTTGTACAATGAGAAGTCCGAACCGGATTTTTTGGGGTGCAACAGCTGGCGACTCCACTGGGGACACTTTTTTAAAAAAAAAAAAAAAGACGAGGGTCAAGCCTAGTTAACTTTGATGTGTGGTTTTAAAATTAATTGAGTTGAAAGCTTTATTTTACTTCTTTTCTATTTGTTCACAATGCCATGTTCATGCATTCCTCAATTCCCATGTCCCCTATTCTCTGCTCCCTTTCTTAAGGTAAAAACATGCATTTCCTCCCATTCTATTATGATCCCTTCTTCTCCGCTCCCTTTCTTGAGGTAAGCAGTGGATATGACTGTTGCTGAAACCTAGGTTGGATTATTAGTATTGTGATATTGAACCCTAGGGTAGACGACATGTTATTACCTGCTATTATTTGGACTGTTCTGGGTTTTCCTTTGCAGGTGGGGTATATGTGGGTAGTTTTAGGCGGTATGCCCTTGCTGCACACACTCACACCTTATGCTTACTATGCTTTGAGAGGGGCCTAAAACCCAAGGTCTGACAAAACTTAGGAGAGTGGAAACGAGTAGTGACTGGCAATTGGACTGTTGTCCTTCCGACTCTCACGAAAGTTTCAGCCAGAGTATGCTCTTTCATGATGCCTCACACCAGATGGCGTTCCATCGTTGTGGGTGCTATTGTGAAAGAGAATTAGCTCTGGTAGCCTGGTGAGGAAGTGACTAGAACCCGCATGGGAGGAACATTTGAGTTGTCCTAGAACTTAGGTCCCCACCTTCGTAGGACACAAGGGGCATACCAAATTGTGTGTTGCATGGTAATATAGACATGTTTTCAAAAAAGAGTAGGAGGTTTTTCAAATAAAAAGTAGAGAAAGAGCTGCCGTTGTAGCCTTTCTTTTGCTGGTCCGTACGAAGTGACATATGGCCCACTCTTTTCAAAAAAAAAAAAGAGAGAACGAGCTGCCGTTGTAGCCTTTCTCTTACTTGGTCCATATGAAACCACGTACGGCACGCATTTTTCAAAAAAAACAAAAAAACTTGAACTAATGCCAATAAGGGTTTTGCCCTAATCTGCATATGCATAAAACATCATCATCATTTTGCATGCATCCTCGCATTGCATCCAACAGAAGCTTTTACAGTTCATGCATGCATCCTTGCATTTCATCAAAGTTTGTTTACCGAGAATCCCAAAGTGACAAAGAATCTTGTCATAGGCACGATGTGGAATCAAAAGTGAAACAGCGTATACTCCGAGGTGTGAGTTTGTTTAAGGTTGAATGCATGGAATGTGCTTTGTTTCGCTTATTGATTCTAACCTTGTTGTGTTTCAAAGAAAAAAATAATCAAAATCCACCGTTAAACCTGTGGCAAGACATAGTACACCGTGATTCCCGGCACCAAGACAAACATGAAATCATACATATTGCATTGCACTTGCATTCAAACAAGTATTAGTGCATACCGTCTTTTATCAAAAAAAAAAACCAAAAATCAAGAAAAATCAAAAATTATTATTTTCCACAAGTTTTTTTAGAAAACATACTACATGCAATTTTTCTTTGCATTACAAAAAATAATCAAATAAACATCTCATTTCGCATGCATTTTCATAAGAATCATATCTTTCCACGCACTAAAAATAATTGTTAGTATCAGGCACTCCATTTCATAGTTTAAAAATAAAACGAAAAGCAATCATCATCCGCACTTTGCATCATGGCATCATGCATTACATAAAACAAAATTCTGAAAAAAAAAACAATTATCATCCCTATGGTATTTCATTCGCTCATAATCATGAAAAATCATCAAGTGATGCAATTTACGTTATCCTCATTCAAAATCCACATTCGTTCATTCATTCACCCACTCATTCCGTCGTCCGTCCATATCACATCATCGCATTAATACTTTTCTGTGTCGCAAATCAAAAATAAGCATTAACGTCTCATCTCGCATGCATCTTCATTCAATATCTCCCATGCATTAGGAAAGTAATTGCAAGCATCACGCATTTCATTTCATTGCATAAGAAAAATGAAAACCAGAAGCATCTATCATCCATATCGCATTTCATTCATCCTTGATTATGCAAAAACTATCATCAAATAATGCGGACATCGCGTCAATGTGGCGCTCATGCATCATTTCATTAACCTCATCACTTTGTTCGAATACATCATTTCTCCCTGCATGCATCCTTTCGAAACAAAGAAAAATTTCTCATGTGATGGCTTAATGGATAGAAGTGCACCTTTGAACGACGAAGGGTAATGTCTCAAATTTGTTTGTCGACTACAAATTTGAGATGTTACTTTACGATGTCAGAGCACTTTGACCCAGTCGCACGTATTTTAATTTCAAGTAGGAAATTAAATTGAGTCAACTAATTATCAAAACGTTTCAGTACATTGTGTGAAGTATTGAGTCAGGATCCACTCAATGTTTCAGGCAAGTTACTCAGGGTAACGACAATCAGTTGCCTCATATCACCATTCTTGCATCTCTCATCATTCAAAAAAGGGGCATTGGCATTTCGCATCTTGTCTCGCCTCTAAAAAATAAAAAAAAAATCAAAAATCATTTGGAAAAAAATGGGGGGCATCATTCTTGCATCATTCGCATTGGTATTCCATATTTTGTCTTGCAACAAAATAATTTAGAATAAGCCACACTTTTCGAGTAGTCGTTCTCCACGCATTTGCATCATACTTGCATATCATAATTTGTTCATTCATTCATTGCATAAAATAAAAGTTGTGATGAGAAGCGAGACGTTCTTGCAAAACAATCATCCTTTTTTTGAAAAAGTTTATCCTTACTTGGTTGCAAACTCAAGGTGTTTCAAGGCACTCAGTTTTGCAAATCAATAGCTCATTTGCATGTCTTTCAAAAGCACTGCATCCCATCCATTCCATGACAAAAAAAAAACTGAAGCAGCTCATCAATTCATTGTTCTAACTAATGTTGACTCTCTGTGAAGCATTCCTATAGTGAACGTGCATGACACGTGCAGTTTCTCTTGTTTGAGTCAGTCAGTTTCCTTCCTTGTCATCATCACCATCCCAGTCTAACCCCGCCCCGTCCATCCATAAGGCGCATATTCTCTCCCATCAGTGCATACTTGACTTTTTGGTTCATTCTCACTAACACTCTAAGTCCTCCATGCTGGGGCAATTCTGTGATCACTAACTTTCTTTATCGGCATTATATTCCTTTAGTGCAAGTCTTTCCAAAAAAAAGAGAAAAGAAGAGATAAATGAGAAGAACAAGCTCGCTGGGTTGAAAACCCGCAAAGGGCAGCCTAGGCAAAAAGGAGCGCCCGGTGGATTGAAAACTCGCAAAGAGCGGTCCAGGCAAAAATTAGGGCATAAAAAAAATGCAAAGAAAAGAGCAAACACATATAGATAGATAAATTGTTGTCAAGTTTTATGAAAAAAATAAGCAATCGGAATTTGAAATGAAGTTTGGCCATCCAGAAGTTCCCTTTCCTACCCACCTTAACCCAAGAAAAACCAAAATCCAAAAATCATCCTAGACAAGGATCACCTCAAATATCCAAAAAAAGTGCATCACTTTCTATCAGCTCACCCGAGTCAAAGAAGGAAAAGAATCATAAAACAAAAAAAGAGAGAGAAAATCAAAAAAGGGATTCAAAAATGAAAATCCCAAAACAAAAGAAAATACAAAAGAAATGTAAGTGGTGAGCTGGTACATGTTACCACAAAACACAAGAGATCCTTGTCTCAATAACCTTCAAACACTTCATCATTCCCATACACCCCTCCTTCCATAAACCGCAAACACTTCCCTTTGACCTCGGTAGCCCGCCCTCCACAAACCCTTAGCCAAGAATAAAATTTCCAAACACCTCATCAAGCCAATTAACCATCATAAATCATCGATCGTCAGCCAACGCCGAATAAAAATCATCCTACCATTAGCCCCCAAGCTCTTCATTAAGCCCCATCATCCCTCCTCCACAAAACACCACAATCCCGAAAAGTCCATTCCGATCAATGACCGAATGCTGTTGTTTTCTCAAATTTTAAATCTTAGGACCACTAAGTTTATCTGTCTACAATGTGTTTGCTCAAAAGAAAAAACAAACGATCAGAAAAGAGAAAGCTGATCAAGGAAAAACAAACCCTTAGGAAAAAGAGATGAGGGAACAAAAATAAACAGTCGAAAAAAAGAAAGCTGACGGAAAAAGGAAGACTTGCACTTCAAACGCATTCAAGTTGCATTAAAACAAGGTTTAGTGATCACCAAGTGAGGCTTCTTTCATACTAAAAGTCAAAACTTTCATTGCATTTGAGTTTTTCTTAAAAAGAATCAAAGATGTGTACTATGGGACATTTCCTTCACCCCTCACTCCACTCAACCATGGGGAGATTTTGTTCGTCGTCTATCCCGTTCACATACCACCCTCCGTATATAACCGTCACCATAACTCTATCACCTTTTCACAACCTCACTCAAAGAAACCGTTTGAAATTTCATTCCAAAATGGGGCAAGTGCATTCCCATTCCTTCACCTCATTCATTCCCATAAGAACCTCACCGGGGCAATCTCTCAACTCACTATCCTAAATAAGGCCTCGTCATTCTAATTGGGGCAACTTTGTTTCGTCCTGACTGGGGCAACACCAAACTCTGTGGGTTGAAACAAAACCCTTTTCATTCCACCTTTCATCCCAAGAGCCGAAGTGTTCCCAATTCATCATCTCCTACACCCCTAGTCATTATCACCACCAGGCAAAGGCAAGCTTATTCACTCATCAAAAGCCCGAACCGGGGCAGTCTTGCATCCCTTGGTCCCTCATGAGCGTCGGTAATAATCATGTTTGTCATCCCTTCAATTGTCATACATATCCTAAACCAATCCCAAGTTAACAGACTCACTCATTCACATTTGTGCTCCTATGCATGCTTACTAAGCAATGCTTCAAAGAGAGAGAACACACGTTAGTCATGCGATATCTAAGATTCAGTCGTCATTGGAAGGGAGAGAAAACAAGTGAGCTTGTTTGTAAATAAAAACCTTGAGAACACCGGAGTTTGAATCAAATTCAATTTTTCAACAAAAATGGTCAATAATCATCCCACTTTTGCATCCAAAGTCTCGCGTCTCATCATTATGAAAGTATTCACAAAAAAAAGTATTTGAATACCCCAAAAAATTTTGTCATATCATGCATCAAAATACTGCATTTGCATCCTCACATAGCAAAAAGACAAATAGGAAAAATTCTTTAACCAGCTATCTCAGCACATGAGGGGGTCGCCTAAAGTTGGCCGCTTGTAGGGCTTTAGTGCTCGCCTTAACCCTTAGGGATTAGGTTGTTATCTTGTAGGGCTTCGGTGCTCGCCCGGATCCTTAGGGATTAGGTTGTTATCTTGTAGGGCTTCGGTGCTCGCCTGGACCCTTAGGGATTAGGTTGTTATCTTGTAGGGCTTTGGTGCTCACCTTAATCCTTGGGGACTAGGATGTTACCTTGTAGGCACTTGAAGTGTTGATCCTTAACCAAAATAAAAAGGAAGAAAATCAAAAATAGCATCTCATAGCATCCATCATTCCATTGAAATCATCACATCACATACACTTTGCATAACATACATTCACACTCCATTTACATAGATATCTGCATTCCATAGAAAAAAAGAGCAAATAAGAAACGAGAGAAGAAAATCACAGAAGATGGAACATAAAAGAACACAACATCTTCATATCATTCATCATTCTCATATCATCCATACCAGTCATCACTCCATGGCATCAAACAGTACATTACGCCTTCAAACTCGCATCTCAGAAGAGCGAAAGAATAACAAAAGGAAAAGAAGAGAAAAATCAAACAGAAAAGGCATCCCACCAAAGTCAATCATTGCATTCATGTGCACCCCAAACATCCAAGTGCACGCATTTCATGCACCATCCAAGAGAAAAGTTACTTCGGACCAGAGAGTCCCAAAAATCTCATTTTTAGAAAATCATCAACCCCGAGTTAGTAAACTCCATCAACCCTGAGTTAGTAAACTCCCTCAACCCCGAGTTAGTAAACTCCATCAACACAGAGTTAGTGAACTCCCACAGAGTTAGTGAACTCCCACCGAGTTAGTGAACTCCTTCCACAGATCACAACATTGTGTACGAGCACGCAATGGATCCATCAGACTTCGTCAAGTCCTTCGGATTAGTTGTGTCAGCCTAAGGCATAGCGTAAATCCATTGATCAAATCAGTTCCGGACCTGATGTTGATCGGTCGCTCGAAAAGGCCACCCCCCCCAGAGCTCGGACTCGACAAGAGTCCGTTAGAAGGTTTTAGGCAGCCTCCGAATTCCCAATTTACCGCTTTCTGCACGCCAAGTGCTCATTTACCGCTTTCTGCACGCCAAGTGCCCATTTTACTTTTCTGTTTGCACGACAAGTGCCCATTTACCTTTCTGTTTGCACGCCAAATGCCCATTTTACAGTTTCTGTTTGCAAGCCAAGTGCCCATTTTACCTTTCAGTCTGCACGCATCGACACGAAAGTGTCCATTTATCAAAAAAAAAATCTCTATTCTCGCATGCATTAGAATTTCATTTTTCACCTTACATTAACAAAAACAGAAAAAATTAGAGAGATGGAAAAAGGAAAAATCGGGTTTCCCTAAGTAGACAAAATCGGTATAATTTCTAAATTCTTTATCTTTATTTTGCCTCGGAATATGTTTCGGCCAATTCATATTCCTCGTTAAAATCCAGATAAAGAGGGGCAGCTGTCATACCCCAATTTTGTCCAACTTAGATCAAAACCCTAATTTTCCACAAAAATAAATAAGTTGAGGAGTGAGAAGCATCATGCATTGCATTTTGAGTCCTAAAAGTCATTCCAAAGTTTCTAAAATCATTTTTAGAGTTGAAATGCACTTTTTGGGTAAATCAGGTTTTTTTGAGTCCAAAAGGGTATTTTGGTCATTTCACAATAAAAATGATAATTCCTCATGAAGGTCATTGAGCATGCATTCTAAGATTCTAGAGGTCATTTCTAGGGTTATAGATTCATTTTTGAAGTGGAAATGCATTATCGGGCAAAATTAGGGTTTTTGGGTCAAAAAGGGCATTTTGGTCATTTTACCCTAAAAGATAATTTCTCAGTAAAAATCACTGGGCATATTTGGAGGAATTCATTTGGGTCAAAATGAGTTGGGTTATAAATTTTTGCGCATCATTGATTAAATTTTGCATAAAAAGTCAAGTTTCGAAGAAAAGGGCAAAATGGTCATTTCCGCTAGAGTGAGGCCCAAAATCAATTTTGGGAATGGTGTTGTCATGGAATTTTGGGCCCAATGATTGAATCCTAGGATGAGCCCAAAATAAAAAAAAAGAATCTTCATGGAATAAAAGAATGATCATAAAAAGAAAAATCAAAAAGAATCAAAATAAGGTAGTGTCCTTAATAAGACAAAATGTACTATTTTGTGACAACTTGCATTTTTTCCCTCTCCTTCCCTCCTCATGGCTGCGAATTTCAGCCCTCCTTTTTCCCTCATTTTGTGTTTCTTCATGCCCTTAATCCATGTGAGTTGTATTCCTAGCCATTGATTAAAATTCTAGATCAAATCCTAGGCTACAACTATGTGCAAATTGACCTAATTGCCCTCAACAATTTTTGTGTACAAAAAACTCTTCAATTTCATATTACACCAGCCATTCCTCACTCATTTGTGTTTTCTCTTTGTCCCTAATCCATGTGCATTGCAATCTTGGCCCTTGATTCAAATTCTATCTCAAATCTCAATGGTTGGCAAAAGCACAATGTCCTATATACCCTTAATTTTGCACCTCATATAAAACCCAAAATAAGAGACCATAGGGGGGGGGGGATTCTCATTTTACCCTAGCACACAATCAGATCACAATTCCTCTCCTCCTCCCCTCTCAAACCCAAGACCACCTCCCACCATTTCCACCACCAATTCTTCAATTTTCAACCATCCAAACTTCATTATTCTTGATTCCTACACTAGATCCATTTCTAATCTTGCATTATCTTCAAAGTTCATCATCAAATCCTTCAATATCAAGTGATTTTCGTGGGATTCAAGAGGAGGTTCAAGTGTTCTTGGTTTCTATTTTGATCTTCTTCTTCATTTCAAGCAAGATCTAGAGGTAAGCTCACAAACTCTTGCATTTTCTTTAATTTTCATTATGTAATCTCTCTTCTCCTCATCTCAACTCCTTCATATATTGTTGTTGATGCTTTGAGGAGCCATCTCAAACATTATTGACAAGCACTTAGGGAGGCTTGGGTGTTTGAGGTGGCTCCTTGGCTTTGAAGGAATTGTTCTTGTGTCTTCTTGCATTTTATTGTATTTTAAACCTTGTTGGTATAATTTTCATCAAATAAAAACCCATTCTCATACCCATTTTGCTAGTTTTGTTTCCTTTGATTTTGCGTGAATAAATGCATGATTTGGTTGATGTTTGTCTTAGGAACTTGCATGATAGATTAGGTCCTCTTCTTTTGTGTTGTTTTGTGTGTTAATTTGTCAATTTTTGCATGAAATAAGTTGATGATTCCATGCTTGTATGCATTCGGCCATGACTAGGTTTTTACCCCTTTGATTGCTTGAAGATTGTCATTTTGATTGTGGTTGAGTAAATGCAAGTTATGTCATTGTGTTTGTTTACTTTTTACCATTTTACTTTACCACTTCATTAACTTTTTACCAAAAAAACATAAAAACATTTTACCACTTTGGTTTTTACCATTTCACTTAGTTTTTACCAAAACATTTTTATCTCATCACATAAAACATTTTTACCTTCATTCAAAACATTTTACCACTTGCATCTTTGCATAAAAACCCCAAAACATTTTCTCATTTGCATTTCATACTTTTTCAACTTTATAAAATAAACCCCAAAATACTTTTACCACTTTCAAGACCAAAAACATTTCATCTCATTTACAAAACACCAAAACCCAAAAACATTTTACCACTTTCTTACCTAAACCTTTTACCAAAACATTTTCACCCTCATGCATCTTCATCCATCCCTATTTATGCGACACTCTCATGCATTCTCGAGTATTTATGCCTTGCATAATAAACGTAATCATACTCAAATGCTCATGCATTCTTGTATGCTCATGCATCCTCTTGTCTACTCATTCATGCATTCATTCTTGTATGCTCATGCATTCACATGCTTGCCAAATCATGCATCATTGCTCACATGTTCATTCACCTAACCTAGAATACTCTATGCCTATGATCAATTGTATTCCTTTGTTCTTGATGCCATTTGAATGTCTTGACTTAATTGTGCACAAACCCTTTTACACAATCATGTGCCCTTATAAGGCTACCAACATGTGTAGCATAGAGGCATATGTGCCCCTCTTGAGATTGCTTCCAACTTGTGTAGCAATTCTCCTTCACACACAAACACAATTGTTTTGAGAACTTTGTCTTGCATCTATGACAATTAAATCTCTTGATTATATTGGCATGCTTAATCTTAGTTGATGATCAACATGTTCATGATTGCTTGATTAGTTGAATATGTTTGAACTTCATTCATTCATGTTGCATTTGGTTTTGGACATAGAATTCGATTGAAAATGATTTATTTATTTTTTTAAAAACTCTTTTCCAAACCAATTAATTTTCAAAGCATTTTCAATAAACAAAAATAAGCAAGTAGTGGAGGTCACCCATAACCTTTGTTAGTTTGATCTCTATGAACGCTCTTCAATTTCACATGAGTACTCAGCGATGATTACCCATAACCTTTGTTAGTTTAATCATTCGCTAATGCTCGTCCTACTTCGAAAACCTTTTCAAAACTAAAGAAATTAGAACTACGTCGCTTTGATTCCCATTTGGGATACGTAGGAGCGAGCCACGTCCTCGTCAAGCACAACAAACCAAAATTAATTCGATTGCGAAAGCCCTTTTTGATCATCTAAAATAAAAACCGATTATCATTAATGATCACTCGCGCCGTTGCCGTTTGGTTGTTAATGATAATTTCATTTTCAAAAGAGTTAGTAGCGCGGCCACTCTAAACCGTTGTTGTTTGGTCGTCGCGAACACTCGAATCAAAAGCAAAACCGATTATCATTAATGATCACTCGCGTCGTTGCCGTTTGGTTGTTAATGATAATTTCATTTTCAAAAGAGTTAGTAGCGCGGCCACTCTAAACCGTTGTTGTTTGGTTGTCGCGAACACTCGAATCAAAAGCAAAACCGATTATCGTTAATGATCACTCGTGCCGTTGCCGTTTGGTTGTTAATGATAATTTCATTTTCAAAAGAGTTAGTAGCGCGGCCACTCTAAACTGTTGTTGTTTGGTCATCGCGAATCCTCACTCCTACTGCGAAAACTCATCTAAACAGACTAAAAAACAAAAACCTTTTTAGGACAACCAAGAACTACGTAGCTTTGAATTCTCCATCGCACCAGGAGATACGTAGGAGCGAGAGGCCAACTCGCGTCAAGCGCCAAAAATAAAAATTTTCATTAAGTCTTCTCACTCCCTTCTCAATAAAGAGGCAAAATAAAAGCATTTTCAAATCAACACTTCAAACCACACATTTAATTAAAGGTTCCCTTTCGGTAGAAAGGAGGTACGGGGTGCTAATACCTTCCCCATGCCTAACCGACCCCCGAACCCATATCTCTAGTTTTCGAAAGACCATCCGCCTTGTCTAAAAGACCTTTTTTCAATGTTTTGGTCTTAAAATTAAAATATTGGTGGCGGCTCCATACCTTTTCCACGTTGTACAATGAGAAGTCCGAACCGGATTTTTGGGGTGCAACACTACTACTAGGCTATGTCTGCTATTGGATTTGAGATACTCCAGATTTTTATTTATGGCATTAGGCTAGATGAGTCTGTGAAGAAAGCCATGAATGATGGTATGTTTTTCTTGTACAGACACTTATTTTATAGCTAAAGATTTATGATCTTTTATGATTTATATATAACACTGTTTCACTAGTGCAAAAATGGGATTAGAATTAGACATTTAAAGTCAGGCGCTCATATGCCTGACTTTATATGTTGACTCGGTGGCAAACTTGTAATTAAGAGGCAAAACTCGCGAGTTTTAAACTCAAGCGGATACACGCCTGACTTTTAAAGTGAACAAATAGGGAAAAAATTAGATTTTAGAAGTCAGGCGTGTATTCGCCTGACTACATAAGTGACACGGTGGCAAACTTGTAATTAATGGTGGAATTATATTTTTCTATTTTAATACTTTAGAAGTCAGGCGTGTATACACGCCTGACTTCTAAAGTACCAAAATAGAAAAAAATTATTTTCACTTACGCGCACCTCTCCAGTCTCAAACCCTTCACTCTCAGAATCTCACCCTCTCGATCCTCACTCTCACCTACGAACAACCCTAGCATTCTCACTCAGAACACCAACACGACGCAAACAGGAACCCTTCTCACTCTCAGAATCTCACTCTCAGAACATCTCGCGTCTCACTGCTTCTCGCTTCTCTCTTTCCCCCTCCGTTCACCGCCCTCTCTCACATCGCGAACGACAACCACCGTACACCAACAGAAACCCGTAGATCACCCTCAGTCGCCGTCCCAAGCGTCACCGGCCACCACCTCGAAAACCACCAGCAAACCCTCTCACGCTATCTCACCAACAACCACCATCGAATCCTCTCACGCTATCTCACCAGCAAACCCTCTCACACTATCTCATCAACAACCACCCTCAGATCTCAGATCCGTCGTCACCTTCTGTATGTCAGCAAACCGAATCACGCCAAAACCCTTTTGATTTTGCGTTGCTGTTGCAGAATTTCAAACCCTAAAAACACACACCTGTGATTTTTGTAGATCTGATACTTAGGGTCTTAATCGGACAACCAAACTAAGGTAAAAAGCTTATTATTTTTCTGTTTATGTTCTTCTTTGTTAATTTCTAACATGAACCCTAATTGTTGATGACAATAGCGTGAACCGAACAGTAGCAGCTGGTGCTTTGAAAAAATATGGAGCTGAGGTGGTTTGTGTAAGCAGTGGAAAAGAAGCTATCTTTATGTTGAAGCCACCCCATCAGTTTGATGCATGCTTCATGGATATTCAAATGCCAGAAATGGATGGGTATGCAACTTGAATTGTTTCTTATAACTTGAAATTTCAACAAAAACATAAGGAATAGTTCTTCACTCTTATATTAATCGACCAGAATAATTGAAAACTCTTTCCAGGATTTTTTGCATCAAATGAAAACTCAGGAAAGTTTTTCCATCACATTGAAATCAATCAATGTCTTGGACTCTAATACTTTCTAGCTAGCAGTTCCAATTCATTTGACAATCCTATATTCTAAATTTTAGATTTATTGTTCTTTCTAAAGTTACAGACAGAAATTTCTAATATACAACCATTTTCGAACAGTTTTGAAGCTACACGTAGAATTCGGGAGATTGAAAACAGCGTAAACAACAGAGAAGTGTTTGCTGATGCTTTTGAGAATAATTCAAATTGGCACCTGCCCATTTTGGCTATGACGGCCGACGTGATCCAGGCTACGCATGAGGAATGTCTAAAGTGTGGTATGGATGGATATGTTTCAAAACCATTTGAAGCTGAACAACTTTATAGAGAGGTTTCAAAGTTTTTCCAATCATCATGAAAATGAAAATACAATGCTGATCTAAACCAGATAATGGAAGCATCAGCATCTGCTCATCGGGTCATGGATGTGAATATGTAGGTTCAGAATCTCCTCACCTCAGAGTAAGTACATTATTTATAAAACGCATTTAAAATAGTAGTTATTCACCTTGGTATCTATATTGGATAGAAAAACTAAGGCAGTCAGTGCCCAAAAAATTCTAGACTAAAAAATGGTTGATTTTGCCTTTTGTAACCTATTATGTTGTGTTTTTTAGCTGTGCAAGGAGATTATTGGTTTAAAATATTGTTTTTTTGTGTGGCAGGGAATGTATCGAGGAGCCAACTTTTTTTAGTTGGAATTTAGTCTTGATTGGTTGAGTGTATGTGTATGAAAGCTCATTGTCATTGATTCTTCCATGGAAAGTCACTCTATGATGGTAACTGCCAATTTCAACTCAACTGATTGGAGAGGAGGGAGGTGGATTTAGAAGAATTAGGTGTATGTAATACAGGTTGTACCGTTGTAGGGTCTCATTCTCTTCTGTATGTAATAGTTACTTTGCTGTGTGTTTATTATGTATGTATGTATGTATGTATGTGTATAAGAGATTGATTCCAAAATAGGAAAGGAAATTAGCTTCTTGGCAACAAAGGTGGCGAAGTGCGCCGTATACGAGCAGCCAGCCACATCAGCTTCGCTTCTTTTTGTTCCTAACAGGGCCAGATTAAGTCTGTTCAAGAACTAAGTTTGAGATTGAGGTAACCGTCGATGGGGAGCCCTTTGTTGCCCGCAATGAATGTGCTTTCCTCGTTTGCCGGCCTTGTTATGAGTACGAGAGGGGTGAAGGAAATCAGGCCTGCCCACAATGTAAGACCAGATACAAATGCATCAAAGGTGAGATCAATTTTATATTCCTCTCTTTGAATCTGGTTACTTGATTCAGACGTTTAACTAACTGGATACTCTTGTTAGCCGTTTTGTCTTTTTATTCTTGGTTCTAAACATTGGAAATTTATTTTATCTTTAACTGTGTAGAATGGATAGATTGTTAAGAAGGTGAATAACAAATTAACAATACATGGGAGAGTTCTATGGAAAAGTTATTTTGCACACACACTCAGTTTATCCAACCAATCATGTTAATTTGTGATATCTAGCAAAGCCTTTCATTCTGAAAATCATTTTCCGTTTTGTTTTCTATGTTGGATGGTTTGCCTGTCTATTTTTTTTAGGTTTAAGCATCGTAAAATAAGGTTTATTTTTGTTTTAAATTTAATTTATTTGGATGTTTCAACTAGTCTTAGTTTGTTGAATTTTTTAATCTGTTTTTTAGAAATATACATGGAAGCAGCTTTTGATGATGATTGATGGGGGTTGTGTCTGAGTTGCATTTTTCTTCTTGTTTTTCAGTGAGGAGGAAGCTAAGAAGAAGATTTACAATGTTTCTTTTGAGAAGTACTTTGGATTTGGATGTGAGATTGATGAGGAGACATCTAATAAACTAGAAGGTCTGTACTAAATTTTTTGTGTATTGTTTTTACTCTTCTTTTTTTCTTGCATTTGTGTTTCATATTTCGTTTCTTTTTGAATAGGGTTGCCTGGAGTTCTTTTTGTTATCCCAGATTTATATGTTGATCCAGAACACAAGGACTATGGTGGTGAGAATATGAGGATGCCTTGGTTTAATTCTTGAGCATTTGATTTACTGTCATGTTAACATTCATTTTTGTACAGTCACTGTTTTCTTGCAGTACTAAGATATAATAAGTTTGGTGATATTTGTTTGCCTATCTTGAGCATTTGATTTACTGTCTTGTTAATTCTTGAGCATTCCTATATGTAGCTTCTGATATTATATTGTTTCATGAGTCTTGTTTATTGATTCTGATAAAATTTGTGTACAGGAATTTCATGCAGCTGGTATTTTCTGGTGATGATAGTGGCAAGGTTTTGAAGTACAATCCTTCCACTAAAGAAACCACTGTTCTTGTGAGGAACATTCAATTCCCAAATGGCATTTCCTTAAGCAAGGATGGTTCCTTCTTTGTTTTTTGTGAAGGGGTTATTGGCAGGTCTGTAATCTTTCTTCTTTAACTAGCATACCAGTCTTTTATCTTGGCCTAATGTTAGTAAATCCTATATATGTTCCAATTTCTGAACTCATGTTAATTCAAGGGTAAATGTGTAACCTTTTTCAATTCAAACATTTCTTTGTGTGTAGGTCTGTATTTCTGTGGACAAGGCTACACATTTGAAGGTATGTATTTCTGTGGATGTGCTTTTACGTTTTTGATTATCTTGTTATTTTAGCCCGTGTTAGTCTTTTTCTTATTGCTGCACATGTATATTAGTGTCATATGGTCTATTTCATTTGTTTTGGCCTGATCGCATGCTTGCTTTCTTACACTTAGCCATCTCATTTGCCCCTATTTTATAAACCTGCTCTTGATATCAGGACAATTTTGTGAATTGCTGAAATCTGTTAATGGTTCCAGATTACCATTTGTCAGACATTAATGTCAAATAAGATGATTATTTTCTTATTGTAAATGCAAGTTTTGGTGGAAATCCAAATCTGTGCTCCTCAGGTTCATGCAACAAGGAGAATGGAAATAAGGTTTTAGTTCCACTGGTAGCTTCGCTTTGTCCTCTTTACATATTCGATGCCTTTATTTGCCTTGTTTTTAAGTGTCTATTTCTTTTGATCTTCTTATTTTATTAACTCATTTTGTCACTGTTATTTATTCTGTTGGTTGAACTATAGGGACTACAAGACAAGATCCAATTGGTTCCTATTGACCTTCAAGACAGGCCTGGTTGGTATAAGGAAAAAGTCTACCCTGAAAATAAGGTTAGTAATTTTTGTAGAGTTCTGATATTTGGAACCTAATTAACATAGTTCAAAATCTAGTAACTTATTATCCATCAATTGAATTGAATTGAATCGATCACGAATTCAAATGTAATTAATGACGATTTTCCAGGTGTCCAAATCTTGAAAATAAGGTTTGTAAAATGGTAACTTTTAACTGGGATAAATATTAATAGGTGCCAGCCTTGGAGCACAATGGAAAGGTATTGGGAGAAAGTCTTGATTTGATCAAATATGTAGATGCCAACTTTGAAGGGACACCTCTCTTTCCCACCGTAAGAACTGCAAATCATGGCCTCTCATCATCTCTTTTCAATAGCTAGAATGAAGTAATGATGTTAAGTGGATTCAAATTTTTGTAGGATCCTGCTAAGAAAGAGATTGGTGAGGAGTTGTTATCCCATACTGCTACATTTAACACAACTGTTCTCATCATTAAAAGGAGATGTTGTGCAACAATCAAGTAAGATAGATATTTATTAAATTTATAAATAGAGAAAATTGGTTAGTGTGTTTTTCAAATAGTCTTTAAATGTGTTATTTAAATCAGGTCCTGCTTTTGATTTCTTGGAGAATGCTCTTGGTAAATTTGATGATGGGCCATTCCTGCTTGGTCAATTCAGTTTGGTGAGTTGATATCAATTCTTTAATCTCGTAAATATTCACTTTCATTTTAAATCTGCTACCTTATGATGCATTTGATGAAAGAAATTAAGTAATCATGCTCTATCCAAAAACATTATAGTATCTGATAATATCAGTGATTTTAGTTTTTCCTTCATATAATTTGCAAGTGATTGTGATGATCAGGTGGATATTGCCTACATTCCATTTGTTGAAAGATTCCAAGTTGTGCTTGCTGATGTGTTCAAGCATGACTGATACACTAAAGGAGATTGAATTACTTAAAGAAGCTTGCCGGTGCAGAGGGTATATATGGTATTACATTTGATGTATAAGTACTTGCATGCCCTGCAAAATTCTATTGTTGTTGACTTAGTAATCTTTTTAGTAGGAATTGCACTCAAGTATTGCTTTTGTATGTTATTCTCACATTATTTTGGTTTAATGAATTTAATGCATTTAGCTTTTGTACTTTTAATTATTCTGTTATTATATATATTACCATGAATTAGATGTTGATGGGGATCCCATGGAAATCTGGATAAAATCAGGGTGTGTATGAGATTAATCTATTGTGCTTCAAATATTCTCTTAATAATATTATCAAGAGAACATAATTTGTATAACGAGGGTGTATATGAGATTAAACCAAAAATTTAAAAAAAAAACTTTTAAAGTCAGCAGGCGCAATAATGCTTGACTTTAAAACTACTTACGAAGTCAGGCAACAATAAATGCTTGACTTTATATCATACTTACGAAGTCAGGCAACAATAAATGCTTGACTTTAAATCATACTTACGAAGTCAGGCAAGAATAAATGCTTGACTTTAAATCATACTTACGAAGTCAGGCAATAATAAATGCTTGACTTTAAAACAGACTTACGAAGTCAGGCGAAATAAATGCTTGACTTTAAAACTGACTTACGAAGTCAGGCGAAATAAATGCTTGACTTTAAATCAGACTTACGAAGTCAGGCTATCGCTTGACTTTAAAACTCCTGACATACAAAGTCGACTTAATAAAAGTCAAGCGGGCGCCTGACTTTAAATCCCTTTTTCGCCTGACTTTAAATCCCTTTTTTGCACTAGTGCTTGCTCTTTACAATATTGTTTTTCAACAACCACAAAAAAAGCTGTGAAACGTAGGGTGGATGCAAAGGAGAAAGCTGAGGCAGGGAAGATGTTGCATCTTAAGATGGCAGAAACTGCTGCAGAATCAAAGTATCTGATAGGACTTGGAATGGCTCGTCAGTTTCAGGTTATAGCAGATGGAGTGAGTGACAACAACAACAAGCTAGCTTTCCCTGAGAAGCCAATGGATACATCAGGTTCCTTCAAGGTCAAATTGAGGTAAGATTTCTCCTCTTCTCCCAAGCTATTCAGATAGTACTAGCATGCAATTAAATTTTGATGTTTGTTTCTCTCCAAATATTCTTTTGTTATGGGAGTTATAAAATTTTATTCCACTTTGTTGCAGGCAGTCAGCTCTCCGGACACTGCATCAAAAAACATGAGGAATCATCAGTCTGTGAGTACCCATTTCCCGATGTCACAAACACAAACACACACATAGTATGCTTATTGGCCTTAGTATTTGTTGTTGCTTAGTTTTTGTAACACCCTGGTATTTCTTTAACAAAGAAATGCCTAAATATACAATTTGGTATAAATCAGAGTATAAAAATTCCTGTTCAGATATACATCTTTACAAGAAACAGCGGAAACTACAAAAAAAAAATATAACATGATACACGTTCGAGTCATAAGACCGAATACAGAGACTACATCAGAAGAATCCAAATCATAGATGGAAGATTACATCTCCAACTTCTCCTCGAGCCCGACGACTAACTGTGCCGCCTGCCGTCCTTATAACCTGTTCTCTGTAAAAACAACAAATATGGATTGGGTGAGATAACATTATCTCAGTGAGCTCTACCGTGCCCCCTCACAACACTCGGTTCAATTTATTAAACTGTTACAACAAAAGCTGACATAACAATGTCTTATTTATTAATCGAATTGCCGACTGCACAACGAATTCTAATCCCGGCAAATTCGTGTTTTTAAACTTTTAATCGAATTGCCGACTGCACAACGACTGCTAATCCCGGCAAATTCGTGTTTAACCTTAGCATAAACCGGCTGCACAACGCCTGCTAATCCCGGTAACCCGTGAATTGACCACGCCAAAACACATTCAGGGCCTAGGGTGAGGGCTCATGACTTCCTTTCCTAGTATGCTACTTGTCGGGTCGTCACCCAACGCGATACATATGACAATACGCATCAAATTCTTGAGAGTTAGATAATTTATATCTTTTTCGATCACCAAAGGATCAGTCATAAAAGTTCATTAGATAATTTATATCTTTCGATCACCAAAGGATCTTTCACATAGTAATTGGATAAACAATATCCATATCGATCTATAATCCGTTTTGAGGAATTCATAAATTAGACCTCCGGCATTATAATCATATTCAATTGACATATATATATATATATATATATATATATATATATATATATATATATATATATATATATATATATATTCAGTCAGTCCATCAGACGGTGTACCCACACGTATACTAGGGTTTCGGTTTTTCAATCAATTATGCTTTCGAAGCTCTTTTCAAAAACATGAGTTGAACAAGTTCAAAATACGGTTGTCAGTAAGGCAATATCCTTAAAATTGGTTGGGAGGAAGATTAGAAGTGATTTGGGATCGAAAGGAGCGACGAAATGAAAAATCGGAGTCCGGTAACAGAACCTCACGCACGGTCCGTGCCCAGGGGCGCACGACTCGTGCGTGATTTACCAAAACCACACAGCTAACCCGAAGAGGGCGCACGGTCCGTGCCCAGGGGCGCACGACCCGTGCGGCCTGTTCTGTTACCGAATTCTAGTTTCTCATTCCGTTTTCCATTTCTCGCCCAAATCGAATTCCGATCGTTCTCCAACCTGAAAACGGATTTAATAAACAACATTCCAGACCATATTCCAGTGAAAGCACTTAAAATCACAATTTCGCAAATTGTTCAACAATTCAATAAAAACCGTAAAAACACGATGTTGCTCAAAAACGGTTTTCGGTTCCAAAATCTTTCGAAAACTGATAATTGCCTTATGACTCAAACCGATATAATTTCAAGACACGAAAAATATCCCTATCCGTGAGTAGAACTCACCCGGTTGACGATCTCGCGAGAAATCACGCCGGAGCACGGACGACCGGACCGTAACCACTCGAACAATCCTCGTAGTCACGTACACGCTCCTAGTGCCTCCGCATCTGAACTTGATGGGTCCCACTTGCACAACCAGTAACTAAGTCAATCATCCTCGCTACTGGACCCCACTTCAGTATATCGAACTGATGGCGCTCGAGACTTTGGCGAATCGAACTCAAATTTGACGAACGGGCTTACTAGCTTCCATTTCCATTTCCCAGTATCAGGATCCAGTTTTGCAATAAGCATAACTTGGTCAATCCGTGACCAAATATACTCAAATCAGTGCCCATTGTGAATATAATTTCGTCTACTTTCAGATGGTCAAGGATTCACACGCATGCATCCAGTGGTTTGGGAGATATTAACAAAACAAGATGACTGGTCCAGGACAGTGTTTGATTCTGAAACCGTAACTTGGGGACATTATATCTCCTTCATGTCTCCATGAAATCTTACGATTCTTGTTCCCCAAATGAATAGCTTTTTGTCTAGTTTCCAGAGGGACAAGAATCACGATCATCGGAGTAGTGTACAGTGAGATACGATGAAAACAATGAAGATGTGTAAAACGGGTTTTACCCAGAATTTCTGTTGGTCTTGAATCATCATCCTTAAACATTTGCAACTACGAATTTGAGCCTCCATCCTCTGTATCAGTAGCCACACAACCTTCAAAATACCTTTCAATTCACTAGGTAGGCTCAGAACTCTCCCCTATGTGTTCCTACTGAACATGCAAAGCTCCATAGAGTTCAAAACTCCATTTCTTCACTTTGGAGCTTCAAGTGTTCTTCAATGGTGAATGGAGTTTGGAGAGGAATGAGATTCAGAATTTAGGGTCACTGGATAGAACTCGAAATTTAGAAGGAAAAGGGACAAAGATGAGTGACATGCATGGAGAATCCTAGGTTCTCTCTTCCCTTCCTTCTTGCTTCCTCATGCCCCATTCTCTCCCTTCTCTCTTATGCTTTCTTCTTTCATTTTCTGTTTTGCTCTCTATTATTTCCGAGTTCTGAAAATGAGGTGGAGAGGGGAGTTCAGCTGGGGTAAGAATAAGGGCTGAGGGTTAAATGGTGAGGAAATGACCATTTTGCCCTTGGCCCATCTATCCAAGGTTTTTGGTACTAGAACCCCTAGAATCATATGGTTTTCTACTCGGCAAAGGTTTCTCGACTACCTCTCTCTCGAGTTGCGATTAATCATTTCGTTCAATTGATAAATCTTCGATGTGAGGCGAAATGACGATTTTACCCTTCAGCTGAATTGTTCAATTAAATTATGACTAAGCCACAATTTAATGTAGAGTAGGATTTCTTTGGACTTTACCTCGACTATTAATCCCCGAGACACGACCAATTATTCCCACAAATAATTACTCGGTCTTAGGCATCATAGTACGAGTCTTTAAAAATTAGGGATGTTACAGTTTTTGTATTCTTAATATGAAACTTGCCCAATTTAAAGTTAAGCTGGATGTGCTTTCAGTTACTTTTATATGAGGACAGTTACTTGCCCAATTTAGTGTTCTGTAAGTTCTTGACATTTTGTTGTGTCTTTAGGATGTTATGGTCTATTAATGGATGGAGTTAGTCTGGTGAATTTTCCTACCTATCCTCAAGAAGCCCAATTGTTGCAGAAGGTATTTTCTACTTCTTTTGTTAAAGATTGCATTGTTAGAGAGGCCTGTTACTACTAGTAAAGGCTTAGTTAGTCAGTTGTGAGCTAATTTGGGAGTCTATGCATAATATTGTTACATATATGCAATCCTCTGAAATAGATGTGTAGTTGTTGTTTTTATAATTCTGAGTAGTGAGTACTAATATTAATGATTTATTATGTGTAGTTGCAGGAATTGGGCATTGGTGTGAAAGTGCTCCTGGAATCACTTTTACACTTGTAAAAGCAGCTGACGTAATCTTTTCCTTAGTTACCACATTCAAAAATTTAAACTGTATGTGGAGTCTATAAGATATAAAGGAGCTGATATATTACTGATTTGGTTTCTTTTACCATAATCATTATGTGGTACTTAGAATTGAAAGGGCTTAATTTCATGTTCCAGAAGCATCCAAGACTGATGACGTTTCATTGATCTGACTGAAAATTTCTAACGTGATTGCAGATTTCTTAGAGTTGGCACTGCAATTTGGAATGATTATGATGTTTGCTTGTGCATTCCCACCGGCATTCGCTTTTGCTGCTGTGGTACAAATGCTTTTTTCTACCTTTATTTTTTTGTAGTTGCTTTCAGAAGCTTATTTGGCCCTATCTTAAGATATAAGTACTTGTGTAAATGTATGAATGAGCTAACGGAAGTAGCTTCTAATATTTCCAGAAGCTGTTTTCAGCTTATTTTCTTAAACTATTAAAGAATGCCTTATAGAAACAACTTATACAAAACTTATGTGGAGTTTCCCCAGTTTTCTCCTCTATTGCAGAAACAGTTAATACAAAAGCATTTATACATTAAGTGGTTACTAAATAAGTGCTTAAGTAAGTTTTGCACTCAAACAATCCCTTGCTGGCCTTCACTGTAGCTATAAATGCTCTTTAATTCGTTGAGCTTTTGTGAAATGTCATATTGTTAACAACTCAGTCCCTCTCTGTTCAGAACAACATTAAGGAAATCAGGACAGATGCACTGAAGCTACTAGCAATTTTTAGGCGGCATGTTCCTCGTCCTGCTGCAACAGTAGGAGCCTGGCTTAACATACTTCAGGTGTTTATTTTATAGAACTATGGAAGGTGTTGCACCCCGAAAAATCCGGTTTGGACTTCTCGTTTGACAACGTGAAAAATAGTAGAGCCGCCACCAATATTTATTTAGAAAAACATTGAAAAAACCTTTTTTGGAAAAGCGGATGGTCTTTTGAAAACTCAGAGATGTAGGTTCGGGGGTCGGTTAGGTGCGGGGAAGGTATTAGCATCCCGCACCTCCTTTCTACTGAAAGGGAACCATTAACTTGATGTGTGGTTTAGGAAAAGTTGATTTGAAATGATTTTTGTTCTACTTCTTTTCTTTTCTTTCCTTTTCTTTTTATTTCATTTGAGAAATTGTTTTATTGAAAACGGGGGGAAGAAGAATATTTTTGATATCTTTGAAAAGCGGAACAAAACAAAGATTTTTTAAAAGGGAGCTTGACGGGCTGTGACCCGCTCCTACGTACCCTCACTGGGATGAGGGATCAAAGCTACGTAGTTCTCGTCTTTTGGTTTTGAAAATGTTTTTGTGTTTTATCTTATTTAATTTTTTTTGGAGCTTTTGAAATAAGACTCAAGTGTTCACGAATACCAAACAAGCAATGGCTTCGAGTGGCGTTCATTACTAACTTGAGAGAAAAGAGTTGAAACCGGTAACCAGTCAAGCAAAGGCTTCGAGCGATTACAAGTAACAACGTTTTATTATCTTTTTTGAAATTGCTTTGAAAAAGGGCGAGCATCGGTGACAATTATCACTAATAGCTCATGTTGTTTTTGAAATTTGAATTAGTTTGTGTTTGGTTAAGGTGTGGGAGCTTTCATAATAGTCAAACAAGCAAAGGCTTCGAGTGACTACCACTAATAACTCCTCATTAGCGATCAAACAAGCAAAGGCTTCGAGTGATGACTAATGATTTATTTAAGAAAATGCCTTAGGGTTTTCATTGGAAAAGCATTTGATTTTGATTTGAAAACTAGTTTAGAAAAGAGTTTGATTTGGAAAAAGATTTTGGAAAACAAGTAGAACACTTCAATCAACTCCAAATCCATAACCAATATACAAATCATTCAATTACAATTCATGCAAGCATTACAAATCCAAGAGGCAAGCATAGGCATGAACATGTAATTGTCAAAACTAGTTGCAAGTTGCAATAAGAATGGTCACACAAAAATGAGACATTGATCAATTACAAAAGGGTAGCTCATTGAATCAATTTAAGAATCAAACAATAAAAACAGAAGAGTTAAATTCCTTTTGGTAATCCTTGACACTTATTAACAATGCACAAGTGCATAAGCGTCTAGTCATTTTACCAAATGTTCAACACCAAAATGTATACAATAGTTGAATCATTTTAAAGTAATCCTCAACATTTAAAATTATGCTTGAAAGCACATGTTGGATCCTCTTACCAATCATCAACATTTAAACAAATTAATGACTTAAAACAAGCACCACATTTGAAAGACTCAAAGTGACCAAAAGAAAGTATTCACAAGCTCTCACAAACAGTTGGCAAGCAAAGAATCATAAACTCACATTTTGTTCATTGAAAATTTAAAGAGAGTTGAATCACTTGAAGTAATCCTCATCACTTAAAAAATGGCGCCCAAGGCACAAGTGAGAGTCATGTTACTCATCATCAATATTGAAAACAATTGACAAACCAAATTCACAAGAACAAGTAAGACTACAATTCAAAAGGGATTGAATCCTATTGAACAATCCTCATCACTTAGAGAATAGTGCTCAAGGCACAAGTGAGAGTCATCTTGCCAATCATCAACATAACAATTACTTGCAAGCAAGATTCCATCAAAACAACTTGAGAAAACATTTTTTAAGCACAATTGCAAGCCAAATAGCTAAGAAACAACAAAACCCTAATTATTTCTCATGATTTGCGAAGCCAACACATAGCCAAACAACAAATTTATTCATCAAATTCACAAAATCAAGCAAGCACAAGATACTAGCAAGACTTAGGAACAATTAATCACATGATTTAAGCACTAAAACTTCAAATCAACATTTATTTTTCATTTCTTTAATTTTTGCGAAACATATATGAGTAAGAAAATGAGATTTGCAAACTTAAACAAAGGATCTAAGTATGAAAACACCAAAATCAAGTATCCACAACAAGATTAAGCATCATCAAGCAAAGAGTAACAACAAAATCAAATTAAAACCAACTTTAACATGACATGCGAACTAAATAACACATGAAACAACAATTTTATTTCACAACAAATACAAAATCAACACAAAAACAACATGAATCAATTTATTCAAGGGTGAGAGGCACCTAAAACACCCAAGCCTCCCTAAGTGCTTGTCAATAGTGTTTAAGGCTCCTCTCACCAACAACAACCAACAAATCACATTTTATATATATTTATGAGAGTATGCGAAATGAAGGAAAGGAAGAGCATGAATTTTGATGCAAAAATGTTGAAGATAAGGCTATGGTTTTTAGAGTATACCTTGGACCCAAGCTAGATTATGAAAGAAATGAAGAGCAAGAACACAAATCAACAATGATCGTCAATAGAACACCACAAGAACCCCACGCAAATCTTCAAACCGCAAGCCTTTGATGATGCAAATATGAACTAGAGTAGGAGAGGATGGAGATGTATGGAGTGGAAATGAATTTGAGATGAAAAAGAGGAAGGAAATCAAAAAAATATGGACGAGGAGTGGTGGTGGTAACTTCGGCCAAGAGGGTATTTGGAGGAGAGGAAAGTTGTGCTGAAATTTGAGAGTGGAAAATGAGGCCAAAGGTCCTGAGAGATGGGCTTAACAAGGTATATATAGAGTGCAATTAGGTTTAAGGGCATTCAGGTCTTTATGCATTAGCAAGTGCTCTAGGATTTGATTTTAATTTTGAATCAAAGGCTAGGATTGAAGTTTACATGGATTGGGGATATTGAGAAAGCACAAAATGAGAGAGTAGTAGAGAGGAGAGGGCGTGAGGCAATGAGGGGAGAAATGGGAGGGAATTTGCAAGTTGTCAATTGTACAATTGTACTATCACATGACCATTCCATTATCTCTTCATTTTTTGATTATTCTTTTTAGGATAATTGTACACAAATACACCCAATTTAGGTCACATACTAGGAATCTTAGGAATATGCCATTTTATGAGATCACCATGACCAAAAACATCATAAAAATCTCATCTTGAAACTTTTGTAGAATATTCCTTTTTGATGCCTTTTTTGAATTTGAATTTTTTGGTGCACAATGCATGCATGCACATACATACACATGACCAAAAACGTTTTGCCTCAAATAAATTTCTCTAAACTTGCACAATGATTCTTGATGAGAAATTATCCTACTTTGCAAAATGACCAAAATACCCTTTGACCTAAAAACTTGTTTCTTGCCCAAAAAATGCATTTCCACTCTAAAAATGATTCTAAAAACCCTAGGATGACTTTAAAACCTTAAAAATGCATGCAAAATGCTCCTTACACTCTACAAAATGATTTCACACTTCACAGTTTACTATTTTAGTGGAAAATTAGGGTTTTGACCCTAGGCGGACAAAATTAGGGTATGACAGAAGATGTTGTCAATTATTTTTTTGATTAGAGGATATCTTCATTTTGCAGTTTCTGACAGTGATGTCAAAAAATTGCACAAACTGTGCTCTTTTAGCTTGGCTATATGATGAGGAGGGAAATTGGAAAATAGAGCCTGGACTTGCAGCAATTTTAATGATGGAACATATCCTCTCGTTGATTAAATTTGGTTTCTCTCGTTTGGTTCCTGAGGTGATTGTTTCCTCTCTTTGCTTCATATCCAAATGATAATGATTCCTTTTCATGCCAAATATGTTTTATTATGTATTACACTGACAGACTAAGGTGCTGTTTTCTTATTTCCTAGTTTAAGAAACATCATTATGTGACTTAACCTTGCAGCATATAAACTGGCCATATTATGTCTCTTCTATTTGCAGGGTAAAGCTATGTTTTCTATTGGAAGTCCATTTGATCCGGTTGGTCCAGTTGATTCAATTATGCAAATCAATATTTTCATTTCTATTATAGATGTTCTCTTTATTCAATATACTGTTTCCAAACTGAGGAAGATTGATGGAATTTTGTGTAAGAAATTTGTAGAACTTATAAGATTAATAACTTGTATTGTATGATGTTAAATTTCAATAGAATTTGAAGTATTTTGTTTGTGTTATGGTTGTTTTACATGCTTTCGCAAAATTGGTAAAGTAGGAAAGACATTCTAAATTGTGTTATGGTGGAGTATTAATCCATTCGATCGATATGGATTAAAAATGAACAAAATATAAAAAGAAACTAGACATTTAGCATCGGTTGTTTCAAACAAGCGATTTAAATGTCATTTTTTTTATCAAGATAACGACATTTAGCATCGGTTGTTTCAAACAAGCGATGCTAAATATTATTTTTTTTATCAAAAATGACATTTAGCATCGGGTGTCTGAATCAATCGATGCTAAATAAATGTCTTGAAAATGACATTTAGCATCGGTTCTTTTCCCTAGGTCCTTCACCCCCAATCCTCCTTCCAACTTTGGTTTCAAAACAATTTCCCACGACACCCAACACGTCTTCCCTAAACAATCCTATTAAAAGGACTCTAATCCAAAATAAGTTAAAATTGGCATGCAAGAGTATCACTATAGTGACTCTCGTCCCAACGAGGTTGGCACCAAAGCCACTAACAATCATCTGCAGCACACAAAAAGCAGAAGGCCAAAACGGAAGCAATCAATCACATGCTTCCACATGCAACATTTGCGAGGATTAGTCCTCACTGGAATCCCCAAAAATTTGAGCGGGAGAGAAACAACACCACAAGACAAAAAAATAGAAACCCTGTGCAAGATCTCCTTCGAAATATTGATACCGATTAAATGACTCTTGTGGAAATTCACTCTTAGCTAGAAATTACGTCTTCCCTAAAGAAAAACGTATTTAAGCCTAGTAACTAATTAGATCACATTAAATATTATGAAAAAAACAAATAAGAGATTCATACAACATCTCCTAGTAATAATAAAATAAATATAACTATTACAATTTAGCTAGAAATTAATAGATGAGTTAAGGTTTATTATATCTTGTTGAGCGTCATTAATTATGTTTAAGTAGTTTATACTTTAGGATTATCGGTGGTTGGCGCTCATGAGTAAAAGTCAAGGAGTTATTAGATGTGGTCATATTTTACAAGATGCTTGTAATTGCAAACCACCTTCTATACTAGTTGTTTGGCTAGATAGTATCAATTAGGCTAAATAGCACTTTTGGTCTTTTATCTTTGCACCAGATTTCACTTTGGTCATTTATCTTTTTTTTGGTCCGTTTTGGTCCCTCATGTTCCATTTTTGTTTCATTTTGGTCCCTGCTGTTAGTTTTGATTAACGGACGCCACGCTGGCAGTTAACTGCTGACGTGGCGTTCGTTAGTTCATTAATTAATGACGTGGCAAAAATATGTTATTTAATTCTTAATTAAATCAAACATCACTATTTATTTTTTTAAAAATTTTAAAAACACAATTTGGATCTGCTTCTTCGTTCCTCTTCTTCCCCCATTTTCAACCCATATCTCAGATCTAAAATAACTAAACAATCGCATGGTATGAACCTAAATGCGTTTCACATCTTCAACTCTTGCGTTTTCACATCTTCAACCCCCAACGTCGCATCTTCAACCTTCATTTTTGCAGATCATCGTTCTCAGTTTTTGCTTACCTTCCTCATCACCCATTTCGTTTTTGCAAGATCTGGTTCGTTTTTGCAAGTTCTGGTTCGTTTCAAAAGTGCAAGATCTGGTTCGAGAGAGAGAGAGAGGAAAAGATCTGGTTCGTTTCAAAAGTGCAAGATCTGGTTCGTTTTTGCTTACCTTCCAGCGTCGTTTCCATTCCTAGAGGAGAGAGAGAAAAAAATTTTCGGTGAGAGAGAGAGGAAAAGAAAGAAGACTGAGGGAGATGCGACAGTGGGGGAAGAGACGCGACGGAGAGGGAGATGCGACGGAGAGGGAGACGCGACAGAGAGAGAGAGAGAGAGAGAGAGAGAGAAACAGCGGTGGTGGAGGTCGGTGGTTCATAAGAAAGGGGGAGGCGATGTGGTGGCTGTTTTGAGAAAGATGAACAAAATCCAAATCTGGGTTTTTTTTGGAGAAGAGAGGATTGGGGAAGATGATGATGCAGATGAATATTGTTGAATATTGTTTTATGTTTGTTTTGTTTTATGTTTTATTTAAATTAAAAAACAATTTTGCTGATGTGGAATTTACATGTCACCTATAACTGCCACGTCATTTAAGGAATTGAGGACGTCACGTCAGCGGTTAACTGCCAGCGTGGTGTCCGTTAGTCAAACTAACGTGAGAGACCAAAATGAAACAAAATCGAAACATGAGGGACCAAAACGGACCAAAAAAAAAGATAAATGACCAAAGTGAAATCTGGAACAAAGATAAAGGACCAAAAGTGCTATTTAGCCTGTCAATTAATACAACTCTAATTATCGGGAAAAAATAACTATTAAAATCTATATATGCAGTTAGGTTGTGTTTTCTGCTTTGTTTCATTCCAGGATTGTTAATCTCTATTTGGCTCTGTTTGGTTTGCCATCACTCGGTTGTTTCCAAATTCCATAGTTAAGTTAAATTAAAGCACCGCACTATCACTCACCAAAAGAAAAGCACTGCAGTATTCAATAGTTATTCTTGTAATAACAAAATAAAAAACTCAACACATCATCTGGACATGCATCAAATAATGATATGGATATCAGTTCTTTGAGATTTTTTGAAGATGGCATAGTGAACCCAATTCCTCAATCAAAGCATTCAAATGTGAATTAGATGATCCACCTTCTTCCAAAGCCTGCATTGCCATCTGTGCCAATACTTTAGCTTTTTTCCTCATTTCCTCAGCTTCATTCCCTTCCATAACCTTCTTTATAGCCTTCTCAACTACATCCCATTTAATACAGTCCTCAACCATTAATCCAGCCCATTTTTTAACTCCAACATGTACCCCAATTTGAAGTACCTCAGTAACCAACTTCTCATTGTAAAACTGCTCAGCAGCCACAGGCCAAGTAACCATAGGCACCCCAGCAACCACTCCTTCCAAAGTTGAATTCCATCCACAATGTGTCACAAATGCTCCAATTGCTTTATGTTCAAGAATCAACACTTGTGATGCCCAACCTCTTATAATAAACCCTTTGCCTTTCATTCTTTTCTCAAATCCTTCAGGTAACCATTCTTCTTCATCTTCTTTGCTTTTCCTCACAACCCAAATGAAATCTTTCCCTGATGCCTCAAGTCCCAAGGCAATTTCTCGTAGTTGAGAGTTTGGAAAATGTGTTGTACTTCCAAAACATACGTAAACAACTGAGTTGTTGTTTTTTGTGTCAAGCCACTTCATGCACTCTTGCATGTCAATAGATACTTCTTTTCCTCTAAATGTTTTTTCTTCCTTTTCTCTATTACAAAGTGATAAGGGTCCTATATGCCATTCTTTTCTTCCAAGTACATTTTTGTAATAATCTGCATAAACATGTTCAAGTTCATAGAAGCTATTAACAATCACCCCATAACTATTTACCTCTGATTCTGTGATTTGCCTTAACAATGTAGCAAAGTTTGTTTCTGTGCCCTCAACTTTTTCCCTGAATAAAAAATTTGGCACTTGCAACCTTGTCATTTTGATTTCACCTGGAAGATTAGGAATCACAAATAAATCTGAGTCAGATGAAACATTATTGTAAGGCTCATAGAGTCTCATGCATTCAGTAGCACACATTGAGAAGAAACTAATCCCATGGAACACAAGCCTAGGAATTCCAAATTTTGCTGATGAATCAGTTGTCCAAGGGAAGAACATATCAGCAACAACACAATGAGGTTGTTCCTGAAGTAGTAGTTGCTCAAAAGGATCTTGTAGGAACCTAGTAGCATTACAAAATGTAGGAAACAAATGTGGTGAAGGGAGTGAATCAACATTTTCACATCCTTCAGGCAAACCAGCTTCTTCACATGGGAAATTGATGGTTTGAATATTTATGTTTTTGGATTGTTCTATGGCTTTGGAAATGAGAGGTTTGTTGAGGGGTGTGGTGACTATGGTGGCTTTAATCCCTTTTGAAGCAAATAGTTTGGCCATGTCTATGGTGGGTATCATATGGCCATGAGCCATGAAGGGGAAGAAGAACATGTGTATAGGATTGCACTCATCACTAGACATATTTCTCAATTGTTACAATTCAGATTTTGCACAAGAAAGATAGAAAATGGAGGATTTTGAAATGGCTATTCGCCTATGTCAGAATGAAATGCAATGTTTGTCTTTGCACTTTTTATGGTGTTCATATATTTGACTATTTGTAATTTCAACTAGTCACGACGTTTCAAAAAAACAACTACTCATAATTATATTTTGGTCAAATACAAATTAAGGAAGTATTTAATACTCATCATAAAAGAGTATATTTAATAATATATCTTGTGTTTTCAATAAAATTAATTTGTATAAATTTGATTTTCTTTACCTTTTCGATGGAATATTAAATACTTTTTTCAACTCATCTCATTCTTTATCATGAATTTTGTTCTTTTTTTTTTTACCCAGGGTATCCACCGCCGACCGCATTGACTAGCCCCCTTGCTGGATTGTAGGCACCTCGATGGGTGGGACAGCTGACCCGAGGTATGAATTTTGTTCATTTAATAAATAACAAAATATTTATTTTAATGGAGAAATAAAAGAGTAAAATAGTACTTGCCTCTCATCTACAATATAAAAAAAAACTCTTACATCACACAACCGATAAATGACATTGAAATCAATTATTCTCGTGTAATAAGGCTAAAAGTTTAACCTCTTTCCAAAATTGCCTTTTTATTAAATGATGATTTATATTTCTAATTAATGACGTCGCCTTTAATTACACCACTTAAATAAGGATATAGTTGGAATTGATCATTTAATACACCTTAAAAATGGTACTTTCTTATAATATGGATAGGGGTAGGAATAGGTCGGGCCGAGCTGGCCTTTGTAACGCCTCAGACTGACCTACATTTAAAATTTTAGGCCTAAGTTTTTCTGGCCTGACATTACGGGTAAAAACCATAGTTCAAACCAAACCAATCGTTTGATTGAAAAAGTTACCGGAACACATCCATTCTAAAGCACTCTTTTACGATTTTCGGTTAGATCTGGATCAATTTGCGATTTTTGTTTTGGATTTGAAAACTCCTAATTTTTGAGTGCAAAATTGGAAACAAAATATCATTTTTGCCTTGAAATCTTAAAGAACCTTCATTTTGATTTTTTTTTTTTTCATTTTTCTAAAGTGCAACTCATTTAGAAACGGAAAGAGTAATGTATTTCTCTGGTCTGTATTTTACGAAATTTTTTAATGTATTTTTCATCTTAATTTAAGAAAAAGAAACATATTTTAATGTGTATTAATTGTTAAAATTATTTTTTACACTTATCTAATTTAAATGTATGTTTACTAAAACTTACTTAAAGGATATAAAACATTTAGGGTTCTGTGGTCAGAGGACACATTTTAAATAATTTATTTATTTTATATAACACAAATAAAATCATGGCTTAATTACATTTTTGGTCCCCCTGTTTTCACCAATTCACGATTTTTGTCCCTCAAGTTTTAATTTGACGATTTTGGTCCCCCTATTTTTCCAATTTGACGATTTTGATCCCCCTCTTAATTTGGTCAAAATTAAGACTCAATTTTGACTGACTCATCCTACGTGGCAGTCCACGTAGACTGCCACGTAGGCACACCCCCACCCCCACCCCTTCTTCTTCCTCGTCTCACCGTCAGTCTCTCTCTCTCTCTCCTTCGCACCACCCACCACCCACCTCACTCACCATCAGTCTCTCTCTCTCTCTCTCTCTCTCTCTCTCTCTCTCTCTCTCTCTCTCTCTCTCTCTCTCTCTCTCTCTCTCTCTCTCTCCTTTCTCTCTCACCCACCTCGTTTTCCTTTCCCTCCGACTGCGATCTGCGACCTCCGTGACGAGCGAGAGAACGGCGAGAGAGGGAGAGCGACGCGACGATCGAACCAGAGATGCGAAGAGCCGGTGAGCGAGCGACGGCGAGGAGGGAGAGCGACGGTGAGCGAGCGACAGTGAGAAGAGAGGGGGAGGGATTCGCACAGAGGGGGGGATTCGCACAGAGGGGGGATTTGCAGAGAGGGGGAGGGGTTCGCAGAGAGGGGGAGGGATTCGCACAGGGGGGATTCGCACAGAGAGGGGGAGGGATTCGCACAGAGAGGGGGAGGGATGGTGGTGAGAGGGGGGGAGAGCGACGGTGATTGAAGAGGAACAGTGGAGGGGGGTGGGGTGGGTGCCACATAGACTGCCATGTAGGATAATAAGTCAAAATTGAGTTTCAATTTTGACTTATTTAAGAGGGGGACTATGATTTTTCAAATTGGGAAAATAGGGGGACCAAAATCGTCAAATTAAAACTTGAGGGACCAAAATCGTGAATTGGAGAAAACAGGGGGACCAAAACAGTAATTAAGCCTAAAATCATCAAAAAATTTAATTTTAAATGTAATAAAATACTTAAAATTGTTGAACCAAGGTCAAACACTCTTTGTTTTGTATGATAACAAATTACAATCTGTCTACTAATGGTTACAGTTGAACAAGAGTACGGGACATGAATCAAAGAGCAGGATATCTTCATGAATCAAAGAGCAGAATATCTTAAAGTGTAGCGGTTTGGAGGAGAATCTACTCTAGAGTTCAAGAACTATTTGTTAATCTGCTTTTGATAAGACACCATGTAAGATCCTATCACTTCAGTTCTATAACTTTTAGTAGTTGAGAGATGATTTTTTAAAATATAACTTGTGTTAAAAGCTTAGAAAAATCTTTTATATAAAAGCCTAATAGGTAGGCACGTAGCATGAAAATGGTAAAGCTAAGAATCGATTGATGACCTTGTGTTTATAAGTTGAAAATCGATTTCTAGCCTAATTATTCAAGCTAGAAATCGATTTATCGATTTGTGGCTTCCTTCACAAAGCTAGAAATCAATTTCTAGCCTACGGGTTTTTAAAGGAATATGTTTTGGAAAGAAAACAATCGATTGACGGCCTTGTGTTTTTAAATGGAAAAATCGATTTCTCTCTCTCTTTTAAAGCTAGGAATCGATTCCACACCTGTTTCCCACAGGCAAGAAATCGATTCTTCACTTGCTATTGTGAAGAGCAAAATCGATTTCTTCCTTATCTTTTAAAGCCATAAATCGATTTCAACCTTCCTATTTCTCAAGCAAATGAATCGATTTCTATACACTCCTATTTAAGCATATAATCGATTCATCTCTTTTTAGAAGCTTTCAACGGTCATATTTTGAGTAAATGAATCGATTCACATACACATTATTTTAAGCAATCAATCAATTTACTACTCATCTATTTTACGTGAAAAATTGCCTCAACGGTTATATTTCTACAAACCCTATAAATAGGCACTTAGGGTTTTTTCACGAAGCAAGAGAACACAACGCACAACTCAAAAATAAAAAAAAAAGAAGAAAAGAACTCTCACCGTCATATTATTTCTTCAAGTTCTTCATCGTTAAATCCAAATCACTCATCTCTCTCAACTACTATACTGTTATACTGCTTGAGTGATTGGATCATAGTTTTTCAATTGTATTCATCTATTACTTGGTTTTTGTGAAATCCTGGGAAGTGTTCTTAGGTAATTCAATCAGGGAGATTGAGTTGTAAGCGAAATCCTTAGCGGGGAGCTTGGGTTCTCAATTTGGGGAAAATTGAGAGTGGTATGGTAGCTATAGGGAAGTTGCTTGCTTGTAAGACGTTGAAGAAGTTCTTCTCATATAGTGGTTGTTATCAAGTCCAAAGGTTGCAAAGCCGGAGGCCGAGGACGTAGGGCTTTTATCCCGAACCTCGTAAAAATCACGGTGTATCTCTTTCCCTTCTCTTTACTTTGTTTTTTGTTTATTTTTGTTTATCGTTAAAATTGATTTCATTGCGCTGCGTTCAATATCACAATCTATTTATCGTTAAATTTGATAATAGTGTGGTTAGTGTAAAATATCACTGTAACTGGTTCTGTCATAGTTATAGCTTGCTTAGGTATTGCATATAGTTTGAATCCTATTTTCCGCATTCGATTTAAACGGCATCGTTAATTTTTTGAAAATTAAAAAGATTTCGTTTTTAGCGTATAACCTTATTCACCCCCCCTCTAAGGTTATCATATAGTCCAACAATTGGTATCAGAGCTAGAAATTGCATATATAGAGCTTAACATCTCACAATTTTATTTTATTTATTTATTTTTGATCATGGGTTCATTTATGAAAGATGGGATGTCCTTCAATAGGCCACCCCTGTTCGATGGGACTAACTATGACTATTGGAGTAGTCGAATGAAATGTCATGTGCAGGCTATAGATTTCACTTTATGGAGGATCATTGTTGATGGACCACTTATTCCTATGAGAATCAAAATTACTAAACCTGGTGTTGCTGTTGACAGAGATACTACTAAATCTCAAGCTCCTGGTAAAGCTGAGGAAGTACCTATTGAAGATATCTATTCCATTGACTTAAGTGAGCTGAGAAAGTCTGAGTTAGATAAAATATCTCTAAATGCCAAAGCAATGAACATTCTTTACTTATCTCTATGTGAAGAAGAGTATGGAAGGGTAAAAGGTTGTCAGACAGCAAAAGAAATTTGGGGCTGTTTAGAAGCAACACATGTTGGCACGAGTCAAGTGAAAGATACAAAAATTAGAGTTCTCACTTCTGAGTATGAAGCTTTCAAAATGAAGGAAGGTGAATATGTTGCAGCTATGCACCAAAGATTAAATCTGATAGTGAATAACTTGAGAGCACTTGGGAAGAAGTATTCAACAAAAGATTTGAATGGGAAGATTCTTGCATCATTGACTAGTGAGTTCTTTCCTAAGACTTGTGCTATCACTGAAGCCAAAGATATTGGCACTTTACCTCAAGAAGACTTGATTGGGTCACTTCTTGCATTTGAGGTGGTGTTGGCCGCTAAAAAGGCTCAAGAAAAAGAAGCAGTCAAAGAAAGAAAGTCTCTTGCTCTTGCTGCTAAGACTCCTAAGATGGCAAGGAAAGAGGTTGAGTCTGATGAAGAATCTGATGATGAAGACATGACTATGTTTGCCAAGAAATTTAAAAAATTCATGAGACTCAACAAGCTTGGAAAGGGTGACTATTCAAAGAAATCTGGGTACAACAAAAAAGACAGTTATGAGAGAAGAGATGATCAACCAAAATGTTTTGATGCAACAAACCGAGTCATCTCAAAGTAAATTGTCCTAAGCTAAAATCCAAGTACCAACAAAATAAAGCCATGAAGGCTACATGGGACAACATAGATACTGATGGTGATACAGATGAAGAAGAGGAGGTTGCAAATGTTGTTTTTCTTATGGCAAATGACACACCTGAGGCTACATGGGACAATCTTGACACTGATAGTGAAACAGATGAAGTGGAAATGACTATATTGCCCTTTTATTCTAATTCTCACTAAACTCAGTTCTAAACAACAAATCAAGTAACAAGTCACACCATTAAATAAATAATGCATGTGTAGGTGTTTTGTGGTGTTTTAATGAGCCGAGGTTTGAAACTAGGGAAATGACCATACTACCCTTGGCTCACTAATTCTCACTTAAACCCTCTTATAACTTATTCAAACACAATCAATCACATACCGAATCATATAATTAATCTATTCAATCCATGACAATCACCTCATAAATAATTAATTACGCTAACATACATATATATTAGCTAATCAATTAACTCATAATTTCTAGCTAATTTCAATAAATGAAATTAGCTAAATTGGAGATGTTACACTTTACATACTTTGTCACAAAATTAATTTTTATTTTCACGAACCGATTATTAATGAACGAACTTCACGTATTTGAACAATTAATTTTTTTTTCAAACTCTAAAATACCATAAACACTCTTGTTAGCATTAATTTTGTTTTAGGATTAAAAAGTACAGTTTACCATGGCGAGACTTACCCAATGCACATTATTTATTTTTTTGCAAAATTGAGTATCTCCTTTTTTTTACTCACATAATGATTGTGGAATCCACTAAAATAATTGTAAAACACACCTAAAATTGTCTCCAAAACACCGCTACCAAACTTACTGCATTCAAGCCTTAAAGCCTTGAGGGTTTAAAGATACGAGCGCTTGAAGAAAAAGTAGTTTTTATTTAGTTTCTAGGGGATTTGAAAATTTATTGATGATTATACATATATGTGATCAACTTTAGCAGCGCACAATGAAAACATTACAAAGGAGACATTCTAATTGAATACTACTCCAACCTCCAAGTCCTGAATCAAAGAGTTCAGTTCAGTTTATTTGTTGTTTCTTGTAACCGGCTTGAGGGCTATGAGGACAACTTTAGTTAGTTAGCCACATAGTCAACTATTAGGACTATGATTTATTATGAGTTAAGAATAATGAATCAAGCATAATTGAACCGAGAGAATTAGTAAGGGGTCGCGCTAGAACTCACTGAGACAAGTTGTCTCACCCAATCCATTGTTGTTGTTTTTCAGTTAAGCAGGGGAAGTTGAAGACCGTGAGGCACGGCTATGGAGATACTTGAGGAGCTGCTGACGCTTTTGTTTGTTTTGTCATATTATGTATCTCTGTATTTCAGTTTCCTTTGTATCTTAAGACTATTCGATTGTACGACTTATGTCTTTCAAGTTGTAAATCGCTTCCGAAGACTTTCAGTTTTTGAGTATTGAACACTAGTTGAGGGTGTAAGGACCGACTTTATTTATATTCTGTTCAGTTATGTAAGTACGTATTGATGAGTGATTCATCGAAGTTTAGTATGTGTTCAATATTTTAAAAGGAAAGTCACTCTGATGTATGCCAGTAGTGCATTTCGGTAGTTTCTACAAGTTAGAAATTATCGGGGTGTTACACCCTATAAATAGGCACTTAGGGTTTTTTCACGAAGCAAGAGAACACAACGCACACCTCAAAAATAAAAAAAAGAAGAAGAAAAGAACTCTCACCGTCATATTATTTCTTCAAGTTCTTCATCGTTAAATCCAAATCACTCATCTCTCTCAACTACTATACTGTTATACTGCTTGAGTGATTGGATCATAGTTTTTCAATTGTATTCATCTATTACTTGGTTGTTGTGAAATCCTGGGAAGTGTTCTTGGGTAATTCAATCGGGGAGATTGAGTTGTAAGTGAAATCCTTAGCGGGGAGCTTGGGTTCTCAATTTGGGGAAAATTGAGAGTGGTGTGGTAGCTATAGGGAAGTTGCTTGCTTGTAAAACGTTGAAGAAGTTCTTCTCATAACCTCTCGCTAATTTCAATAAATGAAATTAGCTAAATTGGGAATGTTACACTTTACATACTTTGTCACAAAATTAATTTTTATTTTCACGAACCGATTATTAATGAACGAACTCCACGTATTTGAACAATTAATTTTTTTCTTTCAAACTCTAAAATACCATAAACACTCTTGTTAGCATTAATTTTGTTTTAGGATTAAAAAATACAGTTTACCATGGCGAGACTCACCCAATGCACATTATTTATTTTTTTGCAAAATTGAGTATCTCTTTTTTTTACTCACATAATTATTGTGGGATCCACTAAAATAATTGTAAAACACACCTAAAATTGACTCCAAAACACTACTACCAAACTTAGTGCATTTAAGCCTTAAAGCCTTGAGGGTTTAAAGATATGAGCGCTTGAAGAAAAAGTAGTTTTTATTTAGTTTCTAGGGGATTTGAAAATTTATTGATGATTATACATATATGTGATCAACTTTAGCAGCGCACAATGAAAACATTACAAAGGAGACATTCTAATTGAATACTACTCCAACCTCCAAGTCCTGAATCAAAGAGTTCAAATCATTGTAAGATGATCCACCAACCTCCACAGCACGCCTTGCCATTTGACTAAGTTCCTTTGCTCTGTTTCTCATATCCTCTGCTTCCTCCCCTACCATTATCCTCTTCACAGCCTTTTCAATTGCATCCTTCTTCACAGGCTCTCCTCCACCCACTCCAATCCACGTCTGAACCCCAACACCGACACCAATCTTAACTATCTCACTCAAAAACTTAGCATTATAAAATTGCTCTCCATACATTGGCCACGTCACCATCGACACCCCAGCACACACTCCTTCCAAAGTAGAATTCCACCCACAATGTGTCACAAACCCTCCCACCGCTTCATGATCTAAAATCATCACTTGAGGTGCCCAACCCCTTATAATTAAACCCTTACCTTCAATTCTTTCTTCAAACCCTTCTGGTAACCAATCCAATTTCTCACCTTCACTTTTAGCTCCTTTCTTCACTACCCATATAAAAGGTTGTCCAGAAGTTTCTAAACCCATTGCAATTTCTTTCAGCTGAGCATCACTGAACATCGTCATACTACCAAAACAAACATAAACAACGGAATCTGGTTCCTTTGACTGAAGCCACTTCAAACACTCGTGTTCATCAATCGATGCTTCTCTTCCTCTACTTGCTTTTTCCTCTGTGTCCCTTTTGCATAAAGAAACTGGTCCTAAATGCCAAGCTCTTCTCCCAAGCTCATTCCTATAATGATCCGCATAAACCGGTTCAAGTTCATAGAAGCTATTAGCAATCACACCATAGCTTTTCAACTCAGATTCATTAGATTCCTCCAACAACCGAGTGAAAACCTTATCATGTTGAGGAAGTTGTGGTAACTGCATCTTGGTCAACGTTATTTCACCGGGAAGATTGGGAACAACAAAAGGTTCGGTGTAAGAAGAGACTTTTTCTTGAGGCTTGTATTGTCTAATGCATGCTAAAACGCAAAGAGGGAAGAAACCTAAGCCATGGAAAACGATTCTAGGAATGTTGAATTTGGCGGCGGAGTCGGTGGCCCAAGGGAAGAACATGTCGGCGATTAAACAATCTGGGTGTTGTTGTTCTAAAACATGTTCCAGTGGGTCCCGCAAAAGTATAGTGGCTTTCATGAATTTGATGAACTTATCTGGTGCGAGTGCGGATTCGGAATTTTCACAACCTTCTGGTAAACCGGTATCTTCAGGTGAAGGGAATTTGATGGTTGTGATGTTGATGTTGGCTTTTCCAATAGTTCTTGAAATGAGTGGGACGTTGAGGTGGGTTGTGACTATGGTGACTTTGATTCCTCCTCTTGAGGAGAAGACTCTTGCAAGGTCAACGCAGGGTATTATGTGGCCATTGGCTAGAAATGGGAAGAAGATTATGTGTAGCTCACGACTCTGGTTATTGCTACTACCCATGGTGAGTGTAATGTGAGGGAAGAAGCTAAACGATGATATGATGGCTTTGTTTGTGTTGTTGTGTTATATAAAAAAGATCAATCATCAATCCAACTGAAATTGCAGCCTAGCTTGCGAGTCGCGTTTTCCACGGGTTTCTATTATACTATTATTTATTTATTTCGTGACATCTTCGTTTTTTTATAAACTAAGGGTGTGACCCATGCTTAGCACGCCGGCGAAAGCTCTAAATATTACATATATATATATATATATATATATATATATATATAGAAATAAAAATTCCAACAATGATTTTAAATAGTTGTAATTCAAAGTAAAAAGCAAGAGTTTATATGTAGTCAATAAGAGAAAACTACAGTCAAAGCATAATTAAAAGGTCTTGAAGCTAAAGAAACACAACAACCATCCTACTAAATAAAGTCATTACACAATAATGGGATTATCAGCAGCTTGTCTGATTGTCTCATCATCAGAATAGTTAGGTGGAGGAATCTTGCGACCAACTTCATTAGTAGGGTAGTGAACTTGAATGAGAGGAATCTTGCGACCAACTTTAGAACTTAAACTTTCTCTCAACAACATCATGGGCTCAATTCCTAATGGTTTCTCTTCGTGCACTTGGCTGCAGCTGCAGCTTCTTGATATATCCAACAAAGCATTCTCCTGTGGCTACCTCCCCACGCTGAACGCATTTCCTCTCTCCTCAAGTACTTTTTCCCTCTATTCGCTGACCTTAAATGCAATATAAGCATTTTCAATGTAGATTAATCAAAAAAATAGTATAAAATCCTAAATTTTCATCTCCATTGGTGAGCATGAGATATCAAATAAAAAAATTGACTGGTATGAAGCAGAAGTGATTTACAGGTTTGGACCATCTTGAATAAAAATTATAGAGAAGTAAATAATATCATAAATATGATCCAATGTAGGGAGGAAAAAAGCTTTAACACTGCACCATTATAATTTTGAAATAGCCCTTCTCAAGTTTAATCACATCCATCAATTAAGGAGTTTTGAAAGTCAATCCTTACCTCTATCTTTTTCAAATCTTCGAAGCTCAACTCTAGAATTAGGGTGCCATCCTCTACTTCGGAAACAGATTATTTATATGATGAGGAATGCATAAAAAATGAACATATAGATTAGGAAAAAAGACTCACTTGTGTCCATCTTATCCCAAGGAACTCATTATTTACCATGGCATTTTGTCCATACATTATAGGTGATGTCCAAAAGCTCCATAACCACCATTTTTAAAGTTGTGTGTGAGTATAAAGCAAAGGAAAGAGAGGAGCAGTGTTATAGAACATAATGAGAGAAATATTGTGATTGCTTTGTATTGTATTCATGATTCATGATACCTTTTGATAGAACAAAACCACTCATTGCAAAAAGGATGGCCAATGCAAAGGATCCAAATGTTAGAGCCACTTTAATATCCCTCCCAGCTGCTTGTCAGGAACTGCTTCAGCAGCTTCAAGTATATGCTGTAGACTTCTTCCAGGCATTAGAATAGGGTAAGTACTATACTCACGAGTACAATAAATTCATGGGATAATAGAGTTGCACAATGCTCTCTTTTCATTGAGTTCCCTGTCCATTAATTGTTCAAGCGCAATTAGCAACTTAGTAGAGAGTTCAGTCCATAATTGATTAGAAGATGGTAGCCTCAAATTAAATAAAATAGAAAAGAATACATTGAACTATATGAAGCAGAATTGTCTTAAATACATGAATGGTTGCAGCTGGATAGTTTCAAAACAATATTGTGATCATCCATAAGTTAGAGACAATATGATTTCAGTACACAGTTGACTACCCATGTGAAACAGAACGGAAAATATTAGAATAGATTGATGGACATAATTCGGAATTGACTTCAAAGGATAAATGAAGGTGGGGAAGAATTGTGGGATATTGGATAAGTCAAACTCCAATTCAGGATGCAAACATCATGGCAAAGGCTCAAATAAATGAAATCAATAATAAACTAAAGAATTATGGCGAGATAAGCAATTTTAGTTTGACTAATCAAAAGTGGAAGAACAAAAATAGAGGACTACTGCATAACATACTTAATAACAGAAAGACCCCTGCCAAGAACTGATAACAACAATGCAAACAACATCACCTAATGGGAATTTAAAGTAAGACAACTTGAAAATCAACCAATGACTTTTTAGATTCATCATTTCATAGGGCTTAGCTTCTAACATTATCAGAAAGGTAACCATGCGTCTGCAAACACCATGCATCTGTTGTGTTGTGTGCATAAAAAGGAAAATCGGAGTTGGGATCCTGCACAAACTCAAATCATAATTAATCTAGTAGTAGCTGAAAAAAATAGAAAATCAAAACTCCATAAAAAGGAATGTTACTTGTTTTCACATCATATATAGGTTGGATTATGAGCAAACAATAAGAGCCAAAGAGAATATAGCAAATGTTGAAGACCTTTACAAACCACTAAGCATGTCAAAACCCCAAATTATGAAATCTATTATCTAAAATCACAATTACCAAACATTAAAACTCACCCTAAGAGTTCATGTTTCATGAGTCATGAGTAGTCTTCTGATTTTCACTAATTAAACACCTCAAAACCTTTAAATAATGGATGTAACACTATTTGCCAAGTCCACAGTGATGATTCTGCATCAAGTTCAACAACCGGACATAAAGGTTATTATGACAAATCTTCAAATTGCAAGCTCAAACGCAAAATTGAAACTTAATTTAATGACAACAAAATCATCATAAATAGAAACAAAATTGAAATTTTGAAACTAAACTCTACATGTAAACTTAATTTAAAGACATTATGTACAAAGTGCAGTTTCATTTAAAGGAGTAGCTTCATTCATCAAACTGTGAGATGCAGAGGTACCTATAGAACATTTTATGACAATAAATAAAAAACCAGCAAAAAGCACTCCTACTTTAGACAAACAATATACATTGAAACAACAAAGTAATTAAGGAATATTAACTTGTTATACCATAGATAGCGTATGGAGCCATTTTCTTTGTTGAATAAATGGATTGTGGTTATCACAGCTACCATCATCAACACTGTAAACGGCATTGTGCTTTCTTTTATTTGAAGATCCCATCACATTCATCTGCATAAACCAAAAGTTAGATAATCCCACTTTTGGTAAGCATTATCTACATGTATTGTTGATTGAAGTGGCACATGGACATAGAAGTTAAGAAAATTATGAAATCTTTAATGATGATATAAGAAAATTACATCTTTTGCATATGTCCGCTCAAAGAGAACTACTCGACCACCGCGATCACGAGTAGCAAGAAGATCACTAGACTTATCAAATTCAATAGCAAAAGTTATATCCACTGTACAAACAAATTTGAGTAAATAATTAGGAAACTTGCACATTAAGCTGAAACAAAAGCTAATTCATTTTGGGTATAAGAAATAAAAATAAACCTCAGTTACAGCTTAACATGAGCAATGCATGTTTGCATGTTTCATCTTTCCAAAAGCAAGTTTCTTTGGAAAAAGAAAACCCTCCAATATCAAGGGGCACAAAGAATTGCTTAAAACAATTAATACACTCTCTGATACTCCCAAAACAGAGATCCTTAGGTATCTCAGCAAAACTAACAAATTCTATGAAACTATTATATTTAATTTCATGGTACCATATTATCAGACTTGTAAACTTAGCAAGTGAAAAGCATATTATCAGACTTGTAAACAACAAAGATACCAAAAAATTACCATAGCTTAATCAAAGTTCAAAAATGTCAACAACTAATATACCAAATTTTTCCACATAGAAACTAATTTCAACTACCTTGGAGATGACCATGTAACTACATGCAAGTGATGAGGCAGAGAAGCTAACTAAGCTTACTGCCAAAGAAGATTTTCCCAGCAATTCACTCCTCACACAAAAGATGAACACAGATATGGCTCCAAAATTGCATCATAGAAACATACTTTTCTTTTATTAACAAAAGAGAATAACTAACATCCATAAATTACACACCACAAATGACAATAGCATCAGATAACTTAAAAAGCAAATAGTAGATACCTTATATTCAGTAAAAAAAAACCTTATTAATGCTTCACACATTGCTGCAACTGCTCTGTGGGTTGTTTTAATTGCTTGGTGCAACTCTGCAACCGCTTTGTGCATCATTTTAATTCTTCGTGTGATTTCGCCACCGCTCTATGAGCCTTGATGCTGCTTCTGCTCCCAGTCCATCGCTCTTTCCCCTTCTCCCTGGCATCCAACTTCTCTGCTTCATGGTTGAGCTCGCAAGGAAGACAGTAAGATAAATGCTGACCTGAAAAGGGAGAAATTATAGAAGTAATTGGCATGGAGAACGTTTGCTTGAAGAAATGAACTAAAGTAATTAAAAAATGCAAATTCTCAAACACCTTGAATGCATCATTCAAAGGATTTGATTTTGGTTCATTCATAAAACTAAAACTAACTCTTATGTTCTTCATTACTACAACAACAGAATAACTTGAAATCGGAAGTTGAACAAACTACACAACATATAAGAATTCAACTAAATAACCCAAAATTGCAATTTAATTTATGTAGTCTAAATCTGATGAGAGCATAGAGTAGAAAACTTTCCCATAATAATTAACAACAAATGGTAAATAAAAGAGGAATAAGATCATTGGAAAGAGGAAGAACCTGAACATCATCAAAGGTCCAGCGGTTGAAGAGCTTGAAATCGATCTGGGAAGCCGTTGACGCAGCTGAACGGCACTGATTCCAGAATCCCAGTCGCAGGAGTTGAACACGGTGGTGTGAGATGAAGCACGAAGAGGAAAGCAAAAGCGAAATGCCAAGATTAGGAAGGATCTCAACCGTGAACATCAAAAACGGAGGATGGAGAGTGAAGACCATCTGCCTCCTCCATCTTCTCCCACCATGGTTGTCTCTTCTCCTCTCGAGCCCTCACCATGAACCTTGGCTTCAAACCTGTCCTCTCTCCTCCCCCCTCTCTCTCCCTCTGATGGCTCACACTTTCACTCCAGTCTCGTTGCTTCTCTCTCTCAACTCCCTCTTTGCATCTCTAGCATAAAGAAACGTGGCCTTCGTGCAGGAAGTGAAGACCATCTGTCAAACATGCAGTGTAGTGCATGTGATAGTTTGGCAAAAATACCCCTGAAGGTTTAGCGGGAGAGAGAGAGAGAAAGGAGGCGTGAGGAAGAAAGGAAAAGGAAGCGTGAGGAAGAAAGGAAGCGTGACGTGGGTGGTGGACATATGGTGGCCAGCAACTGGCCGGAGAATTGGAGGGAAAGAGGGGGGTGAGGCGGGAAGGCTGACATGGAGATCCTACGTGGAGAGTACCATCGGATGTATATATAGAGATAAAATTGGGTTAAATGTTTTTTTTACAATGGGTTAAATATGTTTTTAATCACTATAAAACCTGACAATTTTGTTTTTAGTCTTTATAAAAATTTCACTCAATTTTAGTCTCTATATTTTCTCTGTCAATGCTTTCAGTCTCTTGTGACTTTTAATAGAGCTTAGAAAGCACTATTAAAATATCAAAAAAAGCACTATTAAAAGTCATGAGAGACTAAAACATTGATAGAAGAAAATGTAGGACTAAAAGTGAGTGAATTTTTTATACGAACTAAAGACTAAATTCTTAAATTTTATAAGGAGCAAAAACATATTTAACCCAATAAAATTTTAGTAAACTTTATAGCACGAAATGAAAACCACGATACGTCGTTTCTACTTTGTAGCCAAGGTCTCTGCTTTTTGTTATTGTGGTAGCACTCTAGCACTACACTTTGTACATTTCTTCTCCTACTCTATAGCATTGCTCATAAAATTTTAGGGTGAGGGCGGGGTGGATGACGCACTACAAGAATAAGTGTTGTTTCCTACGAAACTTCCGACGAACTCTAGTCCGTCGCAATTTCCGACGGATTTCCGACCAAAATGTCATCGCAACGGTTAAGAAGAAGGGGCGCTAAAATTCCCGCTTACGTTTTCGACCAAATCGTTTTTCGTCGCTAATTTCCGACGGCTATTTTCGTTGGAACACGCTAAAAGTCCGTCGCAAACGTAAAAACCCAATTAAAATACAGCCTCTTCCCTCGAACCCTCTCATTTTCCCAAACCTCACTCACTCACTCTCCTCCTCTGAAATTTGATTGTTCTCTCCCTCCGCCCTCCACCGCCCTCCTGCATCCTCCTCCATCGCTAAGCTTGCTCCATGGCTAGAAGACAGCCTCTTGTTCTCCCTCTTCCCGTACCTTCCACTCTCCCCCTCCTTGCGCGTCCACCAATTCGCCTCCACCGTTTCCCCGCTGTTTCCCCGTCGTTTCCCCGCCGTGATTCGTAGCGACTGTGAGTTGAGAGAGAAGAGCGACTGTGAGTTGAGAGAGAAGAGCGCCTGTGAGTTGAGAGAGAAGAGCGAGAGAGAAGAGTCGCTGAGAGTGAGGGAGGCGCTGAGAATGAGAGAGAATTGAGGGAGCCGTAACTTTAGGGTTTGGTTTGGTCATTGTTTAAGGGTTTCTAAATTAGGAGGGGTAACAATGTAATTTTATACATTCGGGGCGGGTTCGGGGACGGGACCTATATCCCCATTACCCGTTCCGTCCCCCACTACAAAAAAAACACTAATTAGCGACGGACATTAGCGAGGGACTTGTTGTCCCTCGCAAAAACAGTCATTAGCGAGGGAATTAGCGAGGGCATAGAGCTGTCAATTTTTTTTGTCATTAGCGAGGGAATTAGCGAGGGAACTGTCCCTCGCTAATGACTGCCCTCGCTAATTCCCTCGCTAAATTTTGCTTTTCAGATGATGGGACTCAGCGCAGTGGTTGGTAAAGGTGCAGAAATTAGCGAGGGACAGTTCCCTCGCTAATTCCCTCGCTAACGTTAACTTTTCAGATGATGAGACAGTTCCCTCGCTAATTCCCTCGCAAATTTTTTTCTTTTTTCCTTTATATCCGTTTACACCTTCACTCTTCTTTCTCACTCACTCACTCTTCACCATTCCTCTTCCCTTCCTCTTCCCCCTTCCACTTCCTCTCACACCCTTCTTCTCTCTTCACTCTTCCAACACCACCACCACCACCATCATCACCACCTCCTCTCACACTCTTCTTCTCTCTTCACTCTTCCACCACCACCACCACCACATACCTCCTACCACTCTCACTCACTCTCTCTTACTCTTCACCACCACCAACCCACCACCCCACCACCACCACTCTCACTCTTCTCTCTTTCTCCCTCTCTCTCTCTCTCTTACTCTTCTCCTTCTCTCTCTACTCTAAACCACCCATCACCACCACCACCACGCCACCACCACACCACCACCACCCCACCACCACCACTCTCACTCCTCTCTCTCTCTTTCTCCCTTACTCTTCTCCTTCTCTCTACTCTAAACCACCCATCACCACCACCACGCCACCACCACCACCACACCACCACCACGCCACCACCACCACCACCACCACCACCACACATCACCACAAAATTAATAATATAATATAATATTCATTAATTAATATATATAAAAAAACAAGCCATTCAGCACTGGACACGTGTCTTTTTTTTTTTGAAAACTGCAGTCATTAGCGAGGGAATTAGCGAGGGAAAAAGCCATCGCTAATTCCTGCGCATTTACCAACCCCTGCAACTGAGTCCCATCACCTGAAAAGCTGCAGTCATTAGCGAGGGAACTAGCGACGGCATAGTCCCTCGCTAATTAGCGAGGGATCCAACTTCCCTCGCTAATCCCATTTGCGAGGAGGGAATTAGCGAGGGAACCAGTCCCTCGCTAAATCCCTCGCAAATAACCATTAGTGAGGGAATCAGGTCATTTTGCGAGGGAACTGTCCCTCGCTAATGACTAATTTTTTTGTAGTGCCCGTATTTTGATTTCGGGGAAAACTCAAACCCAAACCCAATCAAAGCGGGAAAACTCGTCAAATCGGGGCGGGTTTGGGTCGGTCCCCGCGGGTATGGGTTTTGTTGCCATGCCTACACCGCCCTTTACTCGCACACGTGTGACCCCGCCTATTGACTTTCTCCGCAACCACGTGACATTGGACATTAGGACCCAGTTTTCTATTTTTTTTTTCACCACAAAAAAGACGAATACAAAACATTTGGTCACATTAATCAAATTGTTTGATTGAATTTTTTTTTTAAACTCCGTTTCTTTATATTTATTAGTATCTATTGTTGCATTCGGCAGTACGTAAAAATTTGCAACTATACTTTTCACCGAATATAAAAGCTTCCATATTTTTCTTTTTCTGAAAAATTTGCCTTTACAACAAGAATATTCACCCACTCAAACGACCCACACATTTTCATGTTTCTTTATTATGTGCAACACAAGTCTTAACCAAACAATGGTGCACATTTTATAAGCCGTATAAAATTAACTCAGTAATGATTTATCTGGCCAGAATTCGTCTATAACTGTGTCATTAGCACATTGATTCACCATTCTAAACGCCAGTACACCCCGTCCGTAATCGTCCTAGCTGTCTTATGAATCTAAACTTGGCTTGAGAATCTGCTAGCTTTAAGCTCCTGAATTAAGGCATCAGTGTCAGCATAAGAAGTTCCACCTTCTTGAAAAGCTCTTCGAGCATTCCTCGCAATGTGTTTGACTCGCCTTCTCATTTCCTCTGCCTCTTCACTCCTCACCATCAGCTTCTTCACCGCCAACTCCACCTTCTCTCTCCCCACAACCTCTTTCCATTCTGTATTCCATGACCACCACTCCTTGCTACCCACTTGGACCCCAATCCTAAGCACTTCTGTTATCAACTTCTCATTCGAAAATTGCTCCGCCGTTAGTGGCCACGTAATCATGGGCACTCCCGCACACACTCCTTCCAAAGTTGAGTTCCATCCACAGTGCGTCAGAAACCCTCCAACTGCAGCATGCTCCAGTATCAACAACTGAGGAGCCCAACCCCTTAAGATCAACCCTTTATCTGTTTCCTTCATCCTCTCTTCAAATCCATCGGGAAGCCAGCTTTTATGACCAGTACTGCAAGTTTCGTGAACCTCTCCCAGTCCCACCACCCAAATAAATGATTGCAAAGAAGCTTCGAGACCGTAAGCAATTTCCCTGAGTTGTTCTGTGGGTAAGCGAATAAAGCTCCCAAAACTCACATAAAGAACTGAATTGGGTTTCTTAGAATTCAACCAATTCAAACAACTTTGTGCATCTACCGTAGGTTTCTTCCCTCTCCCGGTCTTATCTTGTAAGGTTATGTTGTAAAGGGAAACTGGTCCCACAAGCCATACTTTCTTTCCAAACACGTTTTTTATATAATCAACGTAAGTCGGTTCCAAGTCATAGAAGCTATTGACGATAGTGCCAAAACTCTTGTCCTCAATATGCCTTGGCCTATTAGGAATTTGAGATCTCAAGAAAATCGGAAGCTGAGACCTCGTCATTTCGATTCTATCGGGAAGATCAGGGACATGAAAAGGTTCTGAATCCGAACTCATATTCTCAACCACTACATGTCTTCTAATATTTTCTTGGACACAATGAGGAAAGCAACCGTTACCCGTAAAGAAAATTCTTGGAATTTTGAGGTCATCAATGATGTCGTTGGCCCATTCATGAAATATGTCGACGACTATGCTATCGGGTGGATGTTGGAGAAGGAATTGTCTGAGAGGTTCGAGGAGAAACGAGGTATCGATCACGAGGTCGACTGTGTCTGTTACGTCGACAGTGCTAGTGAGGATGTGGATAGTGATAGGAAGGCGGGATTGTTGGTCATGGGTGATTGTTTTTTGGAAATGGAGAGCATTGGATGGTGTGGTTATGATCGTTGATGTGGCTCCATGCGCTGCAAATACTCGTGCGATGTCTAACATTGGGATCTGATGACCTTCCCCAGCAAAGGGGAAGAAGAATATATTGACTGGATCAATTTTAGGGTCCATGTTGAAATGGAAATGGAGATGTTCACTTCCTTATCAAGTGATCAGGACGAACATGCAAACAGATGATCCAATCACAACTTATATTTATTAATTTTTTTTTTTGGTATTCTATATTTATTGATTTTACTTTACCAATGGCAGGCTCATATATAGATTCGCTCTGATGAGAAAAGACTGATGCAAAAACGTCACAAGTGGGATATTATAAACACGAGGTTGGCAAGTTAGATTTTACTTGCAGATAAATGAGGACAAATGAAACTTCAATGCATTCAACTCAAAGAAAAAGAAACTTCAATGCGTTTAGTGTCATTATTATTCATTAAAACGCATTAGTCATTAATCATTATGCGAGGAGGAAGTTTTTTTATCCACCACATGTCATCTTGAACTTTACGAAGGCAAGTTGACGTGGATGCAGCAATTCCACGTTACTAATATTTCGGAGATAACTGCAGCATTGCATCTTTTCTTTCCTTAGTTTTACAATTAATTATTACAAAATATAATATTAATAACCGTATAAAGGCTCTCCCGCGTGATATTCCCGCCGCTGCTCATCTCCTTCGCCGCACTCACCTCCATTGGGTGTTGAAGCAAATGGGTACGACTACGAGAGTCTTCTGGCACACAGGCAGCAATTGTTCAGATTTCTCATAACGGTGGATGCTTATCCATAGAGGAGGTGTGACGATGGATGATTGCTTCAAGCTTTTGTGATGAACTGACCAAAACAGAGAAGAAAACTTTCAAAAAAAAAAGAAACGAAGAAGAAAATGAGAGCCGACCGAAATTTCAGGAACGTGTAATGCCACATCATTCTTCGCTTTCGTTCAACTTTTCTTTTGTAAAAAATAGCATAGTTGCATCTAATAATATGGTTTCATCTCATTATTACATTAAGGACAATTATGTTTCTTTTAGATTTGTAGAATCTCACGAGATTTTAGGTACTTCCAAATTAATATACCCCTATGATCTTGAAATTTTAAATGTAATTTTGTGCCCAAACCTGTAACAACGGTTCCATTTTATTTATTTTTTTTGAGAAAAAAAGGGGTTTAAAACCCCCCACCAACCACGGCAAACTACAAAGCAAACATCCCCTCCTTATCCTCAAGCAAGAGCAATTGGATGAAAGTGGGGGGTAAAGTCGTAAAACATAAAATTACAATTGAGAGATAAACTATGTCTAGCTAAACAGTCAACAACTTTATTGAAGTCCCTTGGAATCTTTGACCATCTGATATCTGGTTCTCCAACGGTAATATTCTAGATGCCATCAATGATAATGAATAGAAAACTAAAAACATATGCTCGGTATGTAGATAACTTTTATTTTAATTCTCCCCCTCTATTCCCACCTGCACCTGTTAATTAAGATTACCAATTCGTTATTTTTATTTCTCTTAGCAAGTAAAAGGTCGAATGTCAGGACCATTCCTAAAATATTAGGAGTTATTCAATTCAACAATAGACTAATAAATACAGAAGAAAAAGTAAGAAGCTCGCGAATGATACAATATGAACGAGGACGAACAGTCCAGTATATAATATATAAATATATAAATGAAAATGCTAACCACTTTACAGTATAGGATTATAATACAGTGCTCAAAATGATCTATTCTAATGACATACATGAATGTCAAGATTTAACAGAGTCTGCATAAGATTAACCGGCTATAATGTCTCCAAGCTCACACAATCCAATGCACAGAAACAATGTGGAGGAAGGAGATCGACAAATCACTTCCCTCTCATTGTTATTAACCACCCACTTAGATCTCAAAAGGTCATCAAGAGTTGCCATCAGCTCCTCTAATAAATTCATTCTTAATAGCTAAATATCTACCTGACTATGACTTCAGATGTAGCTAAAGATACCGAAGTTGTATCAGAGAATGCGTAGCTACTTGAATTGCATTTGTCAAACTATGTGGGCCTCTCATCGACGCGCTTTGACAGCAGAGCTGCCTTGACGATATTTCCCCTTGTAATAAGTCCAACCTTACAAAAATATAACAAATCAATCAGCGAGTCACTAATGTAAGAAACAACAAAAATTAAATTTTAAGAGATAAATAATCTGCTTACCAGCTTTCCATCTTCATCTACCACAGGTAGTCGACGATATTTTGTTTCAAGCAACAGCCTAATACAATAGGTCGTGTCAGGCATCAGGAGAACAATGTTTGCTAACAAGATTGCTATAAGAGATTTTTTTTAGCCAGAAATTACAGGTTTTTTTGGTGCAAATGGTTGCACTGATGTTGCAACAAACTAGAAGTTATTTTTGTTGTCCCCATACATTAGACAGAAATTATAGGTTATTATCAAGTCCGTAACAAAATAATCAGAGGAAAAAAAGTCATTAAATAAGTATTTGATAGGTAACCCCTTAGTCAGTAAGTTGGTTAGGTATGAGTGAATGGGATAAGTTGATAGATGGGGGTTGGGATAGTTAAGGGGAAAATAAGATGTTTTGCCCATAAATAAGAAAAGGGGGTTCAGAGGAGGAACTATTAGTCAATTGAGGAAGTTAACTTAGGGCCTTCGGGCACTTAGGAGGTTGCAAACGCTAGAAGTTCCCTGAGGATTACTGCTTTGTAACAAGTGGTATCAAGAGCCAAGAGGAGTTGAGACTTGAGAGGGGGGGAAGTATCTTGTCATTTGAGAAAGTTAAGGACTCTGAGTATCTGGGAGGTACCAGACCCTCGAGTTCTGTAGTGTTATTATGTAATCAAGTGGATTCTACCCTAGTTTTTAGTAATAAAATACCAGTATCAAAGCAAGGAGGAGTTAAGAGGAGGAACTATCTTGTCATTTGCAAGGGTAGGGCCTTTGGGCATTTGGGAGGTTGCAGAAATCAGTACCTGGCAGCATCCTCCAGACTAGTCTGGGCCTAATTATTTATAATGAAATACCAGGTCATATCAGTATGCAAAATCAGTACCTGGCAGCATCCTCCAGACCAGTCGATTGATGAACAACAAGTGGAGTTGGAGTCATTAAGTCGCCAACAACTTTGCCATTAGTCTTGCTAAGAAGCTTTTGTATCTCGTTGAATGTCTGTCATGCAACACAATAGTTAGAACCGCACATAACTAGCCAAGTAATCAAATGATAATAGTTCTCTCTATACAGTTACATTTTTCTTGCTGTCTGGGGACAAGTGACTATAAAAAAACAAGGGTGGATGCAGGTATTAATCAAATGCTCAGCCTATACGTATCATGGGTCAGCATTGATATCAGTGACAACCGACAAAGTGGGTGGTTCGAGTAACACGTCCAATCACAGATTCACTAAACTCCAAAAAAGAAAGGTATGGTTATCAACTATCCCAATCCTCCCTCATTCCTTTTCCCCGAAAACAAAGGAAAAAACCAGACAATCCTATAGAAAGGCATTGATGCTTAATCGCAACAGGGATTGGCTGATATCTTAAATTCTTCTATAGTACAAGATTGGAATTCTTCAATTAGCTGGATTTCTAAACACACTTAAGCAAAAGTCGCCTCCACTAAAGCACCATATTATTAGATCATAGCTGCTTGAAGCTTGATTATGGAATACTATATTTTTTTGGTATAAACCGGGTATCTTCTGCGCGCAACTGCAGAGACAAATCCCTCGAGCCGGGTAGGACCACAATGGCCGGCAAAGCTCTCCCTCAAAAGATTTAACACTGCTGCATGCCCAAGGCAGGATTCGAACCCAGGACCTTGGTTAAGCTGGAAGAGACCCCTACCATCTCATCCAAGTGCTCTTGGGTTATGGAATACTATATTGTAGACACACAAAGATGCACTTGTGGACATTAAACTTGAGTCGGTGGTTCTTTTTCTATTTTATGATTGAGGTGTTAGGAAGTTCATTAGTTAAAACAAATCATTCTGCCTAAACTGATGAACTTCAACATCATTGGTCTACCTTTTAAATTTCTTTATGTTTTTTGAAAAATATTATATAGTTATAGATCAGGCAACAGTTGAGTTGATGCAATTCACACAAGGTTTTGAGAACTATAAAACTGACTTGTACAACTTGAAGTTGGAAGGTGTGGAAAATTTCTAGGGAGCAAACATTGACAGAATAATAAAAGTTGTGCTGCGACACATGTGTTGCAGGGAATGAGGATTTATTTTACTATTATATACTGGTCAATAAGGAAGTCCAAGACAACAACATATCACCCCCGACTGCAATATATCAAGCAGATAAAGGCCGATATAAAATGCCAATAAAAAGGAGGGCCTGTAAACAGAGGTTTGGTCTTGACTCTCGAGTACTTAATTACTTATGCAGTCAATAATCCACATGTCTTCATTAGATTTTGCTAACCAAACGAAGTCAATGCCATCAAATGAAAATTGAACTCATATCATGCTTGAAAACTGTTACATGTCAACAATCCACGTGTCTTCATTAGATTTTGCTAACCAAACAAAGTTGCCATTATATGAAAATTGAACACATATTATGTTTGAAAACTGTTGCATGCATGTCACAGCAGAAAAATTATTAATTAGTGCATAAGAAAGTTGTCCAAACCAAAGTTTGAGAACATTGTCATTCATGTCATCATAAATTATAGAATGGCACCAAGTCAATAAAACAAAATCAGCATCCTATAGAACCATTTTGCATCAATTTTAGATCAATTAATTATGAAAAACAACAAATCATTTGAATGTAGTTAGACACATTCGTAGGGTGCTGTGATACAGTTATTGCTCACATGACAGCAGCCAGGAAGCAGAACATAAAATGGTTATACTTACTTTCCATGAACTGTCGACGTTAGGGAATAAACTTGCATCATTTTGAGTACCACCTAAAAGCCATAAAGAACAATCAGTAAAACATAACAACAGTATGCGGAGAACTTGTTTCAAAAGATTCAACACAATGATAGAATTTCAGAAGGGCTGGGTTCAGACTTGCAGCAAAGTCAAACTCCACCATTTAGCTTCTCTACTCACTTACCAAAACAGAAACTATTGCCTCTCTCCCTCTTACGGGCATAAAACATATGGGTATCTAATCTTTCAAGTTTCAACAATAAGAACACAAGCTTTGGACATTGATTTTGTAATGGACATTGACACACAAGCTTTAAAACATTAAAATTAGGACACAAAAAAAACATAAAATTTATAACCATTCTCAAGGCTTTCATGGACATTGATTTGGTTTGGTAATGGACAGAGTCACTGAAATTTTACCACATTAAAATTAAACTAGACAAAATAGTTCCATTTTTTTTGGTAATGGATAGTATTTCCATTCTGTATTCTTGGTACCTGATATTGTATCAATTGCTAGCAAGTCATAATCTGAAACAACTCCCACCTGCAGAGCCCAAAAAATGAAACAAAAAAAGTCAAGTAATTGAAACAATACAGTAGCAGTACTTGCATTTTTGGACACAGGAATAATAAAAGTACAAAATCAGCCCCAAATCCAAGTACATGTTCAGGTATATCAAAAATAAAAACAGTGAGGAGCAAATTAAATAAGCACCAACCAGATTCCAATCATCATCGATTACTGGAAGACCACTGATTCTGTTCCTAACAAGAGCCTCCAAAGCTGTAACACAAAAAAAAAGAAGTAAAATCATATAAAATAAACAGTGAATCACGGAATGATATAGACGGGGGAGAGAAAGGAGCAATTATGAGTGGTACCATACCATCATCAACGGATGTGGTGGTTTTGACAACATGCAAATTCTGCTTCTTTGTCATGAAATCAGCAACTGTATAAGTTCCATTCCCTCGCTGAAAAGAAAAACACAACCAATATAAGAAAATACAGAAAGAATAAAAAAAATAGATCACGGTAGCGTAAGAATTAGGCTTGAATCTTGATCCGAAGAAAAGAAGACTTACTGGGACCGAATTGACGGTTGGACCGGAAGCGATGCGGAACCCAGCGGAGTTGGAGAGACGCCGCCGTTTAGGAACGGACGAAGAAAGAAGCGGGGAATGACATTGAGGGAAAACGGAGGGAGCTAAAGAACGAAACGGAATACCAACTCCAAGAGTGTTGATCAAATGAATCGAACTCATTTTGTTTTAATTTAACCTCTCCTTTTCTTTTTTTGCTTTGAAAGAAGATTAATGCTAGTACTTGTACTTTCTAATTTCTATTATTATTTGAAATTTTGATTCGGTTGAAGTTGAAGCGTGAACAGGGGGGAGATCAAATAATTGAATTGAATGGGAAAGTAATAATAATGATGGCGCTCACGGTATCTCTATATACTAGTTGAACGAGAGAAATAATTAAAAGGAAGGAATGTGTAAATAGAAAAATCGTTGAATGAAGAGAAGGAGACGTGAGCCTATTTTACTTTTCCGTTGAAAGGCGGTGGAAGGGAATGCCAACAATGTTGACACTATGCAGCAGTCGGTGTCCGGGATTCACTCTCGGTATATATCTTTGTTATTTATCGGCTAAATTACAAGAGATTTTTAAGTTTTTTTTAGGCTTAAATATGTTTTTAGCCCCTGTAAATATGGAGTTATTTGGTTTTAGTCACTCCAATTTTTTTTTTTAAAAAAACCCCTTGCAAATAATTTTTTTTGGTATAAGTCCCTCTCTTAGATCTCCATTAATATTTTGCTAAGTTGTCTAACAGAGTTGCCATTTGGTTTTCCCAAATCATTATTTTAAATTTTATTTTATTTTAAAAAATAGTGACATGGATAAAAAATATGAATCCCCAAATTAATTAGGTTTGTTCATCATGTTCTTCTTCCCGTTTCCATTTCCAGAAATTCGAGGCCAAATTATTGTTACAGATCTCAGGCCAAATTTCTCAAATCATTCCTTCAACCTCAGTCTTCAACGATATGCATCAATTTCAGTCCGTCTAGCATGGTTTCATCAGCCTCTTCTTCCCCATTTCGAGAATCTATGGCCTCTTCATCTTCTCATCTTCACCCATAGAAGAAATAGAGAGAATGAGGATGAGGTTACAGACAGAGGCACAACAACAAGCATGCACTTCTTCACAGGCACAACATCTTCACATCTTCATCCTCATATTGGGAACAATTATCAGATCTACTACCATATTAGAAACACAAGCACGCACAACAATCAAAACCTTCTATTACGAACAGATCTATTATCATCTTCGTCGTTATGAACAGATTTGCGACCTCCCTCTGGGTTTTGCGAAATGACGAGAAAATAGAGGTAAAGTGGCTAGAAAAATTCCAAAATCTGAGTTCAAATATTCCCAGAATTCCCAGATCTGAGTTTACAAAGCTTCTTCCTCTCCATCGTCTTTGATTTCTTGAGGCTCAGTGGTAAATTCATATCACATGTTTGTTTCGAATGTTAAAAACTGTGTTTTGAATGAAGATTTTAATGAAAACCAATAAAGTTTGAGCAGATTTTGTGAATTTGTAAATCTAGTTTTTGTGTAGTGGTTATGCCGGTTTTTCTTTGTTTTTATGTGCACAGGAACTAGATCGAGTTGTATAACAAAGTGTGAAGGCAAGGGGTGAAGCTTGGAGCGATTTAAGAAAGGGAATAATGCAGCAAAAGGGCTATTTGATCTGTTAAAAGGAATGACTATAGACCCGTGTGGGTATGCTAGCGATCCACGTGGTTCTATGAGCGCTAGCGATCCACGTGGTTCTATGAGCGAAAGCGATCCACATGGTTCTTTGAGCGAAAGTGAACAGCGTCTGTTGCGCTGGACTCTATAAATAGCGCATTTTCATTCTGCAGAAGACACTTTTAGACGGCTGGAAACCCTAGAATTCGAAAATACTCTCTCCATTCATCCTCTATTGAAGATTCAAGCCTTGGGAACAAGATTTGGAGCTTCAAATGAGTTCATCTTCTTCATTTTGCTGTAACCTCTGTTTTTCCCCTTTTACTATGTCTAGCTAAACTTCTTTGGGTTAGGGGTGAATGAGTATTGGTGAATCACTATTGTAACTGATTTTGTTTGTTCTTAATGTCATATTCTCTCCTACTTTGTGTGTTTAATCTCTGTTTTTAATGCTTTTCGTGATTTGATCAACCATAGAATGATATATGGTTCATTTATGGAATGAAAATTTTATACTTGAATGCGTGAGATTGAATACCTTCAACTTTTAGCTTAGGAATAACCTTTTAGTTGTTGTATCTTGCAAACCCTTGATTCTAATGCTTGTTGTCATCTATAATCACCTAAGGAATTAGGATTTTTAGTTGTGAACAAAGGATTAGTTGCCTAAGGAATTAGGGATTAATTAATGTTGTGGGTTTGATAACAAAGTGAAAAAGGGGATTATTGTCTCTATTAAATCAGTTTGCAATAGTGTGAAACCAATGGAAGTTCATCCCTAACTTCTTTTATCATCTCGTAAACTTCGTGTTCTTCGTTCTTTATTAAAAATACAAAAACATTTTATTGTCTTTACTATAAAAGTTCTCGTTACTTTACAATTTCACTCAAACTTCGGTTCATTTTTGTTCGTTTAGTTGTTGTTAACATTTATTGGTATTTGCATTCGATCCTTAAGTTCGACACTTTGTCTTACTGTTTTATTATTACTTGCGACGATTTGGTAGACTTGCCAATTTCACCATCAAATTTTTGGCGCCGTTGCCGGGGATCGAAATTACATTTATTAGTAAATTCGAAGGCAACTACTAAGTCGAACCCGTATATATTTTAGTTTGTTGTTAGTTTTCTTTTTTATTACTTTATAGTTTATACCCTATTTTACACATTTCGCTTTGACACTTGGTTGAGTTTGTTGTTTTTTTCAGTGTATGCGTGGAACAGTTGATCCTAAAGTTTTGCTCTTCAACCCTGAGATTGAAAAGACTGCTAAGGCCAATCGAAAAGCTGCAAGAGAGAGGCATCTTAGAGAAAGAGAGGCAGCAAGAGAAGAAGAGATTGTGTCTGAGATTCTTGTGATTGAAGAGTTGGGCAACCCTCCAGTTAGATGCACTCTTGGTGATTATGGAAATCGTGACAGAAACAGGCAGAGATTACCGATTGCTCATTAACCGGTGACTGCTGATAGGTTTGAGATCAATCCTGGTCTGTTCCGTGAATTGAGGGAGATGCAATTTGGTGGAAGACCATGTGAAGATACAAAAAAGCATCTCACCAATTTTGCACAACTATGTGAAACAGTGAAAGTGGATGGTAATACTGATGAAGCTAAGAAACTGAGGCTTTTTACATTCTCTCTAAAGGATGAAGTCAAAGAGTGGTTTGATTCACAACCTGAAGGTAGCATCACCACTTGGAATGATCTTGAAGACAAGTTCCTTGAACAATTTTCCCCCCTTCCATGTTCATTAAGAAGAGGGGAGAAATCAACAGTTTTGAGCAAAAAGAGGGTGAGTCACTCTATGAGACTTACAAAAGATTCAAGATCACATTGAAGGCTTGCCCGAATCATGGTTTTGATGATCATCAACAGATGCAAATTTTTGTACTGGGTTGAGACCGAATGCCAGGATGATGCTTGATGCCTCAGCAGGTGGTTCTTTAAATTTCAAGACCGCGGTAGAAGCAAGACAAATAATTGAAGCTATGGTTTCAAATGATTACTTAACGGCTCATGATAGAGGAGGTACATCTAGAAGAGGTCTTCTTGACTTAGATGCTCAAACGGTCGGGTTGGCTCAACAGAAGATAATCACTCAACAATTGGAGGAACTAAAAAAGGGAATGGAAGCTCTAAAGTTGAATTATGTGCAACACCACTCTGCTCAGGTAAATGCTGTGGCAAGTTTGAAGTGTGACTACTGTGAAGGTCCACATTCTAATCAGGATTGTGAACTTCCCCTAACAGTCCAAGAGCAGATATTTTTTGTCAAAAATAATCCATTTTCCAACACCTACAATCCGGGGTGGAGGAATCATCCAAATTTCTCTTGGAAGGATCAAGGGCAAAGCCAAAATGCTCATCAGAAGAAAGCAGATTGGGAGATAGTCATTGATAAACTAGCTACACAAACTTGTTCATTCATGGAGGAGACAAGAGCTGGTTTTAAAAATCAAGAAGCTAGCTCTAGAAATCAAGAGGCCTCCATCAGAAATCTCGAGACTCAAGTGGGCCAATTGGCCAAGCAAATTGCACAAAGACCTCCAAGCACTCTTCCTAGTGACACTGTCCCCAATCCAAAGGGTAATAAAACAGTTGAAGACGTGACAAAGAAGAGCTTGAAAGATTTTACAGAGTCCAATGATAAAACTTCTGTGGGTGTGGATGAACCTTCTAAGGTGCAAGAGGATTCTACTGTGCAAGAGAAGTCTAAGCCTCCAAAGCCAATCATCAAGCTACCTTTCCCTCAAAGATTGAAGAAGGAGCAAGATGAAAAGCAATTTGGTAAGTTTTTAGATGTTTTCAAAAAGTTACAAATTAACATTCCTTTTTCAAAAGCCCTTGAAAAAATGCCCACATATGGCAAGTTCATGAAAGATATTATTTCAAAGAAGAGGAGGATCGTGGATGAGGAGACGATCATGCTCACTGAGGAATGCAGCGCAATTTTGCAAAGAAAGCTTCCACAAAAACTCAAAGATCCCGAAAGTTTCTCTACCCCTTGTACTATCGGAGATAGAACTTTTGGGAAGGCATTGTGTGATCTAGGGAGAGTATCCGTCTAATGCCACTCTCCATTTTCAAAAAGTTGGGGATTGGTCAAATAAAGAACACCATGATGACTTTGCATCTAGCTGATCGTTCGGTGAAGCATCCATATGGTGTAGTTGAAGATGTCCTTGTGAAAATTGACAAATTCATCTTTCCAGTGGATTTTGTGGTTCTTGACATGGAAGAAAACAATGACATCCCGTTGATTTTGGGTAGACCATTCCTACCTACCGGTAGAGCTATAATTGATGTGGCAGATGGAACTTTAACATTGAAAATTCAAGATGAAGCTGTGACCTTTAATGTGCTCAAGGCTATGGAGCATCCAAAGGGAAAGGAAGGGTGCTACCGAATTGAGGTTCTTGATTCCATCATTGATAAGGAATTTCAAGACCAAATTCCTTACTTACCTCTTGAAAAAGCTCTTGTGTCATCAAATGAGGAGCTAAGAGAAAGGTGTGATTCTAAGGTAAAAGAAGCCATTGCTATGTTAGATGCCTCCCCACCTTACTCTGTCCATGCACCTCCTAAGTGGGAAGAATTGAAGATTCAAGAAAAATGCGTCCAAGAGGGAATGAAGAAAGCACCTGTGGTTGAGCTCAAGCAATTGCCCTCCCATTTGAAATATGTGTTCCTTGGTGAGGGGAATGTGTATCCTGCTATCATTAACTCTAACTTGAGCCAATTGCAGAAGGAAAAGCTACTTAGAATATTGAAAGAGCATAAGGGTGCTATTGGTTGGTCCATTGAGGATTTGCAGGGAATTAGTCCTTCATTTTGCAAGCATAAGATCCTCATGGAGAAAGATCATAAGCCGGTGGTGCAACCACAAAGAAGATTAAATTTGGCTATGAAAGAAGTGATAAGAAAAGAAGTTGTCAAGCTCCTTGAAGTCGGCCTTATTTATCCCATCTCAGACAGTTCTTGGGTGAGTCCCGTCCAAGTTGTTCCTAAAAAGGGCGGGACCACTGTCGTCATGAATGAAAAAAAATGAGTTGATCCCTACAAGAACTGTCACGGGATGGCGAGATTGCATTGATTACAGAAGGTTGAATACAGCTACAAGGAAGGACCACTTTCCTTTGTCTTTCATTGATCAGATGCTGGAGAGGTTGGCAGGTCATGATTTTTACTATTTCTTCCACGGGTATTCTGGTTACAACCAAATTGTTGTGGCTCCGAAAGACCAAGAGAAGACCGCTTTCACATACCCATATGGTATATTTGCTTGCCGGAGGATGCCCTTCGGGCTTTGCAATGCTTCGGCTACTTTTCAAAGGTGCATGATGTCCATATTCTCTGATATGATTGAAAAACATATCGAGGTGTTTATGCACGATTTCTCTGTCTTTGGTAACTCTTTTGATGATTGTTTGCATAATTTGTCTCTTGTGTTAAAAAGATGTAAGAAATCCAACTTGGTCTTAAATTGGGAAAAATGCCATTTTATGGTAAGGGAGGGAATTGTTTTGGGCCACCGCATCTCCCACAAGGGGATTGAGGTTGACCGTGCTAAAGTTAAAGTCATTGAAAAACTTCCCCCTCCTACCAATGAAAAAGGCATTAGAAGCTTTTTAGGCCATGCTGGATTTTATAGGAGGTTCATAAAAGATTTTTCAAAGATTGCTAAATCTCTTACTAATTTACTTGTGAAGGATGTTCCCTTTGTGTTCAATGAGGAATGTCTAAACGCCTTTAACACTCTAAGAGATAGATTGGTAACTGCCCCTGTTGTCACTGCTCTTGATTGGACCTTACCTTTTGAAATTAGGTGTGATGCAAGTGACATTGCTGTGGGGGCAGTCTTAGGGCAAAGAAATTAGAAGTTGTTGCATGTGATTTACTATGCTAGTCATGTCTTGAATCCTGCTCAACTTAATTATACTACCAGTGAAAAAGAGATTTTGGCTGTGGTTTATGCTTTTGATAAATTTCGTTCCTATTTGTTGGGTTCGAAAGTTATTGTTTACACTGACCATGGTGCGCTAAGGTATTTGTTTGCTAAGCAGGAATCAAAGCCAAGGCTACTTAGATGGATCCTATTGCTTCAAGAATTTGATCTCGAGATTCGGGATAAGAAGGGTTCAGAAAATTCAGTGGCAGACCATCTCTCTCGCTTGGAGAAGGTGGAGGAGAGTGATGAGTTAAGGCCTACTCAGGACACTTTTGTTGATGAACACATCTTCTCTATTATCACCATACCTTGGTTTGCGGACTTTGCAAATTACAACGTGGGCAATGCAATTCCAACTGATTTCAACTCCCAACAAAGAAAAATGTTTCTTCATTGAAAAACCAAGGGGATCATTTTTATAACATGTCATTTTGTAATTGGGTGACTTTCTAAAAAATCTTTGACACAAATAACACACACAACACACACACATATAAATTAAATTCATAATGATTTGTTGAATGAAAGTGATTAACCCCTTCTACTAAACTTAGTTCCCTTATATGTAACAAATTACGATTCAAATTTTGTTTAAAGAAGTTAAACATTTTAATAAAATTATAATTTTCTTAAATAGTTATTATTAATGTAATGGGATAAATAATAATAAATTTCAACTAATAAGGCTTTAGATCTATATGTTGCATTTTTTCACAAATATTATATTTTAACTTTTCACTTGAGCTTACTTCGATTATATGTTATATTAAAAAAATTAATTCTTTTAAAGTAATTTTTTTGGTTCATATTGTAAATAATACAATATATTTGCTCAATTGTTTTTTCATATTATTATTCTTATTGTTGCAATTTTTCACAAATATTATATTTTAACTTTTCACTTGAGCTTACTTCGATTATATGTTATTTTAAAAAAATTAATTCTTTTAAAATAATTTTCTGTTTCATATTGTAAATAATATAATATATTTGCCCAATTGTTTTTTCATATTATTATAGAGAATAAAAATAAATAATTGATTTTTGATTATTTTCTCTCTCTCTCTCTCTCTCTCTCTCTCTCTCTCTCTCTCTCACACACACACACACACACACACACACACACACACACACAGTTTTTTGTCCTCTCTCCCTTTCCCCCTTTTATTCACTTTTACCTATTTTCCATCTCCCCTGTTTGTAATTTTTAATTTGTTTTTTCCTCTTTTGTTTTTGTACCTATCGCACTCATCAAAAATATTTTTGACTAATGACTCAAATTGGTCCTTGTAATTTCTTCGCGTGACAAATTCATCCCTTATAGTTTTTTGGGACACGCTAGTCCTTCACATTTTCAAAAGAGGACACATTACTCCCTTCATCCATCAAGTATTAAACATCTTATCTATAACACCTCCAATGTAGCATGTTATATGCAACCGTGTCACGTTAACTTACACGTAATACGTCATTTCATCCCAAATTGAACTCTGGCTTGATGGATTCTGAAATCTTAAGAAAAGGGATATATTGGACAGCACGTTTTTGGGACAAATTAGTCTCTGGAAGTCTTCTTCTACAGATGTGTGATTTCTTAAAACCAGAAGCCAGTTCAACAATTGGTGCCTCTCTCTCCTTTCTCCTTCAATGGCTTCCTCTCCCTCCTTTCACCTTCAATTTTCCCAAAAGGGGACTGAGGAAGACCGTGCTAAAGTTGAAGTCATTGAAAAATTTCCCCCTCCTACCAATGAAAAAGGCATTACAAGCTTTCTAGGCCATGCTGGATTTTATAGGAGGTTCATAAAAGATTTTTCAAAGATTGCTAAACCTCTTACTAAGTTGCTTGTGAATGTTCTCTTTGTGTTCAATGAGGAATGTCTAAACGCCTTTAACACTCTAAAAGATAGATTGGTAACTGCCCATGTTGTCACTGCTCCTGATTGGACCTTACCTTTTGAAATTATGTGTGATGCAAGTGACATTGCTGTGGGGGCAGTCTTAGGACAAAGAAATGAGAAGTTGTTGCATGTGATTTATTATGCTAGTCATGTCTTGAATCCTGCTCAACTTAATTATACTACCACTCTAAAAGAGCTTTTGGCTGTGGTTTATGCTTTTGATAAATTTCGTTCCTATTTGTTGGGTTCGAAAGTTATTGTTTACACTGACCATGCTGCACTAAGGTATTTGTTTGCTAAGCAGGAATCAAAGCCAAGGCTACTTAGATGGATCCTATTGCTTCAAGAATTTGATCTCGAGATTCGAGATAAGAAGGGTTCAAAAAATTCAGTGGCAGACCATCTCTCTCGCTTGGAGAAGGTGGAGGAGAATGATGAGTTAAGGCCTATTCGGGACACTTTTGTTGATGAACACATCTTCTCTATTATCACCATACCTTGGTTTGTGGACTTTGCAAATTACAAGGTGGGCCATGCAATTCCAACTGATTTCAACTCCCCACAAAGGAAGAGGTTTCTTCATGAAGCTAAATTCTATATTTGGGACGAGCCATACTTCTACAAAAGAGGAGTTGATGGTCTACTACGTAGGTGTGTGCTAGAAGAAGAGCAAGAAAAAATTCTTTGCCATTGTCATGATTCGGACTATGGAGGACACTTTAGTGGAGACCGTACAGCTGCAAAAGTCCTTCAATCCGGATTGTATTGGCCTTCATTGTTCAAAGATGCATTTGCCTTTGTGAAGAGATGTGACCGCTGTCAAAGAACGAGAAACATTTCAAAAAGAAACGAGATGCCTCAAAATCCTGTTCTTGAAGTTGAAGTTTTTGATGTGTGGGGGATTGACTTTATGGGACCATTCCCATCCTCATACTCTAAATTGTACATCTTGGTTGCGGTCGATTATGTGTCGAAGTGGGTGGAAGCAATAGCCACTCAAACAAATGATGCACAAGTTGTAATGGGTTTCTTGAAGAAAAATATATTTTCACGCTTTGGAGTGCCTAGAGCTTTGATCAGTGATGAAGGGACTCATTTTTGCAACAAGAAGATGGAGGCCCTTTTGAAGAAATATAATGTGCACCACCGGATAGCTACTCCCTATCACCCACAAACTAGTGGGCAAGTGGAAGTGTCTAACCGGCAAATCCAGCAAATCCTTGAGAAGACGGTGAATGCGTCTAGAAAAGATTGGTTAATAAAGCTTGATGATGGGCATACCGGACAACTTTCAAGACTCCAATTGGTATGTCCCCTTACCAAATTGTTTATGGCAAAGCTTGCCATTTACCACTTGAATTGGAGCACGAAGCACTATGGGCCACAAAGTACTTGAATTTTGATCTAGCCAAAGCAGGAGAGTCTAGAATTCTTCAACTCCATGAGCTAGAAGAATTTAGGACTTTTGCCTATGAAAATGCCAAAATCTACAAAGAAAAAACGAAAAAATGGCATGATCATAAAATTCAAAAGAGAGAATTTCGGGAAAGACAACTCGCTCTTCTATTCAACTCAAGGTTGAAACTGTTTCCCGGAAAGTTGAAGTCTCGGTGGTCGGGTCCGTTTGAAATTAAACAAGTTTTCCCCTATGGTGCAATTGAGCTGAAGGACCCAGGTTCAGACAGGAGTTTCAAGGTGAATGGACAACGCCTCAAGCACTACTTCGATTGTACCATTGAGTGGTCAAAAGAGTCCATTAATTTTATCGCCATTTGAAGGACCAATCATCTGTCAGGCTAGGGACGTTAAAGAAGTTTTTCATGGGAGGCAACCCATGCGAGGGAGTTCTATCTCTTCTCTTTTCTTTCTCTGTTTTGTCTTTACCTTTGTCACTGTTCTGTTGAACTGTCTTTACCTGGCACTTGTTCTGTTTCTGAAACAAACTTTGCTCATAGCATGTGATGCAAAAGTTGCACTACTCCAAATGTTTTTCATATTGTTTCTTATTTGTGGTGAGTAGTGCACCTTCATGGATAATTTTTATTGGATTGTGTTTTCAATGACCCTATGATGCTATGCTCTTAAACTTTTATGAACCAGTTTAAATGGGACTGATCATGCATCTTGTTGTTCTAAATCTCTTGGATGAAAACCCTTAGAGGAATGTTTTGTGACATTTGAATACATGATTCATTGTGCTCAATGCTCTATCATGAATAACATGTGAGTGTTTGAGCCAAACAATTAATTTTATTCTTGAGTGTTTCCATTGCTTGTGATACTCTTCAGAATTTAACTTAGTTCTTGACTACTTTTGCATTGCTTATATTCACACACACGTGATTGAGGACTTTCTGTTTTTTGGCAGCTAGAGCTTTAAAAGACCCGCCCTTTATTTTTGACCTTTGCATAGCCCATCTAAGCCTTAGACCTATTTTTTTGAAGTATTAACCTCATTACAAGCCAATATCTGAAAAACCAAGTGTCCCACTTGTTTGGAATTGAGGGGTCTATAGTCACTATTGAGCTTGAAGCTAAAAATTAAATTTGGGGTTGCAAATTAAGTTTGGGGTTGCTTGAGGACAAGCAATTGTTCAAGTTTGGGGTGGTATACCAAAAGTAGTATTTGATGTTTTTTCTTATATTCTTTCCAAAGTATATTATTTTCTTTCAAAAAAAAAAGAAAGAAAAAGAGAAAAGTGAAAAAAAAAGAGAAAAGAAAAAAAAAAGAGGAAAAAAAAATCAAAATCAAATCAAATCAAACCATATAGAAAAAATAACAAGCTCAGTTTTGTTCTGTGGGAAACTCTTTGGTGAAGTTGGTAAGAGTAGGAAAGGTTCAAAAGTGAAAATGGCATCTCTCAATTCCAATCAAGAAAGCCTAGATTTCAAAACTTATCCTTCCTTACCCAAGCCCCCATTACAACCTTTAATAATTCCTCATGATGTGTGTGGTATTTGTGTGTGATTGCTTGTTGTAGAATTATGTCAAGCCTATGGTAGTGTGTTGCTTGTGATGTGATTGAGTGTATTACCCTGCAAACACTTGTGTGAGCGAGAAACACTTGTGTGAGAGCGAGAGAGAAACACTTATAGGTGAGGAACTTGAGTGAAATTGAGCACAATTGATGATTGTATGATGTGTTGCTTGAGATTCTAATTTGGGAAGTTTGAATTGCTGATTTTAGGATACAAGAATGCATGCTAGGTCACTCATTGACAATTGTGAAAAGCTAATTGATTTCGAGCTAGGTATGATTTTGGACATTGGAGTCACATCTAGTAATCTTTCTTCAATCCTTGTTTTGCATTGAGTTTGCTTGAGGACAAGCAAATATTTAAGTTTGGGGTTGTGATAAATCCATATCACATGCTTGTTTTGAATGTTAAAAACTGTCTTTTGAATGAAGATTTTAATGAAAACCAGTAAAGTTTGAGCAGATTTTGTGAATTTGTAAATCTAGTTTTTGTGTAGTGGTTATGCCGGTTTTTCTTTGTTTTTATGTGCACATGAATTAGATCGAGTTGTAGAACAAAGTGTGAAGGCAGAGGGTGAAGTTTGGAGCGATTTAAGAAAGGGAATAATGCAGCAAAAAGGGCTATTTGATCTGTTAAAAGGAATGACTATAGACCCGTGTGGGTATGCTAGCGATCCACGTGGTTCTATGAGCGCTAGCGATCCACATGGTTCTATGAGCGAAAGCGATCCACGTGGTTCTATGAGTGAAAGTGAACAGTGTCTGCTGCGTTGAACTCTATAAATAGCGCATTTTCATTCTGCAGAAGACACTTTTAGACGGCTGGAAACCCTAGAATTCGAAAATACTCTCTCCATTCATCCTCTATTGAAGATTCAAGGCTTGGGAACAAGAATTGGAGCTTCAAATGAGTTCATCTTCTTCATTTTGCTGTAACCTCTGTTTTTCCCCTTTTACTATGTCTAGCTAAACCTCTTTGGGTTAGGGATGAATGAGTCTTGGTGAATCACTATTGTAACTGATTTTGTTCGTTCTTATTGTCATATTCTCTCCTACTTTGTGTGTTTAATCTCTGTTTTTAATGCTTTTCATGATTTGATCAACCATGGAATGATATATGGTTCATTTATGGAATGGAAATTTTATACTTGAATGCTTGAGATTGAATATCTTCAACTCTTAGCTTATGAATAACCTTTTAGTTGTTGTATCTTGCAAACCCTTGATTCTAATGCTTGTTGTCATCTATAATCACCTAAGGAATTAGGCTTTTTAGTTGTGAACAAAGGATTAGTTGCCTAAGGAATTAGGGATTAATTAATGTTGTGGGCTTGATAACAAAATGAAAGAGGGGATTATAGTCTCTATTAAATCAGTTTGCAATAGTGTGAAACCAATGGAAGTTCAGCCCTAACTTCTTTTATCATCTCGTAAACTTCGTGTTCTTCGTTCTATATTAAAAATACAAAAACATTTTATTGTCTTTATTATAAAAGTTCCCGCTACTTTACAATTTCACTTAAACTTCGGTTCATTTTTGTTCGTTTAGTTGTTGTTAACGTTTATTGGTATTTGCATTCGATCCCTGAGTTCGACACACGGCCTTACCGTTTTATTATTACTTGCGACGATTTGGTACACTTGCCAATTTCGCCATCACTCGGTGGAACAAAAATCTGAACCCTCAATGGAGGGGAACTTGCGATGGGTGTTGTTTGTTGGTGATCTAGACAACGAATTGAACGATTCAAAGCTTTACGATCTTTTCAACCAGATCGACCAAGTTATTTCTGCAAAGTGCAAAGAAACGTGAAGGAAATAGAAGAAGACACGAGAAGAGAAGAGATGAAGAACAGAAGAATTGCGACTGGAAGAAGAGAACAGATGAAGAAGAAAGAGGAATTAGGGTTTTAATTTTGTAAGACTCATTAATGACGTGGCATATATACAGTTAGCAATTAAAATAAAAGAAAATGAAATATAAATGCCAAATCAGACATCTGTGTGACACGTAGGTTTTTTTTTGTAACGGCTAAGTAAGAGAAGGACTAATGCCAAAAAAATGGATTTTGCAAGGGTTTTTTTTTTTAAAAAAAATTTGTAGGGGGTAAAAGCAAAACACCCATTATTTGGAGAGGGTAAAAACATATTTAAGCCTTTTTTTATAACCAATGTTAGTGGGGACCTCCTTCTTGCGCTCCTTTGGTGCACTCCTTCAATATTCATTAGCTCGCCAACTGAGCTACCAACTTGGGATCCTTTAAGTTATTTAATTGTAAGAAGTTGGTCCTTTAAGTTTTTAAAAAACCAATTTGTTACAATTAATAAACTTAAAGAACCCAAGTGGTACGAAAAAAACTTAAAAGACCAACTTGTTACAATTAAATAACTTAAAGGACCTTTGGTGTAATTTAGCCTTATTTGTTTTTTTTTTGGTCAAGGGTTTTTTGACCCCCTTCGGTATCTAAGGAAATGGGCCCTAAATAATCCGGAGTTCGGCCGGGAGGTAAGTAAAGTCTGGCTCCAATTTGTTCTATCGCCGAGGATCGAACTCGGGTACTAGCCGAGCCCGCCCCTTAAGATGGAGTGCATTAACCACTTGCACCCAAACTTGGAGTTATATATCTTTGTTATCTAATGTATATCATTTTTTTCTCTAATCTTTATTACAGAATACAAAATGGAGCAGTAATAATTTTTTTGAGGTGGAGTTTAATTTATGACTCATTGTGGTGCTACCATGTTCAAGAGATTAATCTGTACAGTTGCGCGTAAATGATATCCTGTTTATACAAAAAAAAAATACAAAATGGAGCTCTTGTAACCAAAAAAATAAAATAAAATGGAGCTCTATATATTTTGGTATCCAAGTGGATCCTAAGTTTTTCTGGTATAAACTGGGTATCCTCTGTGCACAATTGCAGAGACTAATCCCTCGAGCCGAGTGGAATCACAATGAGCGGCAAAGCTTTCTCCCAAGATATTTAACACTGCTACATGTCACAGGCTGTATTCAAACCCAGAAACTTGGTTAAGCTGGAAGAGACCTCTATCATCTCATCTAAGTTCTCTTGTGTGAATGGATCCTATGTTAACACATCACTTTTTTATAATTTTTAAATTGTAATATGCAATAAGTATTCGGTTCTTTCGACTTGGTACACTACAACAAATTTATTAAATGATTCACAAATAATTACATATCATTTTTAAATTATAAATACGACGTATGACTCCATAATTAGAAGAAAGAGAAAACATTTGTAAATGTAATAAGTCCTCAACCCCCCCCCCCCCTCCACAATTAAGGCTAGCAATGAACCGAACCAATTCGATAAATAGCTCGTTGAACTTGGTTCATGAACCAAATAAGCTGAAAATTGATATCGTTAAATAAATGAGTGTAACTCGAGTCGTTTGGTTCATGAACCAACTCGATAATTTTATATATATATATATGTGTGTGTGTGTGTGTGTGTGTGTGTGTGTGTGTGTGTGTGTGTGTGTGTGTGTGTGTTACTAACATTTATATTATTTATTTTAATGTAATCTTTGTTATGCATTTTGTGTTTTTAGAGAATTATTTTTTGTTTATGGGTGGTACAAGGTGTTTAGAATTGATTATATTATTAGGCTTATCTAAATCTTTTTATTAAACTCATAAGATAGGCAAACAAGAAATATTATAATTATATTTATATTTTCAATCAGGTAATTAATTTTCCATAAAAAAATAAGTAATTATCTTATCCAAAAAATATTAGTAAATTGATAATTTAAAATGCAATTATTTAGAATTTTTTTGGCATTTTTCACAATAAAAAAGGGAGATTATTATTATTTTTTATTCATGCGATTCGAGCTAACGAGCTGAATCGAGTTGCTCCCGAGCTTGAGTTTAGTTGAGTTCGAACTAACAAAAAAGGTTAATGTCGAACTCGAGTCAAGTTACAAGCTGAGCCTTATCTAATGTATCTCATTTTTTCCTCTAATCTTTATTACTGAATACAAAATGGAGCAGTAATAAATTTTTTGAGGGGGAGTTTTGCGACTGATTGTGGTGCTACCATGTTCAAGTGATTAATCTGTACAGTTGCGCGTAAATGATATCCTGTTTATACAAAAAAAATACAAAATGGAGCTCTTGTAACCAAAAAAATAAAATAAAATGGAGCTCTCTAAATTTTGGTACCCAAGTGGATCCTATGTTTTTCTGGTATAAACTGGGTATCCTCTGTGCACAATTGCAGAGACTAATCCCTCGAGCCGAGTGGGATCACAATGAGCGGCAAAGCTTTCTCCCAAGAGATTTGACACTGCTGCATGTCACAGGCTGTATTCGAACCCAGAAACTTGGTTAAGCTGGAAGAGACCTCTATCATCTCATCTAAGTGCTCTTGGGTGAGTGGATCCTATGTTAACACATCACTTTTTTATAATTTTTAAATTGTAATATCTAATAAGTATTCGGTTCTTTCGACTTGGTACACCTACAACAAATTTATTAAATGATTCACAAATAATTACATATCATTTTTAAATTATAAATACGACGTACGACTCCATAATTAGAAGAAAGAGAAAACATTTGTAATAAGTCCTCAATCCCCTCCACCCCTCCACAATTAAGGCTAGCAATGAACCGAACCAACTCGATAAATAGTTCGTTGAACTTGGTTCATGAACCAAATGAGCTGAAAATTGAGATCGTTAAATAATAATCCGATTTTTGGACAATATAATTAAACAACTTAATAAAAAAAGGGAGATTATATTGCTCCCGAGCTTGAGTTTAGTTGAGTTCGAACTAACAAAAAAGGTTCATGTCGAACTCGAGTCAAGTTACAAGCTGAGCCAATTCTTATCGAGTCGAGGCGAGCTGAACCAAGTTTGACTCAGCTCGACTCATTTCGAGTCGTACCTACAATGTTAGTACCTATTAGATACTACTTAAGTACTCCATAAGTACACCCAATGAATATGCTCTTAGTGGCTTCTAAGTGATGGATCAACTAAGTCTTTTACTGGTATACCAGTTGAGTTAATCGTATAATATAATATAAAATAGGCTGAATTACACGAGAGGTTCTTTAAGTTATTTAATTGTAACAAATTGGTCATTTAAGTTTTTTTCGTACCACTTAAGTCCTTTAAGAGATCCTTTATTTGAATATACTATGTAAACAAAGAATTTCATAAATAAAGGAATTTTTTTGGACAATATAATTAAACAACTTAATATAGTCAGATTTTTTTTACAGCTTAATCAGATTTTGAATTACCTCATTTTAGCAACGGCATCGTCGTTTTGTCTTCGCTTGGTGTGTGCTCATTGACATTTTCCCATTTTCTTCCAAGTTTTGAAGTGTTTATTTGTCAAAAAAAGAAGTTTTGAATTGTTTGTATATATGTGGACTTTTTTGCTTTTGGGTACACCTACATCGTAATTTCTCCTTAGGCCTTGGCCCGTTACTTGCCTTGCCTTCTTTTCTTTCCTGTGATAGGGATGGGAGAACCTTCCTTATTCCTGTGCAAATCTTCTTCCACCCTTTGTGTTTGAAATTTTCAATATTGTACTAAAAGAAAAAAGAAACAGCCAACAATAGAATTAAAAATATTGTAAAAAAAAATAGAATTAATCAATTTCTTGTCAAAAAATGGAGTTAATCAATTTCGGGCCATTGTTTGTTAACCGCAAAACTAACATTGTGTTTGGAATTGCTGATTTCCTAAGGAAAGAAAGCATAGAGGGCGGAAACATGTTTTCAAGAAATGATCATTTGTTTTTTGGTATAAACCAGAGTATCCACCGCTGAACGTAGTGACTAATCCCTCATTGGATTGGAAGCACCTCAAAGGGTGCGAGAGCTGGCCCAAAAATAATAATGATCATTTGTTTGGTTCCAATAAAATTGAGAGAGGAAAAAAGAATTTTAGTGAGGGGAAAATATCTTCGCATGAATGGCGTGAAATTCCAGGAACAATGCATTTTATACCTTTTCCAAATTTGCCTTCAGCTTATATCAATCATATGCGAGTATAATGTATTTCTTTTTTAGCAGTAATAACTTAGTTTTATTTTAATTAAACACTAGACGTATACCCGTGCGTCGCACGGGTGGGTCACGTTGGATATCACGAATACTTATGAAATAGATAATAAAAGAACATAACTAATAGGCTAAATAGCACTTTTGGTCCTTTATCTTTGCTCCAGATTTTACTTTGGTCATTTATCTTTTTTTTGGTCCGTTTTGGTCCTTTATCTCTCATTTTCATTTTATTTTGGTCCCTCACGTTATTATTTAATTCAATTAAAACATTAAAACAATTAATTCAATTAAAACAATTAAAAAAAAATTAGAGAAATTACTCCCCGACCGTGAACCACCGTCAGCCACCAACAACCACCACCCACCACCACCACCTCCCAAACCCAGATCTGGTTTGCCTAACCACCACCCACCCAACCACCACCCAACCACCACCCACCACCACCCACCTAACCACCACCCACCGTGAACCCCTCCCCCCTCCCAAACCCAGATCTGGAAACGCTAGAAGACCCAGATGCGACTGCCAGAAGACCAAAACGGAGGCACACAGTCCACCCCCAAATCGTAAATACCAGATCCAAATCGCAAACCAGTCCACCCCCAAATCGCAAGCCAGTCCACCCCCAAAACGCTGGAATATACGAATAAACGGAGGCACACAGTCCACCCCCAAATCGCAAGCCAAATCGCAGGCACACAGTCCAGATCCAAATCGCAGGCACACAGTCCAGATCCAAATCGCAAGCCAAATCGCAAACCAAATCGCAGAGAGGTGCGATTTGAAGGGGGTGGACTGTGTGCCTGTAGATGCTGCTTGTTGAAGGTGCTCGCATGGGGGTGCGCGGAGAGGTTCAGAGAGAGAGAGAGAGAGAGAGAGAACAGCAAGGGGGGTGGTGGTTGACGGTGGTGGGTGGTGGTGGGGAGAAGAAGAAGAAGATTGACAGATTGAATGGGGGGCTTATGTTTTATTTTTTTAATTGTTTTAATTGAATTAATTGTTTTAATTGTTTTAATGTTTTAATTGAATTAAATAATAACGCGAGGGACCAAAATGAAACGAAAATGAAAGATAAATGACCAAAACGGACCAAAAAAAAGATAAATGACCAAAGTGAAACGAAAATGAAAGATAAAGAACCAAAACGGACCAAAAAAAAAGATAAATGATCAAAGTGAAATCTGGGGCAAAGATAAAGAAACAAAAGTGCTATTTAGCCTAACTAATATTTAGAATGAGTTTATTAAATACGGTTGATGATCATTAACTACTAAATGAGTGTTGATTAACCATCAAACAATCACAATTATTTAGGAAAAAACAATCTTAAATACTGCACTTTTCACACTGCTAACGGAAGGCCGTAACCTTTCCTTCCTTACTTCCTCATTGCTTCACAGCTCTATCAAGTGTTAACAGAGGATGGAGATTTCGATCTATGGTGCACCATCGTCAGCCTCTCCCTCATCGATCTGCCCCAAGATCGACCCTCATCGCACACCTCCGTCCGTCCGCCACCTTATCAGCAGGATTCCGGAGAACCCACATTTCTGCGTTTCTTCTCCGCTTTGCAGCCACCGCATATGAAACAAGTATCTGCCATAGATACATTTAGATATGAATAGGTATTTTTCAAATTGTTATTAGCCGTTGAAGACATTTCAGATTGTTATTTTTCTTTGCTTTGTCTTACACCTTCAAGCTGTTCGAGGAAATGCACCAACGGAATATCAGCATCCTTTTATATTCAGGAGTCAGGACAACAACCTTTAAGCTGTTTGAGGAAATGCACCATCGGAATATCAGGATTCTTTAGTATTCAAGACAACAACAATAACACAAATATGTCTTGGAAATCTTTAATGATGCAAGGAGCACAATAACCCGAGGTGCAGGCTGAGATAAGAAAGTTAGGATTAGAAACTTGTATAATTTGAATGTAATTGGATATATTTTGATTCTTTTATGTCCAAATTGGATACAATTTGTAGTACTGGTACTACCATGGAAATGATTAGCTTTTGTATTGTGTAGTCTTTATTTTGGAGTATATAAGCAAAAATCTGCTCGTTATATGAGACAAATATCTTCAATACACTTGTATGAAGAATGTATATTGTTCTGTACTGTGCTTCCGACATTGGTGATCGGTTTTATGCAGTTAGTAGGTGTTTTATCCTTGATTTTGTTTTAATGTCCAGGTCTTGAGATATTCGATGTTTTCCGATCTTGAGGTATCCGAGGTTGATAATCTTTAAGGTTTTCGAGGTTGTCGATCTTGAGGTGTCCGATGTTGTTCCTGCAATAACACTCCGACGCTCAAGTCAGTATTTGAGTTAATGAGTATTGTGTTGGGAAAAATCTTACCATTAATGAGCTTTGAATGCTGTTATTTATAGATTTGGAGTGGTGTTTGTTGTGGCCGATTTAGGCCGTCTGATCTCATGAAATGATCTTGGCCATTGAAGAGTGGACTCTAATAATTTGATTGGGCTTCTCAGAAATTGGGCCTTTGGAGGGGGTGTAAATAGTAAACACTATAATTACCATAACAGTGGCCCCCCAAGTCTGGTCGCTTTGAGGAGCGATCTTGACTTTGATAGGCGACGTAGCCTCATATTTTTGTCTTTGTTGAGTAGAAATTTCTTCGGTCTCGAGCTTATGTCGAGGCTGGGGTTTTTTGGACGATGTTAACTGTCCGTCGAGCTTTCGAGCGAGGTAGATAGTTTTTTGAATTCAGTGCTGCTTTGGAATCAGTGTAATCTTGGAATCAGTGCCATCTTTACTGTTTCTGACAATGTGTGTTTTCGCAGTGGCGGCGCATGATGCTGACGTTTTATTCTTCAGCGTGCGAAGCTTAATGGACTATGGTTTGGACGTGACGTTTCGACTTCCCGGCCCAAGCCCATTAAATCCGCCTTGCTATAAATAAAGGGTCTCACCTTCTCATTTGTTGCTTGCTGTTCATTTGTTTTGGATTTGTCGACCTTCGAGAGCTCCCGAGCTTCTTAAAGTGAACGAGTTTTGAAGAGTTTTGAAGTACTTTTAAGGTCGGTTTCTGTGGGTCGACAACCGTATTTTTTTCCAGATATAATCAACTTGCGACTCAGTTCCGAGGTTAGTCTATTTTTTGATTTGTCTTTACTTCTCTTTTTGTTTGTGCCTGGACCTCCCCCAGTCCCCTTTGATCTCAGAATGGGGGTCGTCAGGTCGGGTTCCGACTTGCTCGCGAACCCATTTTCGATCTTTAACCCTGACATTTCGTCCCCCATTCCTGTAGATTCGCTCTGGCGAGGACAAAACAAACTCGGAGAGACGTTACTCAGTACCGGAAAGAGTTTACGAACGTGATGGCTTCTGGTGGTGAAGTCCCTGAAGTTCGTACCGACCCTCTTGAAGTCGCCGCCCCGGACGTGCAAGAGCATTCCGCTTCCGCCCCTATGAGTGATAAGGCGGAAGATAATTTTGAGAGTGAAAGCTCCTCTCCTGCGATCGATGCTAATGAGCCAAACGAAGATACTCCTGAAGATGTGGAGGAAGATCGTTTGGTGGATGTGATGGCCATCACTTCTGAGTCCGATGAGGAAAACCAGGTGGAGGAATCCGAGGATTCCGAGGTCGATCTTGGGACAGACTCCGAGGTTGACCTTGTGTTGAGTTCCGAGCCTGCTGATGAGTCCGATGGAGGTGATGCTGGAAAGCAAGTTGAATCTCGCCCTTCGAGTCAACCAGGTTCCAGACGAGCTTCTGCTGCTTCTCTGGATGGCTACTCGAGTACTGGTTGCGGGGACCTCGATGTACCGGTGCGAGAGGTCTCTCAATATGACTGGGTTTCCAGAAATATCTTGGAGATCGAATCGTTGTACCAGCACGGTTTTAATTTGGAGATGGTCGGGAGGAAAGCTTCCGATCGTTCGAAGCGAATTTGGAGAGTTGAGGGAATGAAGAAAGGAGAGCACGTGGCTTTGTGGCCTGGAGAGCTCAAGTTCACTTTGTACCATATGCTGATAAATGAGATGAATATCCGGCCTCCTTTCACCTGGTTCGAGCAGACGGTTTTGGCGACTTTGGATGTTACGCATTCTCAGTTGCATCCAAATGCGTGGGCTTTTGTTCGAGCCTATGAACTAATGTGCCTTCACCTGGACAGACCGGTCTCGCCGTTGCTCTTCTTCCATTTGTTTGAAATTAACCGGAACAACAGTGAAAATAAGTCCGGTCGCGAGCATGTCAGTATTCGCTCGAGGCGAGGGGCCAAGATTTTCAAAGCTTATGCGGACTCATTGAAGGGGAATTGGAAGGAGTTATATTACTGGGTCGAGCCGGTGACCGATGAAGCGATCGAGAGAGTGGGAAAGTTTTCCGAGGATGGTCGGACTTTGGTGTCCACCAAGTTTCCCATCGGTTGGAGTCAAGCCCATTTTGAACGATCCACCAATTCTTTTTCTGTTGGTGAGGATCGACTGAACGCTGCCGATCTTCTTACCAAGAGGATCCTGATGTTTATTTCTGAGAACATTCCGTTTTCAAAACATAAGTATCGGGGTATCCCTGCGGCTAAGATAGTTCAGGCTGGGAAGCGAAGACGGGTGCAATTTGGTTTAGGTAGTTCGTTTTTCTTGTTTCGAATTTTGCATATTTTTGATCGTAGTTTGTATGACCCAGCGTTTGTTTCTTTTCCAGATACCATGGCCCCAAAGAAGCTTGCCGCATTGAAGGCGCTAGCGATGAGGAGCGTCGATATATCAGACGATGTTGAGGAAGTGGGTGTTCCGCTTCCGACGTCTCCCCAGATTGAGACTGTCGTTGGGACGGTTACTGCTGCTTCCCCGATCAACACTGTTACCCAAGAGGACCTTGCCTATGAGACTCGGGTCGATCTTGTTTCCAGTTCTCCTCCCCCAGCCGCTCCCGATATTTGTGCAGGGACCTCGGCGAAGAGGGTGCGTACCGACGCAAGTGGCGAGCTAAGGCCGGATAAAAGGAGTAAAACCTCAAGGAGACCGAAGCATAAAAACAAGGCCGTACCTTTAGAGGAGGGTTTCTTGGAACAAAACTGTGCCCAATGGCGGGAGGATCCTGTCGGGGCGTCTGTTAAAATATTGGTGAACTTGGGCGAGGTTCATAAGATCGAAAAAGAGAAATACGAGAAACGGGCTAAGGGTAGGTGTTTTCCTGTTGGTTTTTCGCTTTTATGATCTTTTCCCTCAACCTGATTTTTCTTATTCTCGTGCTTGCAGATTTGTTGGAGCTTGAGAAGTCTAAAAGAGTGAAGCTTGTGGAGGATGTGTCTTCGAAGTCGAAAGAGCTCGCTCGAACTAAACAAGAACTTCAAACTTTGAAGGAAAGCCAGGGGGAGGTTATACGCCGGGCGGAGTTCGCGGAAACTCGTGTAAAGGAGCTGGAAGAAAAGGAGAGGGGTCTGGAGGGGCAAGTGGTCGAGGCTAATCAGAAGATAAAAAATTTGGAGCTTCAAATCGTCGGTTTGGAAGACGATCTGAAAAAGGCATCCGAGGCAGGGGTCGGAACAAGCAGCGATGCTGAGGCTCGAATTGCGGAGCTTCAAGCAGCCCTTCAGCAGAGCAGAAAAAATGCTAAGGAGGCTACGAAGATTGCAAATGAAGCTAGGAAGGAGGCTCGTGAAGCCGCAAATTCTGCAATTGAGCTGTATAGGGAGGGTTTTGAGTGTGCCCGGGAACAAATTGCTTTGGTCAATCCTTCCATCAATTTGGACCGCTCGATCATCGATGCCGATCATGAGGTTGAAGGGGGTAGGATCGTTAAGATCGATGCTCGGACGGAAAAGAAAACTAGGATTTTTTCGACCTCTACTGTTTGATGTTTAATTGCGTTTCTTTTTGCAGAAGTTCCTGGTGTATACTTTTATCTGTGTAGGTTTTGTATAGATCCGGAACTTTGAGGGTTCGGTTTAGACTGGAGATATTTGTAATTCTTTTTGGAACATGTCTATCCGAAAAACCTGTTTACGAGCTTTAATAAATGCTTTTTTAATTCCGCATGTCATGTATGTCGTTTTTGTGGAGCTTTAATGAATGCTTTTTGAATTCTGCACTTTGTGTACGATGTAAGAACGTCGGTAAATGAGGAACTCGATTTACCGGGTTCGAGCCTATAGGACAGTTTACTAGGACTCGGCCCAGATTTAACTCGCCCTATAGGGGTATCGGCAGCTGTGGCCGATGGTCGTTCTTAGGATGTTTTGATCCTTGAAGACCTGGTCTCTTTGAGATAGTTTGCCAAGACTCGGTTCGGATTTAACTGTTTCTCAAAGAGTTTGAGACCTTGGGTGGTCGCTCGGGGAGATCATCTAAGATCGGTCCCAACTGATTCCCGGTAGAGGGATTTTCGTCCCTACATTCTGTTTGATGAAAATCAAGAATGTGTGGAGACTTGGTGAGAACCTTGAGAAGCTTTGAAAGTGTTTGAAAGAAAGGTCACGTTCTTTTTAATTAATAACTCGTTTCGAGTTTACATAAGGTCGGAGTACATGATTTCTTTCTATGGATAATAACTTTTCAGTTTCGTTGCGTTCCAAGTCCTCTCAATCTTTCTTCCTTGGAGGGTCTCCAATTTAAAGGCTCCCGTACCGGTTTTGGATAAAATTCGGTATGGGCCTTCCCAGTTTGGGGCGAGCTTTCCTTGGGAGGCGTTTTTCTGACCGACATCAGCTCTTCTGAGTACCAGATCGCCTGGATCGAAATCTCTGTGAACGACTTTGGTGTTGTATCTGGTTGCAACTTTTTGTTTGATGATCGCTTCTCGGAGCGAGGCCCGACCTCGAATTTCATCGATGAGGTCGAGTTCTTCTCTTAAGGCTTGATCGTTATTGCTTTGTGTTTTGGGATTTGCCGTTCTCCAACTAAGTTCGCCGATCTCGACGGGGATGACCGCCTCGCTGCCGTAGGAGAGCCTAAAAGGTGTTTCTCCGGTGGAGCTTTGGGGGGTCGTCCGGTATCCCCAGAGGACGTAAGGCAATTCTTCTACCCAATTTCCTTTGGCATTGTCCAAACGTCGTTTTAGCTCGTTCTGTATTACTTTGTTTGCAGCCTCTGCTTGACCGTTGGTTTGAGGGTGCTCTACTGAAGTGAAATGGTGTTTAATTTTCAGCTCGAGCATTAGTTTTCGAAATCCTGTGTCTGTGAATTGAGTCCCGTTGTCCGTCACTATTACCTCGGGGATCCCGAACCTACTCATAATGTTTTTCTTGAAGAATTTTATGTAGTTTTTTGCAGTGATGGTCGCCAAGGGTTCCGCTTCTATCCATTTGCTGAAGTAGTCTACGGCGACGATCAAGAATTTGACTTGTCCTGGTGCCTTTGCGAAAGGTCCGAGTAAGTCCATTCCCCACCACGCGAAGGGCCATGTGGAGGATAAACTTGTGAGGTCTGTGGGGGGAGCTATGTGGACATTGGCGTGGATTTGGCATTTCTTGCATTTCTTCACATGATCACTGGCATCGCCAATCATGCTCGGCCAGTAATAACCGGCTCGAAGAGCTTTACGCGCTAAAGATCGAGCTCCCATGTGCTGGCCGCAGATTCCCTCATGAATTTCTGTCAATACATAGGCTGCTTCCTCTCCCTCGATGCATTTTATTAGCGGGAAAGAGAGGCTTCTTTTGTAAAGCGTTCCGTTGATGACTGAAAAAGCCGAGGCCCTTCTCCTGATGTATTTAGCGTCGTTTCTGTCTAGGGGTTCTGTTCCTGCGATGATGTACTCTACAATTGGGGTGATCCAGCTGTCCGTTTCTTCGAGCATGCAGATGGTCGGGTTAAACAGAGGCTCGAGAGACACACTGGGTGTGTGGAGTGTTTCTTGGATGGTTGTCCTCTAGTTCCCTAGGGTTTTTGTGCTTGCGAGTTTGGCGAGGATATCAGCTCGTTGGTTTTCCGTTCTTGGGACATGAACTATCTCGCTTGTTTCAAATTTAGCCAATAGCGACCGTACCCGAAGTAGGTATTTTTGCAGGATCGGTTCTTTGGTCTCGTATTTACTTCCGACCTGGGAGACCACCAAGAGAGAGTCGGTATGAAATTTTATTTGTTGGATTTGGAGGTCAATTGCCAGGCGAAGTCCGGCGATGCAAGCCTCGTACTCTGCTTGGTTGTTCGAGGTGGGAAAACCGAATGTAAGGGAAACTTCGATGATGACCCCCGTCGGGCTTTCTATCATGATCCCAGCGCCACTCCCTTTTGGATTAGAGGACCCATCGACATATAGGATCCATATGTCAGATTCGATGTTAGCAGGCGTCATCTCGGCGATGAAGTCCACCAAAACTTGCGCTTTAAGTGCTGTTCGAGCTTCATATTTAATCCCGAACTCTGAGAGTTCCACAACCCATTTGATCATTCTTCCAGCCAGATCGGGTCTATTGAGTATCTGCCTGATGGGGTAGTTAGTTCGGACGACTACCTGGTGGGCGACAAAATAGGCTCGAAAACGTCGAGCTGCGACAATGAGAGCTAGGGCGATTTTCTCGATTTTCTGATAACGACTCTCAGCTCCGTGCAGAGCCTTGCTTGCGAAATAGATCGGGCTTTGCCCGGTTTCGAGCTCGCGCACCAGAACGGCAGCTAAAGCTTCTTCCGAGACCGCCAGATATAGGTATAGGGTTTCCCCCTCATTTGGTCGAGTTAAAATTGGAGGCTCGGAGAGAGATTTTTTTAGTTGTTTTAAAGCTTCATCTTGTTCAGGCGTCCATTCGAAATCTCTTTCTTCTTTTTTGAGGATTTTAAAAAGTGGAAGAGATTTGAATGCTGCATTTGATATGAAACGAGATAGAGCAGCTATCATTCCATTAAGTTTTTGCACTTCCCTCTTGGACGTCGGAGTTCGCATTTCTGTGACGGATCGACATTTATCCGGGTTCGCCTCGATTCCTCTTTCTGTTAAGAAAAAACCCAAGAATTTCCCTGCTCGAACTCCGAATGTGCATTTCTCTGGGTTTAACCTCGTTCTATTCTTTCGTACCTCATAAAAAATCGCTCTTAGATCGCTTATATGGTCGTCATCACTTCCGCTCTTGGCGATCATATCGTCGAGGTAGACTTCTACGCTCTTACCGATCTGGTTTTGGAACACTTTGTTCATCATTCTTTGATAAGTTGCTCCAGCGTTTTTTAACCCAAATGGCATGACACGGTACGCGAAGTTTCCTCGGTCAGTGATGAAGGCAGTTTTTGCTTGATCCGGGGGAAACGTGGCGATCTGGTTGTATCCGGAGTATGCGTCCATGAAGGATAATAACCGGAAACCGGAAGCGTTGTCGACCAAGCGATCGATGCTGGGGACCGAAAAAGCATCTTTTGGGCAAGCTTTATTAAGATCGGTGTAGTCGACACACATACGCCATTTTTCGTTAGATTTCTTCACCAGGACTGGGTTTGATAACCAAGTTGTGTATTAAACCTCGGAGATAAAGTTGGCTCTGAATGGCTTTCTCTTTGCTTTGAGCCCGCTTTCTTTGGGCGATCCATTTTGCTTCTGAGTTTATCGCGAGTCGATGGCAAGCAACCTCTGGTGGGATCCCAGGCATGTCTTCGGCCGACCAAGCGAAGATGTCTTTGAAATCTTTAAGACATTGGGTTAAATCGATCTTGATTTTTTCTGGAAGGTCGATCCCTATTTTGATATTTTGGGAGGGGTCTGAACCGAGCTGTATTTCGACGAACTTTCCATCAGGCTCTGGTCTTTTGATTTTTCGTTTGAGCTCTTTGGTTAGCTCGTCAACGTCTTTCTGATTTTCGACTTTCGGATCGCAGCCGGTTTCTATGTTAGTGGCGGTGTTAACTTCAGTCGATCTACCTTTTGGCAGTTTGGGAGTCGACAGTTCTTCCGAAGGGGGAACCCCTTCATGCTCCGAAGCTTTTCGTTCGTTCTTCGTCCATAGGAAAAAACACCTGGAGGCCGACTCTAAGTCAGAGTTCAGAGTGATAACTCTGTTGCAGAGAGAGTGGAACTTCATCTTTAAGTGTGTGGTGGATGTAACCGCCCCGAGCCTGCCGAGGGTCGGTCTTCCTATAATACCGTTGTATATGGATTCACAAGGTAAGACGAGGAATTTGGTCTTGACGGTTCGAACCATTGGTTCGGTTCCGTAGGTAACCATTAGCTCCAGATGTCCAAGGGGTTTCGTTCGAGATCCGTTAAAGCCGGACAGAGCCGTTCCTCTATAAGGGGTGAGTTCCTCTTTGTCGATCCCCATTTTGTTCAGAAGATCGATAAAGAGGATGTCTGATGAGCTCCCCTGATCAACCAAGATCCTACGTACCTCCTTATTGGCTATGATCGCCGATATTAAGAGAGGTACGTGTTTGTTAGCCTTTCCGTCAATAAGGTCGTTATCGCTAAAAGATAATGGAGGTCGATTGGTCTTGATCGGGGTTGTTGATGTTGAAGCCACGCATAACAGTTCCTTCCATTTTCTTTTCATTGATTTTCCTGATCCTTCATGATCGAATCCTCCAGTTATCATCATGATAATCGAACGTTTTTTATCCAGTTCTTTGTGGTCTGGGTCGATCACTTCTTTTCCTTTTGCCCTAGGATTTTCATTTCTTTCTCTTCCGATATTGTCAGATCGTTCTCCCTCCCTTTTGACATAAGAAGATAGTTTTCCCCGTTTTATTAAATCTTCAATGTCATCCTTTAGGGCGTTGCAATGGTTTGTGTCATGGCCATTGCTTCTGTGGTATCGGCAGTATTTGTTGGCCTTCTGCCCAGGCCGGATAGGTAAGGACCTGGGAGGCTTGACGTCCCTGAATTCGACGTTCCAACATTCCCCTAGTAACTGGGCGTTGGAGACGTTGAGTTCGGTATATACCTGGTGGCGATTTTTCTTACCGATGTTCCACGAATTTTTACGAGGGTCGATCTCGATGTGGCGTTTCGACGGTTCTGTATGTGACGATGTTTTGTCGACTTTGGAATTTTCTTCTTCATTAATAAAGCACTGGGATAGCTCGAGGAATTCTTGAAGGGTGTTAGGTTCCCAGGTGTTGATGTGCTTTCGGAACGAGCTTCCAGGGAGCAGACCTTGGGCCATGAAGAAGATTCGGAAGGCGTCGTCTAACTGCCGAACCTGAAGAGCTTCGATGTTGAATCGCTCTATATATTCTCTCAGGGGCTCATTTCCCTTCTGGACAATAGATGCTAAAACATTTTTGTTTTTGGGTTTGCTCTTGGAATGGGCAAAGTGCACCGAGAAGTGTTTCGCTAACTGGTCCCATGAGGAAATGGTATTCGACCTTAACGTCCGAAACCATTCGGAAGCCATTTTTTCCAGGGTTAACGGGAATATTCGGCATTTCATTTCCATGGGTACGTTTCGATACTGCATATCAAATTGGTCTAGACGCCTGTCGGGATCGCCCGTCCCGTCGTAAGTCTTCAGTCCTCCAGGTGGTTTTTCGAGATACCGTGGGACCCGGAAGTTGTCGATCGATTTTGTGAAAGGACCTTTTCGCCCAGGTTGATTCGCCCGTGACAGTGGTTGGTGTCTGCGATGAGGTTCAGGATGTCCGTATCGTTGTGTTTGATTGTTTTGAATGTTGTCACAGCTCCTTGATCGTCTCCTTGACGAGGTCGAGTCTTCAAGATCGTCGAAACGGCGAGCCAGAGGAGAACGGGAACCATTCCCTCGGTGGCGGCGTGGAGGAGAATGAGGATCATCAAGATCGTCATATTGTCGAGCTGATGGAGAACGAGAATCATTCCCTTGGTGATGGCATGGGGAAGGATGAAGATCGTCGAGACCATTATGTTGTCGAGCCGGAGGAGAACGAGAACCATTTCCTTGTTGACGGCGTGCGGGGGAACGATGATTGAGCTTTCTCCGAGGGGGTGATCGATGAAAAAGTCTTCTTCGAGTTGGGCGTCGTTCCTCCAGGGAGCCCTGCCCGGACGATTGCTGGTCCAGAACGTTCCGACCTTGCAGTCTCGCTACTTCGGCTTCGAGGTTAGCGAAACGGTTGCGTCTTTCTTCATTTACGGCTTCTTGCCGAGCCAATAGCTGAACGAGCTGTTGAATCACGTCCGTCAAGGCCGGAAGTAATTGAGGAGGAGATGGTAGGCTCGTTTCATCTGCGCCCGAATGTGCTCGGGATGGTCCCATGGAAATGATTAGCTTTTGTATTGTGTAGTCTTTATTTAGGAGTATATAAGCAAAAATCTGCTCGTTATATGAGACAAATATCTTCAATACACTTGTATGAAGAATGTATATTGTTCTGTACTGTGCTTCCGACCTTGGTGATCGGTTTTATGCAGTTAGTAGGTGTTTTTATCCTTGATTTTGTTTTAATGTCCAGGTCTTGAGATATTCGATGTTTTCCGATCTTGAGGTATCCGAGGTTGATAATCTTTAAGGTTTTCGAGGTTGTCGATCTTGAGGTGTCCGATGTTGTTCCTGCAATAACACTCCGACGCTCAAGTCAGTATTTGAGTTAATGAGTATTGTGTTGGGAAAAATCTTACCATTAATGAGCTTTGAATGCTGTTATTTATAGATTTGGAGTGGTGTTTGTTGTGGCCGATTTAGGCCGTCCGATCTCGTGAAATGATCTTGGCCATTGAAGTTTGGACTCTAATAATTTGATTGGGCTTCTCAGAAATTGGGCCTTTGGAGGGGGTGTAAATAGTAAACACTATAATTACCATAACATATATTATTATATTATATTGTATGTTAATAGGAGATTGAAATGGATATTAAGCTTCCACTACTTTTGGTTTATACAAGTCTGTTATTAGCAACATCTAATATTGCTTTACCTGTAGTTAAGGAAGTTGGTAGGTGTTATGTACCGTGATTCCGACCTTAGTGGGTTGTCTGAAACAGTTGGTAGGAGTTGTCCTTGATCTGCGATGTTCGACCTTGAGATGCCGATGTTCGATCTTTGAAATGGCGATGTTGTACCTGCAATGATACTCCGATGCTAAAGTCAGTATCTGAGTGAGTCAGTGTTTTGTATTAGAGATTGCTTACATTTCTAAGCATTGAGTGTGGTATTTATAGAGTTTGTGGGATGTTTGTTTTGTCGACCTCGAGCCGTTAGATCTTACAGAGGCATCTGTACCGTTGATTAACTTGACTAGGTTTTCTAGATATGGGTTGGTTTGGTTATTAGGCCTTATAGGGGGTGTAAATATCAGTTTAGGCCTTTTACTGGTTACCATAACGGTAGGAACCTTTTTATTGCTAAACAAGAATGAAATTATATTAAGCCTCCTAAGGGTAACACAAGTCATGGATACATAAATATCTTTACAATATAAGTCAATGATATATGTTTGAACATATCAAAGCTTAATATAGTAGAAGAACATCAACAGGTCCAACAAAACCTACAAGACGGTGAATGAGAAAATGAGAGTTATTCGATATTGAAGGAATCTCCAACTCCAAGGAAAGATTAAAAAATCGAATGAAGCGCATACGAGGGAGAAAAAGTAAGGAAGAAAATGTTACCGCCGTTCCGTTAGCATCGTTAAGATGATGTGGAATAATAAATTAATAATTGACGTGGCACAATACTATTGGTGGGACAGGGTGTGGTTATGCATATGTGGGACAGCAGATTTTCATCCCATGATACCTTCCTTAGTGCACTTTCATGTAATCAATTACATATTGAGAAATAATTGTTAAGAATTACAATTTAAAACTACATCTACATAAAGACGTAATCCATTGTTATGGCCAAATAACATTGATGAGAAAATCAAATTATGTCAAAAAGCTAAGACAAAAGTGGTTATTGAGATAATTGCTCTCTTTAGCCTGATTGAGGCTCGTGGAGTTGGAAAACAGAAAGTGACAAAAGTTTAGAAAGAAATGCCAATGTGCACCACATGCTATATGTTGTACAAACTTCACCCCAAATATCCTCTTGATTGATCATGATCCTCAAATGTATGCCAGGACTAAATCTGCTAAACCAACAAAGAAGTACATGCAATCCTCACAAATAAGAGAAGAACTAATGAAATGAGCACCATGAATCATGTAAACAAAAAAACGAAAAACGATTAATGATAGAGAAAAATAATGCCAAGGGGACACCATCTAGTCATGATGTCCAACTCTAACCTTCCAGCAACAATATTGAGAGACTTGGCAGAAAACCCCCACTTTGAGATTAACTAAAAACAAAACAAATAATAAGTAAATCATGATTGAAATGTGAAGCATCTTTTGCATATTATTAGATTAGAGTTTGAAAATGGGAAAGATAAATTCACTCTCTTCTATCACTTTTCAAAGCAAATTTTGCAGAACTCATACCTCCACTATATTTGCATATCAAGAAGTTCAAAAATTTGTCAAAGAAGACTATATGTTGAAATAATGAATATTTTTGTTATACTGTTTGAAGGAAAAAATATTTATCAACTCAAAGTTTCAAACTCCATCCCAACTCAAATCTCCAGGCCCATCCTTGCCATCTACGGTCATTGGTTTAATCAAATCTGATTTATCATTATTCTAGGTTATTAAAAAACAAAACATAGTACTACAACCATAAGTAAAAAAGAAGTGGAGATTATTGAAGAATATAAGATGAAGAAGGAGCAAAAGAAGGATAAAGAAGGAGAAAAGAGGAAGATGAAGAGGGTGGGAAAGAGAGAAGTTACAGAGGGAGGGAGAGAGAGAATCAAAAGAGTTGTTTTAGAAATGATAAAATATGAAAGAGTGAAAGAGAGAGATTGCACAGCTGAAAAAGTGAGAATAGAAAGAAAAGTGAGGTGAAGTTTTTTTTTAAAAAAGTTTAAAAATGTTAGTTTAATTGTTTGAAAGGACATTTTCGTCCTCCAAACAATATAACTTTAGATGTCTAAAATGGTAATTCAACCAACCCGTTTTTTTCTAAGATTGAATAGTTCTTTACTAGGTAAAATAATAACCTTTGTCACCCGACTATAGGAAATGGGTGAACATCTCAGTTTGAGCTGATGCTTGGATCATGCCCGGATGTAAGCTTACTAGTGTGATTGAACATATCCCTCTTAGGCTTACTAGTTTGAATATGTGCAACTTAGTTGGTGTTGATGGTTATTGAAATTTGCAAGATATAGCATATAATTTTCCTCGTGATTTGTTGTCTAAAATTCGTGCTATGTTGCCTCCAAGGCTTGACTATGGTGGTAATAGCCCTGGAGAGTTCTCAGTTAGTAGTTATGTTTTACTTTCGAGCTTTGATGCCTCGGAACCTAGTTCTCTCTAGTCTTATCTGTGGAAACTGCAAACTCTGGAGAGGGTTCGTGCCTTCATTTGGCTGCTTGTTCATGACAAGTTATTGACAAATAATAGAAAATGTGCTATGTGATTGGAGACTGCGAATTGTATTCATTGTGGTTTGATTCCAGAAACTACACTTCATGTTTTACACGAGTGTCCAGTTACTCTGTGGTTATGCTTGGTTAGAATGGAGATACGCAACAATTTCTTTAGTGGGGATCTTTACCATTGACTTCATTTCAATCTTCTGCAAGCTAATTGGACGAGAAACAATATTGATTGGGCTGTTTAGTGGACCACTGCGTCACACCTCCTATGGGGATGAAAAAATAAAAAGGAACATATATATGTGACATTTAGTAAGCCTTGGACTGTTGTTAGTGCTTGTGTGCAGGATTACCAGGTTGCTCTGACCGCGTCCCATTCATCGCAACATCGAAATGTGGAGAGGGTTGAAGTTAAGTGGGATCCTCTAGGGGTCCAGGTGGATTTGACTTAATTGTGATGGGGCTGTGAAGGCTTCAAACAAGATCGCGGGTTGTGGTGGATTAATGAGAAATTCAGATGATTGGTGGCTTTCAGGTTTTTCTAAGCGGATTGGGTATTGCGACCCTTTGGTTGATGAGCCCTGGGGAGTTCTCATAGGTTTGGAGCTTTGTTGTTCTAGAGGTTGGGACAAAGTGATTGTCCACATTGATGCCAAGGTTGTGTGTGATGTTATCCTTGGTGTAGAGATTAGATCACATCTCACGGTGGAGCATTGTCCAAGAAATTTGCAAGCTTCTCAAGCTTCCCAGGAGATCCGATTTGTGCACATTTTCAGAGAGGCTAATCATTGCGCTGATGAGTTGGCCAATATTGGATATCATCAAGTGGAAGATCTGATTATTTATTAACAGTGTCCTAATTCCGTCGAACCGTTATTGCTCTTTGATGTTGTAGGAAATTCTATTTCTAGACTTGTTTCTCGCTGGTTTTTGTTTTGCTTTGGGACTTCACCCCACTTAAATACCAACAAAAAAATAGTTAATCAAAATAATAATAATAGTAGTATCAAATAAAATAAAATATTAACATTTGTAATACATTAAATATATAAACTCTGTTTAAAAAAATAGATTTGGGGTAAAAATTTAAATTATTAGTTTTATTCAAATGGAAAAAATATTTAAACTTTAATATAAATTGATTAACTTTTTTTTTTAATTTTTACATGTTTACTTTTTTAAATATTCAATTTTAACTCAAAAGGATAGATTTGCCGTCCTTCAAATATATATATATATATATATATATTTCTTTCCTCTCACTTTCCTTTCACTTTCACTCTAACCAAACAACTAAAAAATCATCTCACTTTCTACTCACTTTCAATTCACTTTCATTCCTTCAACAATCTTTGTTATCCCTTTCTTTCCTTTCACTTTCTCATCTCATCCAAACATATTGTAACACTATGTTTGGTTTAGGACTCTATTTGGCAAGTCTCATCCGCTAGCGGGTAGCGGATTTGACTTGCGAGTTTGACTAACGGGTGACGAGTACATGTGGTTGGTAAGCACCAGTGTTTAGCGTTTTTTTCAAACGCTACTTCAAGTAGCATTTCAGCGTATAGCGTGTCACTTTTTTTTGGCATTTTTACCCTTATTCTTTTTCTTAAATTTCTTCTATATTCTTATTAAAATAAACTAAACAATTTAATGATGAATTAAATGAATATTTCCTTTTTATGTTATTTCACATTTATCAATTAGTTTTACCGAACACGTCATTTGATATTAGCTAGCTTGTCCGCTAGCTCATCTGCTATCTGCTCATCCACTATCTGCTTTTTTTTTTACCAAAGAGAGCCTAGGAGAAAAAACTTAGTGATCTAAACTGGCTGCAGGCTTCGGTCGAGTTAGAGACCGAAGTGCTCACCAAGTTGAGTAGCTAGCTCACTCCGAGTTGTTCCCGAGGTATAGTCACTGTGATGATTGATTAGCTTCCGAAGTGATCAGGCTCGCGTTGGTCCGACGAGGGGGTGGTGCCTGCCACTACCAGAAAAGCAGCTTTTAGCCACGGTTAGATAGGCATGGTTAATTTGACCGCGGTTAACATAATAAAGGATCATCTTGTTAGCTACGGGTTCACCGTGGCAAAACCACCAATGCGTGTTAGCTACTATTTAACCGTGGAAAAATCACCGGTACCTGTTAGCTACCATTCCACCGTGGCTAAACCACCGGGAAATTCTAAGTGAAAATTTCATTCTCCCTCTAAATTTTATTCACTCCAAATTTGTTTTCCCCTCGGTTTCTTTTTCCTTCTAACTAGGGTTCCTTACTTCCTTTCTATCAGTTCGATTTTCTCTCTGTCCGAGTTCCTTTCAATCGCTCCAAATTTCATCCAGGTGAGAACTTTGATTTCTCTCAAACTGATTTTCCCCTCAGTCCGATTTTCTCCCTCTAACCTAGGGTTTTCTTTATCATTGTCTTCTCCCTTTTCTCTACAGGTGAGAACTCAGTGGAGAGGAGAAGAGCATCAATAATGTGGCTGAGTTTGGTGCCAGGGTTTTCTCTAACCTAGGGTTTTCTCTAAACTTTGATTGAGGTCGATGCCATTGATTTCTTGCTTTTCTTTCTTTTCTCTATCACTGTCTTTTGATTTTGCCATTCCTTGTAGCCTGATTTCTTTTCTTTATGCACTTCTATTGTATTGTCGATTCTCATATAAGAGGGGATCTTTAATTTTATTTTTTTTCTTGATTTTGGAGTGAAATATGTTTTCTCTATTAGCGATTCTGTTTTCTCCACTGTATGCTCTTCTACTGTATTTTTTTCTTGAAATTTTTTCTGTCAATGGAATGGGGGTGGGATATAGCATCTGTCATAGGCTATATCATAGCATTTAATCTTATTGAGTGTGTTAGTATAAGTGTGTATTAGCTACTGTGTGTGCAAATGTGGCAAGTTTGATATTTGGTCAGTTTGATGCATCTTTGAATAACCTTCCAAGTACATTAAAAAGGTTCTCATAAAGTTTCCTTCTGATGCCAGACTAATATATGGTAATGCTACATATTTAAAGCTGGCATAAAGTTTTTTAAACTTTCACATGTAAGATTCTCATCAAATTTCCTCCTGAGTATACATTAAAAAGGTTTAAAATGTTGTCTACTTAATTGGGTCTAAAATGGGTATGTGAAATTAGATTGAAACTTGATCTTTTTTTATTGATGCAGTATCTGTCTAGGACTTTATATTATAATCAAGTTATTTCATTACTTTTTGGTGTTGCCTTGGATTTGGTGGGTTAAATTTTGGTGCTGCCTTGGCATTTGTGGGTTAAGACTTCCAGTAATGCAAATATCCTATTCTAAGGAGATACTAGTTTGACACATATAAGGTTCTACCTCTATCAATTTTGGTCTATTTTAATCTTGTTTGCTTTCTTTTGATGCAGAACATTGGTAAAGTTCGATTTATGAGTTGTCCTGTTCTTGTAATTCTGTGAGTATATACTTCTTATTCATACTTATATTTATACTTTGAAAGTGATATACCTTTTCCATAGAAGTAATTATATAACGTATTTGATACTTTTTGACTTGAAGGAGGAAGAATGTTCCCACTTCAATTGGTGTTGTAATTTAGTTTAAAAAATATTTATAGAAATTCTTTCAAAAATTGCTCTTAGGACATTGGCGGGTATATTCCTATTTGCATACTCTCTTAAGATCATGAAGCCATGAACCATATGATAGGGATAGATGTTCACCTAGGAATTACATTACTTTCTTTTTTCCATCTGGTCATTAGATGTTTACTTAATATATCGTGCTTTGGTTATTTGATTCAACTCTTGAGACACCGTTGACCTTGCACCTATTGGTACGTACTTCTTTCTTTGTCTCTTAGATTATCTACTCTTTCTTTGTTCATCTTGTTTAATTATGTTTAATGAGTAAGACTATATATTACTTGCATGTGTGATTACTAATGATTACTTAGTAACAATGTTGAAGTTTTATATTATATCATTATCATTTTGTACCTTAAAAGCATGAATAATTTTATTTAATTTTGAAAACAGAGTCATCCAATTATGATTGATAAGAGTTGGATTGATAAGCCAATAAAATCAAATGAGTTTTGAGATGGGGGTGGTCCAATTTTTGGACTTTGCCTTTTCAAATGCAGCAATCAATGGACAAATACTATGTGTGGATTTTATCCTCGTAGTAGAGTTGAAGTGTTCAGTCATCTCCTTGAAAAAGGCTTTCCAAGCAAGTACACATTTTGGAACATGCATGGGGAAAAGTATGATCAACCTAATGTTGAATCAGTAAGCCAAGTAAAAGAAGCACCAGTTAGACAATATCCAATGCAAGATATGTTAAATGATGTCTTTGGTGTCTTTGTTGATCAAGGAAATCAAGATTCTTGTCCATCTAATCTTCCTAACGACGACCACCCCATGGGCACAAACGATGTCGGTAATAAGGAGTTGAAAACAATTAAAGAGTTAATGGAAGATGGAAATCAAGAGCTCTATCATGGTTGCACAAAATATAGCAAATTGTCATTCATTGTTCGTCTCTACCATATAAAAGTTGTGTGGCGCAACAGATAAAACATTTTCAATGATCATAGAGCTTCTAAGTGATGCTTTTCCCCATGCTAATCTACCATCGTCTTTCTATCAAGCTAAAAATATGATTAAGAGGTTAGGTCTAAGTTATGATAAGATTCATGCTTGTCCGCAACATTGCATGTTGTATTGGGGATCACCAGAGGATGAGAAAAGAGATAAATGCAAGATTTGTAATACATCCAGATGGAAATCAAATGAAAATGATGCTGCTACAAATGATGTGATGGATGATCAAAAGAAAAAGAAGCACCAACAGGTACCGGTGATTTTGCCGCGGTTAAACAGTAGCTAACACGCATTGGTGGTTTTGCCACGATGAACCCGTAGCTAACAAGATGATCCTTTATTATGTTAACCATGGTCAAATTAACCGTGCCTATCTAACCGTGGCTAAAAGCCGCTTTTCTGGTAGTGTGTGCATCATTTAGTGAAATCAGAAGCGGAGATAAGAAGTATACCTTCGTTTGTAACAATCGTGGTGTTCATTGCTCAGAATCATCACATGAAAAAGAGAAATCAAACAAACTTAGTATTTTGAAACGAGGGTTTCAAAGTCAGAAAAGAGAAGAAGAAATTAAAAGGGAAAAAGTGATCTACCTTATTCTTCGTGGTTGAGTGAAGCTTCGTTGTTGATTTCTGGGTTGATTTCATCAACAAATCAACAAGAATTTGAAGCATTAGAAGTGTGATTGAAGCATTTGGAAGCTTCAATCACGGAGTTTCGTGAAGAAAACTTGAAAACCTAGCTGCGGAGAAGAAAAAGAAGAAGAGAGCGACGCAACATGAAAAAGAGAGAAAGGATCTTGAAATTCTTGGCAGAAAAATTAGGTTTTACCTTTTATACGACGGGTAGTGGAGCGGGTCAAAAGATTGGCGTGTTGCTACAGTTGCTGATCCATTGGGTTCCGCAGGAACCCGTTTGGCAGCCAAGTTGGGCTGATGTGGTTTTTTTGATACTTGTAGGCTGACTGAGTGGGCTGGGTATTTTGCTATTTGCACCCCTGCTGTTTTATTTTGGCAACCTACAAGAAAAATCAGATTAAATGGTTAGAAAAATTTAATTAATATAGAGGATTGAACAAGTGGTTCGGGTACATGGCTGGGATTAACAGGTGGTACGATCTGTTTTGCCAAAGAAAAACATAAGCACGTTAAGCAAGAAAAAATAGGGACTGTAAGTGTGTGTTAGGGGTGGATTATAATGAGTTTTTCATGAAAGGATCTTAACACTTTGCTGGAAAACATACATTGTGAGAGTTGAAGTTAGGAAGCAGCTGGAGCACAGTTGAGTACCTCATGTGATCAAATCCTGAGAAGTAGGTGTTGAAGTAGTGATGGGATGCTGTGTTGCGTTAATGGTGGGACTAAGAAGGGGAGGTAGTTGGCTAAATATAAAAGGGTGAGATGAGGACCACATGTTGGCTAAATGGTGTGTCTTGTAAACTGTGTTGAATGAAGAAATATGCAGGTATGCTTATGCCGTCAAATCCATGTAAGAAGTTATTAAATTGCTCATATCTATAATAAGTGAAACAAAATGAAGATAAAATGGATGAACTAATAGTTATATTGTTCGGTTAAGTGTTGAAATGGAGTAGAGTATATGTTGGAGTGAAATAGCTATTTTGATTTCCTGCATTTTGTTGGGCTCAAGATATATTGTGACGAGGTGAAAGTACAACTGCATTGAATTAATATGGTTGAGGGTTAATAAGGGTGATGGAGGAAGATGGTAGAGGGGAGGGGGGGTTTCGGTTACTGAAGAGGGGGTGATGGATGGATTGTAAAGGAAAGTCACTAGTAGAAAAACAACTTTTAGCGTAGGCCAACCAAAAGCCCACGCTAAAAGACTAGAAACGGACGCTAACATGCGTTAGAGTCGGCTTAGCGTCGGCCTCGTGCAGACGCTAAAACGCTCGAAGCTAATCCGTAGCGTCCCATATATTTAGGCCGACGCTAATTTAGCGTCGGCTGAGCCCACGCTACAGCCGACACTAATGCCAAGGCCGACGCTAAAGTCAACCCTTGGGAAAGTCAACTATTTAATATTAGCGTCGGTTCAGCCGACGCTAAAGTCAACTAAAGAAAAAGTCTACAAAATGATAGCGTCTGTTTAGCCGACGCTAAAGTCAACCAAAGAAAAAGTCAACAAAACTGTCTTGGGCATTTTGCCTCTCGGGCGTCTTGGGCAGCCATTTGCCTCTGCGACCGCTCATTTGCCTCTCGGGCGTCTTGGGCAGCCACTTTAGCTCGGGCTATTGCATCTTGAGCCGTCTTCTCAGCTTTAAGTCTAGCTGCCCTCTCTTCTTCCAAAGCTATCCCAATCATGAAACCATAAGGATTCTGGGACGATTGGGTAAGTGACTTGGACCCAGGTCGGGTGTTCACAGATAAGGCTGTTGTGCCATAAAGGCGACTACGGGTAGGACCCCCGCAGCCGCCGTCCAACAATCAATTGCACTGCTCCATCTACCAGTTGATCATCACCACCTAATTCACCATTTTGTGCTAGTACTTCAGCCACGTTTTGTTTGTATGCATTCTGATCAATAAGAAAATAATGATAAGTTACTAGCAAAAGGACCTAACTAAACCAAAACAACGTATAAGGAATTTACGAAAAATTCAAGAAACAATGACAATAACTTACATAGGTAGATTCAGCTCGATGTTCAACCCAAACACCAGATTTTCTCTTGTGGGTTTTAAAAAATAACTCATCTGGTCGCACATCTCTTTGCATCTCATTGCACTACAAATAAAATCAAGATGTACTCACAATTAATTAAACAAATGTTCAAGGCATTGTGATAGAAATCAATTCAAACTGATATAGAATTACCAAAACAGATCCAAAACAGATCTAGAACAGATCCAAAACAGATCCAGAATAATTGCCCTACAGATCCAAAACAGATTCAAACATACACAATACCAATTCCAATTCAAACAGTTCCAGAAATTACCAAATTCTACAAATTATACTGTTAAAATAACTGTCACTGCCCTACAGAAATTACAAAGTAATAACACAATAACTGCCCTATAGAAATTACAAAACAGATCCAGAAATTACAAAACAGATCCAGAATTACAAAACAGATCCAGAAATTACAAAACAGATCCAGAATAACTGCCCTACAGATCCAAAACAAATCCAAAACAGATTCAAACATACACAATACCAATTCCAATTCAAACAGTTCCAGAAATTACCAAATTTTACAAATTCTACTGTTAAAATAACTGTCACTGCCCTATAGAAATTACAAAGTTCCAGAAATGGATCTAACACTATTAAATGCATTAACAGAGGAAACACAAAGGAAATAGGCAGAATGGTTCATGGACTACTGAAGCTTATCACAATGTTGTTGAGTTGTTGAGAACCGCAATGGAATCAATTAATTACACCTAATAACCTGATGTGTCAGACTTTGGGTGTTGTTATTGTGTTCTGTTTTTTGCTGTCATGTGTAGGTGTAGTTATTGGGTATAAGTTTAGTTACTTTGTGTTTAAAATATGTATGTTTGGCAGCAATGTTATGTTAGGATAATGTAGTTGAACCATTATTTGTTATGTAGGATGTTTGATTATTGAATGCCATTTGTTTGTTTCTTCATCTTGGTTAGACAATGAGAAATGCTGGATATATTTTTAATCAAAACAGATTCAAACAGATTCAAACATACACAATAACAACTATTTTTTAATCAAAACAGTGAGAAATGCTGGATATATTCCTTTTTTTTTAGAATTGTTGAGTTTAATACTTACTAGCTCAAGTGCTAAATCAATGTGAGCCATGCGGCCTGAGGTGTGGACCGCTCCACCTCTTGTTGATGCTCTATTAATCTTATTTTGATTGGAGATGTCCTTGAATTTTTGTTTAGCCCAGTATGCTTTAAGACCAATCTAAGCTTTATCCCCCATCCATTTAGGCTGAACGTCTTTCTTTCTTTCCTTAGTAAGCATGTCACTGAGTATTTTCTTGGCTTTTTGTTCAAACAAGTGTCGGACAGTACCTGTAAGACTAGGATCCCATGACACCTTTTTCTGCAAATTACAATACAATTTAAAACTCACAATTTGATATTTAAGAAAGTGCTTCATTATTCTAATTGATGTCATATAGTATAATTGATCCTATGACACCTTTTTCTGCACTAATTCAAGGAAGCACTAAATCATAGATAGGCTTTCGAATTGCACTATTTTATAGAAATACATACTTACCCCAAATCTGGCAAACCAACCATCTCGAATTTTTTTGGTTGTTGCACTCCAACCATAGATAGGCTTTCGAAATTGTGTTTGAATGGCAACCCTAATGGCATCTGCAACTTCCTTGCTAGGAATGAGCCTGCAAAGTAATAAAAAGGAAGATGTATGAAGCATCAAAATCAACACATCCGCAGAGTAATAAAAAGTTGTTGAAAGGAATATTTTAAAACAAGAATGTTGTAACATACCCTTTAACATAAGGTTGTATCTTGACATTCCCATCACCATCTCTCTCTGGCAAGTGAGGAGGAAATGACCCTTCACCCACCTAAGCTTCATCCTCTTCGTCCTCGTCCTCACTTTCCTCTTCGTCATGGTCTTCAACTTCATCCTCTTGGTCAGGCACATCATCATCTGCTACTGAAGCCTCATGATGGGCATGTTGTGAAGAGGCACCCATGGTTTGAAGGTTTATACCTGGAGTTGGCATAAACACAAATACCTCGGGGGTAGATGCATGAATGGGTGATGGGTAGCCCCCTTGTAGATGGGCTTGTTGGCGAGTATCAACTTGTCGTAAAACTGATTTGCGTCTTCGTTTGGCAACTCATCCTCACGGGGGACATCTTCATTTTCATACGGCCTAAAAGCATCAAACACCATCTGATTCATTGAATCAAATTGGTTGTCATGATGCACATGCCCGCTACTATTTGAACCACCCCTTGTATCAACACTGGGGGTTCACTTCTCCGTGTTCAGTCCAAATCCAATAATCTGGTTGAAATCCATTACGATACAAGTGAAGCCTAACATTAGTTGTCGTAGATATCTTGATACACTTGCATTTTGTACACGGACACCTTATCCCTCCCTCAGATATACAAAATGGGTAGCTTCAAGGCCCTCTTCACAAAGTTTTTAACACCACGAACAAAGTCTTTTTTCAATCCGTGCCTATTAGCATATGCCCTATTGTACATCCAAGTACGATCCATTCTCTATGAGGCAAACACTTAAATTGTCACTAAAAGACAAACAAGCAATAAATAAGAAGAAAGAAGAGGAAAAAAACAAATCAAAGGAATGCATCAATGGTTGAATCACATATCTAATAAGAAGAAAGAAAAGGAAAAAAAACAAAACAAAACAAAGAAAAGAAAGAGACGTTACCGTTCACTAAAAACGACCTTGAAGAAGCCGGTGAATTTGCCTCTAAATCAAAATGACAGGGTAAGGAGAGGGCAAGGAGAACAGCAGCAGCAACACACCTACAACTATAATAATATTACTATTAATAATAAAAACATATATACTAATGAACATGTAGAGAAAGCAAAATTCCACACGGAAACTTTCAATATATCACAAGTTTCAATATAAATGTAACATAAACTTTCAATATATCACAACTTTCAATATAAATGCAACATAAACTTTCAATATATCACAAGTTTATACCTATCATGAAAATCATCAATTTTTTCAGTATGTGTGGGTGTGTGGGTGTAGGTAGTGGGCCTTTCCATACTTGATCTTAAATTCTTAATAATAACAATATACACATTTAGATAACCATCAGAAAGTACAATGGACAGCTTTATATAAATCATATTTATGCTTGCCTTGAAACTATCTAACATATATCCCATAACTCAGTTATGAAAACTTAAATATATCCATATTTCGGAACATGACTAGGCAACTCATACTTAAATAGAATCCATGATTACAATATCTTTAATTGGAGTAAGCAAAAAAGAAACTCAAAGCCAGCCACATTTGTATCATCACCAGATGCATATATCCATGTTTATTCATGCTACCATCTCAGTATTGAAGTTTTTTCTAATACATAAACTCAACTATGATCCCAAAAACAGTGAAAAAATCCTTCAAATATTAATGGATCAACTTTGGCCTTCTTTAGCATATAATTATAGTACTATACTACCAACATATTGAAGGAAGGCGACAAAAGCTACCTACAAATTTTTCAATGTCCCCGTAGAATGTTGATAAGTTCAGAAAAGAAAAGAAATTCTAATTTGAGCTGGGGTAAATCTAAAAGATCAAGAAACCATAGCAGGTTTACACCACAATCATTGCATAGTATCCACACCTAGTCTCATAAAAGTACTCAGTTAGAGATGTCTGAAAACTTACCCTTAGAAAGAAATGAAGAAAGCACGACTCATTGTCTATCACACTTGAGGACTTACATCACCATCAAAGAATTTGCATGTAGCACAAAAGTAATTTCCCATGCATACTTCACAATTTATGCAGTACTGTTGAACCTGAGAGAGCATGAGAAACAGTCAACATATCAGCACATCAACAGCCACATGTAATATACTGATTATTAAGGTTCAGATTTTAACAAACCACTCACACTCACATTCACAAAGATTAATTAGTTTAAGTAAGCATATCAATACAACTCTCAATCCCAGAGAAAGCATGAACACGATTAATCAGTAGCTTTATGAATTGATTATTTAGGGTTTTATGAATCTGAAATCTAAGAGACTCCAAATGAATCTAAACCCTAACGCCAAAGTGATTCCAGATTACAGATTCGAAAAACTAAGAGAAAAAAGGTAGACAACGGTGTTCTCGCGAAAAATGGGAAAAAGTGAGCATACCACTGAAATCGATCCTCGCGAATCAAATGCAACGGTGTTCAAGAATGTGGCGTTGCCGTCGACGACGTGGAGGTGTTCTTCGTCTTCTCCGGCTGGCGCCGTCACCTCTGTGTAGCGGAAGAGAAAGAGGTGGAGACTTAGGGTTTTCAGTAGAAGAGGCGCGAGACTGAGAGAGTGAGAGGGAGGGAATGAGCAGAAGACGCGTAGAAAAAATAATGGGAGAGTTGGGGTATTTTAGTAAATTAACATAAAACTAGCGTGGGCCGTCCGACGCTAACGTTATGACTTTTTAGCGTCGCATATTATCATGTTGCGTGGGCCTAGCCGACGCTAATCTGTATCTCCTTGCGACAAACATTATTTTTTGTTTAGCGTGGGCTTGGCTGACGCTAAATCGATGCTACTAGCGTCTGTATCGGTGGCCGACGCTATAAAATGGACGCTAAATTGAGGTTTTCTAGTAGTGAGTACGGGATTGGAGGCAAAAGTTGGTTCCACTTCATTTTTCGTTTTGGATTTTTTTTAATAACCAGCTGTTTAACACATATCTGTGTTGTGTGAACAAAAACCATTTGTCAAACCTTTTGTCAATGAAGTCATTCCAACAACAGTAAGGCACTAAAAGAAACGAGTTGTAGTGGAATAAAAACTAAAAAGGTATTGCATTGGTTCCATTGTGTGAAAAGGGTTGATGAATGTACGTAAAGCTCTGCATGGAAGAAGCATTGGCGCCTGGAATCGTGAAATGCTACGTGAACAAATGCATGGATGAACAGGATGCCGCTTTAAAGATAGAAATTGCATTCAAGATTAATAGGAAGAAATTAATTTTGTTTCCAAATCTTTCATTTGTTTTTTTCTTTTTCTAATTTTCTATATCATTCTCTTAAAAATATTTTTTTATCGACTAATATAGTTATATATAAAATTTAATTGTTATACATATGTTGTGCATTTAGAAGTTTATTTTAGGCAAAATATCTCCTGAGGTCCCTTGACTTATTTTCAGATAACGAATAGGTCTCTTAACTTATTTTCAGATCACGAATAGGTCCCTTAACTTTTTTTTGTAACGATTAGGTCCCTTAAGTTTTAAAAAAGTTTTAAAAAAGTCACATAAGCACTCTAAAAGCCAGATAGTCATTTTTGTAACGGAGTTAAACAAAATCTGTTAAAAAGGGCAACGACGCAACGTTTTTAAAACTTAAGGGACCTAATCGTTACAAAAAAAGTTAAGGGACCTATTCGTTATCTAAAAATAAGTTAAGGGACCTCAGGAGATAAATGGTACAAAAATTAAAATACAAAGATTAAAAAGAAGGAGAGGGGCGCAGCTGCTGGCTGCCCTAGCTAGGTTTTTTTTCCCTTAGTGCTGTCCTTCCTCCATTGCCAGCTACTGTCATTTGCTCATTCAAATGGCCGTCCTTTTGTTTTTCCTTAATGCTGTCCTTTTGCGCCACCTATTGCCAGCTGTTGTCATTTTGATTCCTCACCTCCATCACACCAATTTGCCTATAAATACCAAACAGTAATACACACGGAGGGGGGAGGCAGTAACACAGTCACGCAGACAGTCATAAACACAACACAGAATAGAATTAGAGAGAAAAATTAGGAAGGGGTAGAAACAAAAAATCAAAAAAGGGGAAGATGAGATAGGGGAGAAAGGATAGGCAACCCCCACCGTGACCACCCAAAACCACCACCTCATGGTCAAACCACCAAATCACCACTCAACCACCATCGCACCACCGTGAACCGCCGTAAACCACCACACCTCACCATCAACGGAACCGAATCACAACCACCTTACATCACCACCCAACACCATACCAACCGAACCCCCCTCTCCTCCCTCTCTCCACCATGAACACCAACCACAAAACCATCATCTCCATCACTCTCTCTCCCTTCGTTTTCCCTCTGTCTTCCTCTCACCGTGAATGTTTCTATCTCTCTCCACCGTAAACACCAACCACAACACCAAAACCATCGTAAATCACCCCCACAACCATCTCCCTCACTCTCCCTTTGTCTTTCCCTCACTGTGAATGTTCCCCTCTCTCTTTACAAACCAACACCACCCGTGGCGTGCGCCGACCACCATCATCACCGTTGAACATAGGACCAGAGAAGAGGAGAAGAAGAACACTTCGTTGTAGCTCTTTCTCGTTTCCTCACCGACGGTCCTTTTCAACTCTCGTCGTGAGCTTCGTTTTCTCTCCCTCTCCCATCTTCTCTGGTGCGACGCTTAGGGTTTGGGGAGGATAGGTTTTCTTTCAAATCGATTTCCTTTCTCTGTACTTCTGTTTATATATCTTGCTTCAATTTTGTATTTTTTATCTCAGTTTACTATCCATACCCCTTTTTTTCATGAGTTAACGCCTCCCCGTATGGCCCATTCATTCATTGTTTCTCTTTTTTAGTAATCGCACCCCCTAGTTTACGTCGTGCATCCATTCCCTCTCTTTCTCAAATTAATCTTCACACCCCCTGTGTTATTACGTACGTATCCCCATACGGCCCATGCCCTTTTTTTAAAAGAAAATGCAGTCCAGACTACAATAACCAGCTGGGCTCACTATTTACACCCCCCTTTTTTTAAATACAACATATGTTGCTATTCACACCTCCTCTTTGATAACACAACGCCCCTATTAATTATATTTCTTTTTATTACAACTCATTTTGTTTATTATTATTATTACATCGCAATGCTTCCAAACCATTATTTTTCGAACAATTAAACTCACAAAAAGGGTTGTTACTAATGGTCACTCTAAGTCCGGCTTGTTTGATCGTTAGTAACAACTTTGATTTTCAAACGGGCTATGAGTGATGACCACTCTGAGTCCTACTTGTTTGGTCACTACGAATGTCTATCCCAATTTTAGAATACTTAAAAAACACCAACACACAAACTTTTTTTTACCCAAGAACTACGTGTGATTTGATTCTCTACCAGGAGATACGTAGGAGCAGAGGGCGACCGACCTCTGTCAATTGCATTAATAAAAACTCTTTTTTATTTCTTTTGTAAATTTTTTATTTCTTTTTTTTTCAAAAACAAACAAAAATAATTAAATGTCCTCCTTCCAAGTCTTTTTTTTTATTTGTAAATAAGGGGAAAAATAAAATTTTAAATTAATAATTTTACACATTTAGTTAAAAGGTAGCCTTCCTTAGGAAGGATGTCGTAGGGTGCTAATACCTCCCCTACGCATAAACGACTCCCGAACCTGGTCCGCAAAACCCCCTTTATCCAAATAAAAGGTTTTTTCCAATATTTTTCCTAAAAATAAATATTGGTGGCGGCTTCATTGTAAACTTCGAAGAATCCCTCCTCCGGATTTTTCGGTCGCTACAGCTGGCGACTCCACTGGGGATCAATTAAGAGAGTCAAGCCTAATTAACTAAATTTGTAAGTATTTGTTAATTTTATATTTTGTTTTTGCCCTTATGCTCATTTTATTTATTTGTTAGCATTTCTCTATATTATTGAACCTTAGGGTAGACGACTTTTTTTTGCTATTGTTGTTGTATATCTTTTTCAGCTTGGTTAGTTTATATATTTTGCCCTTGTCACACACATCACCTATATATATTGCACACACTTTTGAGTGGGGCCTTATACCCGGGTCTGAAAGCAACTTTGGACGAGTGGAGATTGTTAGTGATAGTCATTCTGGATTTATCTGTCTGGCTATCATGAAAGTCTCAGCCGGAGTACGCTCTTTTATGGTATCCCACATCTGGTAGCCAACTATCGTTGTGGATCATATCATGATGGGGATTTTAGCTCTGGAGACCTTTGTGAGGAAGTGAATAGAGCCACCTGAGAGATTGATCACATAAGTGGCCCTAAACCATGACCTATATATAGGACATAACCTACTTAGGACACAAGGGAATTTCACCTATCCGCTGCATCATTACCGATAATTTTTCTAAAAAATCAAATCATCAAAACCATTTGTTTCTTTTTCTTTTTTACATGTATATGAGGTGAAATATAGTTAATACTTTCTCAAAATTGAATCACCAAAAACTTTCTTTTACTTTTCATTTTTTAACACGTGTAACATCATTCCTTTCATTCATCATACAAAAAAATTATCATATAATAAGATCATTCTTTTCATATGCATCACATTACCATTTCCCTACCGTACATCTCATCATCAATTCATATATCATATATTCATAATTCATAAATATTGAAAAAAATCATCAAATAGTATAGGCATCTTGTCATTTGCAACATCATTATTACGAATTGCACGAGACATTCAACATCATTTCACTCATATTGTCATCATAGTCCAAATGCGTAATTTCTCCACACATGCATCATTTCTAAATAAAAAGGAAAAAATCACTATGCATTCATAATAAAATAAAATTATTCTTATGTATCCCATTATCATTGCACTACCATACATCTCATCATCTTTAAAATAACAAAAACGTCATTTTTTATTTTTTTATTTTAGCCTAGTTGCATCATCTCTCATACTCATACACCAAATAATATATCACTTCGCTATTATAAAATTTTATGTTCATTTTTTTACTTAAATGCATCATCTTCATGCATCATAAAAAACAAAAACAAAAGTCATTTATTCCTATCCATCTCAAAGGCATCAGTCCTTCATGCGTCAAAACAAAAATTATAAATTTCTTCATTATTGCATCATCCATCATCCAATAGCATTTTTTTAGCTTCCTATTCTAGTTGAAGCATAAAAAAAAGGGTAAACCATACCCATTTAAGGTATCCTTCTATCACATTCAAAAAATCATCACGCATTTCATTCATCTCCATTGCTGCTCATGTACAACAAACATCCATATGTTCATGCAAGAAAACATATAAAAAAATCACCATGCATTCATACTAAAATCATTCTTCCATACGCATTTCATTGTTATTGCACCGTCACGCATCTCATCATATAAAAAAAATAACAAAGATATCAGTTTTTTATCAAAATTGCATTCATCTTGCATATCTGTACACAAAAAAATATTACCCCCATGTTATAAAAAGTTATGTTCACTCATTTTTTTCATTACTCCTTTTCATGCATCATAAAAAACAAAAAAAAGTTCCTAGTCATCCAGCATGCATAAAAAAAAAATAGGAATTGCTTCATTTTCTTCCATTCTTGCATCATTCATCATCCAATAGTTTTTTTTGTTTTGTTAGTATCTTACTCTAGTTGAAATTGAAATATAAAAAAATAAAAATCATACACTTGTTTGAGGTATCATTACGTTTTTCATTCATTTGCATTGTTGTGCATGTACAGCTACACCCATATGTTCATGCATTATATTATAAAAAAATTTATGAAAATATTTTTTTGTTTTGTGGAAACACTGTTTGATGAAAAACAATAAATCCTTACAAAATATATTTGAATTGATTCTTCTCCATTTGAAAAAGTTCTCACATCCTTTGAGTAAACACCTAACTTGATTCACCAACATCAAGTTCTTCACTCTTCATCCCATACACACCCGCTCTACGCCTATCACATTTGTGGAAACCATCCACCCACTTAACCACCATGTAATCACCTTCATGGGATCCGTCCTTCTAACCCCGGTGTTATTATAAAGGACATTCACCAATCACTCACCTACCATCAAACTCACTTCGCATTGACTCAACCACTTCAACCCTTCCCCCTGTAGGCTTGACCCTAAGCCTCAGAAACGTGCCTCACCATGGGCATCAGCCAACATATGTCTCACCCTCATGTGATGAAAGACCCAAATGTCTACTTTGTTAACTTATGTGGTCTTGTCAATTAAGATTGTTCTTTTTTAACCGGTGTCAACTCTCTATGAGGCATTTTTCAAAATAAACTAACATGACTTGTGTATTTACTCTTGTTTAAGTCAGTTATACTATCCCCTTCTTCACCATTCATCACTATCCTTCATCCATTTTCAAAACCAGATTCCACCATCCATAAAATGCCCAGTCCCCACAAGAGTATTTCATTCACTATCCCTCAGTGATGAAATTTCACTAATAACAGTTTGAAAGCTCCATACTGGGGCAGAGTAATGATCACTAAGATTTCCTGCTGGCATTCTAAACACTCGTGCAAGTCCGTTGAGTAAAAAAAGAAATAAAAAAAAAAAGTCTGTTAGGTTGAAAACTCATAAGAGCAACCCAAGCAAAAATTAGGGCATAAAAAAAGGGAAAAATAAAGAAAAGCAAATATGTTAAAATGAAGTTTTGTCCTATACTTGAAATTTCAAGAAAATAAGCAATCATGATTTGAAGTGAAGTTTGACCACTTTCCCACATCCTAAAAAGAGAGATACTCTTTGCTACCCACTTTGAGCCAAAAATCAAAAAATCTTTCAATCATCTTAGACAAGGATCAATCTCATATCTAACGACGATGTACCACCTTTATCAGCTCGCTCAACTCAAAAGAAAAAAAAAAGAAAAATCACAAAAAAAGAGGACTGAAAAATCCTGGAAAAAGAAAAAACAAAAACGGTAGAAATTGAGAGCTGATACTTCACACCATCAAACGCATAAAAGATCATTGTCTGAAATAAACCCTCAAACACTTCCTTTGGCCTAAGTATCATATCCTCCATAAACCATTGGCTGCGTTACAACCCTAAACAGATTCATTCTACCATGAAGCACATAAAAGATTCTTTGTCTCAACCAACCCCCAAACACTTCTTTGGGCAAAGTAATCATTTCCTTCATAAATCATTAACCATTGGTCATATTACAATCCTAAGGTCTATTCTGATCAATGATTGGTTGCTTCCATTTTTCTCAAAGCTTATATTCTAGGACAAAATAATCAGAATAATTTATTTGCTTAAAAAAAAAGAAAAAATATTATTTTAAAAAAACTCAAAAAGGCTTGCACGCTCAAAATTCGTACAAGAGATAATGATTTTAGGCAGAAATTTAGTGATCATCAACAAAGTGAAATTTCATCGAATCAAAAACTCTTGACTGTCTTAGCTCGTGGAATCCTTCCCAAAGAAAACCACAAATCCCTACTAAGGCCGTTACTTGACTTACCATCTCAGAATGGGGAAACACCCCCACCCTCCATTCCACTTAAACTCGGGGAAATTTTTCAGCATCCCCAAAATACCCTCACCTTTCATCCCGTTCTTATACTACACCCACATAGCCGTACCAGACAAATTTCCAAACCATTAGTCTGACTTTACACCCTGCCACAACCACACTCAAAAGGGGGCAACCTTTAACTTTTATGGATTGGAGCAACCTTGTCTTTTTATAGACTGGGGCATCATATCCTTTATGCTAGAAGAATTCTTCTTTTTCCCATTCCATTCATCCTTAGCCACCTTTTGCTTCAAGACTAACACGATTCCCAAACTTTTAGTCGACCTATACCCTCAGGTGTCGTTGTCCCCCTTAGACTAAGACAAATTATTTGCTCTCCACTTTTTGAAGTCAAAATTGGGGCAGTCAATATTTCTTACCTTGGGGCAAGCTTATCTCTCATAGGTTTGAGCCGATAACATCATCCTTCACTCCACTCATGTGTCACACTTGTCTATACCCTACATTTCTCATTTGTATTCACACTATTTTTCATATTTATTAAACAAAATGCTTCAAAGAGAGAACACACGTTATGACATGTCATTGATAATTCCTCCAAGCTAACATCTTAGACTTGAAAGCTTAGCAATCATGGGTCATCATAACCAAATGAGAACCCGTTTGAACAAGTCTACAAATGCAAATCACAATATCTAGAAAGGGCACTAATACATTGCCACAAGCCACACTTTTCAAAATGGCAACCTCGATCTTACCAGAGTTTGAGTTCAAGCCATCAAATTTTATTCCAAGGAATGATCAATTCAAAATATTCAGCTCCCTGTTCCTAGCAACAAAAGTTTGTTTCCCATCAAACATTCTTGCTGTCACCAACAAATCATGCATGTACTCCTGATTCTAGAATCAAACCATGCATTTGATTATACTCATCACAACTCTTTCATACAAGTATTGTACATGCATTCACATTCCACTTGTTTTTGCTTACACAATTTTGCTTACACAATTTTGCTTCCTTCACATTACGCATTGTGTATGCATACACGCATGCCCACACATAACATGCATTGCTTCAATAAAAGTGCCAAAATGTCGGCTTCATCATTACCAAAAGCCTTTTTGCACCCCAATCAATCATATCATATCATCGTACCATGTATTTATGCACTTCCTTTCATTCACCATAGTGTTTGCATAAAAAATATTACATATCCATCATATTCACATTCTCATTTCATGCATTCATCAAATACCAAAAAAGGCAATAAAGCGAAAAGACAAAAAAATCATTCCACATCCCGACAAACATCCAATCATTGCACCATACATTATATCTCAACATCAAGTCATGCAGCTACCACAACTCTTGCATCTAAGCATTACGTGCGCACATTCATTCATGCATTCATAAAAAGGGGCACAATAAAAGAAGGGGAAAGCAAGAAGAGACAAAAATCATCCATATTGCATAAATCATTCCACCATGAAACCATGCATCTACCATAGCACCTGCATCTAAGCTGTACATTTGCATTCACCTGTTATCTGCATTCGCATACACAGCTTATCAGTTTTTGGTTTCCGACCAGCTCTAATATCCACAATCCACGGGTATTTGTAGTTCATTACATACATGCACACATATAATTGTTCCTCCATCCAAAGCAAAAAGAGATAAATGGTACAAAAATTAAAATACAAAGATTCAAAAGAAGGAGAGGGGCGCAGCTGCTGGCTTCCCTAGCTAGGTTTTTTTCCCCTTAGTGCTGTCCTTCCTCCATTGCCAGCTACTGTCCTTTGCTCATTCAAATGGCCGTCCTTTTGTTTTTCCTTAATGCTGTCCTTTTGCGCCACCTATTGCCAGCTGCTGTCCTTTTGATTCCTCACCTGCATCACACCAATTTGCCTATAAATACCAAACAGTAATATACACGGAGGGGGGAGGCCGAAACACAGTCACGCAGACAGTCATAAACACAACACCGAATAGAATTAGAGAGAAAAATTAGGAAGAGGCAGAAACAAAAAATCAAAAAAGGGGAAGATGATAGAGGGGAGAGAGGAGAGGCAGCCACCACCAAGACCACCCAAAACCACCACCTCATGGCCAAACCACCACATCACCACTCAACCACCATCACACCACCGTGAACCGCCGTAAACCACCACACCTCACCATCAACGGAACCGAATCACAACCACCTTACATCACCACCCAACACCATACCAACCGAACCCCCCTCTCCTCCCTCTCTCCACCATGAACACCAACCACAAAACCATCATCTCCATCACTCTCTCTCCCTTCGTTTTCCCTCTGTCTTCCTCTCACCGTGAATGTTTCTATCTCTCTCCACCGTAAACACCAACCACAACACCAAAACCATCGTAAATCACCCCCACAACCATCTCCCCCGCTCTCCCTCCCTTCGTTCTCCCTCTGTCTTTCCCTCACTATGAATGTTCCCCTCTCTCTTTACAAACCAACACCACCTGTGGCGTGCGCCGACCACCATCATCACCGTTGACCGTAGGACCAGAGAAGAGGAGAAGAAGAACACTTCGTTGTAGCTCTTTCTCGTTTCCTCACTGACGGTCCTTTTCCTCTCTCGCCGTGAGCTTCGTTTTCTTTCCCTCTCCCATCTTCTCTGGTGCGGCGCTTAGGGTTTGGAGAGGATAGGTTTTTTTTCAAATCGATTTCCTTTCTCTGTACTTCTGTTTATATATCTTGCTTCAATTTTTTTTTGTCTCAGTTTACTATCCATACCCCTTTTTTCATGAGTTAACCCCTCCCTGCATGGCCCATTCATTCATTCATTGTTTCTCTTTTAGAGTAATCGCACCCCCTAGTTTACGTCGTGCATCCATTCCCTCTCTTTCTTAAATTAATCTTCACACCCCCTGTGTTATTACGTACGTATCCCCATACGGCCCATGCCCTTTTTTTTAAAAGAAAACGCAGCCCAGTCTACAATAACCAGTTGGGCTCACTGTTTACACCCCCCTTTTTTTTAAATACAACATCTGTTGCTATTCACACCTCCTTTTTGATAACACAACACCCCTGTTAATTATATTTCTTTTTATTACAACTCATTTTGTTTTTTTTATTATTACATCACAATGCTTCCAAACCATTATTTTTCGAACAATTAAACTCACAAAAGGGTTGTTACTAATGGTCACTCTGAGTCCGGCTTGTTTGATCGTTAGTAACAACTTTGATTTTCAAACGGGCTATGAGTGATGACCACTCTGAGTCCTACTTGTTTGGTAACTACGAAAGCCTATCCCAATTTCAGAATACTTAAAAAACACCAACACACAAACTTTTTTTTTACCCAAGAACTACGTGTGATTTGATTCTCTACCAGGAGATACGTAGGAGTAGAGGGCGACCGACCTTTGTCAATTGCATTAACAAAAACCCGTTTTTAGTTCTTTTGTAAATTTCTTTTTTTTTTTCAAAAACAAACAAAAATAATTAAATGTCCTCGTTCCAAGTATTTTTTTTATTTGTAAATAAGGGTAAAAATAAAATTTTAAATTAATAATTTTACACATTTAGTTAAAAGGTAGCCTTCCTTAGGAAGGATGTCGTAGGGTGCTAATACATTCCCTACGCATAAACGACTCCCGAACCTGAACTTGGTCCGCAAAACCCCATTTATCCAAATAAAAGGTTTTTTCCAATATTTTTCCTAAAAATAAATATTGGTGGCGGCTTCATTGTAAACTTCGGAGAATCCCTCCTCCGGATTTTTCGGTCGCTACACCGAGGTTACCCATGTTGCTCCCATCCACATTCAGGACAGTAGCCGAGTCCTTGTTGGGATGCCAAATAATCCATCTAGAAACAAAAAGCTTGTTGTTGCTATGAAAGGCAGGCAAAATCAGGGATGAAAAGTTTCTCACACCATGTTTAATTTGGATTAAAGAGAGCTCTTCATTAGCTATGCAACTAGAATTTCTAGCTCTCCAAAACCGTCAAAGACATGCTAGAAAAAGGGAAGAATCCGAACAATCCGGGCCAGGCTTAATCCAACTTTGAAAATTACTTACATTAAAAGATTTCAGGTTTGGAATCTCGAGAGACCTCAAAAAAAGGCTAGGAGTGATACAATCTCTAAGGCAGTGAAGCACATCCCTATCTAATCTAATATCTAATCTAATCTAATCTAATCTAATCTAATCTAATCTAATATCTATTTATACAAACGAACCTCTTATGAAATTACCAATTTGGATCTCTTATTAACAGGACACATATTTAATTTAAGGGTAAAAATGTCATTACCCTCACTTTTTTTCCTTCTTACATTTTCTTTCTTCTTTTTTTCTCTTTCTTCTTACACCCTCTTTCCTCTTTTTCCCTTTTCTCTTACACTCTCTTTCTTCCTTTTTCTTTTTACTTTACTTTTACTTTTACTTTTTCCATATCACATTTTATTGATAATCTATCTATCTTTTACTATCTACTATAATCTACTAATCAACTAAAATAATCAATTGAAGCTACGAGATAACTGCAATGATATATAAAAAAACACGGGATAACTGCACTGGTATATAAAAAAACACATGATTCATATTTGTCATTGATAATTAAAATTTTTAAAGACTACTATAAACCTACTATCTAAAAAACAAGAAGATTTAACGACTATTTAAACTACTGATTAATATTTAAAACAAATATTTCTTATTGATAATCTATTATCTCTCTTTTACTATCTACTATAATTTACTAATCAACTAAAATCTATTTATCTATTTATACAAACGAACCTCCTATGAAATTACCAATTTGGATCTCTTTTATTAACAAGATACATCTATTTATACAAACGAACCTCTTATGAAATTACCAATTTGGATCTCTTATTAACAGGACACATATTTAATTTAAGGGTAAAAATGTCATTACCCTCACTTTTTTTCCTTCTTACATTTTCTTTCTTCTTTTTTTCTCTTTCTTCTTACACCCTCTTTCCTCTTTTTCCCTTTTCTCTTACACTCTCTTTCTTCCTTTTTCTTTTTACTTTACTTTTACTTTTACTTTTTCCATATCACATTTTATTGATAATCTATCTATCTTTTACTATCTACTATAATCTACTAATCAACTAAAATAATCAATTGAAGCTACGAGATAACTGCAATGATATATAAAAAAACACGGGATAACTGCACTGGTATATAAAAAAACACATGATTCATATTTGTCATTGATAATTAAAATTTTTAAAGACTACTTTAAACCTACTATCTAAAAAACAAGAAGATTTAACGACTATTTAAACTACTGATTAATATTTAAAACAAATATTTCTTATTGATAATCTATTATCTCTCTTTTACTATCTACTATAATTTACTAATCAACTAAAATCTATTTATCTATTTATACAAACGAACCTCCTATGAAATTACCAATTTGGATCTCTTTTATTAACAAGATACATATTTAATTTAAGGGTAAAAATGTCATTACCCTCACTTTTTTTTTCCTTCTTACATTCTCTTTCTTCTTACACCCTATTTCCTCCTTTTCACTTTTCTCTTACACTCTCTTTCTTCCATTTTCTTTTACTATCTACTATAATCTACTAATCAACTAAAATAATCAATTGAAGCTACGAGATAACTGCAATGATATATAAAAAAACACAGGATAACTGCACTGGTATATAAAAAAACACAGGATTCATATTTGCACTACAAGAATTATTGGTTTTTCCGGCCAGGAGTTTCCAGCGGATATAGATCCGCCGCAAAGTTACCGGCAGAATCTACGAATTTCCGGCGGAATTTATCCGTCTCAAAGTTACCGGCGGAAAAATTGACATTTGCGGTGGATTAAAATTCGTCTTGGCTTTTGCGGCGGATTTAACGGTTCTTGCGGCGGATTTGGGTTCACAAATTTTTTTTTACGAGATTTTAATTAATCGCCGCAAATGCACCTCCGTCCGCCGCAAATCCCTTATGTCCGCCGCAAATCCCTTAAATCCGCCGAACTGCCGTTTCCGGCGGATCTTGCCTTTTGACCGTTTGACTTCGTTTCTCCTATATAAACCCCTTCTCCCCTTCTTCTTTTTTCACACCTCTACCAATACTCTCATTCTCTTGATACGGCACTCGATCTCTTAATACGACACTCTCTTGAGCATTGTCGGCAGCAGGGTTCCAATAGAGTGGCGTACGTCTCCATTTTTTTGTAAAAAAATTTCCACATTGTCATGAAGACCCCTTCATCTTTTTCGTTAAAAGTAACCCCTTTATCAGCATAAAGTTCATCCTCATTATTTTCACCACAAGAGACATATACGCTCATCAATCGCTCGGTATCATCCTCCAACTTAACAACCCGTCCTTGCAGTTCCTCAAACTTTCTATTTAGAGATTCAATCATCTTTTCAAAAGATGGTTTCTTGTGAAACTTTCTATTTTGAAAATATGGTTGAATCTCTAAATAGAAAGTTTGAGGAACTGCAAGGACGGGCTGTTAAGTTGAAGGATGATACCGAGCGTTTGATTAACGTATATGTCACTTGTGGTGAAATAATGAGGAGGAGCTTTTTGCTGATAAATGGGTTACTTTTAACAAAAAAGATGAATGGGTGTTCACGACAATGTGGAAATTTCTTTACAAAGAAATGGAGACATACGCCACTGTAATGGAGCTGCTGCCGACAATGCTCAAGAGAGTGTCATATCAAGATAATGGTGTAGGTCTCCGTTTAGGGGTAGCAGACATTAAATATATATTTTACTGTTTTTCCCAATTTTTATTGCTTTAGATTATTTTATTTTTTTGTTAAAAATATTTTATTAATTGTATGTATATTTTTTTGGTGATAATATTTTACTGCTTTTCCCAATTTTTATTTTTTTAAATTAAAAATTAATTAGTTATTGGATTTTATTTTTTTATCAATAATTAAAAAAATTAATAAAATAATATATATTTTTAATTAAAACGATTTTTTTAAAAAAATAAAATTTATTTTTTAAAAATAATAATAATTTTTTTTAAAGAAAATGGTACTTTGCGGCGGATTTGTGTCGTTTGCGGCGGAATTTTAAATAAAACGTTTTTTTAAAAAAATTATATTCATTTTTTTTAAATAAAACGGGTGTTTTGCGGCGGATAAGGGGTACTTTGCGGCGGATAATTTGCGGCGGATATTGGGTACTTTCCGGCGGATATATTGCGTCAAAAATTTGTCCCCTTTTCCGGCGGATTATCCGCCGCAAATTTGCGTTGGATTTTGCGGCGCCACTAAATTTGCGGCGGATAATCCGCCGCAACGCGTTTGCTTCGAGCTGGCTACCGGCGAAAAACTTCTGCCGCAAAGTCCAAATATCCGCCGCAAATTTGGCTTTTGCGGCGGATTTCGCCCGCCGCAAAGTCCAGCTTTTCTTGTAGTGTTGTCATTGATAATTAAAATTTTGAAAGACTACTATAAACCTACTATCTAAAAAACAAGAAGATTTAACGACTATTTAAACTACTGATTAATATTTAAAACAAATATTTCTTATTGATAATCTATTATCTCTCTTTTACTATCTACTATAATTTACTAATCAACTAAAATCTATTTATCTATTTATACAAACGAACCTCCTATCAAATTACCAATTAGGATCTCTTTTATTAACAAGACACATATTTAATTTAAGGGTAAAAATGTCATTACCCTCACTTTTTTTTTCCTTCTTACATTCTCTTTCTTCTTACACCCTCTTTCCTCCTTTTCACTTTTCTCTTACACTCTCTTTCTTCCATTTTCTTTTTACTTTACTTTTACTTTTACTTTTTCCATATCACCTTTTATTGGTAATCTATCTATCTTTTACTATCTACTATAATCTACTAATCAACTAAAATAATCAATTGAAACTACGAGATAACTGCAATGATATATAAAAAAACACGGGATAACTGCACTGATATATAAAAAAACACAGGATTCATATTTGTCATTGATAATTAAAATTTTTAAAGACTACTATAAATCTACTATCTAAAAAACAAGGAGATTTAACGACTATTTAAACTACTGATTAAAATTCAAAACAAATATTTTTTATTGATAATCTATTATCTCTTTTTTACTATCTACTATAATTTACTAATCAACTAAAATAATCAATTGAAACTACGACATAATTGCACTGATATATAAAAAAAACACGAGGATAACTGCACTAATATATAAAAAAACACGAGATTAATATTTGTCATTGATAATTAAATTTTTTGAAGACTACTACTACAAAACCTACTATCTAAAAAACAAGAAGACTTAATGACTATTTAAACTACTAATTAATATTTAAAACAAATATTTCTTATGGATTATCTACTATCTACTATAATCTAATAATCAACTAAAATAATCAATTGAAACTACGAGATAACTGCACTGATATATAAAAAAGCACGGAATAACTACAGTGATATATAAAAAAACACGGGATTAATATTTGGCATTGATAATTATAATTTTGAAAACTACTATAAACCTACTATCTAAAAAAACAAGAAGGCTTAATGACTATTTACACTGATTAATATTTAAAACACACGTGATAAATATTTGTCACCAATACCTAAAATAGGACAAATAATTGTCACTAATATTTAAAAAAACACGGGATAAATATTTCTTATTGATAATCTACTTTCTATATTTTACTATCTACTATAATCTACTAATCAACACAAATAATCAATTGAAACTATGAGATAACTGCACTGATACATAAAAAACATGGGATTAACTGCACTAATATATAAAAAATTATGGGGATACTGCAATGATATATATAAAAACACGGGATAACTGCACTCAGTGGCGGACCCAGGACCCTGGGTAAGGGGGTGCAAATTTTTTCAAACACACATTGCTAAAAATGTAATAAAAATAAGATTTTAATAGGTTCACAATTTGTGTTGCACTAGACCCACACAAATTAAATAGCACTAACATGTTCCTAAATACAAATTAAATAGCACTAGAAGAATCAACATATTCACAAGATACATAACAAATTCAAATTAGATAGACTAACATAATAAAAATAAACTAAATAGCACTAACACAAAATACAAATTAATTAAATAAAACGTACAAACACAAATTATCAATTAAATAATATTAATAGAATCAAAATTAGGATTAGAACATTAAGAGAGAGAACTAATTCAACGAGGGAGAAGTATTTTTTAAATTTAATATGTGAGAGTGTGAGTGATTGTGTGAGTGTGGTGCATTAGAGTGGTGTAAAACTAGAGACTTTGGTGCAAACCTAAGAACTTGGGTGCAAAAGATGTTTTTCAGGATGTGCAAAAATATTGTTTCCTAAAGTATCGGTGCTAATTTTATTTTTTCAGGGGGTTCACTTGAACCCCCTCAAATGTATGTAGGTCCGCCAATGGCTGCACTGATATATAAAAAAAACACGGGATAACCACACTGATATATAAAAAAGCACTGCACTGATATATAAAAAAACACGGGATAAATGCACAAATTGTTTTTAAATGATACTTTTACATTTTTAGATTTTAATATTTATCTATTTTTTATTTACTTTAAATTTGTCTTTATTTTCATGGGGCAATATTCAGACTATTTAAAAACTGTCTAAATTTATTCATAAAAAGAACACGACAGCACCCGTGCGGCACACGTGCGTATACACGGGTATCCTACTAGTTGCCCATATAGCAAACTGATAATTTGAATTTACTAATCAAATCATCAATTCAAAATGATAAATTGATTTTATTAATATTAAAACTTAGACAACAAATTTTAATTTAAAAACTTAGTTCATTCAAGAGTAAAAACTTATTCTAAAAAAGGTTGTTAATGAGAAAAAGTATAGATTAAAAAAAAGGGAAAAAGAGAGTACTATAAAATAAAAATTTAATTTAAATATACCGTGAGTGTAACTTTTTACAATATTGACCAATCACAATTTGTCATATTATTAAAAACAAGCACCGCTATGTAGTAAGAAAAGTTTTTTCTTCAAAAATGTACTAAAGTGTATTAAAGTAATAAAAAAGCTAAATGACAATTCAAGATTAATACTTGTTGGAAAGCACGACAACATTAGTCTCGTATTTACAACTTTCTCTTAAAAATAGAAAATCTTTTTCTAACTAGATAAAAAGTCATCTATATTATCATTTGTGATTAGTTGTCGATGTAAATAATTTTACACTAACAATACATAACAATTAAACGCTAAAATAAAATGATTTAACTTGTATGCATTGATAATTGTAAAGATTATTTACACCAACAATTACTCAAAAATTGACACTTAAAATAATTGTTTATTTTTTGAAAAAAATTGAATTTTATCTTATAACACCGACTCATAAAATAAAAAAGGGGTGTTTCTAGGGTGACAGAGCAAATCAAATCCCTCACCGGTGAATCATTAAATATGATCGTTGGATATAGTATAAAAACTCATTAACGGTTGAGATTCAATACTGGTTGATTCAATCTTAACCGCTCATAGCATTGAATATTGTTTAAAATGCTATAAATGGTTAAGATTGAATCAACCAGTATTAAATCTCAACCATTTATGAATTTTTATACTACATTCAACGGTCGATTTTAGTATTTTACCGGTGAAAGATTTAATTTACTTTTTCACCTTGGAAGCACCCAAAAGAGACAATATTTTTTTCGGCAAACTAATAAAATGTTCTAAAGGGTAATATTGAGATTCAGTGAGCTGTGCGGTAACTTGCCTTTCTTCCTTTTACCGTTTACCTTTACGTAGGGGCGCCATTTTCACATGTCACTTGGAATCTTCAACCTTCGTCATTCCCTTCTGGTTTCGCAATCCTTATCTACCATCTCCCCCCGGCCCCACACCCTCTCTCATCCAACGGTTCAGATCCCCTCCCTGGATTGTGCTAGGGTTTACCCAACCCCGCCGTCTTCCATCACCCCTTTCTTTCTCTCTCTCACCTATATTACTCTCTCACTTCACCCTTTTTACTTCTTTTCTCAGCGCAGTACCTGCTGCTCCATTTTCTCTCTGCCTCCATTTCTCTTTTATTTATTAATTATTTAATTCCTTCCCGCGTTTATCTCCTTCGCCTATCACCGTTTCTCCATTCCCTTCCCTCTCCTCGTTTTTTTTTTCTTTATCCCCCCACACACAAAAAAATCAAAAAAATTCTGCGAGTACTTTGTTATTGATCTGTTTCATGCATCTACTGTTCGCTGAGTCTAGTTAGGTTTTCTGTTCTTCCAAGGGTTTCATTGTTCCCAATAAAAAGAGGAGGGGGAAGAGAAGGAAAAAAAGAAAAAAAAATTCAAAAGGGGGAAATTAGAAAAATATTTTTTGAAAAAACAAAAATTAGATCATTTTTGTTGAATTGAGAAATTGAGATGGCTCAGGTTCAAGCTCAGCCTCAGAATGCGGTTCCCGGACCCAACGGCAATGCTGCTGCCGCTGCTGCTGCTGGTGCGGCGGGTGGAAACTTCGTGACGACGTCGCTTTACGTGGGAGATCTCGACCCGAGTGTCACGGATTCGCAGCTGTATGACCTGTTCAACCAATTGGGTCAGGTTGTGTCCGTTAGGGTTTGCAGGGACCTGACAACCAGGAGGTCCCTCGGTTATGGTTATGTCAACTACAGCAACCCTCAAGATGGTTAGTTAGTGTAGTTGTTTGCTTTTCTGATTTTTGTGTTTGCTTTACCCTTTTCTGCTTAGGGTATGCTCTGGAAATGTTAAAGCTTTTTTACTTTACCCGCCCCCGTTTGGTGAATTACTGTCTTGCTTGGTTGATAACGAAATGGGTTTGCAGAAAGACTTAATTTTACTTCTTTGCATGTTGGACACTGGATTGGCTCTCATTTGATGAACTACTGTCTTGTTTGTCTGATAACGAAATGGGTTTGCTTAAACGCCTAATTTTACTTCTGATACACTAGATTATGTAGTTTGGTTATTTTTGCATTTTGGACACTGGTTTGTCATCTAAATTGCAGTTTGATTTGCTAACCGTATTCTTGTCAATTGGAGTACCTTCGATGAGCTCCGTTCTAGTTGTTTGTTTTTGTACACTGCTTTCATCTGATGAGACCTGACATAAGAAGGCCACTGAAAACTGTGAAATCAACGTGAAGAGAATTTATTGGCCTATTTGCTTAGTACACAGAATTTCCCGTAACGTTTGTTATCTCAAACAAAAAAATCAATAAACTATACCTTTAATTTATGTTAACTTGTTAAGAAAGACCGGGCTTTTATGTCCCTCATCAAGCAAGTTTGTTCTGAAGGATGTTTGTTATTTGTTGTTGTGACTTTCCATCAGAAAGTAAAAGTAACACAAAAGCTTCAGAAAAAATGAGCTTTGCATGCTACATCAACAAATTCAGTTTTGATCATTTAGCTGATCAATATCTGGCAGACTGTTGGGACTTTTCATCAGAAAGGATAGGGTACAGATTTCCCCTCCATTTCCCTACAAATTTAACAAATGGCCTACAAACACTTGCACTACTATATGAATATAATGTAACCCCGGCATTTTTCGTGTTTGAAAGGATACTTCCACTTCATACACATGCATAAGTGATGTCGGTTACCTCTGGGGTAAATGAGTTTTCTGTTGGAGTCTGTTCCGCTAATGGCAAGAGTTTGGAAATTGGAGCTAGATTCATATGCAGCTGCTCGAAAACTATTCTTGCAAACATTACCTGAAAAGGCCTGAATATCTATCTTATATGAGCTACACTAAGCATGCCTTTTGCTTAGCAAAATTTTTACTGAATGAGTAGTTTCTACTTATTGTAAAAAATTTATGTTAATGGCTTTGCAAATGGATATTTTTTATCCTTTTAGTTTGGCTTTTGATATAAAGATTTGTGATTTTGTTTTTCTTTCTCTCACTGTTTGAGCTCTAACTCTTGATTTGTGACTTGGATTAATGGTCCTTTTAACTTCACTATTTTTTTAAGCGCTATCCCAGTTCCTTAACACTTGTCAATCTGCCTCTGGAATTTTCAGCCTAACTTTGGTCATGGATAGAGTTCACCACTAAAAATTAATTAGGTATTCTGTTACAGAAATGTATGAGAATCGGTCTGTTGATGACTCTTTTCATGAACAGTTATAATTTAGTTGAATTTATCATAATTAATACATCATGTGAAATATTAAAATAATTGGAAGTTCTGTGTACTTTGTTATAGTAAATCTTATATCTTATACTAAGTAATAGAAAGTTCATTCAGTATTTTCATGATTTATAACCATATTGTGAAAATGTATCATCTGATTTTTTCATGTTGTGCTGTTTATCATTTTCATGCTCAGTTTTTCTTCTTTTCTGTTCATAAAATATTTGCTATTTGTATACAGCTGCCAGAGCATTGGATGTTCTGAACTTCACTCCTCTCAACAACAAGCCCATTCGTATTATGTATTCGCATCGTGATCCCAGCATCCGTAAAAGTGGTGCAGGAAATATATTTATCAAGGTATGAATCTCTTGGTGCTACTGCTTCCACATTCTCTGGTAATGGATGAAATTTGGCTAAGCTTCTGTATTGCATATTCTAGTTGATCCTGACTTAACCATTTTGGCATCTTTCAAACTTATGGATTGTTTCAGAATTTGGACAAGGCCATTGACCATAAGGCGTTGCATGATACCTTCTCTACATTTGGGAATATCCTTTCTTGCAAGGTAGCTAACGATGCATCTGGCCAATCTAAAGGCTATGGCTTTGTACAATTCGATAGTGAGGAGGCTGCTCAAAAAGCCATAGAAAAACTGAATGGCATGCTGTTGAATGATAAGCAAGTCTATGTGGGACCTTTCCTTCGCAAGCAAGAGAGGGAGAGTCCAACTGACAAGGTGAAATTCAACAATGTTTTTGTGAAGAATTTATCAGAATCAACCACTGATGAAGAATTGAAGAACATTTTTGGTGAGTTTGGAACAATTACCAGTGCTGTAGTAATGAAGGATGGGGATGGGAAATCAAAGTGCTTTGGTTTTGTGAACTTTGAAAATACTGATGATGCTGCTAAGGCTGTCGAGGCTCTTAATGGAAAAAAAATCGATGACAAGGAATGGTATGTCGGAAAAGCTCAAAAGAAATCTGAAAGGGAGAATGAACTGAAACTTAAATTTGAGCAGAGCATGAAAGAAGCTGCAGATAAATATCAAGGGGCAAACTTGTATGTCAAAAATCTGGATGATGGCATTAGTGATGATAAACTTAAGGAGCTGTTCTCAACTTATGGAACCATTACCTCTTGCAAGGTATGCAGATTATTTGGCTTCACATTAAATGTTTATTTAGCTGCTTACTCTACATTGCTGTTTCCTTTTTACTTGAAAGGTAATGAGAGACCCCAATGGCGTAAGTCGGGGATCTGGGTTTGTTGCATTTTCTACTCCTGAGGAGGCATCTAGAGCAGTAAGTCACGTGGCATTTTCTTGTCAAATCTAACAGGTGACTTTTTTATTAAGAAATTGATTGTTTTTTATTTTCACTCTGTTGTTTGCTAGCTCTCCGAGATGAATGGCAAAATGGTGGTTAGTAAACCTCTGTATGTGACTCTGGCTCAGCGAAAAGAAGATAGAAGAGCTAGATTGCAGGTATGTGTTTTATCTTGAGTTGAGACTTGAGACCACTTCTCTACTCTCATCTGTAGGTAGAAATATGTGTTATTATCCCATGATAGAAAACCAAACTACACCTGTGGGTGCAAATAGAAAACCTGTGATCTGGCTAGGTGTTTGACAAGAAGTGTAGATGATAACAGAACTGGTTCAAAACCTGTGGTGAACTGGTCCAAATTCAACATAACTTGTGAAGATTTGGTGGTAGTGAACTGGTTTGAACTAGTCTTTTTTTATCTTTGCGTTATTTTTTTGGATCCATATTGGCAACTCCACCTACTAAAAAGAGGCTTTGGTTGTTGTCGTATTTTTTTGTTTTATTAAACCATTTTATTTAACAATTAAGGCCCAATTATTGGGCAGATTATAGATTGTTGTTATTTAGCCTCTTTGTAATCTATGCAGTTTGTCTCATTGCACACAACCTTGTACACCCAAGCCTTCTATTTCTTTCTGTTATCTTAAAATATTACGATTGTGTAATTGGAGCTAAATATATTTTATTAGAAGAATCTTGTACTTTTCTTTCGTGTCAGATTTATTTACTTGAGAAAAATTAGGTAGTCTCTCATTTTTATAAGATTGGGAATGAGGGCTTTGGTAGTCTTGCTCAGTTTAGTTTAATCATGAGTTCAAGTTGCGGCGACCGTAAAAATGTTACTTTGTTGGCCTTAAATGTTCATGCAGGCTCAATTTGCCCAAATGCGGCCTGTCACAATGCCACCATCTGTTGCTCCCCGCATGCCAATGTTTCCCCCGGGTGGTCCTGGTATGGGTCAACAAATATTTTATGGTCAAGGTCCTCCTGCCATCATTCCTTCCCAGGTAAGCCATATTACTGTAGTTGAAGCTTTGGTAAGCGCAATTGTGGGTGGCGCTTTGATGATATTCGTCTGATTAGTTCTGTAGTTGTTTCAATATTTTCTTTGCCCATTCTTGAAAATTTTCTCAGCCTGGATTTGGATATCAACAACAACTTGTGCCTGGAATGAGGCCTGGTGGGGCTCCTGTGCCAAATTTCTTTGTGCCAATGGTTCAGCAGGGTCAACAGGGACAGCGTCCTGGTGGAAGACGTGGTGCAGTTCAGCAGTCCCAGCAGCCAGTTCCGCTTATGCCACAACAGGTTGGTGGAATTCTCTTGTGTTTATAATTTTGCTGATCATCTATCTTGTTTGGAGCACTGACCTGATAGTTTTGTGATTGACAGATGCTTCCTAGGGGGCGTGTGTATCGTTATCCTCCTGGTAGGGGTGGTATTCCTGAAGGTCCCATGCCTGGAGTTGCTGGAGGCATGTTTTCTGTTCCATATGATGTGGGTGGGATGCCTCTTCGTGATGCCTCACTCTCCCAGCAAATTCCTATTGGTGCATTGGCTTCTCATCTGGCTAATGCTTCTCCAGAGCAGCAAAGGACGGTAGGTTCTTCACCTCCTCTGGTGTTTACTCTGCTAAATAATTCCTCGAATTTTGCCTGAGCATCATTTGTTGTGTCTTTAACTACTGTTTTGTTGGTTGTGTACTCTTGCAGATGCTGGGTGAGAATCTTTACCCTCTCGTGGAACAATTGGAGCCTGACAATGCTGCCAAAGTTACAGGCATGCTTTTGGAGATGGACCAGACTGAAGTTCTGCATTTGCTTGAGTCACCAGAGGCCCTCAAAGCAAAGGTGGCTGAGGCAATGGACGTCCTTAGGAATGTAGCACAGCAGCAGCAGGCTGGCGGTGCTGCTGATCAGCTGTCTTCATTGTCACTTAATGACAGCCTTGTTTCTTAAAAGATTTTTATACTGGGCTTGACTTCTGTAGTGACGATGGATTGTTATTTATTATCGGCACTGGCTTTATTTATCCAGTTTTCTGGTTGAGACTGTTTTTTGAGACTAGGTACTTCCGGTTTATGGATATCCTTCCTTGGGCTTAGGACTATTTGAATGCTTGATATTTATTATAACTGCATTTGGTACTTTGAATCATTCTTTGGTTTGTGTTTGATTACGAGTTTGAGTGTGAGGGGAGGATTTCGATTTGTCTAAATGATGCGTTACATGTGTTTTGTGATATGATCATCAGATTTAGGCGTTCCCTTCAATCTCTGTGTCTTTTGGCCATTGTTCCTCTTCTCTTATTGAAAGGGAATCATAGATGGAAAAAATGTCAACTAACCAAAAGAAAGCTACCCAGGACTTTGAGAAGACTATATTTAAATTGTCCTCTGCTTGTAATTGTTAGGGATTAAGTTTGTTATTTTTTTATTCTCTAGGATTAAATTGAACACCGAAAATTTTGTCAAGGATTAAATTGAGTGAATACAATTTATTAGGTTAATGATTTGGTTTTCTTACAAATATTTACCAGACACGTGAAGAGTAAGGAATGGCTGTGTCTATGTTCATTTTATAGTGTATGAGGTCATGGATGCTTGAGCCAAGAAAAGAGGGATACTGATTCACTGCGGTACCTATATCTCTCTCCTCTTTCAATTTTTTAATTTATTTTAAGTCAAAATTATTTAATGGTCATGATTGTAAGTTGAGTGTAATCTATGGTTCAAGGTTTAGGTGACTTTATAATTGGAGAGAGATTCGGTGACTTTATAATTGGAAGGACACTATAACTTCGTGTCAGACTCTCTTATATGATTTTCCATATTTTAATTTATTTTATTTTATTTTATTTTTCTCTCTTTTTTTTGCTCCAAAAAGGCCTAAAGTAAACAAAGTCATAGCATCTCAAAAATTGTTTATGTTGAAAATTATATATTAGATTTAGGCTTAAATATGTTTTAGACCCCGTAAATATAGCGTGTTTTGGTTTAAGTTCCTACAAATTTTTTTTTTAGTAAAAAACCCTTGCAAAATACACTGTTTTGATATAAGCTCTTCTGTTAACTCAATGTTACAAAAACACTAAGTTGGCTAACAGAAGTCTGAGTTGTCATTTATTTATTTTTTTTAATTTATTTTTAATGCTGACTTGTAATGCCAAGTCATTATTTTTAATTTTAATTAATTTTTGTTCTTCATCTCTCTTGATCTTCTCCATCTTCAACCTCCAACCTTCAACCTCCATCACCACCACTTTGTTCCCTTCCTTTCTCTCTTCTTCATCTCTTCATATCTTCACAACCATACACCACATACCTTAATCGGAGCATTCTAATCACACGCTGGAATGGAAGCAGTGAAGACAAAAACCCAGATCCCAAAGAAAGTTAGCTAGGAAAAGACAAAAAGGACCCCTGTTTGGTATTTGTTCTTGCAAAAATTCCCTCGAAGCAGTGACCACTGCTTTGTAAACAGTGTTGAGCAATAACCAGAGCATTCTAATCTTCCTTTCTCTCTTCAAAATACAACACAAGCGGTGCATGGACATACCCAAATGGTTATTGTATGGAAAATACTCAAGAAAATTTCGGTTTTGATTGGAAAATACTCAAGAAAATAATCTAGGATTCGATGTTTGGAAACATGTTGTTGGGACCACATTATTTGATTTTTGTTGTGTATATTCAATAGGATTTGGGTTTAATTTGGGACTATTTCTGGGTTGGGTTAAACAGAACACCCAGCAAACGTGGTTGAGGTCTGTGGTGTATGGTGGTGAAGAGATGAAGAGAGAAAGGAAGGGAGCACTGGTGGTGGTGATGGAGGTTGAAGATGGAGAAAATTTAGAGAGATGAAAATAAAAAATTAATTAAAATTAAAGATAATGACATGGCATTACAAGTCGGCATTAAAAATAAATTATAAAAATAAATAAAAGACAACTCAGATTTTTGTAGGCAACTCAGCATTTTTTTAACGCCGGGTTAATAGAATGGCTTATATCAAAACAGTGTATTTTGCAAGGGCTTTTTATTAATTTTTTGCAGGGGCTTAAACCAAAGCACGCTATATTTGTAGCGGCCTAAAACATATTTAAGCCTTAGATTTATGTCAAAAATATGTCAAAAATTGAATTCAGACTCTCTTGTTTCCTAAAATTAACTTTTTACCCCAGAGTATTTAGATGAGATGGTAAGAGTCTCTTCCTGCTTAATCAATGTCTTGAGTTCGAATCCAGCTTTGTCGCCCATTGTGGTCCTACTCGGCTTGAGGGATTAGTCTCTGCAGTTGCGCGCAGAGGATATCCGATTTATTAAAAAAAAGTTATTAATTATTCTTGGGCACACATTAGTGTTGTATATTAGATTTAGGGTCACCCGTGCTAATTGAGAAACCAATACTCTACTATTCAGTGAATATTATTTTTATTGTATTTCGTACATTAAAATTATTAATTATTCTTTCCAAATTAAAGTTAATTAAAAATTATTTTCGATAAAAATCGAAGTGTAACTTGGCCCTCATGAATAAATGGCGTTGGAGATATATCAATAACGTGAATGCAAGCTCAAGCAAAGCCTTCACTGTCAGATCTTGCTACAAACATCTCACAATAGATAGCGCTGAATTAGTTGAGAACAACAACATAGTTTTCGATTTCAAGGCGTTGTGGAAGCACTACAACAAAACTGGCAACCGGCGGCGGTTAATCTGCGGCAGTTTTGGGTAAACCGCCGCCGCTTATAATTTTGCGGCGGTTTGTTCAGCGGTTAACCTGACTGCCTCAGTTGGTAATTAAACTGCGGCGGTTATTTGGCATTCTGCAGCGGTTTGTTTTTTGAAGTCAAGCGGCGGAGGTTAGTAGCTAATTCTGCGGCGGTTACTGTAAAATTTTCGTTCCCCCCAACTCTCTCTCCCTTTTTTTTTGGTCAAAAAAAATTCCCTCCTTCTGGAAATTGGTTGCTAATTCCACGAACTCACCACCCTCTCTCATGTCTCAGTATTCTATTCCTCCCTGAAACCCTAAAATCAGAATTCCATTAAACTCACGCTCTCACCTCTCAGCAATCGTCTTCCTCCTACAACGCTAAGCGCCGTCACTGGCGTCGCAGCAAATTAGGGTTCTAATTTGAGGTTGTTTTGTTTCTTATTTCCAAAAAAATTAGTCGGTTTTGCTTTTACATATTGAAGGATAAAACAATTTTTGGTCGAGACCCGGTGGTGGTGGTGGTGGTGGTATTAGCAGGGTTCTTCAAGATGGTGCCGTTTGGGAGATCAGAAGCCTGGTGATCAAGAGGGTTCTTCAAGACGGTGCCGTTTGGGTTCTTCAAGAGGGTTCTTCCTCCTGATGCTTATCGTGCTGCTACAGCTTCTGGTGATCAGAAGCCTGGTCCTGTTCCGTTCTTTGCTGCCGGAATCAGCTCCGTCAGTAATTTCATCAATTTCAATTCAATTCAATTCATTTCAATTTTCTTATTTGTGCTGTTCTCTAAATCTCTTCCTTTTTTTCTTCTATGCAGGTTTTACATCCTAAGAACCCCTTTGCCCCAACCTTGCATTTCAATTATCGCTATTTCGAACCGATGCTCCTAAAGGTAATGCATTGCATTGCATTGCATGCTCTCCTAAACTCTGCTTATATTCTTGTTTAGTGTTTGAATCGGATTTGGCTGCCTGTTTAAATAATCTATAGCAGTTAGTCTGATCTAACTAAAATAGGGACTCCTATTCAATCTATGAAACTGGTAGGCCTTTACATCATGTTCAAAATAAATTGGATAAAAGTCAAACATTTCTATCACGTGTAATATCAAATGTTATGAGTGAATGTTGTGATTTCCTTTGAGTTTTTTATTTCTTTGATCAGTTTCATTAGGACATTGAATAACAGGACTCCTGTGTTTGCTTCTATTGTGATAAATGATCATACTGTTGCATTTTGCAGATGCTCCTGGAGCACCTAGACAATGGTGGTTTGGTGGGGGAACTGACTTGACACCTGCTTACATTTTCGAAGAAGATGTTAAGCACTTCCATTCAGTATGTACTAAATATAAAATGTTGGTTTTTCAATTTTTGTTGTTTAGAGTCAACATATGCCTTTTTGTTGGTAAAATATTTTAAGAAATGTTTTCCTATGTACTTTACTTCTACGTCTTATGCGAGTAGTTTTATTATGTTTTTTCAATTTGAGTTGGGTTTTCTTGAATGTAGCTTGATTCCTTTGAATGGGTTATTGGTGGCGCGCTAAAAGTTAAGTATTGTGATTTGTTTCTCTTGGTGTTTCTGTAAAAGTGTTCTGCAAATTCTTGAGAGTTCTGCAATTGAATTCACTTCAATGTTTCTAACTCTTGAACCTGACAAGGAAACAGAAAATATCTATTCAATGTTTTGCTAACCTTCTTTTGAAATGCTATCTGGGAGTTTCCCTCCCCCAATCTTATCTCCAACTGGTATACAAAAGAGTGAATGTAGGACACCTGATAAATTCTGCCATATTATTCGGTTTTCAGTTTAAATTTTATCATTAGGATAATGATGTGATCATCTGTTCTCTTATTTCTTCAAGGCATCCAAGAGAAAATGCCTTACTGTGTTTATATCTTACTTCTTTTGTAGGTTCAAAAACAGGCTTGTGACAAGTTTGATCCCGCGTTTTACCCCCGCTTCAAAAAATGGTGTGATGATTACTTTTATATCAAGGTATAATTCTTCATCTTTTTACTCATAATAAAGCTTTAGTATTTGATTGTACTCTTAGGCTCTATTTGATAAGCAACTGAGCATTCAATGCTCATTTCATCAGCCTTTAAGAAAAGAGTAAATGTGAATTCTGTTGTCTCTCTGTTATCGCTTATCATTAACTTCAATAAATTTTATACATGAGGAATTGAAGGCTATAATAAACATGAAACCAATCTGTGTATATGGGTTGCAACAATGAGTGTGTAGGATAGGGTGAAATGATGGGAATTGCAAGAACACTTCTGGAAAAAGGTGTTATTGCATGAAGTATATGCGATTGATAATATGATAGAGCATTCAGGAGATTCGGGGTAGTTGTGTGATAAGGACAATGAGTGAATAAAAATCGGAAAGGCAGAAACGTATTTATATTTTCAAGTGAACTTCCACCTGTGAGTATAATGAAGTCTTATACCATGAATAGGTAGGTGGTGTCTCAGATATTTGTATGCATTGTAACGGCAAGGTTCACTTGCTTTCTAGACCCAAAAGCTTGCAAATGACAGGTTTTACGTAATTGTATCTGTTTATACCGTGTTTAGTTTTTTATTCTAGAAATTTAAGTCCTCAATTTATGGGCCAATATGTGAAAATTGTGGTCTATGGTAAGGGTCTTCCCTTAGGCATTGCTGTGAGATTAACCCTTAAAGCTAAGCTTATGCTACTAGAAGACCATTAAAGCTAAGCTTATGCTACTAGAAGACCATCAGCCTTCGTTGACTTAGTTGGTTAGTGCACATATTTTGATTTTCAGCCCCTTTACATATTTTTATAGGATTTTTGTTTTGCTAACATCGTACTGCTCTGTTCATGAATTTCCATCTGTTCGAAATATGCTAAGCTGGAAATACACACACGTATATATATTGATAATAAATAAAGAAGAGATACACAAATTAGTTTGTTGATGCACAAGTTTAATTAGTAGCACTCAAAACTGCATTTCAAGATTTGTTTTAGGGGATAGCTCTCCTACATGGACTTGATTTTAGGACTTCCCCTCTGTCTCGTTTCATCTCCATTTTGTTGTCTTTGTCAATGCTTTCTTTTGCTCTAACCTTTTGTATGGCACTCAGGTTGCAATGTGGTGTTTTCTGGTCATCAAACTAGCACATAGGACTCTCAAGAGGAATATATTTCCCAGTTTGGTACTTGATCACCAATCCAATGAATTCACAAGATTTATGTTTAGTTCTTTGTTTATGATTGAACGACTTACTCTCTAATACTTGTCTTAGGTACCTATGTAATTTTTGAGTAGAATTCTTGTTTGTAATAATTTTTTGGAAGTAATGAAGTCAATTTTAATTTAATTGTTGTTTTATTATATTTTTAGTTGTTATCATATATAGTAATTATATAATTTTTAGCATTCCATACGATTCGACCAGCAGCCAAATAAGAAATATTTTTTTTTTAAAAAAACAATTAATTACGGCGGTTATAAACCGCTGCAGATTGACACTGATTATTCTGACTCCATTTATTTAGGGGCGGTTATAAACCGCCGCAAATAGAAACCGCCGCTAAATTCCCACGAACCGCTGCAAAAAAATTGGGTGTTCTATAACTTAGCAACTGTTTTGTGGCGGTTCGGAACCGCCGCAGATGTCAAACCGCCACACAAACCGCTGCTAAATGCTTCTCCCGGCGGTTATTCCAGCGGTTGTCAAAACCGCCGCAGAGTTACCTCGCGGCGGAAAAAACTGCAGCGGTTTTGGAACCGCCGCGAGATGCATTTAGCAGCGGTTAAAACCGCCGCAGAATGCCTTTTGAACCGCCGCCAGTTGCCAGTTTTGTTGTAGTGAAGACTGCTATTCCATAAAAAATTCTAATCTTTTGTTGGAGATTGTTCAAGGACTCACTTCCTGTTCGTGATTTATTGTTTAAGCGTAATGTTATTAATTCAGAGGAAGGGGTTGTTTGTAGGGGTGTGCGCGAAGAGCTACATCATCTTTTCCTGGCTTGTAGTCTCGCAAGAAGTGTTTGGGCTAAGGTTGGTTTCTGGTTGGATGTGCAGACGCCAAACTTGGTGAATATTGCTCAACATTTTATCGGTTTGGTGAGGTGTGTTCGGGCAAAAAGGCTAAGAAGGTTAAACACATGCTATGGTTGACAACATCTTGGTGCATCTGGAAGGCTCGGAATGGTATTTTGTTTAGGGGGGAGACCCCAATTTTGATTCAATTGTGACCCACATAAAATGTTTATCTTGGAGTTGGTTTATTTATGGGGTAGGCCGAGGTTCTAGTTATTCTCCTTCTTCCTGGTGGAATAATGCCCTCCTTTGTATTAACAACTTTTGAATTATGATCTGTATGTGGGTTTGAGCACCCCTAGTGCTCCCATCAATGAATCATTGCTTATCAAAAAAAAGTGAATGCAAGCTGGCGGCCTATTCTTACACACTGTTATGATGTATTGAGATCTATTTTTACGGCCCCTTATAACTTAAAATGAGAGGTTAGAGATTCTTTTTGGAGTAATTTGATCCTTTTGGAGGACGGTTTCTGTAATGGGGATTATTGGTTTGGTGCAGTGTTTAAACCAGTGTTGGGGAATGGTTTGAAAATTCTCTTTTGGCATCATCTTTGATCGTGCAATGAGCCTTTTAGTCTCACTTTTCCTAGTTTGTTCTCCGCAGCTTCTTTTCAGGATGACAATATCAGCAGCTGTAGAGGTCGATGGGTGACAGTGGCAGTTTGATCGTTTTTCTTCCTTCGTTGTTAAATTTTGCTATTTGTTTTTAGTGTCTTTCTTGCAACAGGATTTGGTTGGGGCTGTTAAGAGGGATGCCTTAAATGACTGGTGGCAGCTGGCTCTTCCCACCAAAGTGGGGGTTTTCGAGTGGAGATTGTGGCTTGGGAAACTTCCGACGCGTGATGCACTTGTGGCCAAAGGAATTCTGACTGATGTGCATTGGTCTTGCTTCCTGTTTTGTTACGAAGAGGAGGAATCCATTCAACATTTGTTCTTCCTTTGCAGGTGTATGATATAGTAAAAGCTGTAATAGAATTGGTGTAAGTAGTATTAGTTTGGCCCATTATGATTGTTTGATATTGGGCCTATTCTTTTGTGTAAACTGGCCCATACAATGAAGCCATTCCTGTACTGTAAATACATCACAGAGTAATCAATGAAATCATCTGAGACTTTTCACTTGCACATTCTGTTTTCTTCTTGTTATTCTTGTTTACATTTGGTACCAGAGCTCCGATTGGGGCCTGGGAAATCAAGAACCGCAGCATCTGTGATCACCAATCAAACAATCGGAGAAGACGACAACGATGATGGCCGAGAAAGAAAGTGGGGACTTCATTCAACCGGCGATTCCCAAGCTCGACGGCCATTATGACTATTGGGCGACGTTAATGGAGAATCTACTGAGATCGAAAGAATATTGGGAGATCGTGGAAAACGGAGTTCCAGTTCTCGCCAATAACGCTACACCGGAGCAGAGAAAGATTGTTGACGACGCGAAGTTGAAAGACTTAAAGGCTAAAAACTACCTCTACCAAGTGATCGATAGAGGAATCTTGGAGACGATCATCAATTCGAATACGACGAAGGACATTTGGGATTCGTTGAATCAGAAATTCAAGGGTTCCACAAAAGTCAAGAAAGTTCAATTGCAAGCCCTAAGAGGTGAATTCGAAGCATCGAAGATGAAAGAAGGGGATTTTGTTAACGATTACTTTTCTAGGGTTCTCGCAATTACAAACAAGATGAAAATCCACAGTGAGAAGATCGCTGAAAGTGTGATCGTGGAGAAGATCATGAGAAGCATGATTCCCAAGTACAACTATGTGATGTGCGCAATTCAACATGCAAGCAACACTGAGGAACTCTCTGTAGACGAATTGCAGAGTAGTTTGCTTGTTCAAGAACAACTCATGAATTGCCAGAAAGGTGAAGAACATGCCCTAAAGACCACTGCAAGTGAAAGGGGAAGAGGATGAGGCAGAGGTGCTGGTAGGGGAAGGGGAAGGCAAGTCTCAAAGGAAAATCTTGAATGCTACAAGTGCAAGAAGTTAGGCCACTTCCCGTATGAATGCCCTACTCTTGAAAAGTTTGCCAACTATGCAGGATTTGATGATGAAGAAGAAATGTTGCTTATGGCCTATGAGGATTCAGAGTTCCTTGAAAAGGTAATAATCTGGTTCCTTGATTCAGGTTGCAGCAATCATATGTGCGGCAGAAAAGAATGGTTCTTTGAACTTGATGAGTCATATAGAGAAAATGTGAAGTTAGGTGATCATTCAAAGCTTAAGGTGATGGGTAAGGGCAATATTAGACTGAGAATTGAAGGGAGAATTCAAGTCATATCTGATGTCTATTACATTCCCAATTTGAAGGATAACTTGTTGAGTATAGGGCAATTGCAACAAAGGGGATTGAAAGTAATATTTGATGATGATAAGTGTAAAGTGTACCATAAAGATAAGGGATTAATCCTGACTTCTGCCATGGCAAAGAATAGAATGTTTGCTGTTAAGACGTTCCCAATTGATACATCATGCTTGCAAGCAAGTTGTGAAGACATAACAGGGTTGTGGCACAAACGATTTGGTCACCTTGGCTATAAGGGGTTGAGGCTATTGAAGCAAAAGGATATGGTTAGGGGTCTGCCAGAGCTGACTGATACAGAGAAAGTATGCCCAGAATGTCAAACAGGAAAGAAACATAGAGAGCCAATGTCAAAGCAAACCAGTTGGAGGGCATCAAGGAAGCTTGAACTCATTCATTCAGACCTTTGTGGTCCCATCACACCTGAGTCCAATAGCAAAATGAGGTATTTCATTTCATTCATTGATGATTATAGTAGGAAGGGGTGGGTATATTTTCTAAGTGAGAAGTCTGCTGGCTTTGATACCTTTAAGAGGTTTAGAATGATGATTGAAAAAGAATCTCAGTGTAAAATTAGTTTCTTTAGGACTGACAGGGGAGGTGAATTTAACTCTAAGGAGTTCACTGACCACTCTACTGAACATGCCATTAGAAGGAAACTCACAGCTTCCTATACTCCACAGCAAAATGGAGTGGCAGAGAGAAAAAATAGAACAGACATGAATATGGTTAGAAGCATGTTGAGTGAGTCTAAGTTGCATAAACAATTCTAGCCTGAAGCAGTTAAATGGTCCTTCTACTTTTTAAATAGATGCCCCACTATGTCAGTCAAGGACATTACTCCTGAGGAAGCTTGGAGTAATGTTAAACCACCTGTTAAACACCTTAGGGTGTTTGGTTGTATTGCATTCATGCATGTGCCTGATAGTCTTAGAAAAAAACTTGATGATAAGAGTGTTAAATGCATATTTCTTGGGGTTAGTGATGAGTCTAAAGCCTATAGACTATACAATCCAATCACCAAGAAGATCATGATTAACAAAGATGTTATGTTTGCTGAAAATGAAACATGGAATTGGGATACAGTAGAAAGGAATGATACTATTGAATGCAATTTAGACAAGGATGATAGTACAACAGTGGAGGAACAAGGTACAGAGTTGAATTCTGATGCTAACAATGTTGAACCTAGGGAGGAGGTTCATGAGGAGGAACCCTCTACTACAACAAAAGAAACCGAAACAAGTATTGCAGCTGATATTGGTGATGAAAACAATCCGGGCAGTAGAGTTAGAAGACCCCCTACCTATCTTAATGACTACAAGGTTGGTTATGCTATTTTAGATTGGTTCGAAGACAGTGATTTGGACAATGAGAATCTGTGTAGCTTCATGGCTTGTGAGATGGGTGACCCTCTCACCTATGAGGAAGCAGTTAAGCATGACAAGTGGAAGGAGGCAATGGACAATGAGATTACATCCATTGAAAGAATGATACATCAGAATTAGTTGAATTTCCAAAAGGAGGGAAGAAGATTGGAGTTAAGCGGGTTTACAAGACAAAATTCAATGAGGAGGGGAGAATTGAAAAACACAAGGCTAGATTAGTAGCCAAGGGGTATGCACAAGAGCATGGCATTGATTACTCTGAGGTATTTGAACCAGTAGCAAGGTGGGAGACCATAAGGGCAATTCTAGCAGTAGCAATAAGAGAAGGGCGGAAAGTTTATCAGCTAGATGTCAAAAGTGCTTTCCTCCATGGAGAATTGGAAGAAGTGGTACATGTTGATCAACCCAAGGAATATGAAAAGAAGGGACAGGAAGGGAAAGTGTACAGATTGAAGAAGGCATTGTATGGCCTAAAACAAGCTCCTAGAACTTGGTACAGTAGGATTGAGACCTACTTTGACAAAGTGGGGTTCAAGAAATGTCTTCATGAACCCACTTTGTTCACAAAGGAAGATGGCAGAGGAAACCTATTGATTGTTAGTCTCTATGTTGATGATGTCTTGTTCACTGGCAGCACAAATGAGTTAATTGAAGAATTCAGAAGCACTATGAGAAATGAATTTGATATGACTGATTTGGGTGCCATGAGGCACTTCCTTGGTGTTGAAGTGATACAAAAAAGGCACAGTATCTTTATCACTCAAAACAGGTATGCAAAGGATGTGTTGGACAGGTTTGGTATGAGTGAATGTAAAGCAGTTTGCAGCCCTACAGTTGTAGGAAACAAAGTCAGCAGAGATGATGATGGAAGACCTGTTGATGTCACTGTGTTCATGCAGATAGTAGGTAGTCTTATGTACCTAAATGCAACACAACCAGATCTCACTCACTCAGTGAGCTTGATTAGTAGGTACATGGACAAACCTACAGAGAAACATCTTATAATTGCCAAGAGGGTATTGAGGTATTTGAAGGGTACAACGGACCTTGGTATCTTGTACAAAAGAGGAGAAAGACATGAACATATTGTGACAGTGACTATGCAGGAGATCTTGATGACCGCAAAAGTACTTCTGGATATGTGTTCTTATTGAGTGGTGGAGCTGTATCATGGTCCTCTAAAAAGCAACCCATTGTCACACTCTCCACTACAGAAGCTGAATTCGTGGCTGCAGCTCACTGTGTGTGTCAAGGAATATGGTTGAAGAGGATCCTTGATGAATTAAAGCTGCAACAGAACAAGACCTTGACTGTGCTGTGTGACAACAGCTCAACAATTAAGCTGTCAAAGAATCCAGGCAAACACATTGATGTAAGATTCCATTTCTTAAGAAATCTATGCAAAGAAGGCCTGGTGGAGCAACTTGCTGACATTCTAACTAAAGCATTGAAGACTGATAGCTATGTGAAACTGAGAAGATGTCTGGGAATATGTTCCCTGGCTGAAAGTGGGCTTGCTGCAAGTAATCTGAAAGCTTGATAAAGCTTTAGATTATGGGAGGAAATGTTTTAGTAAAAGCTGTAATAGAATTGGTGTAAGTAGTATTAGTTTGGCCCATTATGATTGTTTGATATTGGCCTATTCTTTTGTGTAAACTGGCCCATGAAACCATTTATGTACTGTAAACACATCACAGAGTAATCAATGAAATCATCTGAGACTTTTCACTTGCGCATTCTGTTTTCTTCTTGTTATTCTTGTTTACAGTGTACACCCCTTATTAAAAGTCCTGCATAACTTCTGTCCTAAAAAACATGAAATTCGTACAAAATCTTTTAAAATTTGAGAATTTTTTCCTCCTAAAATAATCCTTTAAAATCCCAATTATATACACTCCTTAGAAATGGATAACACGAAAGACCCGATGACATAAATCTTCAAAATTAGTCTATAACTTAGGAGACCTTACACCAAAGAAAGTATCATGATCTGGCTAATAAAAGCTAATTTGTATACAGACTTTTATTTCTATTTTGATGAAGAAGTGGTATTCAGATCAACATCAACTGCTTGGATTCTTCAAACATCTAACCGCAGGGCTTGTATTTTTTTGGAAAACAAAAATATTCTTAGTTCCACGAGTAAAGTAAACTGGAAAACTGAGGTATTACATTTACTGCAAACTGTAACTTATTTACATACAATACTCACATTACATGATTACTCTCTTAAACACAGCACAGATAACAAAGACCCATTACAATTAGGCAAAGCGCACTTTCTCGACTGAAAAACAGAGCTTAGCGAATTTAACTAGAGATTTCAATGGATTTGACATCAGGCTTGTTAACTTCTTCCTTAGGAACATTGACGGTGAGAACACCATTCTCCATAGCAGCCTTCACTTGATCCATTTTAGCATTATCAGGCAATCAGAACCTCCTCATGAACTTCCCAATGCTACGCTCCATGCGATGCAATTGTCCATTCTTGTCTTCTTTCTCAACATTCCTCTCTCCTCTTATCTGAATCACCCTATCATCTTCAATCTCAACCTTCACTTCCTCTTTCTTCAGTCCCCGAAGATCTGCTTTGAACACGTGTGCCTGTGGTGTCTCCTTCCAATCAACTCTGGTGCTCACAAACGCAGAATTCTCTCGAGAAATTTCAGGGAAAGAAGCAGATAGAGTTCCATTGAATGGAAAATCTTTAAAAGATGTTATAATATGTGAAATAAAACTCTCTGATATTATTGCTAGCAAAATTAGTATTTATACATCAAGTGTGAAAAGACTAAAATAGCTAACACTAAAACTAGCTAAAACTGGAAAACAACTAAACTAAGCTGGTACTCACAGAAAGTTATCAAAAATTGATTTACAATATAAATGCATATAATCTAACAGCCCCCCTCAAGCTAAACAATGAAGGTCCTTCATGTTGAGCTTGGATACAAATTGATCAAACTGAGATGGATGTAGGGGCTTGGTATACATATCAGCAAGCTAGGCCTTCGTAGGGACAGGCATGAGGTGAACCACTCCAGCTTGGACTTTATCACGGACCAAATGACAATCCAATTCAATGTGTTTGGTGCGTTCATGAAAGATTGGATTCTGAGCAATATGAATAGATGATTTATTGTCACAAAAAATAGAGACAGCAGCACTATGTGGATGAGAAAGGTCCTGCAACAGATATAAAAGCCACTGGATCTCTGAAGTAGTAATGGCAAGAGCACGATACTCTGCTTCACTGGAGGACCGAGAAACAACACTCTGCTTCTTGGATTTCCAGCTAATCAAAGAAGAGTCATAAAATATACAGAAACCAGTGGTAGATCGCCTGCTATCAGGGCAAGCCGCCCAATCTGCATCACTAAAAGCAGTGAGTTTTCTATCAGAGTCACTAGCAAGAAACAATCCACGGCCAGGGCATGACTTGAGGTATTTAAGTACAGAAGAGCAGCCTCCATGTGAGGAAGACGAGGGTTAGCAATGAATTGACTAAGTTTATTCACTGCATAACACAAATCCGGCCTAGTATTGGTCAAGTAGATGAGGCGGCCAAGGAGGCGCCTATACTGGGCTGGATCCTCCAAGGGAGTGCCTATGTGTGCACTGAGCTTGAGGTTAGGAACCATAGGTGTGGAAACGGGCTTACAAGCAAGAAGGCCTGCCTCCTCTATCAACTCAAGAGCATATTTGCGCTGAGAAATCACAATGCCAGCAGGGGACCGAGCAACCTCAAGTCCCAGAAAGAATTTTAGTGTGCCCAAGTCCTTGATTTTGAATTCATTATCAAGTAGCAACTTGATCCTGTGGATTTCATCTAGATTGTCACCAGTGAGAACAACATCATCCACGTAAATAAGCAACACAGTAATACTGGAACCAGAGTGCTTAATCAAAAGAGAATAGTCATATTTGGATTGGACAAAACCCAAAGGAAGAAGAAAGGAAATGAGCTTAGCATTCCATTGCCTGCTTGCCTGCTTCAAACCATATAAGGATTTTTGAAGCTTGCAAACCTTAGAAGGAGAGGAAGTAGGAATGCCTTGAGGAATCTTCATGTAAACCTCCTTTTGAAGGTCACCATGAAGAAAGGCATTATTGACATCAAGCTGGTGAAGGTGCCAATTATTAGTGGCTGCCAAAGCAAGAACAAGCCTTACAGTGGTCATCTTGACCACTGGAGAAAAAGTTTCAGAGTAGTCCACTCCCTAAAGTTGAGTGAAACCCTTGGCCACTAATCGAGCCTTATACCTCTCTATAGAACCATCAGCATTGTGTTTGATTTTGTAGACCCATTTGCAACCTATAGGAGTCTTGCCAGGGGGCAAGTCAGTGATGATCCAAGTAGAGTTCATATCAAGAGCTTGGAGTTCTTGTTGCATATCATCAAGCCAACATTGATGTTTAGATGCTTGAGCAAAGGATTTAGGTTCAACATGGGTGCTAATAGCTGCAAGAAACAGTCTATGGGAGGCAGAGACATTATCATAAGAGAGATAATCAAAAATTGGATATTCAATACCTGAGGGTGATTCATCAGCAGAAGAAACAGAGAGCATCCCACAATGAAAGTCTTGTAGGTATGAAGGTTTGGTTTTTACTCTAGTGGAGGTTCTAAGAGGTGCAGGGGGAACAATTGGAGGGAGAAAGGTCTCAACAATATGTGAGGGTGAGGTGGAGGCTGTATGCGGGATAGGGGATGAATCTGGTGAGGTTTGGGAAGCTGGTGCAGGGTCAGTTAAAGGAGGGAGAGGAGGGGTGAGTGAGGAGGAGGGTGCAAAAAGGTCGGTGATGGCTACTTTGGATGGGGAAATGGATGGGGAGAGAGATGGTGAAGAAGGGGAAAATGTAGGAGGATAAGGAAAAATATTTTCATGAAAGGATACATTCCTAGAGAGAAATATCTCATGAGTGTGTAGGTCAAATAGGAGATAACCTTTGACACCTTGAGTATGTCCAATATGAATGCACTTGCGTGCTCTAGGTGAAAACTTGGTTCTATGAGCTGTGAGGGTGGAAGCATAACATAGAGATCCAAAAACACTTAAAGAGGAAAGGTCGGGTGTCTTGTTGTATAAAAGGTAATGTGGTGATTGAGAATTGAGAGTGGTGGAAGGAAGTCTGTTAATGATATGAATGGCATGACAAATAGCAAAATCCCAAAATTGGATGGGTAAGTGAGATTGTAACATTAAAGAACGAGCAACATTCAAAATATGTTGATGTTTGCGTTCAACTATGCCATTTTGTTGTGGGGTTTCCACACAGGACTTCTGGTGAATGATGTCGTTGGTGAGGTAAAAATCAGGGATAGGGAATTCAGGGCCATTGTCGGATCTAATCACTTTTATGGTTGTATGGAATTGAGTTTGCACATAAGCAACAAATTGGATTAGGTGATTTCTAGCTTCGGATTTAGCCCTCATGAGTTTAATCCAAGTGAATCTAGACCTATCATCCACAATAGTCAAGAAATACTTATTGCCATTAATGGATGGGGTGGTAAAGGGACCCCAAATGTCAACATGGACAATATCAAAAGTGTGTAGTGAAGGTGTGTCATGGATAGGGAAAGAGAGTTTCTTTTGCTTGGCAAAATGGCAAGCATCACAGTTTTCATTTATATAGAAGGCATATTACAATGTAATTTTTGTATAAGATGATAACATGTGGGGGAGGGGTGTCCTAAACGATTATGCCAAATGTCAATGGTGAGAGCAGAGACAGAAACAGAATTACAATGTATAGGACTAGACTTAGCTGAAGTAACCAAAGGGGAAACTTTCATCGTGTAGAGCTTTCCATCTCTTCTAGCATGGCCAATCACTCACTTGGAGGGGATATCCTGTAACACAGCAAAATCACCATCAAAGACAGTTCTGCACTGAATAGTATCAGCAAGTTGTCCAACAGAAATGATGTTAGAGTTAAAATCAGAAACATAGTAAACATCATATAGAGTGATTGTTGATGTGAGGTGAATGGTGCCCTTGTAATGTGTGTATCTCGTATCTCCAGATGGTAAGGTGATAAGCAGAGGTTTAATTGATAGCATAGTAACTTGAGAAGAATTCAAGACAACAGCAAATATGATCCGTAGCTCCACTATCAACCAACCAAGTGACAACCAAGTAATGAGAGAAGTACCTGAAGGTGCAGAGTGCACATTGTTAACACTGACCATGTTTGCAGAAGCTGTAGCAGTGGGAGAAGTAGTCGGAAGCAAAGAAAGCAAACTCTGAAGTTGCTCAGCAGTGATATGCACAGGTGAGGATGCAGGTTGAGTGGGAGCAGAGGATTCAGCCACAGAAACATTACTAACAGACTTCATATTGTTTTTATAACCAGGAGGATATCCGTGCTTCTTCCAACAAGTTTCCACGGTATGATTCATGCGATTACAATGCGTGCAAAGTCGATTACCACGACCGGGAAATGGTTTACCCCTACCACGACCTGCAGAAGGTAAAGCAGAGGTCGGGACAGCAGCAATAGAGATGTCAGGGGTAACCGAAGGGGTAACCGGAGCTCTAATTTGACGCTCTTGCTGCAAAATCATAGTATATGTCTTCGCAAGGGAGGGAAGAGGTTCCATAAGTAAAATTTGTGCCCTAGCAGCGGCGAAATTATCATTTAATCCTTGAAGAAATGACATTACAGCTTCACGTTCACGATAATCGTTCATGGTTTTCACAACATTACAGCAAGTATTGGCAGGCGAAGCAAGGCAAAGAGGAATAGGGCGATAATTACATAGTTCATCCCATAAGATGCGCATCTTTGTAAAATAAGAAGTCACAGAGGTCTCACCTTGTTTCAACGAGAAGATGTCAAGGTGGAGATGAGAGATGCGAGTATTATCACCTTGCAAAAATCGATTCCGAAGTTCTTTCCAAACGTCGTAAGCATCGGTAATCCAAAGAATGCTGGAAGAAATCTCCGTCGAGACAGAATGATTGATCCATGAGAGAGTTAACATGTTGCAGCGCTTCCATAAGGGAAATTTTGGATCGGAGGTGGCAGGGCGAAGAATTGAACCGTCGACGAAGGAGAACTTGTTCTTCATCTCCAACGCCATGGTCATTGCTTGAATCCAGCAATGGTAGTTCGATCCATCAAGCACGGGCGTAACAAGAACGAGAGAGGGATTCTCGTTTGGGTGAATATAGTATGGATCGGAGTAGTCCCTAGGCTTGGACGGTCCCCGGTGTGGAGTTGAAGGAGAAGACCGATTGGAGTTTTCTAAAGCATCGGAGGAAGAATCAGATCCATCGCCGGTGGAAGGAGCCATGAAGGATCGCAGAAGAGGATACGGTTACAATGAAGAAGAAAGTAGTTACGGAGGAGAGAGAACGGAGCGTTTGGGAAAGGGTATATTCACTGATACCATGTTATAATATGTGAAATAAAACTCTCTGATATTATTGATAGCAAAATCAGTATTTATACATCAAGTGTGAAAAGACTAAAATAGCTAACACTAAAACTAGCTAAAACTGGAAAACAACAAAACTAAGCTAGTACTCACAGAAAGCTATCAAAAATTGATTTACAATATAAATACATATAATCTAACAAAAGGATCCCAGACGTCGAGGGAGAATGGATTGAAAACGTCGCTCCTCCGGCCTCCGAAAGATACTTGGAATCAGCGACATTTTTCTCTTAATTTGTTGGGTGATTTTTTGAACTATGCAGATTTTTTGTGATTGCTAATCTTTGATGGTTTGCAAGGAAGCACGTGATGGGGTATTTAAAGGAAATAAAGATGTGATCTAGTAATTTCGAGAAATTTCTACTCTACCCTTTTATTTGCATGACAATTCTAAAATCATCTTGTTAGGCAATATGTTAGTTTAGTCTGTTAGGAAGTTATTAGGCAGTTAAGCATGTTAGTTACTGTCTAAATCACTGCAATTAGCGTTTGTATATAACTCTTCAGCTTGTAATAACAGATTCAGTTTTGGTGTACATTTTATCTTTCACACCCAACAATTGGTACCAGAGCTCTTATTAGGGCCTGGAAAGAAATCGCAATTTCAGAAAATCAAGAAGAACGAAGAACGATCCTCGAGCTCTCATGGCGGATAACAAGCAATCTGCACAACCAGCAGTTCCGAAATACGATAGTCACTATGACCAATGGTGCAAGTTAATAGAGAACCTGCTGCAGTCAAAAGAGTACTGGAGTATTGTGAAGAACGGCGTCCCTGTGGTGGGCGCGACGGCGACGCCGGAAGAAATCAAGACCGTAGAGGATGCGAAACTCAAAGACCTAAAAGCAAAAAATTATCTCTTTCAGACAATTGAAAGAAATATCCTTGAAACGATACTCAACGCTGATACATCAAAGGACATTTGGGATTCAATGAAGCAAAAAAATCAAGGGTCGACAAAGGTGAAGCGGGCACAGCTACAAGCGTTGCGCAAGGAATTTGAGGTTCTGGCAATGAAGGAAGGCGAGACCGTCAATGAATATTTTTCAAGAACGTTGTCTATAGTGAACAAGATGAAGATCCATGGAGGAAAGATTCAAGAAATGGATGTGGTGGAGACGATTCTGAGGTCATTAACCCCCAATTTCAACGACGTGGCTTGCTCGATAGAACAAGCCAACGATGTCACAGCCATGTCATTTGATGAACTTCAAGGTAGTCTTTTAGTTGAGGAACAAAGAATGCGAGGGCAAAAAGAAGAGGAGCACGCTCCCAAGGTGTCCTTTGGAGGCAGAGGCGGTGGAAGAGGTAGAGGGCGGGCTGGAAGAGGTGGTCGAGGCAGAGGAAGGCAAGCCATCAACAAAGAAACAATGGAGTGCTACAAGTGTAGCAAATTGGGACATTGTCAATACGAATGTCCAGAGTGGGAGGAAAAGGCTAACTATGCTGGCTTCAACGAAGAAGATGAGTTACTACTCATGGCTTATCAAGAACCAGGGGATGCTCAAGAAATGGAGAATGGCAGAATTTGGTTTTTAGACTCAGGCTGCAGCAATCACATGTGTGGGGTAAAGAACTGGTTTCATAGTTTGGATGAGAGTTTCAAGGACTCGGTCAAGCTAGGGAACAACTATAGTCTAAGAGTTGAAGGGAAGGGCGGCATTAAACTCAAGATAAATGGCATTGTTCAAGTAGTGACAGATATATTCTTCATTCCTGAGTTGAAGAACAACTTGCTCAGTGTTGGGCAACTAAAACAGAAGGGGCTGGCAGTTCTCTTCAAGAATGATGTGTGCAAACTTTATCATGATGAGAAGGGACTTCTCATGGTATCCAAGATGGCTACTAACAGGCTGTTTATTGTGACAGCATCCATTGTTATACCTAAGTGCTTGTAGGTCAGTGGCATTGATGAATACAAACTATGGCATAGCAGATATGGCCATTTGAGTTTCAAGGGGCTGAACACTCTATCTCAGAAGAATATGGTAAGGGGATTACCTAGCTTCAAGGAACCAGCCCATGTGTGTGAAGATTGCATGGTAGGAAAACAACATAGGGATCCAATTCCCAAACAAAGTACTTGGAGGGCATCTAGAAGGTTGGAATGGATTCATGCTGATATATGTGGTCCCATCAATCCAAGCTCTAATGGAAGTAAGAGGTACTTTATTACTTTCATAGATGACTTTAGTAGGAAGACTTGGATTTATTTCTTAGTTGAAAAATCATCTGCCTTAGATATCTTTAAGAAGTTTAAAGTAATGACTGAAAAGGAAGCTGGATGTGAAATTGGATGTTTAAGAACTGATAGGGGGGTGAATTTACTTCAAAAGCTTTGATTGTTTCTGTAATGATAATGGAATTAAGAGACAGCTCACAGCTGCCTACACCCCCCAGCATAATGGGGTAGTTGAAAGGAAAAATAGGACTATTTTAAACATGGTAAGAAAGAAGCATGTTGTTAGGTAGAAATATGCTTAAGACATTCTTGCCTGAAGCTGTAAATTGGTCGGTATATTTGTTAAATAGGTGTCCTACATTTTCTATTAAAGATGTCACTCCTGAAGAGGCCTGGTGTGAGGTGAAGCCTTCTGTCAAACATCTCAGGATTTTTGGTTGCTTGGCACACGTCCACATTCCTGATGCTCAGAGGAAGAAATTGGATGATAAGAGCATAAAGTGTATTTTCTTGGGAGTTAGTGAAGAATCTAAGGCTTATAGATTCTATGAGCCTATTTCCAAAAAAATCATTGTCAGCAGAGACGCTGCCTTTGTTGAAAACGAAGCATGGAACTGGTCTGATACAGGTGAAGGATATAACAATGGTGTGTTTGAATGCATAGATGAAGATGAAGAGGAATCCCCTAGGAACAATGAGAACAATGAAACAACTAATACTGCTGATCAGGACAGAATTAGTGACAGTACTGCAGAGACAGGTTCCACTGTGATTGCTAGTGAATCAGAACCTGTTACATAGCAATGAGAAGCTTCTGGTTCAGAGAAATGGAGGAATAGACATGCTCCTAGCTGGCTGTGTGACTATTATACTGAAGAAGACACTGAAATGCTAAGTCTGGCTATCTTTACGCCAGCTGCAGACCATATTTCTTATGCAGAAGCAACAAAGCAAGAGGTATGGAGGCAGGCTATGCTTGCTGAAATAAAAGCCATTGAAAGAAATGACACATGGGAACTAACCACTTTACCTTCTGGAGCTAAGAAGATTGGTGTGAAGTGGGTTTACAAGACCAAATACAATGAAAGTGGTAAGATTGAGAAACATAAGGCCAGACTTGTGGCCAAAGGATATTCACAGCAATATGGTGTGGACTACAGTGAGGTTTTTGCACCTGTAGCCCGATGGGACACTATTAGGGGGATACTCTCATTATCAGCTATTAGAGGATGGAACATTAATCAGTTTGATGTAAAAAGCGCCTTCTTACATGGTGAATTGAATGAGACTGTCTATGTGGAGCAACCCCTTGGTTTTGAGAAGAAGGGTGAGCATTTGGTGTATAAGCTAAAAAAGGCTTTGTATGGCCTAAAGCAAGCTCCTCGAGCTTGGTATAGTAAGATAGAATCCTACTTTGTTAAGGAAGGATTCAATAAATGTCCCTATGAGCCTACATTGTTTGTAAAGAATAACAAGGAGGGTGGAGTTCTGTTGGTCAGCTTGTATGTTGACGATCTGATTTACACAGGAAATTCCAACAGCATGTTTGATGAGTTTAAATTGTCTATGCAGAGGCAATTTGATATGACTGACTTAGGAAGAATTTCATTCTTCCTAGGCATTGAAGTCATTCAAAATGAAGAAGGAATCTTTATTTGCCAAAGCAAGTATGCAAAAGAAATCTTGGCCAGATTTGGAATGGAGAACTGTAGCTCAGTAAACAATGCAATTGTCCCAGGAACAAGGCTTGCCAAGCATGAAGAAGGAAATCTGGTAGATGCAATTAATTACAAGCAGATTGTAGGAAGTCTTATGTAGCTCACAGCAACAAGACCAGACCTGATGTTTGCTGTGAGTCTCAACAGTAGGTTCATGGAAGCCCCAGTGAGAAGCACTTCATGGCAGCTAAGCGTATATTGAGGTATTTGAAGGGTAGCACTGAGTATGGAATAATGTACAGAAGAAATCAGAAGGAGGAATTAGTGGGATACTCTGATAGCGATTATGCTGGGGACTTGGATGACAGAAAGAGCACATCTGGGTATGTTTTCATGATGGGATCAGGGGCTATCTATTGGTCTTCAAGAAAGCAACCTGTGGTGACTTTATCCACTACAGAGGCAGAGTTCATATCTGCTGCCTACTGTGCCTGCTAGGTCATATGGTTGAGAAGAGTGCTTGAGATGCTTGGACATGAGCAAAAGGATAGTGTCACTCTGCTGTGTGACAATAGCTCTGCTATCAAGCTTTCCAGAAATCCAGTAATGCACGGGCGCAGCAAACATATAGATGTTAGATACCATTTCACTAAAAGTTTCTGTGATGAGACTTTCCTTCCACTCATTGGTGCTACTCTCTACAAGATCATAAATAAATTGCACATTTGGAGTTGAATGCATACCTGATGTAACATATGAATTATGTGAACCACGAAGCCATGGGTCATCCCAAATGCGAACATTTGAGCCATCTCCTATTTCCACCTCAAACCTCCTTTTACAATTGCCCGTGAAGCGCAGATGCTTCGCCAAACAAAACTTGGGTTGTGGCCAATAGATGCCCCCAAGAAATCCCCTCTAGAGAAGTATTTAGCTTTGAAGACACGTGTTATTATAACATCTGGGTTTTTGAAAATTTTCCAACCTTGCTACCCTAGCATAGCCAAATTGAAGATGTGAAAATGTCTGAAACCCATCTCTCCATGCTCCTTTCTCATAGCTAGTTTATCCCAATTCAACTAGTTGATGCCTCTCCCTTGAGCTCTCTTAGAACCCCACCAGAAGGAATTAATCATGCGCTCCATTTCCTCCTCTAAAGAAGTGGGGATTAGAAATGTGCTCATACAATACGTGGGAATATCTTGAGCAACTGATTTTATAAGAACTTCCCTGCCGGCTTTAGATAAATGTTTGCTCGTCCACCCTTGGATCTTGTTCCAAACCCTCTCTCTAAGATAGTTGAAAATAGTCTTCTTCTTCCTCCTTCTTGGAATTTAAAAAATAAACTCTACGGATTGAATGTATATTCGAAATCTTAAAAAATTTCAACTACGGATTAATGAGTGAAAAATAAATTTGTAGGCTAAATTTTTTTTTATCATTTCAGATTTACATTCAACATATAAATTCGTAGCACAATCTTTTATACCGGATTTATTTCGAAAGGTAAATCAGGTATTAAAAAATTGTTCTACGGATTTATGTCAACTAGGTAAATCCAGAAACTATTTTACACCGACTTACTTTTAGCTGATTACGAATGTATGTGGAGAGTGTTTGAGAAATTGAGTATTTATTTGAGTTTAGGGGTAAAATGAGTATTTCACAGTGACCGTAGGGGTGCAGCGCCCAATGAGGTGGGTAGAAAAATCACCACCCCAAGTAAGGAGTATTTAGGGTTCCAAAACCATGAATTTGTAGGTGTTTAAAATATGTTTTGCAATTTTATATATCGGCTAAAGTGCTCTCGGAGTCCCTTATCTTTATTTAAAGTAACGAATTAGTCCTTTATGTTTTTTTTGTCCCAAATAAGTCCTTTATCTTTCAAATTTTTGACACATAAATCCTTTTCCGTTAACAGTGCTGATTTATGTGTCAAAAAAAAGGATTTATGTGTTAAAAATTTGAAACATAAAGGACTGATTTGGGACAGAAAAGGATTTATGTGTCAAAAATTTAAAACATAAAGGACTAATTTGAGACAAAAAAAAGATAAATGACCAAATCGTTATTTTAAATAAAGATAAGGGACCCCGGGAGCACTTTAGCCTTATATATCTATATTTTTTTTTTTTTTCGATAAGCAATATCATTGAAAAGAGGGTGCGTTATATATCTGTATAAGTTTAATCTAGAGGTATTGGTGTTGTAGTGACCGTTTAGCCTTACAACCTCAAATAGTGTGTTCAAATTCCCCGGGGGTAGATTGTATTGCTCAAGTTTTGCCCTCCACTATTTATAAAAAATCCCCTCCCCCACTCCCTTTATATAAAATCATTATATAATTATATAAAGTATTTTCTGTTTTTTTGCATTGTTATAATTTTAAGGCGTGACGTATAAAGGAGCGAGCAGGTCTCAAAGTCATTAAATTTAATTAAATAATGTTAACTAAATGGTCCTAATTTTGCTATCTTTACATGATAATGTAGGTTTGTATAAAAATTGCAAACAAGTCCTAAAGATTTATATTGACAATTTGACTTCGTTCATGTCGGGTGATAACACTTTTTCGTAAAAGCGTTACTTCCGTTCTAATACAGAAGTAAAATACTAAAGTATTAGGTATTGTATCCACAGAGATTTGGTGATATTGTCAGCCGTTCAATCAGATTTTCAAATCTTAAGTTACAAAGAGATAGTTGTTTGTTTGTTTTGTGAACTTTAAAACTAAAAATGATAATTTGATAAAAGGAATTAACAAGTAATAAAAAGATGTTGAGATTAGATTTTATTAACTTATTCCAATATATTTAACTAGTTCATATACATAACTCTATTTTATTCATTGATTCATCATCACCGTATCATCCAAGTTAGCTAATTCCTTTGACTAATATGAAATCAACAACTAATTTGCGTAAACAAAGATTCCTCAACTATTTAAGCAAATAGTAGCATTAAGATTAGGTGATATATTGACTAGAAAACATGATTATATTCCTAGATATCAAGCTTAATAGGCGATTGAATTTAGTACATAACCAAAACCTTATATTCCAATACAACTTTTAGATTCAAAGATCAAGTATAGGAGATCAAACTATAACAAGCATTAAGAACAACATTCAATCACTAAATCAATTCATAAAACGAGATACATATATTCCTGAATTAGGTTCAATACATGGATATAAGATAATTAAACCTAACCTCAACAAAAGAGAGTTTAGCTACTCATTTTAATGATAGCTATCATACAAAATATAAAAGAGATGAAAAACCTCAAGAATGTAGCACCCTTGATCCCTCAAAATGATGCTCCAAGCCTTGATTCTTCACTCTCTGTCGTTTTTGTATTCAATGTATGGTGCTCCTTAAAGTTCAGAAATGAAGTTCTATTTATAGGAAAATTTGTTAGCTAAGCTAAAGCATGAGGTGGCTTAGCTAACAAATGGTGTGCTGCCGCCTTTTCATCCTCTTTCTTGTTAGCTAAGCTAAGGCATGAGGTTGCTTAGCTAACAAATGGTGTGCTGCCACCTTTTCATTCTCTTTCTTGTTAGCTAAGCTAAAGCTTGATGTTGCCTAGCTAACAAAAATGTGTGCTGAAGTCTCTTTCTTGTTAGCTGAGCTAAGGCTTGATGTTGCTTAGCTAACAAATTGAGTGTGGCCGCCTTTCCTTGCTCTATCTTGTTAGCTAAGCTATAGTTTTGATGTTGCTTAGCTAACAAACTATGTGTGGCCGCCCTTCTTTGTTCATTCTTCATGGCGAAGCAACTATATTCTGGCTCAGCAAATGTTAACTTTAGCTTAGCTACCAGTGTCTTCTGATTTTGCTTCTTTTTGATTTCTTTCGGCTTTGCTTTACACCTATTTGCACAACTTTCCTATAAAAGGATTAACTTCATACATTTTGCAATATTTACTAATATTTATGGGAAAAGTTAAATTAGTTTGCATTTAAATCAAATAAGTGCTTATAAATTGTTTAGGATTTTGAAGTAAATAAAGCACTTATCAAACTCTCCCCAACTTAGAATTTTGTTTGTCCCTAAACAAAAATTCCAAGATTCTAGTTTCCAAGTGGTGAATGGTTTTTTTATTATTTTTTTTTCAATCAAGTTGCATGATTTTTCTTTGTTTCACCAAAATGACAATTTTAAAGAGAAAATAGTGATTTATGGTGTTTTTACAGATGAGAACATAATTGTACTACACTTGCAATACAATCCTGAAAAAATTCCAATTCATTCAATCAATTGTCAGTCAATCAGGAAATAACATCCTCACATAAAAGTGTATCTCTCAAGTGTGAGTGTTTCTCTCAATTCAATAATTGAATTCACAAAAGTCAACTTTGTTACCTGTCTCCTCAACCTGTTAAAATCATATGTTAAACATGGATCACTAAGGTCTTTTGAGGCTTGTAATGGGGCTTGGCTACAAACAGATTTGGTTTTTCTGGATATTCAAAAGAACCCAAAAGGTCTAAGAGAGCAATCACAAATTTTCAATACCTTTTCTAACAAGAAAGAGGATGAAAAGGCGGCAGCACGCCATTTGTTACCTAAGCAACCTCATGTCTTAGCTTAGCTAACAAGAAAGATGTTGCAAGGGCGGCAGCACACCATTTGTTAGCTAAGCAACCTCATGCTTTAGCTTAGCTAACAAATTTTCCTATAAATAGAACTTCATTTCTGAACTTTAAGGAGCACCATACACTGAATACAAAAACGAAAGAGAGTGAAGAATCAAGGCTTGGAGCATCATTTTGAGGGATCAAGGGTGCTACATTCTTGAGGTTTTTCATCTCTTTTATATTTTGTATGATAGCTATCATGAAAATGAGTAGCTAAACTCTCTTTTGTTGAGGTTAGGTTTAATTATCTTATATCCATGTATTGAACCTAATTCAAGAATATATGTATCTCGTTTTATGAATTGATTTAGTGATTGAATGTTGTTCTTAATGTTTGTTATAGTTTGATCTCCTATACTTGATTTTTGAATCTAAACGTTGTATTGGAAAATAAGGTTTTGGTTATGTACTAAATTCAATCACCTATTAAGCTTGATATCTAGGAATAGAATCATGTTTTCTAGTCAATATATCACCTAATCTTAATGCTACTATTTGCTTAAATAGTTGAGGAATCTTTGTTTACGCAAATTAGTTGTTGATTTCATATTAATCTAAGGAATTAGCTAACTTGGATGATACGGTGATGATGAATCAATGAATAAAATAGAGTTATGTATATGAACTAGTTAAATACATTGGAATAAGTTAATAAAATCTAATCTCAACATCCTTTTATCAAATTATCGTTTTTAGTTTGAAATTCACAAAACAAACAAACAACTATATCTTTGTAACTTAAGATTTGAAAATTTGATTGAACGACTGACAATATCACCAAGTCTCTGTGTAAACCAAGGTCTCTTCCAGTTTAACCAAGATATTGGGTTCGAATCCATCCTTGAGCATACAACAGTGTTAAATCTGCTCGAGGGATTAGTCTCTGCAGTTGCGCGCAGAGGATACTTGGTTTATAAAAAAAAAAAACGCTTCCATGGCAATTTGAAGAAGATACCAACAGGTTTATTTGCTTCTTACAACTCATCTCCACAACCAGTGTCTACCACAACCTTGCACCTTCTCAAAACACCTCAAAGGCGACTCCACCAACTTCACTGCAATCTCTCTTCACATCGTCACCAATTTCAAGCTCATTTCCATCAAAGCGCAAGGCCAACCCCAGATTCGTAAGAACCCATCACAAACAATCTTGCACCGCTTTCGTCTGCTACAAAGAATAAACCGCATTGTTGAGTCAGACATGGTACCAACATCTGTTTCATCACCTTCACCATTAGCGACCTCGACAAGCTAAACACCACCTCAGCTTATAAATAAAAATTTGACAACGTGACAAGCGCGGCGGTAGCACAAGAAATAGAGCAATTGGAGTTTAGCTTCCACTAAAATTGTAATTCAAGTCCAACACGTACAAAGTATTTCTATTTGAACGAGTGATTAGAGTAATGATCAAGTAAATATTAACAATTACAATCACAATAATACAAGAATCAAAGACTATAACCTAATATGAAATTCGATGAATAAAAGAAGTTGAAGTCAGAAATCCCCTCATTCTCATCCCCATGCAACTAGTTCTATCTTCCATTCAAGTAATATCCACTTAATTGATGTTTGAATTTGTTAATTTAGATTATTATAAATCTTAACTTCTAAGTACTAATTCCATTAGTCATATCACAACCATGATTCCTTAGAGCTCAATTTGACCAAAGCATTAAAATGTGGAAATTAACAAAAACACATAAGCATAAAGTCCTAATCCTAGGCTCACAATTATGGTGATTAATTTCTGGTTCCAACATGAATTCTTTTAAAAAAAATGCTCTACATTTTGATTATCCTACAATTAGCTAAATAATTTACGTAACATGCACAAACTGATTATCTTGACTGCAGTACAGTTGTCACGACAAGAAGTGTAATACAAAGTATACACATAAGCGGTTCATGAACCATGACAGCCTATAGAGGCTGAAGATCCTAGATTTCTTTCCTTCCTACCTGAAATATAACTCAGTCCGCCTGTTGATTTATGCGCCTCAACCGGAGCCCAACATCCGCTTCACGATCTTGTTGAATTAAATTTGGACCAAGTAAAATAGCATCCTGCACTCCTGTTGAAGTTCCTGCATCATTTGCCTTTACAACATGTTCTCCAAAGTTATGCAACCTCCGGCCAATCAGATACCGGTCATCACGTATTGAATTGTGGAGATTTGTGAACCAGACGTGAAACCTCTTAGCACAAAAGCACAAGAAACTGAAAGAGAGGCATCCCAACCATGCAAACCGATAGACAGCAGAATTGACCACCAATGGGTACCCAAGCACCGGAAACACACCTCTGGCTAAAACATAAGGTACACATAGTGCTGTCAATAGTTTCATTATGATTGGAACTACAATCTCCCGAAGGACCCAAAGACCTTGCAGCCTGGAGAAACCATCCTCTCTCACTCTCTCAAACTTTACTCGCCAACTTTCATCCACAAGGGGCATCATGTGGTCCAACATAACCTAAATAAAGAACCAAGTCAATACCAGAAAAAAGTAAATGAATACAGCGAAATGTATGGCAAACGTTGGGAACAAGATATTCCGTTTACAAATGGCCAATAGAAAACTATAAAAGTTGACAGTTGAGGGAGAGGGAGACTAAAAGAGAAACAAGGCAGCAAAAGAAAGGACATGCTTATATAATCAATTATAAACTATTATTGCCGATAGCGAATGAAGTGTTTGATAAAATTAGTGATTGAACTAGCTGATAAATGTAAAATGACATAAAAGAACATGCTTATATAATCAATTATAAACTATTATTGCTATAAATTTATGATAATCAAACCAACTATTAAGATATTTTTAAATTAATTTTAATTTTTATATTTTAATATTTAATAATGACAATATTGTGCAAATAGTAAACTCCTAAAAAAAATAACAATAACAATAGTAATAAATTAAAATAAAAACAAAAGACAACACTGTATGCATAAAAATAAAAGTACGCTTCATTATGTTGTATTATATTATTTATAAAAGATACAAACAAAAGGTGATGAAGGGGACGTAAATGAAGTGCAGTTTTTTTGGAATGTAAAAAGATAAAAAATAATTTCAGAGTGCATAGAGAGAACCACGTTGAACTCAAAATTGGAAACATAAAAAAATTATTTTTACTTTATTGAGGACATAGAAGGGATATTATAAAAATAATAAGGGTAAAAAAGACTAAAAAGATGAGACGCTATAAGCTATAAGCTCAAACACTACTTGAAGTAGCGTTTCAAAAAACGCTATAAGCTACCCCAGAAACGCTATCCGCTACAGCTTGCCAAACACCTCAAATTTTTTTCATCCGCTATAAGCTAGTCAAATCCACTATAAGCTAGCGGATTTGGTTTGCCAAACAAAGCCTAAATGGTAAGAAACTATGATCATAGTTCAACAACACTTTTCACTGATTAACTGTCCAAGTAGTATACTCGGTGAGGTTTTCCCCTCTAATAAAATTTATTTTTATATCCAATAATATTCATTCTTATCAATCTATCAGAAATGATCATTCATAATTCATCAACCCTTGCCAATTTGATCCCCAACAAATTCACAGCACCCTTTGTATAAAGATCCTACTAAAAGAATGAAGAAACATACTATATATGACAAAATAAATTATAGATTTCAACAACCAAGTCATATCCTAACAAATGAGAATATCACTGGGATAATATATTGCCTATTTCATGCTTTGACACCAATCGTTACATAATTGGTCCTGAACCCATATTAAATAGGAGGGTTGTGTAGGTTGCCAGCAGCTTAGATAAAACTTTGCGAGTCTTCACAACATGGATCAATTGAAATAAAACGAAATGAATTCAAGAAAGTTACTTAGTTATCAAGGATTTTGTTTCAGTAAAATCAATGGAGCAGGATACATTTACTAGTTGCTTTTGGTATAGCACAGAAGACCGGATTTTCAAAAGTAAAAAGGAGATTTACAACATTATATCATTCATTTATTTAATTTAAATATCTTGAATTATTTAAACAAGCTGATAAAGGTTTCACACAAGAATTAAATCCAATCAACAAGAGAATAACAGAAGAAATCCTCATAATAAAGGAAACAAACTCACCAATCTAGTCCATATCTTGAGAAATATAAGGCCTAATGCCCAGTCTTGATAAAGGAGGAATACTGGACTTTCATCCACCGGAACTCTCATGGGCACAATGACCAAAAGCTCAAAGAGAAGCCCGATTAGCACTGGGATGACAAATATCTGAAACCAGAAAAAGAGATTGATAACCAAAAAGCAAATGCAAATATATGCACATCAAAAGGCCGGGTTCAGTAACATGATCAGCAACCAGAATCATCCTTACCCATATAGACAAAAGTGCAGAACTCTTCACAACAATGGCACACCATTTCCCTATTTGGTTCAACAAAACTGAAGTCCTCCTTTTTCTAATTTGCTCAATTGAGTATCTAACTCCAGCAACAGCAGTCCAGATCACATAGCTTCCAATGATGAAGGCATACAGATCTAACAAATAAAATTAAGATTACAAATAAATTCAGAGTTATGAAGCACAATGGCAATACAAACCAGTTCAATCGATTGCTTACCGTTGCACTTAATACCATGAGTTATGGGAAGACGAGGAATGGAGTTGAAAAGTATCCGCCCCAGTGAAATTGGTACAACTATCAGGGCAGAGTTGAAGACAAGGAGAGTCATCCAAGCAATCACCAGTAAAAGAACAATGCGAAGCACGAAGGCATAACTGCTATAGTCATCGAAAATATTAATCAGATGGATAATACAAAAGTATACATATATAAAGAACTGATGGGCCTAATAGACTTTTCATGCACTGCATTATGCAAAAGGCCAAAAACCATGAAAAGGACTTGCTTCCACCTTCATCCTTCACTCACAATGACAAAAGTGTCCATAACGAGATAGATAGAATGATAGAAGTGAAATATTGGACGATTCATAAT